>BPTQ01000003.1:77576276-77712260 GCA_019973895.1 Chrysanthemum seticuspe
CTGGTTTACACATTGTAGGCTTTTAGGTTCCTGGTAAATACATTAAAGACGTTTCATAAGGTTCCCGGTTAGAACACTTAGAGTTTATTTGGTTCCCAGTAAAAACGTTTAACACTTTAAGGTTCCTGATTTGAACAGCTAAAATTTTTGGGTCCCTGGTTTTGACATTAAAGAGTTTGAAAACTGTAAAAAGTGGTTTCCTGATTAATACTATTGAATACTAAAGTTTTCCTGGAAACCACTGAAAAGAAAAAATTTATACACGAGTCCCTGATAAAAACAGTTAAAAACTTTCTGCCCCCTGACTTTGACGGTTAATACGTTTGAAACAAGCAAAAAGTAAACAAAACGTAATACTAAAAATATCTCAAAATTGTGTTTTATATGTTTCAGATGCAAAACAAATGAAAAACGAACAAAGTTTGCATAATTGGCAGTTTCAGTCCCCCGTCTTTCAAAAATTGACAAAAATAGTCCCTGAGCACATATTTAAAAAAGAAAAGTCACCAAAGGTCCTTTTGAAATCATAAGTTATCATAATTAGTCCTTTGGTGAAAAATGTCAAAAGTTTGAGAAATTACAGTTTTGGTCCCTGGGTTTTTAAAATTGACAAGTTTAGTCCTTGGAATTTCACAATTTGCAAAAATGACCCTTGGTTTATTTGAGATTCACAAGATTGGCCCTTGGAATACTTTGCAGAAATTACATAAATGGTCCTTGGATTTTCGGATGTTACACATTTGGTCCCTAAATGATAAATGGGTTTCACTAATATATCCTAAGTCCATAATTAAACCCCTTGGCCCAACTAAACCCAACCCACGACCCAAACCTAGACCCGGTCAAACCCTCAACCCACCCAGTCAACGAAATAACAATCTACCCCCTTCTTCTCCCCTGTCTTCCCGCCCAAACACACACAGAGCACAAGAAGAGAAAAAAATAATAAAAAAACGTTTTTCCTGTGCCCTTGTTCCCTCCACTTCACAATACCCAGAAGCCCTAGCTTTTACCCAGAAACATCACAACTCCCCAACCCACTATGTTATTCCACCTTCCCCAAGACTTGCCACCATGGCAATCCCAGCTACAAAAGAACTCAATGGATGGCTTGGATTAAATCTCTCTTGTACCTACTTGATGGAAGGCTAAGATTGAACAAAAGAAGCACAAGTGGAATCCTTTGCTTGTTTGCACTCACAGGAGAAGCACAAGCTCAAGAGTTGAAGACTTATTAGTTTAGTATAAATAGGAACTTTGTAAGCCATTCATTGGCACCCCTAGTTTTTAAAATCTTATTTTTAGTTTTTCTTGTATTTCCAGTTTAATGTAATTTCCTTTTTACTTAATGAAAACTTTCTCTTCAATTTGTGTTTCATGGTTATATAATTGTTAAGTTTTAAGAGTTGTTAGTTTAGACATCTAATTAATCTCAAAAAAGGGGGTCAAAACCTTGGAAAAAGGGTGTTTGGTTATTGCTTGTAAACTGGTCAAGGGTCAGTTTTAACCCGTTTGACTTTTAAGGTCAAACTCAGTTTAGCTTATTAGTGTGTTTTTACAAGTTTGAGTTTGGTTTTGAAAAAGTTCTATGGAAATCAAGTAAAAAAAAAAGTGTTTTCTTAACTGTACAAGACAGTAGCAGTAGCTGCTGATCTTTGGCATTTTTCTTGGCTTAATTGATGTTCAAAAGGTGTAAAAGTTGTTATTACCAGATCCTTTTATACCAAACTTGTTTTAGTTTCAGTTTCATGTACTGGTATCATCTCTAGCATAGTCAAAAGTTGGTTCAAAATCTTGACTGCAACTATTTTTTGTTCTGCATCAGCAGCCAAACATGACCCACAACATCTGATCGGAGCTTATTTTTAAGCTGTAAAAGTTTGTGCTTTGGTTTCCACTTTGTCTTTCTTGAATCTCTACCACCCTAACTATGTTTTTGCAGCTTTTATTGGTCTTGGGAACCACCCATTCAGCTTTGAAATAAGCTTGAACAGGCTCTCCAAGGCTGGTTTGCAGCCTGCAATAGCAGTCCACAGGTCACCTTTCTCTTCTTTGTTGCTTATCAAATGTTGTCAACTGCTTATTAGATATACTGTAGTGAGTTTAGCTTAGTGTAGTTAGGATTTGGATTATTAAACTTCCCATAGTGCTTATTAGTAGCTTTTGATTGCTATTTCCTCACTTATTTGTAGACTTAGGATTCCACCTAGAGTAGATATTCAAAATTGCTTTGTGCCTTGTTAAGTTAGCTCATCTCAGTTTAATTTAGTTGATATTGATTATTCAAGTGTTGCTTTGCACTCTTACTGCTTATTTGACTCAACATTGGTCTATTTTATGCTCAAAACTACAATAGGAGTGTCTGGATTTTAGCTTAAAAAGGTGTTTGTTTCTTTTCAAAATCTGTAGCAAGTTAAAAAAGGTGTTTGGCTGCTACTGTTGGAATAAGCTTATGTCAATCAGCTTATTGTTAAGTTTTTAAAAGTAAAGTCTTTCACAAAAGGTTCATGGTTTAACCTCACTGTCAAAGTTTACAAAAAAAAAGGTGTGTTTGGTTGTTTACTGTTAAAGAAGGTGTGTTTGTTTGATACCATTCCAAATCAGCAATTAATAAGCTGTTGTAACAGCTTATTAACAAAGTTTCATAAATTAAGTTTTCACAAAAAGTGCTTATCTCACTACCCTTTACTAGTTTCCAAAAGAAAATTTGAAAAAAAAAATAATTTTTCAAAAAGGGAGAGGCAGGGGTCGAACCTGAGACCTCTCCCTCAGATAGGATGTTAGCATATGTACCTGTACCAATAGCGCCCTTGGGACTCTCTTGTTGAATCTTACACAATCAAATACTTAAGGTACCTTAGGCAGTTTTGCTTATAAGTTGTTTTTAGCTTATTTCGTGCTTATTTCCAAAAGCAACTTACCATTTTTTTATTTTTCTTAGAATCTGCAATACCTAAAGTAGTTTTCTGTAAATTTTCATATTTTTCTATATTAGTTTAGTATTTTTAATCATTTAATTAGATTAAAATAGTTTTTAATTCGTAATAAATAAAATAAAAGTCAAAAAAATATTCCGCTTTTTTTTCTAAAATCATTTTTAGTCAAATAGATCGCAAGAAAATTGATTTCACACCCGTAGCCCTTAAATTGCAAAATTTTTACGTTTATGGCTCGGGTTGTTTTCCCGTTTTTACGTTTTTACGTTTTAGCACCCTAGGACTTAGTGTAGCTTCGTTTTATCATTCCTTAGGCTTAGTGATAGTTTATTTTTAGTTTCTTAGGGTTCCCTTGCCTTAATTACCTTCCCGTTAATTAATTTGTAGAATTCGTAATCAAATCCAAAATCATTAAAAATCCAATTCAAGTTCTAATCACGAAACTCGACGAATCCTTCCATTCACACCTCGTTGGGACACGACCCGGGAAATCACTTTTCCGGTATCACTTTTATCACACCCGTGAGGTTTGATACGTTGACCTTTTTCCTAAAGGGTTGATTTGTCGAATTTTACGGATATTTTGGTATACGTTGATATTGTGTTTTTCACCACTCACTTCACAACGAATCAGTAACCCACAAGGGTTACTGAAGTGACCTGCTGTCAGGACTATTTGATGTTGACCCTGGCAGGAGTTTCCATTCAATCACTAAGAATTACTTATGTAAATCCCCTTAAAAATGTTCTGGCAGATTGCTAGGATCTGCGTAGGACTCTAGAAATATATCACTTGTGTCCTTATTGTTTGAACAACAAGTGATGAAATATTTTATGTTCCAAAGAGATCTTTTGATGAATCTCGGGACTCTAGACTCGATTAGTGCATTTTGATTTTAGTAGTCAGAGACTGGAGCGGTGTCTCTTGTCTCAATATCAACACATCTCGTAGTGAGAGGTTGATAGATTATGAGGGTTCCCCGTGAATGAAACAAGTCCTTTTTAAGGAACTTGAGTGGCTTAGAAGGCTTAGTGCAGTGCGTCACTGGGTCCATGACGTCTTTGTCTTCAATACCGATGTCATCTTTGTAACAACCAGTAGCATATGAATTGAACCCGGTTTCTGCCCTAAGTTGAACCTATGGAGGGCTATTTCTTTTCACCCTTTTCTTTAACTTTTCTTTTTAATTCTTTAACTCCTTCTTTCTCCTTTTCTCATATTCTCTTTTTTCCAATCATACCTAAGGACTTCTAATTCTAACTATGGGTATTTTCCTTGGGTAGATCCGTCCAGCTCTGGCAGATCATAGGACGTATTTCTCCTAAACTTAGTCACCTTATAACTTCATGACTATTCCTATGTTGTCATAAAACCATTTACTTGAAAATCTCTTAAAGTGTTTATGATTATAAACATATTTTGTTAATACATTTAGAGTTTTGTATTTTCAGAAATACTCCCCCTCCACATGTCCTTGTGAGTTTTGACTTAAATCTACATAGTGAGGCTAGAGTTCGCACTTTTGAATTGATCAGCTCCTGATAGACAATTCCCCATGAGACACGGTTACGTTGTATAGTTAAAGAGTTCCATTGTCAGCTTTTAGGTGACCATTAGCTTTAATAACTATCTTGAAGATGTAAACTCTCCTTGAAAAGGAGGTTAGACCCGTCAAAGTTCATGTCTATCAAGAGTTTCTCGAATTGGTACGTTCTACTAAGACTAGTCCTATTCGAGACACGTTTACATCACTAGCGAACTAGCTTGAAATTATTACCCGTCCAGGACAAGTCTTTTCGATTACTTACATTTCAAAGTTCGTCAATTCATGGGTTATGTTTGAGTTTGAGCACTTTCAAGATTCCATTCACTTCACAACATATTTCTGATCACATATTTTTCTTTTCTCCCCCTCAAAAATGGCATATCAATGTTATTCTTGAAGAAAGGTTGATTTAAAATATGACATTTTGAGTTTTACGGGAAGAGTTCAACAAGAACTTTGGTTTTGAAAAAAGATGTTTTGTAAATACTCCCCCTCAACAAGTAATAATAACTTTTTGAGGTTTTAAATAATGAGAGAGAATAATTGTTCTTTTGAGCAGAATTATGAAAAACTAAAAATTTGATTAATTCTACTCAAAATTAAGAAGCTTTCGCTCCTTATATAAGGATTGAGGTAGTGAAGCGTACCTCAGGGTCCTTTCTTTACAAGAACGGGTTGTACACTGATATATATGCACAAACCAGAGTATAACCAACAAATAAAAAATAGATCAAGAATATTTAAACAATCCAAATATTACACAACACTAACCAATTACTTGGGACCTTGAAACGTCATAATCGGAAAGCTCGGTCTTCCTCCTACATGGCTCTCCAGCCTTCGCATCTGATCCCGATGTTTCAACCTCTTGTCAATCCTTGTGACAAACCGACGAACCTCCCATTGTTCTGATGAAGTCCATCTTCGACCCTGGTACAACTTTATATCCTTCAAACGTAGTCTAAGCCATCAAGAACCAATTTTAAGGTGTCGTCACAGAATTTGTGTATCTCATCAAACCCCATAAAGAAACTGTGAAGGTAAGTACGTTTGTAGATGAAACCGAATTTAGGTTCTTTCTGAGAGTGTATTGTAACTCCTTGTTGATGTTGATGTCGATGAAATTAAGGAGTGGCTTGGTGAGATTCAGCTGCTTCTGATAACTTTCCACACCTAACTAAAGATCTTGAACTTCTGACGAAGACGAGGAGAGAAGTAATGAAAGCCAGTTATATCTCTGTTGGGAACTGATACATTTTTCCTTGAACCTTGAGGAGATACATGTCCTTAATGTCGTTGAGCGTCAACCTTGGAAAGTAATTTTCCCAGAATTCATACTCCTTCTCATCTTGTCTTTTTACCATGATTCGCTTAAGTTAGGAGTAATCCCATTTTGTTGCAGTAGCGATGGACATGACAACAACAATTCTTTGTGGATGCTCAACTTCCCCTTGAGTCGTATTTAGTCTGCAGCTACGATAGAAAATTCTGCACCTTTCTGGCCAATGGTGAATTCCAAACAACGCATCTTTGTCATATGTCACCAGTTTTTCAACGAACAAACTAGTGGCATCTTCCTCAATTGCCTTGTTCAGGTACCTCGCAGCTCGAATGTTGAATGTCCGGTAGTACGATACATATCAACTATACACGTTTTCACAACTAGAACATTTCTATAAATGACATACAAAACTACTATGTACTACATCATGATCAATATAAAGGCATATATAGACTCGTTATTACTTTCACATCATTACTCAAAAACCTACGACGCAACATCATATTCTAGGTTGCACGTTGAGGTTCACGGCTTATCCATCAAATTCGTTAAGAACTAAACATCATCAACTCACGGTGAGTTTCGTGGCCCCGTTTTCTATCGTTTAACTGTTTTGTAAACTGTTTGGAGGAGATACATGCTCTACACTGCTTTTATTAACAATCATGATTATTTGCCGACTATATGTGTATCTGAACTGAATGTTTATTTATACTAAGTAACAATATTGCCATACTTAGAGTTTCTATATCATGGACCATTAAGCACTATACGCAGTGAGCACGGATACTATGGTTAGATCTATTGGGATTAATGTAACCATTAAGTTGACTCAGTTAGATCAAACAAACACAACAAACATTTGAGAACACTAGGTATAAGTGTATGACAACAGATTACCTACTAGGCTATGATAGTAACAATTATTCCAATTTCTATTGACACGAGATTTACATTTTGGTTTTCATAAGGGTAGTGCAATAACAAACAATTTTCATCATTTGGGGTGTAATACATCATAGCCCACACAATAACTATTTTTTAACGATTTGGGTGTATAAAAACGTAACCCATACACAGAAAAACACATTTGGTGGACCTTTAACAGGGTAGATGTACCAAAAAATGAGATGATTTCATGTACGTGGTACAAACTATGTGATCTAATGGACTGGGTGTAATCTCGAACTAATAGAATTGGTATAATAACAAACCAACAGACTTGGTACGATTGTGAACAAACTAGAAACATAACTTAAGGTTTCAGTGTCAAGAACTAAGGGCAACGGAAATACTACCTATATGTGATATTTTATTTAGTACAATAGTCATACACTCGAAGTATTTGAAGTTTACATTTAACATGATTTACTTGTAAAGGTGTTAGGTCACCAAACTAATGATAACACAAGCATAACAATGATATAGAATGATAAGAGAAAGGTAGAATTGGTCGATACTTTCAGACAAATGAATAACAAAGGTTTACTTGCAATATGAAAGAACCAACACTCTTAAATGAGAGTTACAAGAGTATTTATAGGAGAGGGAGCTAGGGCATCACTTCTAGTCCCTTCCTTTTAGACATGTGGACCAAGTTATAGGCCCATGGGCTTACTTTATAAGCCTAGACATAATTACAAACATATAAGCCTAAATACTTAGCAACCTGTTACATAGTTAATGACCGACACTTGATAGTAGTTGCACGTAATCACAACAATCTCCCCCTAAGGGTTGGTCATGTAGGTTGATTGACGTCTTTCCAACAATCTTCTTTCGTGTGAGTAGATGTGCTTTACTTTCTTCAACTTTATCAGCTTGACGTCGCATGTGTCTTTGTTCTTTGTTCTTTGTTCTTTGTTGTTGTTGTGATCATATGTTGTTGTCTGCCACTCATCAATGTCTTTGTTACCGGTGTCTTTACGTCTTTCTCCACCATGCTCATACTTCTTTTGACTTTGAATCTCCATATTTGCGCAGTTCTCAAGTCTTTAAACTTTGTAGATTCTTTAACTTTAGCGTAGAATCATTTTTAACTTTGTGTTGCCTTGATCTTTTGGTGAGAACTTTCATGTGATACGATGTTGGTATGAGCATGTGGAGATGTAGTGCTGTTGATGATAGTGATAGTAGTGAAGGTCTCTCTTGGAACTCTGGATCTCCAATCCTACATGTAAACAGTTAGCAATAAAGTTCCCAATGTGAGAGTTTGGATATTTCGTACAGGTTCATCCCAGCTCGCTGGCACGTTCTTTGATGAGTCTCAGCTCGAATACTCACTAGCATGTCTCCGTACTCAATATCTTTACTCTGTCGTTGTGAGCCGCTGGAGTACACTGTGGTATCACTCCACGATTGTAGACCGTTCGAGACCACCGCGAACACTAAGTGTAACCCACAAGGGATTACTAAAGTGACCTGCTGTCAGGGCTATTTGATGTTGACCCTACAAGAGTTTCCATTCAATCACTAAGAATTACTTATGTAAATCCCCTCATAAATGTTCTGGCAGATTGCTAGGATCTGCGTAGGACTCTAGAATTATACCACTTGTGTTCCAAAGAGATCTTTTGATGTATCTCGGGACTCTAGACTCGATTAGTGCATTTTGATTTTAGTAGTCAGAGACCGGAGCGGTGTCTCTTATCTCAATATCAACACATCTCGTAGTGAGAGGTCGATATATTATGAGGGTTCCCCGTGAGAATGAAACAAGTCCTTTTGAAGGAATTTGAGTGGCTTAGAAGGCTTAGTGCAGTACGTCACTGGGTCCATGACGTCTTTGTCTTCAATATCGGTGTCATCTTTGTAACAACCAGTAGCATATGAATTGAACCCGGTTTCTGCCCTAAGTTAAACATATGGAGGGCTATTTCTTTTCACCCTTTTCTTTAACTTTTCTTTTTAATTCATCAACTCCTTCTTTCTCCTTTTCTCATATTCTCTTTTTTTCAATCATACCTAAGGACTTCTAATTCTAACTATGGGTATTTTCCTTGGGTAGATCCCTCCAGCTCTGGCAGATCATAGGACGTATTTCTCCTAAACTTAGTCACCTTATAACTTCATGACTATTCCTATGTTGTCATAAAACCATTTACTTGAAAATCTCTCAAAGTGTTTATGATTATAAACATATTTTGTTACTACATTGAGAGTTTTGTATTTTCATAAATACTCCCCCTCCACATGTGCTTATGAGCTTTGACTTAAATCTGCACAGTGAGGCTAGAGTTCGCACTTTTGAATTGATCGGCTCCTGATAGACAATTCCCCGCGAGGCACGGTTACGTTGTATAGTTAAAGAGTTCCATTGTCAGCTTTTAGGTGACCACTAGCTTTAATAACTATCTTGAAGATGTAAACTCTCCTTGAAAAGGAGGTTAGACCCGCCAAAGTTCATGTCTACCAAGATTTTCTCGAATTGGTACGTTCTACTAAGACAAGTCCTATTCGAGACACGTTTACATCACTAGCTTGAAATTATTACCCGTCCCGGACAAGTCTTTTCAGTTACTTACATTTCAAAGTTTGTCAATTCATGGGTTATGTCTGAGTTTGAGCACTTTCAAGATTCCATTCACTTTAAAACATATTTTTTATCACATATTTTTCTTTTCTGCCCCTCAAAAATTGCATATCAATGTTATTTTGTAGAAAGGTTGATTTAAAATATGACCATTTTGAGTTTTACGGGAAGAGTTCAACAAGAACTTTGGTTTTGAAAAAAGATGTTTTGTAAATACTCCCCCTCAACAAGTAATAATAACTTTTTGAGGTTTTAAATAATGAGAGAGAATAATTGTTCTTTTGAGCAGAATTATGAAAAACTAAAAATTTGATTAATTATACTCAAAATTAAGAAGCTTTCGCTCCTTATATAAGGATTGAGACAGTGAAGCGTACCTCATGGTCCTTTCTTTACCAGAACGGGTTGTACACTGATATATGTGCACAAACCAGAGTATAACCAACAAATCACAAATATATCAAGAGTACTTAAACAATCCAAATATTACACAACACTAACCAATTATTGGGGACGTTGAAACGTCATAATCGTAAAGCTCGGTCTTCCTCCTACATGGCTCTCCAGCCTTCGCATCTAATCCCGATGTTTCAACCTCTTGTCAATCCTTGCGACAAACCGACGAACCTCCCTTTGTTCTGATGAAGTCCATCTTTGACCTTGGTACAACTTTATATCCTTCAAACGTAGATCTAAGCCATCACGAACCGATTTTAAGGTGTCGTCACAGAATTTGTGTATCTCATCAAACCCCATAAAGCAGTTGTGAAGATAAGTACGTTTGTAGATGAAACCGAATTTAGGTTCTTTGTGAGAGTGTATTGTAACTCCTTGTTGATGTCAATGAAATTAAGGAGTGGCTTGGTGAGATTCAGCTGCTTCTGATAACTTTCCACACCTAACTGAAGATCTTCAACTTCTGATGAAGACGAGGAGAGAAGTAATGAAACCCGGTTGTATCTCTGTTGGGAACTGAAGCATTTTTCCTTGAACCTTGAGGAGATACATGTCCTTAATGTCGTTGAGCGTCAACCTGGAAAGTCATTTTCCCATAATTCATACTCCTTCTCATCTTGTCTTTTAACCATGATTCGCTTCAAGTAGGAGTAATCCCACTTTGTTGCAGTAGCGAGATGGACATGACAGCAACAATTCTTTATGGATGCTCAACTTCCCCTTGAGTCGTATTCAGTCTGCATCTACGATAGAAAATTCTGCGCCTTTCTGGCCAATTGTGAATTCCAAACAACGCATCTTTGTCATATGTCATCAGTTTGTCAACGAACAAACTAGTGGCATCTTCCTCAATTGCCTTGTTCAGGTACCTTGCAGCTCGAATGTTGAATGTCCGGGAAGTGGCATACTTCTTGTCAACTTAGCTTCCATGTTAAAGAAACTCCAGATCAGTGTTGAAGAAGAATCGAAATGGGATATTGGGTTGTTCAGGCTTTCTGATCAGTGGTAGTGGCTTGGTCCAATGTGTGTAGTAAGGTCCATACTTCTTCGACGTGTAGTCTACGTCGAACTCAGGGTTGAGCCAATCGATATCATTCGACATTGCACGGACAATGTTTTCGAGATGATACAGAGCTCAATAGCATTCTCAAATCTGTCCTTAAGAAGGTTGAAGGCGGTGTTCTTGATCCTTCTGAGTTCTTTCTTGTTGAGCTTATTAATTCTGAAGTCTCTTTTTAGCTTCTAGACATGTTCCACAGTTCGACCATCCACTGGTTCTTGATCTTCTGCAAGTGGTGGTTGTGCCTTGGCTATTTTATCAAACCATTCATATTCTTCCATGTTTTCATTGTCTAACCAAGCGATGGCACTTGGTTTCTTACTTTTACGGCTTGAAGATAATGGTGAAGGTCCAGGTCTTGTTGAAGGTTGAGTTTCGGGTTGTTCCAAATCTTCACCACCTGTGTAGACAAAGTGATCACTAGACTTTGGTGCAGATTCGGTGTCCTTCGGTTGATCAGATTCTTTAGGTTGGGTTGATGTTGGGGTTGTGGTGGTGGAGGGGTTAACCAGTTTTTGTTGTTGTGATGACGATCCATCATCCTTCTTTTGTTTCTTAGCATTTGTATTAGGATCGTGTTCGTCATCTTTCCTTGGCCTCTTATCCTTGCCCGCATTTCCCTTGCATGAAGTCTTAAGTTGTTTTGCAATCAGAAGATCATAGACAATTCATCATCTTTATCCATTTGGCCAACTCTCCCAGCCATCTTCATCACAAGTTGATTAATGAGATCTTCTTCAGTGATAATTGGGGGTTTAACCGGCATTGTTTGCACAACAACAGGTGTTGAAGTGACAATTTCTTTAATCGTTTTTTTAATAATTGGATGAAGTTGTCTCTTCAACAACTCCTTTGTGACTGCAGAAATGTTCTTTGATAGAAAATTTTCAACGTAGTTGATGATTAGCTTCTCCATTTCGCCTTGGACATCCTTGGAGAGGAACTTCTCGAATGATTCCTTAGTTTGTTGATAGCTTTACATTTTTTCAGTCAAGTCGGTGACCAATCCCGTGAGTGTGTTTACTTGATCTTCAAGTTTGCTCTGCTTTCTCATTCGAGCTTGATTCATTTCCTTTTGAACTTTGACCTTGGCATGTGACACCCAAGTGTTAGCTCTCTTCTTGATCGATTTGGTTGTTGATTTTGATGGTTTTTGTGTTGGTGCAGGGAATGACTGAGTGGATGATTCTGGCATAGTTGAAATGTACTTTTGTGGATCATAAGAAGGTTCAGGGTCGTGCTCAGGGTTGTCGAGGATGTAGGCATCAACTTCCTTTTTTAGTCTTTCCTCTTCGGCCTTTTTAGCCTCTTCGGCCTTCTTAGCCTCTTCAGCCTCCTAGCGTTTCCTCTCTTCTTTTTCTTTGGCTGCGTGCTTAACATCTTCTTCAATTATCAGAAATGTTTCCTCCTGTTCATCATTTTGATCCCCTGCATCGTAAATTTGCTCGTCCTCTTGTTGTTGCTCTTCCTCTTCATTAGTAACCATAGTAGTGTCACCTTTTTCCTTATCGGTTTGATTAACTGGATCGGAAAGAGGTGGAGTGACGGTGTGTGGTTCTTCGAGAGGTTGAGCCGAACCTCCTTCCCCAGTGGGTTGATTAACCGGAAAGGGAGAAGGTTGTCGTTCCTTTCTACTTTGTTTCAGAACAACCAATAGATTTCGTTCATTAATTTCTTTAGTTGTAAGGCCGAAATCTGGATCAAGTTCTTCTTCTGTGGCTGGCTGTTTTCCCTTGTTGACTTGCTCTTCTTAATCATCAGTATTTTCATCATACGCATCGATGTCTCTTTCAAGTTCATCAATAGTAGGACTCTTCTGTTCCTCCTCCTTATCTTTCATCGAATCTTGAGCATGAGCCCCTTTATAGATGACACTGTCATCAGATTCGGTTTCCGAGTCATCTCCAGGTTGAGATGATGGTTCAGGATTCACAACTGTAGTTGGTACCCTCCTCTTTTTGTACTTTGGAATTGAGGGCTTAATCTTCTTTGTGGTACTTCCCGAGCTACCAGTTTTCTCTCCCTTCTTAGCTCTAGTCTTGACTGATGAGGCTTGTGTATCCTCGTTACAAAAACCAACACACTGAGCCTTGAGAGCCGCATCATAATGCTTGTATGACGTTGATGTTTTGACTTTTTTAACAGACAATCAGGCAGCTGAGCACCTTGTTTGCGAGTGCTTGTCCCTTGAATCCTAACCATTTTTAGCTTTGGGTCATTCTTGACCGTATGTTTATCTTCATCATCAAGTCTTTTGGGAATATCTATAAATTTCTTGAGAAGGTTGTTGATGATCAACTTCGTGTATCTGAAAAAAGGGATCTTGGTGCCTCCCTTTTGTATGTGCTGCATCATGTCTTCTCAGATGAGGCTTGCATAGTCAATTAATTTAACATTGACCATTCCCCAGAATATCTGCAGATATGGCAGCTTGGGGTGTTCATGACCGCTATCTACACTTACTTGGCGATGATAATGTACTTGACATCCACTCTGGAGTGAGTAGCGATGATTCTTGCAGAATCATTATAGCCAATGTCAACAAGAAAATTCCAATACTTCCTTCTCAGTTGGAGTATGTTCATATTCCTTGGGAGAATTCCCAGTAGGGAGAAGTAGCACAGAGCGTAGATCCTCGATGCTTACTGTGACTTCACGTTTATATAAAGTACACTTGAAAGACTGACCCCTTCATTCTTTTCAATGGTATTCCAGAACTGGTGAATTTAGATGTTAGGATCCTATTTTTATTGTGTTTGATGATTCGGGTGGCCTTGGATGATGGAAATACAAGTATGCCATGTTTTAGAGAGAGAAAGAGTGAGAGGGTGTTCTTGGTAGAGAGTTGCTTTGAAACAAATGAAATGTTAGATTGAGAAGCACCACCCCTTCCATGGATGGAAAGGGGTATTTATAGTTATAGACATAACGACCTCCTGACGGCCTGTGGATCAGGTATACAGTGGGTAAAGACGCGTCCTTCCTCCAGAGTGTTACACTAAACTAAACTACGCTACAAACTAACTAATTAACTACTAAATAACGTAACAAACGACTTGTCTACGAGCTAACTTATGCTAGATAATATTTGGGGTGACCGACACTTCACTTAAGGAATTTCCAATTCCTAACAATCTCCCCTAAGGGAGGTCACCCCTTGTTTTACATTTTGCATCCTATCATTCTATTAAATCTTCTGTTCTGAGCTCGCAGACTTCTATTCTTCAAGTTCCGCAATCTTTGTGCTTTAGTAGCGATTCTTCAAAGTCCGCATTGATTTGTACTTTTAGTGGAAGCCTTTAACTGATCCACATCTTTGATGATCTTCGAGCTTTCATTGAGATCATCAGCCACAACAAATCTCTGGATCACCCATTGTAGTGTTGCCATCATGTGATGTTGTGACTTTCGGACCGACATGCTCACACTTTCAGGATCATGACATCTTTTCATCAGAGTAGCGGAAGCTTTTACTGGTTCAAGATATTTGCGGCAGCGTAGCAGAAGCATAGTATAAAAATATTTGAGCCAGGTTATGTAGATAAGCACAAGACATGATTTCTTCAATTAAGTGTGGATGCTGTGAGCATGCGGCTTTGGATTGACTTCTCAATTCTGATCAGCTGCAACCGTCCAAATGTACATGCAAACAACAGTTAGCATTAAAACACACGAAAGTGTCTTTGATCACTTTCGTTGAATTGAGGTACACGGCCCACGGTTCCCCGTTGATTAGTACAAGTACTGCCTGTGATCAGGTATGATTCCGAAGAATCTCCTTGACAGGGTTTCGCAGCTGTTCTAGCCGTTCTCAAACCGGAACATCTCAAAGAAGACAACACGAAGTGAGTGAACCAGCGAATTGAGATTCACTGATTGATGAAATATTGATTTGAAAAACAATCGCGTATTGCTTAGAAGAAAGAGTTTTGCAATACGACGAAGGTTTTATGAGAACGATTAATTTTCAATCAAAAATACCTTTTGTATTTGAAAGAGAATACACATTTGATGTGCTAGAGAAAAGAAGAGATTTGCACATAAACGGTTTTTCTAAAAGTATTTTTTCAATCAGAGATACTTTTTGTGTTTGAAAACATGAGTACACATTCGATGTGCTAGAGAAAAGAAGAGATTCGCACATCGAACGGTTTTTCCAAAAGTATTCGTCAATTCCATTTCTGGACCAAGGTTGATTCAAGATTGAATTTCCCCATCGTTTCTATCCAGTTGTCACAAGCTTGATCTTTTGCAAGATCTCACATGTCACCCACCAAGAGCTTGTTTGATGTTGGCTCTAGAAGGATTTCCATCTTCATCGTGAATATTTCTACATATCACTCGGATGTTCTGGCAATACCACAAGGATAATGCGTAGGACTCTTAATATATATTCTTACTTTCCACGTTGTGTGAAACAGCAAATCTTCAAGAATTTAGTGTCCTAATGAGATATTGTGGATGATCTCTTGGCTCTAGACTCAATCGTGCACATTTGGTTTCCTATGCCGGAGACTAGGGAGAGGGTCTCCTTCTTCAATATCAACAATCTCTAAGAGAAAGTCGATAGATAATGTCGGTTCCCCATGAGAATGAAACAAGCCCTTTTAAGAGGAACTTGAGTAGCTTGGGAAGTTTAGTGCAGTGCGTCACTGGGTCCATGACGTCTTGTCTTCAATACCAGTGTTACCTTAGTAACCACCAGTAGCATATGTATTGAACCCGGTTTCTGCCCTAAGGTTGAATTATTGGAGGGCTATTTCTTTTCACCCTTTTTCATATTCAATTCTTTTTCATTCTTCAACCCCTTCAGTGCTTACCGAGACTTCATTACTAGAACCTTGTTGGGTTTATTTCAGTACTAGCTCTGTCTCAGTCCGCACTCTTCCCATTTTCTCATTTTTCTCCTTTTTTTCATCATACCTAAGGACTCTACACTATCTAGTGGATTGTCCTTGGGTAGATCCCTCCGGCTCTGGCGGGATCATGGGAACGAATACCTAACCTAACCATCCTTATAACACCATGCATAGAGTAAATTGTTCGGTCTTTTGGTATTGTTCATTCCTTCTCGAAACCAATTGAAAAATCATTTGGAAAATCAATCAAGGTACTTGTGATATAAAATCAAAGCATTTTGTACCTTAATTTTTTTGATCGTTTTAGAAATGCTCCCCCTCAACATGTGCATATGATATTGAAGTTGTTTAGCACATGGAGGCAAGAGTTCTTTGAAATAATTTCTAGATCACAATTTCCTTAAAAAAAGCCATTTGAATTTCTTTGGTAAATTCTCCCCCTCAATATGTGCGTAGGATACTTTAAATCATTTTATCACATAGAGGAAAGAGTTGTTTTGAAGTACATCCACGATCACAAAAGCCATTAAGAAAACCATTTCAAACTCAATCAAGGTACATATGATAAAACGTTGAAACCTTTGTACCTTGATAGTTTAATTTCTTTAGATATGCTCCATCTTAATATGTGCTTCGAGATTCGAAAGCGTTTTAGCACATATGGGAGAGCTGCCTGCACTTTGAGTCAAAACGATCACTTGTTATCAGATTCCATATTTAAATCACATTTTCTCCCTCGATCAAAAATATCTAATCCTTTGAGATTTTGGATCCCAAGTGATTTAAATAGGTTTAGAGAACATGGGAGAAAATTGTGTTCAGATTAATTTAATTCTGATAGTGGAACAGATTTAGACATTAAAAGATTGTTAGTGTCAGGTATGATAAATTTTTAAGAGATCTTTTAGGTAAAATAAAACATTTTCACAATCAAACAAGAACAGAAAAAATTTCATTTCGAAAGACCTTTGACCTTTGAAGAAAATCATACCATGACATAACATAAAATCTTTAGATCACCACTTATTTTTGTACAAACGGACTTTTATGAAGAGATATCGTTTGAAAATATTTTATTATAAATCACTCTCCCCCTCAATCGATGACCGTAGTCGTTGATTGAGTGACTTAGGTTTTGATAAAATAAAGTCCGGTGATTTCTAAAATTAAGTCCAATTTATTTTCAAAACAATATTATTTAAAATTGTTTAAAAAATGTTATCATCCACTACTTGTCCTGCACAAAGATACGTTAGATGGTTGAGTTGCTTTTGTTGTTGTTGCTGGAGGTTTGGAAGAAAACCATCTGCTCAAGCAGTGAGACTTCTTATGTTGCATTTTTTTTCATGCCAACTAAGATCAAATTAAGCTCCGTTTCTTCATTTGATGATGAAGAAAACCATCTGCTGATGCAGTGAGACCTCTTACGTTGCATTTTTTCATGCCAACTCTCCATAGAAGTCAAATTAAGCTCCGTTTCTTCATTTGTCAACCCAAGATATAGTTACCCTTTCCTTTCGGCATCCAATCATCTTCATTTGTGGGATCCGGATCGGGAACATTCTTATATACCAATATACCTGCATATGTTAGTGAACACATATACAAATATATGATGGTCGACATCACCCAAACAGCAATCGACTAATAAAAGTCAATCCAACATATCAATCATATCATAAAAGGTATGGGAATAATGTGTTCATCAAACTCTAATCATCTAATCCTAACAGTCATATCCTAGGCACCTAGTCCTTCAACGTAGGTTAACATCATTTTTCAGTTAAGCATTTAGGATAATTAGATAAGTCCGATAGATGATGTAAATTTGAAAAACATTCTCCCCCTCAATCAATGACTCATTTTATGAAAAGATTAAAAGCGCGGAAGTCATTGATTGACTTTGCAAATTTTATAAAAACTCTGATTCTGATTGATTTTTCAAGCAACTCATTTTCCACCATTTAGAAATACAACAAATATTTTTCTGAAGAATTTTAGACGGAAAAACATTTGTGTAGGAACAGCAGTCCTTCGACATACTTTCCTTAATATGTTTTAGGATAAGTGCACGAAATATTTGAAAATTGGTTTAGCGCAGCACTTTCCTTTCATGAAGAGCGGGTTGCTATCTGAAATAATAGCAAACCATGGTTTTAAGCATGGGTCACAGTCTGAAATAACTGCAAGCCATTTTTGAAGAGCGGGTTACAGTCTGAAATAACTGTAAGCCATAGTTTTGTGACATGTTATAAAAAAGAATATTTACACCTCCTGTTCGAACTTCATCTATTGTCCCGTGCCATTGTTGAATGACATTTCTAAGACCGTAGATGTTATCGATACCAGAAGACATGTCTTGAGAAAACAATATTTTTGGTATTTTTCAAAAAATTTCTGATTTTTATGGGTTTTTGAAGGTTTTATATTTTTCAATTTTGTTTTGTTGGTTTTATATTTTTGTATTTTGCTTTTTAATAAATGTTTACAAAGATAGAGTAGATGATATAATTTGAGAAGATGATGATACGAGTACCGAGATAAGGATATCGAGCAGCCCCGTTGAAGAAGATAGAAATCATCATCTCTTAAACGTCCACCACCAAAGCTTCCGAGGCTCTTGAAAAGAAGAAATAGAGCCTTTAAGAATGTGAGACTTTGGCAGCTTCCCCGCAAACCGAAAATCCTTTAGCTGAGCAGATTCAAAGCTTTCTTTCAAGCTTCCCTTAGCCAGGTGTACGAAGAAGCACACCATTATCATCGATCATGATGCTCCTTTTAAGAATAATCACCGTGATTCTTCGTTCGAGGTTGTATCATCCAAAAGAACAACAGCAACGTATCATCCCACATTTAAATAATCTTCTCAAGTTCCTTTTTCACTGAAGTCTGAAGCAATCCATTCCAAAAGTGTCAAGAGACCACTTTCCCCAAGTAGATGAATTGATACAGTCAGTCTCTTAGATTAGAGCTCACGAACCCGATTACACATATACCCGAAGACAGAGAAACTTATACCATCGAAGTAGCAAATTAAGTCCAGTAGCCAAAGAATAACCCCGATGTATACTTCTCTCTTCCCCTGAAAAAAGTGTATGAAGCTCAAGAACCCAAAGTACCCGAATGCCCAAAGAGAGAATAACCGATAACAATGAAGAAGCAGGCCGAATCACTGATTATCTCTGCGGAGGACTATCTCTGCAGATTTCAACTCCGGAATAAGTGATTATATATCTGAATCACTGATTAAGCACTCGAGTGAAACAGCTGAGCGTCCCCAATGTACACAATCTCTCTCCCCTGATGATTGCGCTAACATCAAAATCATCACACACTTGTGTACCTCTTTTATCTTCAGAAACTAACTCTTACATCACTTCCCCCACGTAGTTGGAATAATAACACTAAAAGCCTTGATGAGTAAAACCTTGAGTTTCTCTGCGGTCATGACATTTGTCTTCCCAAGATATCTTCAATCACTTAGAAGAATTAAGTTCATCAAGTTTACTCGCTTTGTGTTTAGATGTGTGTCTCCTTCCCCCTTGCAGGTTTTCATACTTCAGAATCAGCAACTCGTTGTAAGCCCATATACTCGAAATCGTTTGAGAAGAATACCATTAGCACAAATATATCTGTGAGAATCAACTTGCTGAAGAATATGAGCAAGTCTATTTGGGGATTAAATCTCACTTTTCACTCTCCCCCAATTAGTGCTCTCCTCTAAACCGACAATCTGTTTGATAACAGCCCAGATTAAGAAGAAGTATTTAGATTGTTAAATGCAACTCGTCTTTAGTCTTCTAACACGTAGCAGAAAGTGTAGAACAGACTGTAGACTCGACCTTCTTCAAGATTTTCCAGTTGGGGAATATAAAGTCAACATCTTCTTCTCACCAAATGCATTCCCGTTAACTTATATATAGCAAATCCCCTTAACTCAAATCCCTCTCAATCAAACAAGAACAGAAAGATGTTCATCAAGAAAATCAGCTCGCAACTGGAAGCACTTTGTCATTAATCATATCAGCCCGTGAGAAGATGTCAACCAGCGGCTCATAGAAGAAACACCATGTAAAGATGACCCGATAAGAAGAAGCTCGGTTCTTACATGAGTTAGGAGCCGTATGACCATGTATACACCGAAGTCAATCAACATGCTATAAATTCACACTTCTTCTCCCCCTCAAGAATTGCGTACGGAATTGCCATTCTTGATAGAATAAGTGAATTTCTTTAGAATGTAGTCTATTCACACTTCTCCCCCGCAAAACTTGCATATGATGATGTCATCGCCATTATGATTGAGCAAGTGGAATAAAATTACTATTGTTAGTCCGGTTCACTTGATGTTTGAAAGCGCATGGAGGAAGCATGAAGCATGTTGATGAGAATGGTCATAATTGAGAAGATTTCTCTTCTTCAGAAGATAAAGTGCACTGAAGCGTACACTTTTCTTTTCTTTAGAGTACGAGGCTTGAACTGTTGTGTTCAAACGTCATAATGTTGAAGTACGGGGCCTGAACTGATGTGAACAGACGTCATAAGAAGATTTCTCTTCTTCGGAAGATAATGCGCACTGAAACGTACACATTTCTTTTCTTTAGAGTACGAGGCTTGAACTGATGTGTTCAAACGTCATAATCTCTCTCATTTCATCATCTCTTGACAAAACATGTAATCACTCCATTATCATTCAGTAGGCTCTTTGTTGTGACAGCTGATGGAGTCAACCCAATATGATGAATTTGACCCTGAAGTAAACTAACCCGAACTCGTGACTTAAACTTGCATATATATAACAAAGAGCGGTGCTGAGACTTCATCCTCCATTGAATCTCTAAGTACTCAATACTCTTCATCCAACCAACCACTAAGTATGAGATGTACATCACCTCTTGAAAATCCACAATTGAATGTGACACTGAGCACTACAACGTAACTCCTTAAAGTGATAGTTATTTTGTGGTGGTATGAGCCCAATTCCCCCAAGTGGTAAAAGAAAAGGTAAAAGACACCCAACAATAACTAGATTTCCAAGTCTTCGTTTTTCATAATAAGCCCGAACAAGGATCTTGAAGAATCTTCATCAAACCATCCCCGATACCTTCAGATACTAAGTACACTCGCCTGTGATATTTCACTTCAACCTCAAATAAATAATAGTGAATTAACTCCGTTGTCACATCTTGTTAAAATCTCAAATCTAGCCTCCTTTGATCTTAAAAGTGAACTGATGGTTTCATCCTGACCATGGTTAAAAGCACATAACCCCGTAAAACCATGTAATAACCAAACTGCCATAATGAATAATCAAACACACATCCAATACATGAAGTACACCCTTTTATCCCTCCTTCGAAGTAGAAACCGTAGCACCAGCATCAGAAAAGATCCCGAAATACAGATTCCTAACTCCAGGATGGTTCCATCATTACGGGATTTTACAACTCTATGGTTTAAACCGAGAAATAGTTTCTTTCGCGGGATTTTACAAAACCAAGAATAAACCGTAAGATAGATCCGGAAATGCACTTTACTATTACCCGGATGTTTCCATTGTCACGGGATTTTACAAGTCTATGATTTAAACCGAGAAATAGTTTCTTTCGCGGGATTTTACAAAATCAAGACTAAACCGTAAACAATGTCAGGTTGAATGTGTTATGACAATATTCGTTTCGGTGAATATCTGTTTTAGGGGAACATGCAGCGGTTCATCAACGGTTCATAATCCAACATCAACAACATCATCAGCCATTCAATAAATACTTTGGTAAACACACCATTCACGCATTCTGTCGGTTGTTGCTGGTTGATGAAGTAAACCCGATATGTCAAACTTGATCATGAAGTGAACGTCCCCAGATTTGTTACTTAAGCTTGTACTAATCCTTGTGAAGAAGAAACGGTGTACCCAATGTACAAAACCTCTTGACATTCTCAACTGAGTGAGACATCGAAGTGATAGCAACGTTGGTCAAGCGAGAAAGAATCACAAACGTAACTAAATAGCCAAGTGTTTATCACCCTCTATAAATGCCCAAACAAGTCATCTTCGCGGAAGGGTAGAAAGAAAGAAGACGAAACAAGTAAACGCGCCCGGAAAACCTCACTTCAAATCCAAATAAGAGATACCGTCCAAACAACCCCGTAGTCAACATTTTCCAATAAACACTTCAAGCCGTGATATAATATCCTTTGTGAAAATGTATATACCAAAGTACCAAACCTCATAACATAACAGTTCTCATCATCATTCCAAATCTCATCATCAGATCTCATTATCAATCAAATCTCATGAGAAGCTCATTTGAACAACACAAGAACCGAATAAGCAATATCAGTACAAAAATCCCGTTGCCATCTTTTTCTCAAAATTAAGCACAAGCCGTGAATATGCATTATCCTTTGTGAAAGTTATAACCGACCAATATACCGCTCCTTTTCCAAAATGTAAAACAGTGTATCCAAAAAATTTCAAAAATTTGGATAACAACATTTTTGCATTCATTTCAGTTTAGAATGAAAGTGTTATACGGATGTGCAAGGTCCATCACAGTCCATTTTTCAAAACTATTAGGGGCCCATATAAAATCAGCTCAATATACGGCCCACATCAGAGAATCAGCATCAAGGCATCAAGCCCACGAGTCCACGACATCCCAAAATAGTATCAAAAGAACTCAAACCCTAATTACACGGGTATATAAGGCCACTACCCAAATACATTGTAACCCTAATCACTATTAACATAGTACTTCTGCCTCTCATCTCCACAATGTCTAACCCTAATCTCAAGCACAATCAAAAACGCCTCTTCATCATTTGACTAAGCACACACAGGAAGATATCATTAATCCGCCTCTTTCTCCTAAGCACTCACATCTTCATCTCAAATCACATCTCCCATCTAACTGTTAGACTTAGATATATCTCACCATCAAAACCCTACCATTCAACTTCATCAAAATGATTTATATCATTTCCAGTTTTGTTTAATCTGAACACCTATCTCATTTCTCTTATGCGACGGCTTCAAGGTCTTGTTAATTCAAGGTCTCAGGTAGGTTTAATAGTTAGTTGTTTCGTTTTAAGTTCGAGTCAAGAACGAATGAAAGAAAAGAGATAACATGATTGTTATAAACTTTTCTTTATCTTCGGATAGTAACACAATATGGGGTCAATGATGATGTGTGATTCATTTGAAATAATCTATAAAAGATTTACAAAAAATTGCATCCGAATATGAGATTATATTAATGTTAATTTCGTATATAATTGAGTCTTGATTGTGTTGGGTTCAGTAAATACCCAAACCCCTTAATCTAGGATTAGAATAGAAAATAGCCCAAGTTTTTAGACCATTAAACATCATCAGGTCACTGAGTGCATAGTCTCTCAGTGAGCCATCTTCAGGATACTCAGTACGAGGAAACAAGATAGTCTCTCCACTCAGCAAGGCAGAACTTAAAGGGTGAAGACTGAGTCAAGAAGAAGATGGTAGATTCAGTGAGTAATGACAATAACTCACTGAATCTCTAAGACTCCTCTCCAACTTCTTACATTGAAGACCAACTGAAGTAGAAGACTGAAGGATGTAAAGACTGAAGAAAGAGCGGGACAAGGCGGGATAAGTTTGAATCAGATAAGACGAAGTCCTTATCAACCAAAGTCATCTTTCCCTGAATGGAAAAAGATCAGGCTCAGTGTCATCACTGAACTTAGGAAAGTAGTCTTGTCTCTTTCCTAGAATAGTCTTTGTAAACAAAGACAAAATACATCAGTATTTTGTCTTCTGTATGATGTCAGTTTGTCACTTAGGAAAGAGTTAAAAATCATACATGTATAAATAGCATAAGATATGGAGTGAAAAGGTTAAGCTTGTGAATTGTAAAAACACACACACGCAAGCCATCTTTTCACTCCTCCAAATACAACTTTATCCCTGAGATAGCTCAGTGGGTTCTAAGAGTTGTGCTCACCAACCTTTGTCATTTCAATCCCAAGTGCTATTCCGCAAGTACTTGGGTAACGTATTCTTTGCGATTCATTTCTAATAAGAATATGATGTTGAAAATTATCTAGTGTGTTTTACTTATGTTAATTTCAGTCATTGTTCACTATTAACTTGTTTTATATTCTTAAACTGTTTTGAACGATAGTGAACGGGGAATAACAAGTGGTATCTGAGCAAGGCTAATTATAAAACTCGTTTTTAGGCCGCTCTAAAAGTTTTTAAATTAGGATCCTAAATGGCTGAAATTGATGTACCCCAACTAGTCGATAAAAAGGGTGGAGCTTATTCAGCTGTTGCCCCTAGACTTGAAGTTGGAAAATTCAACAAATGGAAAAAGCTTATGCTTTGCTATTTGATTGGGATGGAACCTTATTATATCAAGTATATAAATGAAGGTCCATTTATCCCAAAGACTGCTGAAGGTTTGCCTAAACCTGAAGCTCAGTGGACTCAGGATGAGAGAAAAGTGGTCAACAAGGACCAAAGACTCAAAAGTATCATCATATCATGTCTTCTTGATGATATTATGGAGTCAGTCATAAGCTGTAGTACAGCTAAACAAACCTGGGATGACCTGGTTCATAGTCATGAAGGTCCATCTGATACCAAGGAAAACAGGATTATGGACCTGAAACTTGAGTATAATACCTTCAGGGCTAAGGACTCAGAAACTCTGTCTCAAACTTACACCCGGTACAAAACTTTGTTAAATGAACTTTCAAATGATGGTGTAAAATTGTCCAAACATGAAATCAATGTTGGTTTTGTAAACAGTCTCCTTGAGAAATGGTTGAATTTCTCTCAGGGACTAAGGAATGCTAACCACATTCAGAATCTTGAGCTTCCTGAAATTTATGGGAAATTTGTCTATGAGGAAAACCTCATCAACAGACGATACCCTGACTTGAAAAAATCTCAGGAAGTCAAGAAGTCCCTGACAACCATTTCCAATCCAGTGTCAACTGCTTTTTATTCTAACAATGTGATTCAATATTTTCAGGAAAACTCAGATGATGAGGCAGATGAGAGGACAAGCGAGGAGTACCTGAATGATTTAAATATTGAGTTTCAGGAAAGAGCACTCCTCGCTAACTCTAAAAGGTTTATTCGAAGAAACAAAAGTTTTTCAAATGCTAAAGCTAATGAAGACACTGAATGTTTTAAGTGTCACAAAAAGGGTCATTTTGCAAAAGACTGCTTTTCAAAAACAATTTTTGAACCCTCTTACAAATCGTCAGGGTCAAACCAGTCTTCAGGCTTTAGCAAATTTCAGCCAAAAATCTTTCAGTCTCATCAAAATTTTCAAAGCAAATATGATCAAAACAAAGCTGTTGATTATGAAACCAAGTATAAGAAAGCAAAAGCTAAACTTGCATTGCTTGAGGCCAGTCCCTCAGAAACAACCAGTGTTAAATCTGTGCAGGGTTAAAACAAAGGCCTCGTTGCTGAAACCTTCGACTGGATGAAGAGCCAGTATCATCTGATGATGAAATGGTGCATGTCAGTGCACTGATCGCCCTCTCAGAAGAGGAAAAGCTAGCTGTTGGGAAGAATCATGCCAGAAACGAGGAATGGGTCAACATCACAATGAAGAAGGTAAACATCTTACTTTCTATGGATGATGACTCTGATTGGCAGTCTTATATGAATTATCTTAATGTTGACCTTAAGTTCGTAGAAGAGCAAAGATTAAATCTTTTTTCAAAATACAACAAGCTAAGTTTTGAATTAAACAAGTGTAGAGATGAACTGCTTATTTTAAAACAAGCTAAGCTTGAGGTTGTCACTTTGCAAATTCAAAACACAGAACTAGTTAAGAGAAATCAGGCTCTTCGAGATGAACTTAGAAAGGTACAAGATATTCTTGATAGTTGGACTGCTAAGAATCCCAAGGTCTTTGATGTTGTGGGTGCCCCCAGTAGCAAAAAGAGAGTCATAGGTGGAGATCATCTCCCTGACTCTCGCAACAAAGACCAAAGTTCAAAACCATTTGTGTCTGGTGGTATGATTACCAATATGATGACAACTCTAAATTCCAGTGATTGGATTGAACGAACTAATCCTGAGAGTAAGCTTCCAAATTTCGATTCTGGAAGAATTCTAGAGCCTGAAAGTCAAGCTCTAAAGAGCATGCTTGGACTCCCTGATGTGCCAAGTAGTACTGAACACATCTCTGAGTCTGAAGTTGAATCTCAAGCACCACTTCCACCCCTGGAACCTCTTCAGGATGCTGCTCCCAACTCTGAGCTTACTCCATTACAATACAATCCACACTCACCAAAAGAAAGGTCTGGACTTGGTAGAACTATCCTCAAAAGACCATCAAAACCAACTCAACAAGAGTGTACCCCCACTGAAACTTCCACATCCTCTATCCCCACTGAAGCTGACCAAATTCAGCAACTGACTGAACTCGTGAGGAAGCTAACTAACAAGATGGAATCCAGTCAAGGAAACAAAGTCAGCTTCCTCTAGTACCTCAAAGTCAAAAGAAACCACCAAAAACAAGCAGAAGTGTGATCTATGCCACTATACCAGTCATACCACTGACAACTGTTATAGAATCCTTTTTTGTATGATCTGCAAAAAGGATGGTCATAAAACTGCTGATCACTTACAATATGTAAGTTCTCTCAGTAAAGAAAACTACACCAAAGTTGGTCATCAGTATGCTTCTACATCCAAGCCTGCTCAAAAGTTTAGAGCAAAACCTTTTCCTCCTTGCCCACACTGTGGCTTTAATGATCATCATCCTGATGATTGTCTTATGAACACATTTGTGGTAACACAACTCATATGACATCCCAGCACGACAGTGTCATCCATGCAAGGAGAAGTTCCAAGCAACCAAAAATCACTGAGTCATACTCAGTCTCTAAATGCAAAACCTGTGGTAGCACAATGCACTCAACCACTGACCATGAGTCGATTGCTAAATTCAAAGAGACATTAAGATCCAAGCCCACTAGTAAGTGGGTCACTAAGAGAAACTAATTCAGTTTACTACTTGTGCAGAGACACGCCAGGGAGCCTATTTGGCATCTAGACAGTGGATGCTCAAGAAGCATGACTGGTGTGTAGGAGTATCTGCACAAGTATGTAAAGGAACCAAGACCCAAAGTAGTATTTGGTGACAACTCATCATGTCCCACTGAAGGTTATGGTTCAGTAAACTGCAATGGAATAGTTTTCTCTAGAATAACTTATGTCAATGGTCTCAAATACAATATCATCAGTGTTAGTCAACTATGTGATGCTAAGTTCATTGTACAATTCAATGACAAACAAGGTACCATTTTCAATGCCAATAAAGAAGTTGTTTTGATAGCTCATAGAAAAGATGATGTTTATGTCTTAGACATGTCTACTCTTTCTCAAGATGGAACCTGTGTCTTTGCCAAAGCCACTGATACTGTCAACTGGCTATGGCACAAGAGACTCTCTCACTTAAACTTCAAAAACATCAACAACCTGGCAAAACAAAACAAGGTCCTTGGCTTACCATCACTGGTTTTTTGCAAAAGATAAACCATGCTCAGCCTGTGAGAAAGGAAAACATCAAAGAGCATATTTCAAAACAAAACAAAATTTCTCCCTCAAAAGCTGCCTTCACCTCTTGCATATGGATCTTTTTGGACCAGTCAGTCCTAGATCTATCCAGCATGAGAAGTATACACTTGTCATTGTTGATGAGTTTTCAAGATACACTTGGGTATACTTTCTTTCCAAAAAGAGTCAGGCATCTGACACAATAATGTCATTCATCAGGAACATTGAAAACCAGAATGACATTACTGTTAAACAAATCAGAACTGACAATGGTACTGAGTTGAGAAATGATGAACTTGAGAGCTTCTGTGATGAAAAGGGAATCTCCCAAAAATTTTCATCTCCTTACACCCCTGAACAAAATGGGGTAGCTGAAAGGAAAAACAGAACTCTCATTGAGGCTGCAAGAACCATGTTAAATGGCTCAGCTCTCTCTAAGCATTTCTGGACTGAAGCAGTCATGACAGCCTGTTACACTCAAAACAGGTCAATCATTGTCAAAAGACATAATAAAACCCCATATGAGATATTCAAAGGTAGACTTCCTGACATCAACTACTTTCATGTGTTTGGATGTCATGTGTTTATTCATAACCACAAGGATAATCTAGGCAAGTTTGATGCTAAAGCTGATGATGGATACTTTCTAGGTTACTCACTGATCTCCAAATCCTTCAGGGTATTTAACACAAGGAGACAACAAGTTGAGGAAACCTTTCATGTCACCTTTGATGAAAGTGTAGAAAGCATCAGGTTCACCAACACCTCACTAGAGGAAATAGGAATTGATAACTCATCAAGATATCCTCCTGACGAATATAACACTGAAATCAATCCCTCATACCAAGCTAATGCTAACATCTCATATTATGTCTTGCCTTATAACCTGTCACAACCAACTATCAGTGAATTCATTGATAATCAGTCAGTCCCTACTGGGATAGGAAACACTGATCCAAATGACCAGGAACCTGTAACTCAAGAACCTCAACCTGAACAAGACATCTCAACAAATGATCTAAATGATTATGTGCCTCTTGCACCTAAACTCACACCTGAACTCCTAGTGACATCTTCAAGCTCAGATCCTAGACCACAAAGTAAGTGGACAAGATCTCAGGATATTGAGCTTGTAAACATCATTGGTGAACCAACTGAGGGCATGCTCACTAGAAGCATGGCTGCTAAGTTAAATGCAGCTTTAGCCAATGAATGCCTATATGCTGATTACCTATCAGATATAGAACCCAAAAGTGTCACTGAGGCTCTAAAGCACCCAAGCTGGGTTCAGCCATGCAAGAAGAACTTCAACAGTTTGATAAAAACAAGGTCATGACCTTGATCAAATGTCCTCAGGATGTCATTGTCATAGGAATGAAGTGGGTTTTCAGAAACAAAACTGATGAAAATGGCACTGTCATTAAAAACAAAGCCAAACTTGTAGCCAAAGGTTACAGTCAACAAGAAGGCATTGACTATGATGAGACATTTTCTCCTGTTGCAAGAATGGAAGCCATCAGGATCTTCCTTGCATATGCTACCTACATGAACTTCAAAGTTTACCAAATGGATGTCAAGAGTGCATTCCTAAATGGTGAACTCAAGGAAGATGTTTATGTTCAACAACCTCCAGGCTTTGAGAGTAGTGAATTCCCTGACTATGTCTGCAAGCTTGATAAAGCCCTTTATGGACTGAAACAAGCTCCCAGGGCATGGTATGAAACTCTCTCAGCCTTCCTGATTCAAAACAAGTTTGTCAGAGGAAAGATAGACAAAACAAGATGTGATATTGGTCCAAGTATATGTTGATGACATCATCTTTAGCTCAACAAACTACACTCTTTGTAAACAGTTTGAAAAACTAATGACAAAGAAGTTTGAAATGAGCATGATGGGTGAACTCGCATACTTCCTTGGACTACAAATCAGGCAAACTGATAAAGGAATCTCCATCAGTCAAGAGAAGTACACAAGAAATCTCTTGAAGAAATATGAGATATCTGACTGTGCCTCAGTGAAGACTCCAATGGTCCCACCTAACAACCTTGGTCCTGATCTCACTGGCAAATCAGTCAATCAAACCCATTTCAGAGGGATTGTTGGCTCACTGATGTATCTAACTGCTTCCAGACCAGACATACAATTCTCAGTCTGTCTAATAGCTAGATATCAGTCCAATCCCAAAGAATCTCACCTCACTGCAGCAAAAAGAATAATCAGGTAACTGAAGGGAACACCAAGCTTTGTACTCTATTATCCAAAATGCTCAGGGTTCGATCTCAAAGGTTACTCTGATTCTGATTATGCTGGCTGCAACATGGACAAAAAAATTACCTCAGGGTCCTGTCAATTTCTTGGAGGAAAACTGGTTTATTGGAGTGCTAAAAAGCAACAATCAGTGGCAATATCTTCAGCTGAAGCTAAGTATGTGGCTGCTGCAGGATGTTGTGCCAATGTTTTACGGATGAAAAGTCAAGTCTATGACTATGACATCCATTACAAAATGGTACCCATCTTCTGTGACAACACCAGTGCAATTGCAATCTCCAACAACCCTGTCCTTCATCAAAGAACCAAACACATTGATATAAGATATCACTTCATCAGGGACCACATAATGAAAGGAGACATAGAACTCCATTTATACCTACTGAATATCAATTGGCTGATATCTTCACCAAACCATTGGATGAACCTACCTTCAGGAGACTGAAAGCTTAATTGGGATTGCTTGAAATTGAAAGTCAGGCATCTGAAAACCAATCTCAGTAAGTTCTCTGAAATGGTTCCCTTTCCCTGAACGAAACCCACAAAACATCCTCTCACTGAATGAGTAAGACTCATTCAGGGACCCTGACAGTCAATATTGAGCATTGAATGAGTAACTAAATGATATAAGTATCAGTTACTTAAATGTCCTAGGTTGGTAACTATGCTAATTTAATATAGGAATATATGTCTTACTGTCAGGGGTCTCATCACTTACCTCATCCCACTTGGCATTAAATGCCTTCTCTCACATAAAATATCCTATGGATATTTCATTGCTGCAAAAGTGCACTTTTACGGTGCACTACAACTGTTCCCTTGAAATACGGGATTTTACTGCGGGTAGTGGTGGGTAGCATTAAATGTGGAATTTCAAACGATTTCAAAAACCGTCTTTACATATCCACGTTTATGCGAAAACCACCCCTCTCACCACTCTATAAATACCCCTCTCATTAACATTAAAACACCCACAATTGATTTCTTCAAACCAAACTCTGTCAAAATTTCTTTCAAACCCAGAAATCGTTGTGTTCTTCAAATCTCTTTCAGAAAAACCTTCATTGTAAACATTTACATAATATTTTTCATCAAAACTTAAGAGATTCAAAAAATTCTTTTGACTGTTCTTGTCAAGTTTTTCTCAAAACCCTAAAAACTATTTCAAATAGAAATGGCAAGAACTCAATCTCTTCAGTATGCACAACAGTGAGCAGGGGATATAACTAATGTTGAATTTAAAACCGATAATGTCATAGGAAATTTTGATTACCCACAAAATATCCCAGCCTATAAATACATTATGAAATTTTTATTTAACTGTCCACTGAAAAATGCCTTTGTTCAGTGTCCCTCTATTGTTTACCAAAACCTCCTCAGGGAGTTTTGGGCAACAGCCGTGGCCTATGACCTGACACCTGCTACTAATTAGACTGACCTACGACCACTAAGGGAGTATCTCATTAAGTTAAGTCTTTTTGATGGGAAACAATCAGTCACCCTGGATTACAAAACGTTTTCCACCTCTTCAGGGTTAGACTATAATAAGGGAGTTTATGTCGCCCATCCTGAACCTTCAACAGTGAAGGATGGGTTAAAATGAATTGCTTTAGAACCAAACTTTTTGGATAGAACCCCCGTCACAAAAAATTCATTCCCCGTGGCTTGGAGGATCCTATTCACTTTCGTGATTCAGGTCCTCGAGGAGAACCATTCATCAACTGAACAAGTTAATTCTATTCAGTTGATGATGGCTTACTGCTTGATGAATGGGGTAAATGTCGACATTGGGGAGATCATTTACAGTGATCTCGTAACCAAGCTACAGAGCAAATCTAGGGAAAAATATGTTTCATATCCTAGATTTGTCTCCTGTGCTTTGCAAGTGTTACTGGGCTGCAATTACCCTCAGGAAGAAAATTTTGGTGCTTTACCTGGTATCCTGAGTAAATCTAACTTTCAAAAAGACCCATCCCTAGTCACTGAAATTGAATTGACGGCCCATATGATTGCTATAAACAATCAGAGGGAATCAGTGTCTCCAAACCCTGCTCCTAAAAAGAGAAAGGGAAAGTCTCAGACTGGGACTAAGACTAAACCCAAGTCTCAGGGCCCTGAGGCTTCAGGAACACAGCCTAAAAGGCACAAAAGACCCGAGACTAAACAGACACCCATTGATGACCAGGCAACATCCACCCCCGTGACAACGAAGGACACTGATACATCACAGTCAGTGTCCTTGGTCACAACCACTACTCCCCAAGATCCAAAGGGAAACATACAACCCGCTGGTAGGGGAGCACCTTCCATTTCGCCCAGTGATGACATTAGCAAATCCAAGCCTTTGTCTGAGGGCACACTGATCGATCCCAAAGACTCAGAGGGAACCAAACAACCCACTGATAGTGTCACACCCCCAAATTACCTGTAGTGCAGCGGAATTGAATACCTTGGGGAGGACTGTCATAGCATCAAAGTTACAATTATATCGAACGACCTAAAGTGTCGTTTGGAAAACACATCGTTTAATTTATTAAAACAATCAGAGTTTACAAAGTATTGTTCTCAAATGAAAATCAACTTGTGCGGAAATAAGTTTGTTACAAGCCAAACGATGTTTTTAAAGTGTATAAATCCCATGTGAGACGCGTCGTCACCACGACTCTATAATATGTCCATATGCATGCCATGAAGTGAATGTCTTAGATACCTGAGATAAAACATGCTAAAAAGTGTCAACACAAAGGTTGAGTGAGTTCATAGAGTTTGGTTAACAAGTAAAGCCTTAAAAGAGTGTTCATGTAACAAAGGCAAAGTTTTTGGTCATTTAAAATAGTCCACGAAGCAAAGGCATCATAAATCCACTCAGTTCCAAGTTCCGCCCATACAAAACTTGCAACCTGTGTGTTTACAACCCACTGCTAAAAATAGAATGACAATTATGATTATGCGCATCAAGGTAGTTAAAAGTATAAATGTCACCACAAGGGTCTTCCAACAACTCGTGTTGGGATGTTCCTCCAACGCTCACGTTGGGCTGTATCCATAAAAATGGCCTTCCAACATAAATATTGGGATGTTTGTAAATTAATAGCCTTCCAACAACTTAATTTGGAGCCATTAATTCTTGTATGTATGTAAATTAATAGCCTTCCAACAACTTAATTTGGAGCCACTAATTCTTGTATGTTTATAAATTAATAGCCTTCCAACAACTTAATTTGGAGCCACTAATTCTTGTATGTTTGTTCCAAATATGCATATGAAATCAGTATAACCCAATCAAGTATATAACGCAATCAAGTCTAATGTATAAATAATGTTGTTTGGCAAAAGAGTTTAAATGTTTTGATAAATAAGCATGTATCTCGCCCCAAATAGTTTATAGGAATTTAAACGAGTAAAAGTGGGGTATGAACTCACAAGGAAAGTAATAGCATTGGTTCTACTTCATCTCCGAAACCCAATGCGTGTGTTATCCAAGGAGACTTTCAAGTTTAGTATAACACAATCAAGTATAATGCAATCAAGTATAAAAAGTATAGCGTAGCATAAAAGTATAAATATTTTGAGTATTTGTATTTATAAAAGCAAGTAATTGAGCATGTATCTCCCCCAAAGAGTTTATTAAACAAATAAGTAATAGAAAGTGGGGCTATGAAACTCACCTGATATGATTGATATGCTAACAAAATGAAGTGCACGAAAATGAGGCTCGGAAACTATCCACGACCTAAAATGAATGTTATGACTTGAGTTATGATATGTTGTCGTGAATGCATGATTTGAAAACGTATCACCCAATATGCCACTTGAGAACTAGTTATATAAAAATATTGTTACTTGAATGTGTGACGGTTCCATGTCAAAAATAATTACTTTTGAGATAATGGTAAAAATGTAGTTAAAACTATGTAACGGTTTTAGTAATTGAAAAATCAGTTTACATCGGACTTGACGTAATATATACATAGGAAAACTAACTCGTTTTTAAGGTCCGTTTCCCCCGAAATGTCCGTTTAGGCCCTTAAAACCTTGATTAAAAATCCTGACAGCATACCAATGCTGGGAATAGTGTTTTCAGCACGTTTTTGACTCAAAGTTCGGTTAACCATAACTCACTCGTTTTAAGTCCGTTTTTCAAGTTCTTTATATCCACGCGAAGGTAATTAAGTGTACTAATATATTTTTAAACTTCGGAGACTTCACAGAAATTTTAAGGCCACTGTTTGGTCAGTTAACAACCTGGACTGCATGTATAATTTCCGGAAAATGGTAGTTTTTAAATCGTAACTTGAAAACCACGTATCTTTTTCGTTATAACTCCGTTTTAGTCCGTTCAAAAGGCCACGTTTATGGATAAAAATCTATTTTCTAAAACTTTAATAAAACATAGAAAAATGACTAACTTTTCTGAAAAATTATAAATTTCGACAGCGCTTCCGCGCTCATTTTAAACTTTACCATTTTTCTACTTGTTTAACCACAACTACACCACAAAAATCCCTTGAACTACACTTCGCCAATCCTACTAAAAATAAAATACTAATCAAACCAATATAAATAAAATGACCATTTTTGAGGTTTATATGACTACTTATAACATGTAATTAAGCATAAACTACATCAAACCTTTACTAGTAAAAGATCAAAACTTACTTTGATAAATCATTTTTCAAACTTCTCATTTTTATAAACTTTTAACTAGCACATGATTGTTATAAATATTTATATAGTACATATGGGTGATAATCTTGGATGATAATGAATAAAATCACAACAAATCAAATATGACCATGAGGACTTCAAGAAAATGTATGAAAAATATATATGAAAAGGTAAAAGATAAAGTTTCATGCTTACAAGTTGCTTGATGAGGTTTATGATCAAGGATTAATCCTAAGCACCCTAGGTTTTTATTTCAAAACCTATACAAAGAGTGTTACTAGATTGTGATGAACTTGACAAGAAAATTTTTGGTGAGATCCCCTTGATCTAACAATGGTGGCCGGTTATGATATGGAAGAGAGGAAGAGAGGAAACTTTGATCTTGCACTTGAATAATTGAGTTTGTATGTGTAAAAAAAAGTCTTTCACTTTCAATATAATATGATATGTGTAGATATTATGTACAAGATTTTGGGTGACTAACCCATGTGGGTAGACATGTATGAAAGAAAGAAAAGAAAATGTAGCATTTGCTAAATATAATATAATGTATAAGTAGTTTAGTAATGTATAGTTATTTAGGGATAGATGGTAACTTTTATACACATTTGAGTATCTAGGGTAGCGTTAGCTAAAAATAAATTTTCACGGGTCAAGATAAAATATATTTAGGTTTAAAAATTATAAAAATACTTTTCTTGCAAAACTTGAGTGAAATAATAATAATCGTGTAGTTTTTAAGAAAAGCGTCGTAATAATATAAATTTAACGATTTATATACAAAATAAATTTAAAACACTAAGTAAACTCAAAATATTATTTTTATAAACTAAATGTAAGTATAAAAATATGTCGGGATAGTTTTTGGAAGTATCGGATTAAATGTTCAAAATAATAACTTACGCGATAACGTTTATTTAATATGAACTTTACGCGTTTAATGTGAAATGCAAAACCCATGCATGACTAGTATGATGAATGTAGAGTTTGAGAAATGACCAAAAATTGAGAATTGTGACAGATAGGGATACAACTATCACTGACTCCGCCAAAGGCATTGGGAAACACCCACCAGTGTCTCAGGGGTCACTGGGTGACAAAGACTCGGAGGGAAAGAAACAACCCGCCGATACGGAACCCAAAACAAATCCTGACTCCCGAGAAGGCACTGGGAAACTCCCACCAGTGTCTGAGGGGTCAACGGGGGACAAAGACTCAGAGGGAAATATACCACCCGCTGATATGGAACCCATCACCAACCCCTTGTTAACCGTTGCTGATTTTACTGGAATACTATTCTCCGAAGATGAGCTTGCTGACACTGATGATGACATTTTATCAGCTGGGGAAGAAGTGGACGCTGAGGTTCAATCTGAACAAGAGCCTTAGCGTGATCCAAAGGAGCATACTGAATCACCATTCCAGCCTGAAAATGATGACTCCTATTCCTCCAGTGATGAATTTGCAAGATTTGATAATGTTCTCCCACTTACTAAAAGGCAGCTTGTTCAGTGGATCACCAAAGCTTCAAGGAAATTATAATCTGGGGTCACTGAAACACTGTGGGAACAACACACTGAGGCTGGTGCCAGTTATGCAGATCTGAAGGCTGAGGTACAGTCTCATGATGAAAATGTTCATGAACACAGAGATCTTATGTACCAACACCTTCATAGACTGGATGAAAACCAGGGTAAATTCCTCAAGCATCTTCAGACATGTGGGGTTACAATTGATGAAATCAGGGATGCTGTCAAAGAAGACCCAGCACTCAACTCTAAAGTGTTGGAGGCTACTGAGGCCTACTTGAAACAATCCTCAAGCCTCACTGAAATGATCGAAACCTTAAAATTTGCAAATGTTTAGGGTCTTCAATCTACAGTCCAGTCTCTTTAGGCTACATTGGACTCGTTGACTACTCAGGTGGATACCTTGACTCAGGCCTCGTCTTCTATGGCCTGGAATCTTAGACCCAGAATGACTGCCTTGGAGGAATCTCAGGCTAACTTGGAAGCAAAAGTCACTGGCATTCAGGCAGATACCTCAGAGATTAAGGCTATGATTACTGAAATTTATCAGGCCTTCAAGGGTCAAGCAGCTCAGTCCCCCTCAGCACCAACACCAACTCTTGCCCTCACTGACGTTCCGGCTACAGTTGAGGGGGACAATACTGCTAAAGAAAATCCTCTTCACACTGAGGGGGAGCCAACACCATCAGTCTCTGCAGCTCCAAAATCATCATCACAACCAGTCTCAGCAATACCCATCTCATCACTTCCACCACAAACATCAACAACAACAACAACAACACAGACAGTCATAGCACCAATCATGACAACAACACCACCCCTAGTTGCATCATCTTCCTTAGGCCAGGACAAAGGCAAAAGCATAATGACAACTACTGAGCCTGAGAAGATTCCTTACAAAATCAGTGACATTGAATACCTTCTCACACCTCAACAGCTAAGTAAATATCTTGCTAAAGAAGAAAGGAGATTGAAACAAGCTGAGGAAGATAAGAAGAGTAAGGAAGCACTGGTTAAATTGATTGCCGAAGAAGCTGAGAATGTGGGAATTGATCCAAAGAAGCTTCAAAATGGTCAGGCAGGACAAAAGTTTAAGGATGCTCAGGCAGCTAAGATGGCAGAAATGAAAAAAATAGTTGGAAGAAAAGAACAAAAGATCTGCTGCCACCAGGAAAGCAATGATTGACGACTACAACTGGTCAATGACAAGCAGAAGGCTGCCTGAGAAGATCACTGATGTCAAAATCATTCCCAGGTCTAAACCACTGGCTATGAACGTCTACAGGGGGATGATAAAAGACACTTCGAGGTTCACGATCCCCTAAAATTCACTGACTTTGGGATTAGTGAACTCGATGAAGATGCTCAGCAAAAGATATGAAAGGCTGAGGGATGCACTAGCTCAACTAGGAATTCAGCTGCCTTAACAGCACCTCAAGGATCTCAACCACAATCATCCACTGGTAAAAGAAAGAGGGTTGAGTTCTAGCCTAAGATAAAAGTGCCTGGTCTCGAATGCAACAGGGAACTGCTAGAAGGTGTTAAGTTTGTGAACTGTCTAGTGATTGAGAAGCCTGAAAGAGGGCTATTCCACATTGATTTCTATGGAAACCCAACATTTCAAAGATGGAGTGATATTGATCAGGCTGGTGTGGCTGCAATGCTGAGCTACATACCAGTGGCCTCTCAAATCCAAACCCCAACAAACATCAGGTTCTGCCAAGACCTGAATGCCAAGATAAGAGAGCACCATGACAAAGAAACACTCCTCAAAAAGAAGCCTAAACTTGAAGCACTGGGGATCCATCTCAACTGACATCATTTTGATTTATCTTTTGTACTAGTGATAGGAACTATGTAATCTGGTCAATAAAAGATGTATGTTTTGTTAAATCACTCAGTGTTCCTTATTGTATTCATTAGTACATTCAGTGTAAGAAGAAGCCTTAAACTAGGATTTGAATAGAAAATAGCCCAAGTATTTAGACCATTAAACATCATCAGGTCACCGAGTGCATAGTCTCTCAGTGAGCCATCTTTAGGATACTCAGTACGAGGCAACAAGATAGTCTCTCCACTCAGCAAGGCGGAACTTAAAGGGTGAAGACTGAGTCAAGAAGAAGATGGTGGATTCAGTGAGTAATGACAATAACTCACTGAATCTCTAAGACTCCTCTCCAACTTCTTACACTAAAGACAAACTGAAGTAGAAGACTGAAGGATGTAAAGACTGAAGAAAGAGCGGGACAAAGCGGGATAAGTTTGAATCAGATAAGACGAAGTCCTTATCAACCAAAGTCAACTTTCCCTGAATGGCAAAAGATCAGGCTCAGTGTCATCACTGAACTTAGGAAAGTAGTCTTGTCTCTTACCTAGAATAGTCTTTGTAAACAGAGACAAAATACATCAGTATTTTGTCTTCTGTATGATGTCAGTTTGTCACTTAGGAAAGAGTTAAAAATCACACATGTATAAATAGCATAAGAGATGGAGTGAAAAGGTTAAGCTTGTGAATTGTAAAAACACACACACGCAAGCCATCTTTTCACTCCTCCAAATACAACTTTATCCCTGAGATAGCTCAGTGGGTTCTAAGAGTTGTGCTCAGACTTAGCCTGAGCTTAGAGAGGAGTCACCAACCTTTGTCATTTCAATCCCAAGTGTTATTCCGTAAGTACTTGGGTAACGTATTCTTTGCGATTCATTTCTAATAAGAATATGATGTTGAAAATTATCTAGTGTGTTTTACTTATGTTAATTTCAGTCATTGTTCACTATTAACTTGTTTTATATTCTTAAACTGTTTTAAACGATAGTGAACGGGGAATAACAAGTGGTATCAGAGCAAGGCTAATTATAAAACTCGTTTTTAGGCCGCTCTAAAAGTTTTTAAATTAGGATCCTAAATGGCTGAAATTGATGTACCCCAACTAGTCGATAAAAAGGGTGGAGCTTATTCAGCTGTTGCCCCTAGACTTGAAGTTGGAAAATTCAACAAATGGAAAAAGCGTATACTTTGCTATTTGATTGGGATGGAACCTTATTATATCAAGTGTATAAATGAAGGTCCATTTATCCCAAAGACTGCTGAAGGTTTGCCTAAACCTGAAGCTCAGTGGACTCAGGATGAGAGAAAAGTGGTCAACAAGGACCAAAGACTCAAAAGTATCATCATATCATGTCTTCTTGATGATATTATGGAGTCAGTCATAAGCTGTAGTACAGCTAAACAAACTTGGGATGACCTGGTTCATAGTCATGAAGGTCCATCTGATACCAAGGAAAACAGGATTATGGACCTAAAACTTGAGTATAATACCTTCAGAGCTAAGGACTCAGAAACTCTGTCTCAAACTTACACCCGGTACAAAACTTTGTTAAATGAACTTTCAAATGATGGTGTAAAATTGCCCAAACATGAAATCAATGTTGGTTTTGTAAACAGTCTCCTTGAGAAATGGTTGAATTTCTCTCAGGGACTAAGGAATGCTAACCACATTCAGAATCTTGAGCTTCCTGAAATTTATGGGAAATTTGTCTATGAGGAAAACCTCATCAACAGACGATACCCTGACTTGAAAAAATCTCAGGAAGTCAAGAAGTCCCTGACAACCATTTCCAATCCAGTGTCAACTGCTTTTTATTCTAACAATGTGATTCAAGATTTTCAGGAAAACTCAAATGATGAGGCAGATGAGAGGACAAGCGAGGAGTACCTGAATGATTTAAATATTGAGTTTCAGGAAAGAGCACTCCTCGCTAACTCTAAAAGGTTTATTCGAAGAAACAAAAGTTTTTCAAATGCTAAAGCTAATGAAGACACTGAATGTTTTAAGTGTCACAAAAAGGGTCATTTTGCAAAAGACTGCTTTTCAAAAACAATTTCTGAACCCTCTTACAAATCGTCAAGGTCAAACCAGTCTTCAGGCTTTAGCAAACTTCAACCAAAAATCTTTCAGTCTTATCAAAATTTTCAAAGCAAATATGATCAAAACAAAGTTGTTGATTATGAAACCAAGTATAAGAAAGCAAAAGCTAAGCTTGCATTGCTTGAGGCCAGTCCCTCAGAAACAACCAGTGTTAAATCTGTGCAGGGTAAAAACAAAGGCCTCGTTGCTGAAACATTCGACTGGATGAAGAGCCAATATCATCTGATGATGAAATGGTGCATGTCAGTGCACTGATCGCCCTCTCAGAAGAGGACAAGCTAGCTGTTGGGAAGAATCATGCCAGAAACGGGGAATGGGTCAACATCACAATGAAGAAGGTAAACATCTTACTTTCTATCGATGATGACTCTGATTGGCAGTCTTAAATGAATTATCTTAATGTTGACCTTAAGTTCGTAGAAGAGCTAAGTTTTGAATTAAACAAGTGTAGAGATGAACTGCTTATTTTAAAACAAGCTAAGCTTGAGGCTGTCACTTTGCAAATTCAAAACATTGAACTAGTTAAGAGAAATCAGGCTCTTCAAGATGAAATTAAAAAGGTACAAGATATTCGTGATAGTTGGACTGCTAAGAATCCCAAGGTCTTTGATGTTGTGGGTGCCCCCAGTAGCAAAAAGAGAGTCATAGGTGAAGATCATCTCCCTGACTCTCACAACAAAGACCAAAGTTCAAAACCATTTGTGTCTGGTGGTATGATTACCAATATGATGACAACTCCAAATTCCATTGATTGGATTGAACGAACTAATCCTGAGAGTAAGCTTCCAAATTTCGATTCTGGAAGAATTCTAGAGCCTGAAAGTCAAGCTCTAAAGAGCATGCTTGGACTCCCTGATGTACCCAGTAGTACTGAACACATCTCTGAGTCTGAAGCTGAATATCAAGCACCACTTCCACCCCTGGAACCTCTTAAGGGTGCTGCTCCCAGCTCTGAGCTTACTCCATTACAATACAATCCACACTCACCAAAAGAAAGGTCTGGACTTGGTAGAACTATCCTCAAAAGACCATCAAAACCAACTCAACAAGAGTGTACCCCCACTGAAACTTCCACATCCTCTATCCCCACTGAAGCTGACCAAATTCAGCAACTGACTGAACTCGTGAGGAAGCTAACTAACAAGATGGAATCCATCGAAAAGGTCACTGAATCAGTCAAGGAAACAAAGTCAGCTTCCTCTAGTACCTCAAAGTCAAAAGCAACCACCAAAAACAAGCAGAAGTGTGATCTATGCCACTATACCAGTCATACCACTGACAACTGTTATAGAATCCTTTTTTGTATGATCTGCAAAAAGGATGATCACAAAACTGCTGATCACTTACAATATGTAAGTTCTCTCAGTAAAGCAAACTACACCAAAGTTGGTCATCAGTATGCTTCTACATCCAAGCCTGCTCAAAAGTTTAGAGCAAAACCTTTTCCTCCTTGCCCACACTGTGGCTTTAATGATCATCATCCTGATGATTGTCTTATGAACACATTTGTGGTAACACAACTCATATGACATCCCAGCACGACAGTGTCATCCATGCAAGGAGAAGTTCCGAGCAACCAAAAATCACTGAGTCATCCTCAGTCTCTAAATGCAAAACCTGTGGTAGCATAATGCACTCAACCACTGACCATGAGTCGATTGCTAAATTCAAAGAGACATTAAGATCCAAGCCCACTAGTAAGTGGGTCACTAAGAGAAACTAATTCAGTTTACTACTTGTGCAGAGACACGCCAGGGAGCCTATTTGGCATCTAGACAGCGGATGCTCAAGAAGCATGACTGGTGTTTAGGAGTATCTGCACAAGTATGTAAAGGAACCAAGACCCAAAGTAGTATTTGGTGACAACTCATCATGTCCCACTGAAGGTTAAGGTTCAGTAAACTGCAATGGAATAATTTTCTCTAGAATAGCTTATGTCAATGGTCTCAAATACAATATCATCAGTGTTAGTCAACTATGTGATGCTAAGTTCATTGTACAATTCAATGACAAACAAGGTACCATTTTCAATGCCAATAAAGAAGTTGTTTTGATAGCTCCTAGAAGAGATGATGTTTATGTCTTAGACATTGTCTTAGACATGTCTACTCTTTCTCAAGATGGAACCTGTCTCTATGCCAAAGCCACTGATACTATCAACTGGCTATGGCACAAGAGACTCTCTCACTTAAACTTCAAAAACATCAACAACCTGGCAAAACAAAACAAGGTCATTGGCTTACCATCACTGGTTTTTTGCAAAAGATAAACCATTCTCAGCCTGTGAGAAAGGAAAACATCAAAGAGCATCTTTCAAAACAAAACAAAATTTCTCCATCAAAAGCTGCCTTCACCTCTTGCATATGGATCTTTTTGGACCAGTCAGTCCTAGATCTATCCAGCATGAGAAGTATACACTTGTCATTGTTGATGAGTTTTCAAGATATACTTGGGTATACTTTCTTTCCAAAAAGAGTCAGGCAGCTGACACAATAATGTCATTCATCAGGAACATTGAAAACCAGAATGACATTACTGTTAAACAAATCAGAACTGACAATGGTACTGAGTTGAGAAATGATGAACTTGAGAGCTTCTGTGATGAAAAGGGAATCTCCCAAAAATTTTCATCTCCTTACACCCCTGAACAAAATGGGGTAGCTGAAAGGAAAAACAAAACTCTCATTGAGGCTGCAAGAACCATGTTAAATGGCTCACCTCTCTCTAAGCATTTCTGGACTGAAGCAGTCAAAACAGCCTGTTACACTCAAAACAGGTCAATCATTGTCAAAAGACATAATAAAACCCCATATGAGATATTCAAAGGTAGACTTCCTGACATCAACTACTTTCATGTGTTTGGATTTCATGTGTTTATTCATAACCACAAGGATCATCTAGGCAAGTTTGATGCTAAAGCTGATGATGGATACTTTCTAGGTTACTCACTGATCTCCAAATCCTTCAGGGTATTTAACACAAGGAGACAACAAGTTGAGGAAACCTTTCATGTCACCTTTGATGAAAGTGTAGAAAGCATCAGGTTCACCAACACCTCACTAGAGGAAATAGGAATTGATAACTCATCAAGATATCCTCCTGACGAATATAACACTGAAATCAATCCCTCATACCAAGCTGATGCTGACATCTCATATTATGTCTTGCCTCACAACCTGTCACAACCAACTATCAGTGAATTCATTGATAATCAGTCAGTCCCTACTGGGATAGGAAACACTGATCCAAATGATCAGGAACCTGTAACTCAAGAACCTCAACCTGAACAAGACATCTCAACAGATGATCTAAATGATTATGTGGCTCTTGCACCTGAACTCACACCTGAACTCCCAGTGACATCTTCAAGCTCAGATCCTAGACCACAAAGTAAGTGGACAAGATCTCAGGATATTGAGCTTGTAAACATCATTGGTGAACCAACTGAGGGCATGCTCACTAGAAGCATGGCTGCTAAGTTAACTGCAGCTTCAGCCAATGAATGCCTATATGCTGATTACCTATCAGATATAGAACCCAAAAGTGTCACTGAGGCTCTAAAGCACCCAAGCTGGGTTCAGGCCATGCAAGAAGAACTTCAATAGTTTGATAAAAAAAAGGTCATGACCTTGATCAAATGTCCTCAGGATGTCATTGTCATAGGAATGAAGTGGGTTTTCAGAAACAAAACTGATGAAAATGGCACTGTGATTAAAAACAAAGCCAGACTTGTGGCCAAAGGTTACAGTCAACAAGAAGGCATTGACTATGATGAGACATTTGCTCCTGTTGCAAGAATGGAAGCCATCAGGATCTTCCTTGCATATGCTACCTACATGAACTTCAAAGTTTACCAAATGGATGTCAAGAGTGCATTCTTAAATGGTGAACTCAAGGAAGATGTTTATATTCAACAACCTCCAGGCTTTGAGAGTAGTGAATTCCCTGACTATGTCTGCAAGCTTGATAAAGCCCTTTATGGACTGAAACAAGCTCCCAGGGCATGGTATGAAACTCTCTCAGCCTTCCTGATTCAAAACAAGTTTGTCAGAGGAAAGATAGACAACACATTGTTTATCTATAGGACAAAACAAGATGTGATATTGGTCCAAGTATATGTTGATGACATCATATTTAGCTCAACAAACTACACTCTTTGTAAATAGTTTGAAAAACTAATGACAAAGAAGTTTGAAATGAGCATGATGGGTGAACTCACATACTTCCTTGGACTACAAATCAGGCAAACTGATAAAGGAATTTCCATCAGTCAAGAGAAGTACACAAGAAATCTCTTGAAGAAATATGAGATATCTGACTGTGCCTCAGTGAAGACTCTAATGGTCCCACCTAACAACCTTGGACCTGAACTCACTGGCAAATCAGTCAATCAAACCCATTTTAGAGGGATTGTTGGCTCACTAATGTATCTAACTGCTTCCAGACCAGACATACAATTCTCAGTCTGTCTAATAGCTAGATATCAGTCCAATCCCAAAGAATCTCACCTAACTGCAGCCAAAAGAATAATCAGGTAACTGAAGGGAACACCAAGCCTTGGACTCTATTATCCAAAATGCTCAGGGTTCGATCTCAAAGGTTGCTCTGATTCTGATTATGCTGGCTGCAACATGGACAGAAAAAGTACCTCAGGGTCCTGTCAATTTCTTGGAGGAAAACCGGTTTGTTGGAGTGCTAAGAAGAAACAATCAGTGGCAATGTCTTCAGCTGAAGCTGAGTATGTGGTTGCTGCAGGATGTTGTGCGAATGTTTTACGGATGAAAAGTCAACTCTATGACTACGACATCCATTACAAAATGGTACCCATCTTCTGTGACAACACCAGTGCAATTGCAATCTCCAACAACCCTGTCCTTCATTAAAGAACCAAACACATTGATATCAGATATCACTTCATCAGGGACCACATAATGAAAGGAGACATAGAACTCCATTTCATCCATACTGAATATCAATTGGCTGATATCTTCACCAAACCATTGGATGAACCTACCTTCAGGAGACTGAAAGCTGAATTGGGATTGCTTGACATTGAAAGTCAGGCATTTGAAAACCAATCTCAGTAAGTTCTCTGAAATGGTTCCTCTTCCCTGAACGAAACCCACAAAACATCCTCTCAGTGAATGAGTAAGACTCATTCAGGGACCTTGACAGTCAATATTGAGCATTGAATGAGTAACTAAATGATCTAAGTATCAGTTACTTAAATGTCCTAGGTTGGTAACTATGCCAATTTAATATAGGAATATATGTCTTACTGTCAGGGGTCTCATCACTTACCTCATCCCACTTGGCATTAAATGCCTTCTCTCACATAAAATATCCTATGAATATTTTATTGCTGCAAAAGTGCACTTTTACTGTGCACTGCAACTGTTCCCGTGAAATACGGGATTTTACTGCGGGTAGTGGTGGGTAGCATTAAATGTGGAATTTCAAACGATTTCAAAAACCGTCTTTACATATCCACGTTTATGCAAAAACCGCCCCTCTCACCACTCTATAAATACTCCTCTCATTAACATGAAAACACACACAATTGATTTGTCCAAACAAAACTCAGTCAAAATTTCTTTCAAACCCAGAAATCGTTGTGTTCTTCAAATCTCTTTCAGAAAAACCTTCATTGTAAACATTTACATAAGATTTTTCATCAAAACTTAAGAGATTCAAAAAATTCTTTTGACTGTTCTTGTCAAGTTTTTCTCAAAACCCTAAAAACTATTTCAAATAGAAATGGCAAGAACTCAATCTCTTCAGTATGCACAACAGTGAGTAGGGGATATAACTAATGTTGAATTTAAAACCAATAATGTCATAGGCAATTTTTATTACCCACAAAATGTCCCAGCCTATAAAGACATTATGAAATTTTTATTTAACTGTCCACTGAAAAATGCCTTTGTTCAGTGTCCCTCTGTTGTTTACCAAAACCTCCTCAGGGAGTTTTGGGCAACAGCCGTGGCCTATGACCCGACACCTGCTACTAATTAGACTGACCTACGACCACTAAGGGAGTATCTCATTAAGTTCAGCCTTTTTGATGGGAAACAATCAGTCACCCTGGATTACAAAACGTTTTCCACCTCTTCATGGTTAGACTATAATAATGGAGTTTATGTCGCCCATCCTGAACCTTCAATAGTGAAGGATGGGTTAAAACGAATTGCTTTAGAACCAAACTTTTTGGATAGAACCCCCGTCACAAAAAATTTATTCCCCGTGGCTTGGAGGATCCTATTCACTTTCGTGATTCAAGTCCTCGGCGGGAACCATTCATCAACTGAACAAGTTAATTCTATTCAGTTGATGATGGCTTACTGCTTGATGAATGGGGTAAATGTCGACATTGGGGAGATCATTTACAGTGATCTCGTAACCAAGCTACATAGCAAATCTAGGGCAAAATATGTTTCTTATCCTAGATTTGTCTCCTGTGCTTTACAAGTGTTACTGGGTTGCAATTACCCTCAGGAAGAAAATTTTGGTGCTTTACCTGGTATCCTGAGTAAATCTAACTTTCAAAAAGACCCATCCCTAGTCACTGAAATTGAATTGACGGCCCATATGATTGCTGTAAACAATCAGAGGGAATCAGTGTCTCCAAACCCTGCTCCTAAAAAGAGAAAGGGGAAGTCTCAGACTGGGACTAAGACTAAACCCAAGTCTCAGGGCCCTGAGGCTTTAGGAACACAGCCTAAAAGGCACAAAAGACCCGAGACTAAACAGACACCCACTCATGACCAGGCAACATCCACTCCCGTGACAACGAAGGACACTGATACATCACAGTCAGTGCCCTTGGTCACAACCACTACTCCCCAAGATCCAAAGGGAAACATACAACCCACTGGTAGGGGAGCGCTTTCCATTTCGCCCATTGATAACATTAGCAAATCCAAGCCTTTTTCTGAGGGCACACTGATCGATCCCAAAGACTCAGAGGGAACCAAACAACCCACTAATAGGGATACAACTATCAGTGACTCCGCCAAAGGCACTGGGAAACACCCACCAGTGTCTCAGGGGTCACTGGGTGACAAAGACTCGGAGGGAAAGAAACAACCCGCGATACGGAACCCAAAACCAATCCTGACTCCCGAGAAGGCACTGGGAAACTCCCACCAGTGTCTGAGGGGTCAACGGGGGACAAAGACTCAGAGGGAAATATACCACCCGCTGACATGGAACCCATCACCAACCCCTTGTTAACCGTTGCTGATGTTACTGGAATACAATTCTCTGAAGATGAGCTTGCTGACACTTATGATGACATTTTATTAGCTGGGGAAGAAGTGGACGCTGAGGTTCAATCTGAACAAGAGCCTTAGCCTGATCCAAAGGAGCATACTGAATCACCATTCCAGCCTGAAAATGATGACTCCTATTCCTCCAGTGATGAATTTGCAAGATTTGATAATGTTCTCCCACTTACTGAAAGGCAGCTTGTTCAGTGGATCACCAAAGCTTCAAGGAAATTATACTGTGGGGTCACTGAAACACTGTGGGAACAACATACTAAGGCTGGTGCCAGTTATGCAGATCTGAAGTCTGAGGTACAGGCTTATGATGAAATTGTTCATGAACACAGAGATCTTATGTACCACCACCTTCATAGACTGGATGAAAACCTGGGTAAATTCCTCAAGCATCTTCAGACATGTGGGGTTACAATTGATGAAATCAGGGATGCTGTCAAAGAAGACCTAGCACTCAACTCTAAAGTGCTGGAGGCTACTGAGGTCTACTTGAAACAATCCTCAAGCCTCACTGAAATGATCGAAACCTTAAAATCTGCAAATGTTTAGGGTCTTCAATCTATAGTCCAGTCTCTTTAGGCTACATTGGACTCGTTGACTACTCAGGTGGATACCTTGACTCAGGCCTCGTCTTCTATGGCCTGGAATCTTGGACCTAGAATGACTGCCTTGGAGGAATCTCAGGCTAACTTGGAAGCAAAAGTCACTGGCATTCAGGCAGATACCTCAGAGATTAAGGCTATGATTACTGAAATTTATCAGGCCTTCAAGGGTCAAGCAGCTCAGTCCCCCTCAGCACCAACACCAACTCTTGCCCTCACTGACATTCCAGCAACAGTTAAGGGGGAGAATACTGCTGAGGAAACTCCTCTTCACACTGAGGGGGAGCCAACACCATCAGTCTCTGCAGCTCCAATATCATCATCACAACCAGTCTCAGCAATACCCATCTCATCACTTCCACCACAAACATCAACAACAACAACAACAACACAGACAGTCACAACACCAATCATGACAACAACACCACCCCTAATTGCATCATCTTCCTTAGGCCAGGACAAAGGCAAAGGCATAATGACAACTACTGAGCCTGAGAAGATTCCTTACAAAATTAGTGACATTGAATACCTTCTCACACCTCAACAGCTAAGTAAATATCTTGCTAAAGAAGAAAGGAGATTGAAACAAGCTGAGGAAGATAAGAAGAGTAAGGAAGCACTGGTTAAAGTGATTGCCGAAGAAGCTGAGAATGTGGGAATTGATCCAAAGAAGCTTCAAAAGGGTCAGGCAGGACAAAAGTTTAAGGATGCTCAGGCAGCTAAGTTGGCAGAAATGAAAAAAACAGTTGGAAGAAAAGAACAAAAGATCTGCTGCCATCAGGAAAGCAAGGATTGACGACTACAACTGGTCAATGACAAGCAGAAGGCTGCCTGAGAAGATCACTGATGTCAAAATCATTCCCAGGTCTAAACCACTGGCTATGAACGTCTACAGGGGGATGATAAAAGACACTTCGAGGTTCATAATCCCCTAAAATTCACTGACTTTGGGATCAGTGAACTCGATGAAGATGCTCAGCAAAAGATATGAAAGGCTGCGGATGTACCAGCTCAACTAGGAATTCAGCCTGCCTTAACAGCACCTCAAGGATCTCAACCACAATCATCCACTGGCAAAAGAAAGAGGGTTGAGTTCCAGCCTGAGATAAAAGTGCCTGGTCTGGAATGCAACAGGGAACTGCCAGAAGGTGTTAAGTTTGTGAACTGTCTAGTGATTGAGAAGCCTGAAATAGGGCTATTCCACATTGATTTCTATGGAAACCCAGCATTTCAAAGACGGAGTGATATTGATCAGGCTGGTGTGGCTGCAATGCTGAGCTACATACCAGTGGCCTCTCAAATCCAAACCCCAGCAAACATCAGGTTCTGCCAAGACCTGAATGCCAAGATAAGAGAGCACCATGACAAAGAAACACTCCTAAAAATGAAGCCTAAACTTGAAGCACTGGGGATCCATCTCAACTGACATCATTTTGATTTATCTTTTGTACTAGTTATAGGAACTATGTAATCTGATCAATAAAAGATGTATGTTTTGTTAAATCACTCAGTGTTCCTTATTGTATTCATTAGTACATTCAGTGTAAGAAGAAGCCATTTGCTCACTTACACTGATCAAACACTTAGGCTATTTGTATATCCAAATAGGGGGAGACTGTTGGGTTCAGTAAATACCCAAACCCCTTAATCTAGGATTTGAATAGAAAATAGCCTAAGTATTTAGACCATTAAACATCATCAGGTCACCGAGTGCATAGTCTCTCAGTGAGACATCTTTAGGATACTCAGTACGAGGCAACAAGATAGTCTCTCCACTCAGCAAGGCGGAACTTAAAGGGTGAAGAATGAGTCAAGAAGAAGATGGTGGATTCAGTGAGTAATGACAATAACTCACTGAATCTCTAAGACTCCTCTCCAACTTCTTACACTGAAGACAAACTGAAGTAGAAGACTGAAGGATGTAAAGACTGAAGAAAGAGCGGGACAAGGCGGGATAAGTTTGAATCAGATAAGACGAAGTCCTTATCAACCAAAGTCAACTTTCCCTGAATGGCAAAAGATCAGGCTCAGTGTCATCACTGAACTTAGGAAAGTAGTCTTGTCTCTTACCTAGAATAGTCTTTGTAAACAGAGACAAAATACATCAGTATTTTGTCTTCTGTATGATGTCAGTTTGTCACTTAGGAAAGAGTTAAAAATCATACATGTATAAATAGCATAAGAGATGGAGTGAAAAGGTTAAGCTTGTGAATTGTAAAAACACACACACGCAAGCCATCTTTTCACTCCTCCAAATACAGCTTTATCCCTGAGATAGCTCAGTAGGTTCTAAGAGTTGTGCTCAGACTTAGCCTGAGCTTAGAGAGGAGTCACCAACCTTTGTCATTTCAATCCCAAGTGCTATTCCGCAAGTACTTGGGTAACGTACTCTTTGCGATTCATTTCTAATAAGAATATGATGTTGAAAATTATATAGTGTGTTTTACTTATGTTAATTTCAGTCATTGTTCACTATTAACTTGTTTTATATTCTTAAATTGTTTTAAACGATAGTTAACGGGAAACAACAGATTGTTTGAGAGATGGGGAGAGATTGCGGAACTTGAAGTGAGTCTAGAATTAGGTTAAGTTAGGTTCGGATTGGGTTGAGCTTTCTCTTGGACTGATGATGGAACACCTGAGGTCGAGTGTTATTTGGTTAATGGTATTTTAGTGTTAAGTCGTGGTCATTTGTTTCAGTTTATGCATAAGTAGTATCACTTCATCTTCATCTCATTCTTTTATGTCAAGTTGCTAGCCCAAGTCGCTACCTGTTAAGAGTCATGAGTCAAGTAGCTACATCACATACAAGTCGCTACTTCTTGTTAAATAACAAGTCGCTAGGTCTGTAAATGTGCCAACTCGCTACCCGTTATTCAATGAATCTAGACAACTTGTAAATACAAGTCGCCACCAGTACTTGAAACAAGTCGCTAGGAAGAAAAACGATGACAAACAAGTCGCTTTTCTAACCAAGTTTCCGACCATATTCATAACAAACCCAGAAATCTGCATAAAAACTGCTTCATATAATGCCCATTTTGACCCAGTTTGACCACGAAAAGTGACCAGATGACCCATTGACTTCACTTTTGTTACAAGAAATTGTCACAAAAACTAATGATATTAATGTGACTGTTTGGACAAAGATATTGACACAAGACATGTAAAAACCAGTTTGGACCATGAAGTTTTGACCAAAAGAAGAATCCAAAATACATGTTTACAAACAGTTTACCAAAGGATAAAACATTTCCGACCATTAACTAGTACCAAAAACAGTGTAAAACATATACCGAAACATCAATAAATCATGAAAAACACAATAACCATGGCTCTTGATACCAATTGTTAGGATCCTATATTTATTGTGTTTGATGATTCGGGTGGCCTTGGATGATGGAAATACAAGTATGCCATGTTTTAGAGAGAGAAAGAGTGAGAGGGTGTTCTTGGTAGAGAGTTGCTTTGAAACAAATGAAATGTTAGATTGAGAAGCACCACCCCTTCCATGGATGGAAGGGGTATTTATAGTTACAGACATAACGACCTTCTGACGGCCTGTGGATCAGGTATACAGTGGGTAAAGACCCGTCCTTCCTCCAGGGTGTTACACTAAACTAAACTACGCTACAAACTAACTAATTAACTACTAAATAACGTAACAAACGACGTGTCTACGAGCTAACTTATGCTAGATAATATTTGGGGTGACCGACACTTCACTTAAGGAATTTCCAATTCCTAACAGTAGAAGTCAGGGATTGATGCAGATTTAGTCACATGAACTTGTACGTGTGATTAAGTAGAATATCCACAGCAATTTGGCAAGACGATTCTGAGCATGAGAAATTGTGGAAGTCCATACGAAGATTATTGTTGCCAATGAACCTGTTGTAACCTCGAGGGAAAGTTTTTTCCATTGTGAGAATTTCCGGGATATTTACATCAGCTTGTTGTGCAGCCATTGTTGTGATCAGAAAGACATAAGTCATATAAACAGACAATGAAAGACACAATATGTTAGAATTAGTCTGATTCATTTCCTAAGTCCTTGTTTTGATGTTGAAATACACATTTTGATGCCCGTTACACATTCTAAGTCACATTTGTCCTTTTACTTTTAGTTGTGATGATAAGTTTTAATGGATGTTTTAATTTTGATGTATTAATACCCATTTATCACTTAAACACAACATTTAGAAGTTTTCTGAACTTATTCGTAAACTTAGACAAATTCGTAAAGAGTGACTTATGCGTAAACCATGAGTTTGTTTGTAAACAGTTTTGTACTCGTAACTTGGAACCTTACTCGTAAACTTGAATGCTTATTCATAAGAATAATACCAAAACGTAATAATAGTCCAAATTCGTAAAGAATCCGGAATAGGCTTATGCGTAAGAATACTGCTCATTCGTAACAAACCAAACTTATTCGTAAACAATATGCTTATTCGTAAGAATAAACTTATGCGTAAGAATAAGCCTAATTCGTAAGAATTGGCCTTATTCATAAACATTTCCAAGTTTACGAATTTTTTTCCAAGAAATCCGTAGTCCACTGTATAAATCCTTATTTGTAACATTTTCATGCTTATTCGTAAACTTTTCTGCTTAGTTCGTAACCTTTGAATCTTTTACGAATTTCCTTTTCATGTAAACACAACATCAAATCCTTTATCACAAACATGTATTATCACTTCAAGAACACAACAGAAGCATTTTTACAAATTTTCAAGTGCAAATGACTTTATTCGTAAAAATCCTTAAACCTTAAACCCTCTTTATACGGATAACCCATTAACAAGATTGATGTTTGTTTAGATTGTTTCCGTTAGTTCATAAGATGTATTAGAGTGAATTAGGACAAGTTTTAACAACTTTTATCCACAAAATAAAAAATTTGAACCTGAAAGTGTTCTTAAACCCTAAACATAAGTTTTCGAATTTAGAGATGTTTCTGGTTTAATTTGTATGTTCAAACATGTTTCTTATCACATCTAAACACTTTCTTAACAACAATATTGGACAAGAACAACATAGAGCACAAATCCCCAAATTGGGCGCAAGAACCCTAATTTTGAAACTCATTCAATTCGTGTTACTGGTTACGATTAAGTTATCACAACATGTTTAGGACACTATTAGAAACATTTCCCATAAAAAATCCTTAACCAAAACACACAAACTCAATTTTACCCAAATCGCTATGAACCCTAGTTTTTCAAATTTAAATTGCGATTGATCAAACCGTTGGATTGAGTTGTAATAAAGAAACCATTGCTTATATTTGACTTATGAACAGATTTACACCTACATATTTTTGAAAACATCACCGAATTTGAAGATTGAATGTGGTTCGTTGATAATGGTGGTTGTAGAATTAATTGTAATTGCAGGTTTGTAATGAATGCAAGTAAAAAAATTGTTTTGACTATAATTGCTTTGAAAGTTTGTCACATTTGGTCCCTAAACCACAAAGTTTTCCACTTTTAGTCCTTTAACTCATAAACAAGGTTAACTTGATATAATTTTGGCAAAATACTTTTAAATACTCCCCCTCGACTTTTGACATAATGACTTTTATACATTTTTGAGAAACATTTGAGTCCTAGGAGGGTATTTAGCCATGAAACTTTTCCAACACAATTGAGAAAACAACATATTTTTGGAATATGCAAGTAGAAATTTTAAGTAAAAATTTTTAAAATTTCATTCTCCCCCTCAACACTTGTTCGAAAAAATGGTGAAATTATTTAATTGAACAAGGTGTAGATGAAAATTTTAACCTTGCATTTTTTTTTATTTTTTTTATTTTTTAACAAAGGAAAAAAATGAAAAATATTTTAGGGTTTTCATGGGTTTTATATTTTTGTATTTTGTTTTTGATAGGATATTTACAAAAAATGGTTTTGGTGTTTGACGTTTTCAAGATTGTAAAAAAAATCCAGTTCTTCTAGAGTCAAACACCTCATACCAATTCGATGAACCAAGTCAGCAAATCTTGCGGGTGGCAAGGTTTTGGTGAATAGTAATAAGCTTTGACTTTGAATGTTGAACAATGTTGCACGAGATTGCAATTGCACTTTTTGAGTCGCAATACACCGGAATCTTATCAAATACGTAACCATAATCCATGAGCTGTGTTCTCATCCAGATGACTTGAGCACAAAACGCAGGCATGGCTACATATTCTGCTTCAGTTGATGATAACGATGTGTAATCTTGCTTCTTCGATTGCCATGACACCAATTTGTCACCAAGGAATTAGAGACCACCAGAAGTACTTTTTCGTGTATCTAAACACCCTGCATGATCAGCATCTGAAAAATATATCAGTTGAAAACCAGAATTCTTCGGATACCAGATCCCCAAATTAATGGTTCCCTTTATGTATCGGAGGATTATTTTAGCTTTTGAGAGGTGACGTTCAATTGGTCTTGACTGACAACGAGAGCAAAGATATACTGCAAAGACTATGTCTGGTCTGCTTGCTGTTAGATACATGAGAGACCAAATAATACTTCGGTATTTTGTAGGGTCAACAAGTTTCCCATGTAAATCAGCGTCCAGTTTACTGGATGAAGCCATTAGGGTGATATAGGTGTCACATGAGGTCATACCATGTTTCTTAAGAATATCAAGAGCATATTTGGACTGACTTAAGAAAATGCCACGGGGTGATTAATGAACTTGAAGTCCTAAGAAGAACGTTAGTTCACCCATCATTGACATTTCAAAATTTTGTTTTATTAGTTTTGAAAAAGTGTTTGATTACTTTTTGTGGGTTGAACCAAAAATGATATCATCCACATAAATTTGAACAATGAAATGTGTTCCCCGTAATAATGTATAAACAGAGTTGGATCAACTGATCCTTTGGTAAAATTATTAGCAAGCAAGAAGGCTGACCATTTATCATACCACGCCCGAGGGGCTTGTTTGAGACTGTAAAGAGCTTTGTTTAGTTGGTAGACATGATTCGGGTACTCTGGATCAACGAATCCCTCTGGTTGGCTAACATACACTTCCTCCCGTAATTTTTCATTTAGAAATGCAGTTTTCACATCCATTTGATAGACGGTGATGTTCATATGAGCCGTGAATGCCAGAAAAATTCGAACAGCCTCAAGTCTAGCCATTGGTGCAAATGATTCTTCAAAGTCAATTCCCTCTTTCTGACGATAACCTTTAGCCACCAAACGTGATTTGTTTCGAATAACCATTCCTTCAACATCTACATTATTTTTCCAAATCCATTTTAGACCAATAACATAGACCCCTGTTGGTCGTTCAACTAATTCCCATACTTCAAGACATTTGAACTGGTTTAATTCTTCTTGCGTGGATTCTATCCAATTGTCATATGTCATTGCTTCTTTAATGTTTTTGGGTTCGATATTACAGACAGTAAAGGCGTTGTCTTGTGATGACCTTTTGTCTATCTATGTGTCGAGGGTTGGTGTTGGTATACATTATGCAGATTTGGTGGATCCATATTGCGAGGTGATGATTCAGCAACATCCGAAATGGTTGTTCTGATGCAAAAGGGTTAAAGAACGCATTTCCATCATAATCTGCGGGTGTAGGTACATTTTGGTTTTGTGGATCATCAGCTTGATCATTGTTATTGGATGCAGTTTGTTCTGCTGTTGTTGGAGACTCGATTGGTGGTGCATAAGCAACAGTTGTTGTTGTGGTTTCAGGTGTATCAGGTATTGAATTATGATCAGGTTGAGCAGCGGAAACATTGGATACATCTGGAGCACGTTGATCGAAATATTCATTGAACAGTGGAGCAAACAATGTTTCCATTTTCCGACGCGTGAGTTGAAGTTGTTGGTCAGCTGATGATTCTGGAAAGTTTAGACTGTTGTGTCGGGGTTCTAAGCTGTTTTACTTATAATCCATCTCTGTGAGCTCATCAAAATTAGCATGAATGGTTTCCATAGTTTCTCCAGTCCAACAGTTCCAGATTCGATATCTTTTTGAGTTTTCACCATATCCGACAAAGACTCCAATGTCTGCTTTAGCTTTGAGCTTTGCAAGATCATCACAATCATTATTTGGGTAACAAAGAGCACCAAATACATGAAAGTGTTTTAGGTTGGGTTTTCGGTTATGCACAAGCTCATAAGGTGTTTTCTTGTGGCGTTTGGTGATCGTTGAACGGTTTTTGGTGTAACATGCAGTTGAAACAGCTTCTGCCCATAAATAATCCAGTAATTGGGCGTTAATCAACTCGTTCTTGCAGCTTCCACTAATGTCCGGTTTCATCTTTCGACAACTCCATTCTGTTCGGGAGTTCTTGCAATTGATGTTTGATGTTCAATTCCCACTTTCTCAAAATATGTTCGAAGTGTTTGATTCAAGAATTCAGTTCCTTTGTCTGTTCTGACATGTCTGATCTTGTTACGAAGCTGAACTTGAATTTTCGTGAGAAAGGTGATGATCATTGAAGGAGTTTGATATTTAATTCTTAGAAAATAAACCCAAGTCTATCTGGAGTAGTCATCAACGATTACAAGAATGTAGCGTTCGCCATTAATCGTTTGCACGCGCATCGGGCCACACAAATCTATGTGAAGGTGAAGTACGTGTTGAGTACTGCTTTCAATCTTCGAAGGAAAATGTGCACGAGTGCTTTTTCCTTGTTCACAAGCTGAGCATAAGTGGTCTTTGGAATACCGAAATCTTGGAAGTCCTTCAACTAATTTGTGTCATGCAGATCAGTTATGGTTTTGAAATTCAAATGAGAAAGTCTCTTATGCCACAACCATGATTTTGTAGATGTTGCTTTAGAAATTTGGCAAATGGGAGATGAAGCAATCATGTTAGTCATAGAGATTGTGTAAAGGTTTGATTCACGGGTGCCTGACATAAGATCTTTCCCTTGTAGATCACAAATGAAACACGTTTTCTCTCGAAAAGAACTTCCAAATCCCCATCAAAAAATTGACCTACTGAGAAAATATTGTGTCCAAGACATTCAACATAATATACTCGGCTAATTTTGATGTTTCCATTGATGTAGTCCTCATAACCCATTATTGCAGCGAAGTGATCAATCCCGAATTTGACAGTGTCAATCAACTTTGCAACAAAGTTTGTTAACAGTTGTTAGTTGCCTGTCATGTGCCGGGAACAACCGCTATCAACAATCCAAAGGACGATTTGTATCACCTGCAATACACACAGACGACGAAGGTAGAATAGAGGTAGAGCTGGAACCCGAAGAGTTAGTGGGTTCCGTTATAGTAGTACACATGTTAATAATTTTAGGTAACCACTTAAAATCAGGTGTACGTTGTAACCATCTATGCCAAGTTCAGCTAGTTCGTTCTTTTGTCTTAGTGAATTCACTAGGTGAAGGTATCTTCCTAGGAGGTGATGATAGTGCTATGGGTTCATCAATGATTTTCTTAGAAACTACAGAAGGCTCTTTCCCTAATACAGAATTAGAAGCAATAGTGGGCCTAGAGGTAGTGCCATTCGTATGTTTCCAAGTACGAGACAAGATAGATTTAGAAACACAATTATCATGATTTTCAGAAAGCATACTTTTATGACAAAACACACAAGAAGCTTCAAAATTAACATCCAAAGTATTCAAAGATTTAACATTCGTTACATTCCCTTTACTATTACATTTATCTAACGCAATATCTAAAGCAGGTGAAACATGTGTTTTATTCGAAGTCCTAACATGATCTTCTACTTCAGGGGCTTTTAGTTTTCCGCTTTTACGTTGCAAATTCCTATTCTTCTGTTGAGTGCTCTTAGGCTATGATTTGCTAACGCTAGAAGTGGAGGCGACTATTCCTGTAGAAGTGGAAGGAGGCATATTAGTATCTTGTGTTTTGTCATTAGTAGGCTTCCTAGTATCAACTTTAAATATTCCTGGTGCTATCACATTTGTATTGCTAGATTTTCCTTTCTCGAGATTAACCAATTTCTCTTTTAAATATATGATAATGTGATTTAGGTCTTGAATTTTAGAGAGTAAGTTTCCATTTTCATTCATCATATCACGAGTGTAAGCACGATGCTGATCGAGTTCTTTTAAGTTTTAGCGTGTGTCTTTTTGAGCAAATAAAAAATGGTTTCGTATTCCTTTTTAACTTGTTCATACTTGAAAAGTTGACATTTTAAAGACGCGTTTTCATCATCCAGTCGTTCAAGTTTTGGTTCTAAAGGTTTTTCAGCCGACTGATTGACTTTGTTTTGTAAAGCAATTTCACGATCAATGCTATCATTTTGACACCAATGAAGACGAAGTTTGATTTCAGAAAGTTCTTTTGACATACTCTCATTTTCAGAATTTAAAATTTCAATTTTTGTCACATTATCATTTTCCTTATCAGATGTATCAGCAGCAATAACATTTTCACAAGAAGATTCAGCAGTGTAATATAACACAATAGAGATAGTATCAGCACATATAACATCTTCCAAAAGTCGATCAACATCGTTTTTAAGAATCTTATTTTTCTTTTTGGTGTTAGAAATCGATGTTTCGGTTGCAATAAATTTTTTTTATCATGGATTGTACTTCATTTTGAAGTTCCCGTTCCCAATGTGTTGCACACAGACGCAGATGTTGAAAATGAGGTAAAAATTGTGTTTGAAAATTTTTCCTTTGTTCTTTGGCATAAGCCGATTGAAAAGTTGCAGCTTTCATCTCAGAATTTTGTTCAATTGCCTCTTCCAAAAGTTTAATGTCTTCCATGAATGTTTGAACATATTTAAGTACAAGACATCTTTTTGGTAATCGTCTAATTTCACTTGAAGAAGGTAAAGGGCCATTTATTTCTGCAACGGGTTTAATGGGACCAACGTCAGAAGAAAACTCATTTATTTGTGTGATAACCCAAGGTGTTTCAGTTTTTTCCTGCTGAGGAACCAAATATTCGGTTATATGAGGCAATTTTGAATAATCAAATGGTTTGTTATATGTTACAGTGTTCATTTTTAATCGACTCTCTTCTTCCCTGGTCTTGTTCCTCTTCACAATAATATACAATAACACGCACAACAGAATTATCAAGTAGATGTTTTGAACTATACAATTTTGGATTACTATTGAGTGCTTTGTGTAAAAAACGTGGTTTATCGTCAGCAAGATCATGCCCATATCCGTCGGGATTTGTCTTTAAAGAGAACTTTTCAATTGTTGTGACAGACTCACCATGTTTATAAACAATATTTTGAAACTATTTTTTTTCCAAATCGACGAGTTCATCAAGATACAAATTAACTCGATTCCTGGACACTTGTTTAAATTCGGAAAAACTAGTTTGACAAGATGACAATTCAAGTTTGCTTTTTTGAAGTTCAGAAGTGAGAATGTCAACTTGTTGTTTGTGTTCTAATTTTTCTTGTTCCATTTGAGAAATCAAATTATTCTTGGAAGCGACTAATTCTTGTATCTGATGTTGTAATTCTTGTTCTTTAACGTACACCTTTTGAAAATCAACTTCAAAACTGTTTTCTCTTTTTGCGTGTGTTTCAAAATTTGCAAGTTGTGTTTTATAGCACTCAATATCCGCAGTCAATGATGCAACTTTTGCTTTTAAATTCACATTTCAGATTGGGTAGTCATTGCAAGGTCATGAGATCTGGATCTAGATCAGACGAAGTTTCAATTTGTTCAACTTGATCATCAACACATTCATCAATTGGATCATCAAATGTACCAATAGGGTTAACTTGATCATCGTCTTGAGGAGATGTTGACGACTCAGGTTGAACATCTTGCTCCTTATCGGATGCAGATGCAGATGGAGATATCAGATTATGTATGAGACATATATTAGGATCTGGTACCTGAGACAAGCCATCAGTATCATAAACTAGGCATGTATCACTCACGTGGATTTCGTGCTTGACAAGCCATCAGTATCATTAACTGTATTAGCTTGCAAGTCTTCCATATCATCACCAGATTCTGCATTAGCCTTGAAGATTTATTCTTTGTCAGTGAGAATTCCACCAGCTTTATCTTTGAGAGCCAAGGGTAACGCCTGCTTGTGATATGCACTTCCTCTAGTTCTTGGTTTTGGACATGCATTAGCCAAATGACCCTGTCTGTTATAGTTGTAGCACCGAATGTCCGTGTTCCCATTTTGTGTATTCCCATTATCAACAATTTCAACCCTTTGCTGAGGAGCACCCACATTGTTCCTACCAATAGCATTATACACTTGTCTACTTCTTGAATTTCCCACATAACCACCAGTACCCATCGGACGTCCATAATTGCGATTCTGAACTTCAATCCTTCCATTTTAGATAACAGCTTGATTCCTTATGTTTGAAGAATTGCGAAGACACTTTTTGGATTTGTTTGCAAATCTACCAAAGGCACGAGCAATAAGAGCAAATCCTTGATTCAATGTGTAGAATGCTTCCTCATCTTCATTTTGAGTTTCAGTGTAAAGTGCTGAATCAGATTTTTATTTGAGCGTCACTCGATTGTGGTGGAGAATCATATGGAGTGATCTGGGCTGACGGTGTTTGTTGAGGATAGGTAAATTTTTGTTGTTGTTGGACAAAAGAATGATTTGACTGTGGAAATTGAGGAAATTGAGGAGCAAAAGACTGAGCCATCAGTGCAAGTGAATTTGGAGTTGGTACAGGTTGATATATTCCACGAAGCGCTCGATCTTTGTCAACTTCCTTTTGATGGTGCTTCAGATAATCATACAACAATCCATACTTTGGGTAAGATGATGTTGTGTTTGTCCAAGTCATTGATGATTTTTGTGAATCGATGATAGTAAGACTCTAATGACTCCCCTGGATCAATAATGAACATTTTATATGATAGATAAAGTTTTGATTCCATATCTTCTTGATTAAGTTCAGTGCCTTCCATTAAGAGATGAACATGTTCCCACATATCCTTTACTGTTTTCTGAGCATCAATACTTCGAAGAATTGGATTAGGTATGCCAAGAAGAATATACTCCATGGCAAGCTCATCAGCTTCACGGTGAAGTACTTGTTCTACAGTTAGTTGATTCTCAAGGACAGTGGAGATGGTTTCAAGTCTTGGTGGAATATCCGTTGGATCTCCGAGAACTGTCATAGTCTGCATTTAAAAGGACCTTCAAGGATGGCCTTCTTCAAATATTTGCCATGAGGTTTCTTGAGTTTGATGAACCTAAAGAATCGACTTACCCATTGAACATAACTTTCAGGAGTGAGCATTAGCGGTCTATCAAGTGATCCAACTTCAAGGATATATTGTTGATTGCTGATAGCCTCACACATTTGTGCAAACCAATTAGGTTCCTTTGATGGAATTGTAGTGAATGATTGCATGGCATAGTGAGGTGGAAACCATGGTTGTTGTTGAGGGTATGGTTATTGTTGAGGAAATTGTTGTTGTTGAATGAATGGTTGTTGTGGAAATGATTGTTGTTGTTGAAATGATTGTTGTTGCGGTTGCTGCGGGAATTGTTGTTGAGGATACTGCTTTTGCTGAGGATACTGCTGAGAAAAGTAGTTGAAGTAAGGTGGTTGTGAGATTGTAAAACTTGTGTTTTTGATTGATCTTTGTAGATGATTGAAATGTGTGTTGATGTTGAAAGATCGTTCTTAGTTGTAATAATTCCTTAGTCATAAAGTTTGGGCGTTGCTCGTAAACTATGCCTTACTCGTAAACTGTCTTACTCGTAAGCTTGTCTTCCTCGTAAACATTGTGGCTTACATGTAAGATTAGGTCTTAATTGTAAAAGGCCTTACTCTTAAGAATGTGTCTTACTCGTAAGAGTTAACCTTATTCGTAAGAATAGGTAAAAAACCAATAAATCTTCCAAACTTATCCAAGCTTGAAATATATCACAAGTCGAAGTATTCCACAAGCTTATCCAAGCAAAGGAAGTACTGAGTCACTTTAAACTTTGAAGAATCTGATGAACAGTGCTTGCTCGTAAAGTTCCTCCTTGCTCGTAAGAATGCTTAGTTGTAAACTTCCTTCTTGTTCGTAGGCTTACTCGTAAGATCAGGGTTTGCTTATTCGTTAAGACCAGGGTTTTTCTTATTCGTAAGAAAAGGGTTTTTCTTATTCGTAAGATAAGGGTTTTAGCTTATTCGTAAACTTGACTAGAATCTTCAAAATGACTTTTTAAGCTTTAAAACGTGATTTCCACTTGTTTCTTTTGATCAAATAGCTCCAGAACAAGAAAGTTTTGACCTTTAACAACAAAATCGAAATTTGAGCTAATTCGTAAACTTTGATAAACTTAGAAACGAGAAGAAAACCGATGTAAAAACCTATAAAGTTCTATTTTTGCAAAATCTAAGCAAATAAACACTATATCAACCTTAAAACTTTCCAAGCTTCAAGATTTGAGTGTAAAAAAAACAAAGATTTACGCGTAACAAATGTTGAAACTGAGTAGAACACGCTACATATAACCAAAAAACTCAAACAAAACACGTTCTAAACAACTATTTGGCAATTGATACCACTGTTAGGTCACCAAACTAATGATAACACAAGCATAACAATGATATAGAATGATAAGAGAAAGGTAGAATTGGTAGATACTTTCACACAAATGAATAACAAAGGTTTGCTTGCATTATGAAAGAACCAACACTCTCAAATGAGAGTTACAAGAGAATTTATAGGAGAGGGAGCTAGGGCATCACTTCTAGTCCCTTCCTTTCATACGTATGGACCAAGTCATAGGCCCATGGGATTACTTCATAAGCCTAGACATAATTACAAACATGTAAGCCTAAATACTTAGCAACCTATTACGAAGTTAATGACCGACACTTGATAGTAGTTACACGTAATCCCAACAAAAGGTTTACACATTATTTACTTACAAACCTATGAACTCACTCAACCTTTGTTTTGACACTTTAGCATGTTTTATCTCAGGTCCATAATGCACGAGGCTGGAAAGGAAGAGTACGAGTACTTAAGATGGCTATAAATTTTAATATCATTCGAAAACTTATTAATGCATTTGTAACCGTGAAAACACTGGGACCTCATTTTGTAAACTCTGATATTTATATGATTCGAATGATAAATCTTTTAAAATGACTCAATTAGAGTTCATTTTCTATTGTTATAACTGTCATGCCGTCCAGTAACATCCAGCTTGAATTCCGTTGTATTCACGAAATTGGGGGTGTTATATTTGTCCTATTTAAGTTTTCGTCCGTTTTTTATGTTTTCATCCGTTTTTTACGTTTTAGTCCATTTTCGTCTGTTTTTTTTACGTTTTAGTCCATTTTCGTCCGTTTTTTATGTTTACGGCCGTTGTTTTACGTTTTCTTCCGTTTTTACGTTTTAGTCCATTTTTTATATTTTTGTCTTTTTACGTTTTCATATGACTTCGTAAGTTTTTTTTGTATGTTATTATACGTTTTCTTACGTAACAAAACGTCTGATAATGTAAGAAAACAGAAGAAAACTGTTAGTGCGAATCTTACGATATTTAGTCTATACAGTCTCGTTTGTTTTGTTGATGACAAACATATAACTTTTAATACATAACGTAAAATGTATAAGTTACTTGTAATTATATTTTGTCTCAACATACTTTCAACACCTCTCGACGACTCAAGTCCTTGTATGCTACAACACATGTTCGTACATGTTTGTTATGTTACGTTATGATCAAACCCCTAACAAACCATTAAACATGTTTAGTTAAATAGTTTATATAAAACACTTAAGTACTTACATACATAAACAAAAGTAAAAGTGTTGGGTAAATACCATGATCCATGATCCAAGACCCATGACCCAATGTCTAGATACATTGTACCTTGGAGGCCACTCAAGGCTCATACCCATGACCCATAACCTGTGGATAATGAGGAGCGTCTCACGGATCCCTCAAATTGCCCACGGATCCCTTGGATTACAAGGGCCGGATCCCTCTCAGAAGGGATCCTTGGGCAGAAGCTTGTCTTGGACTTTTTGCCTATAAATAGCAAACCAATTCTTACCATTTCTTCACACCTTCACACATAGTTTCTCTCCACCATTTCTAACATATTTAGATCATTAGGAAACATGTAAACCACCCTCATCTCATATGATCATAATGCTTCTAACTTTCATTTGCTGTAAGCATACTCCCGAAGTGATCCTCCAAAGCAAGCCTAGAGATCTTGCATCCTTACCTACTGAAGTGATCACCCATCACAAGCATACAAGCACATGAAGATCTTCTACAACAAGCTTGGGAAACTTGTCGTCTTCATTCACGGAAGACTAACTACATCATGCTTTGTGTTCTTGATGTTTGGTTTAGGATTTCATATCCATTACACATTGTCTTAGATATTGTCTAGTATCATATTCTTGTATCTATAACTAGATTAGATGGTTTATGTGTTTGTGCCATAAAACACAAGGTTTGTTATGTTGGGCCACAAAACATAACGGGTGTCATAGATGTGTCGTGTTGGTCGGGTAATGGTTCCTCCTTTGTAATGGAACCCGGTATCTAGCCTTGTACAGGATAAAGTGTAGGCGACGTTGTGATAGGTTTGGTTCTACCTCGTGGAAGAACCCGGTATCTAGCCTTATACCGGAGAAAGTGTAGGCGACGTTGTGATAGGTTAGGTTCTACCTAGTGGAAGAACTTGGTATTTAGATTTGTACCGGAAAAAGTGTAAGCGACGTTGTGTAAGGTTTTCTCCGCCGAGAATGGATTTTGTTGATTTAGTGAAGTAGAGTGGAGTAGGGCGAAGAGGAGCTCGTGACCGCACCACTATAAATCCTCGTGTTGGTTTGTCTATCCTTTTACTTATCGCTTTACTTTTATTCTTTCTTTATATTGTTTATTGTCTATGTTGTTGATGTCTATGTTTGTGATGCATACTTGGTCTTTCATATAGTCATAAACTATATTTAACACTTTACATATTATGACACGCTTGATCAAGAAAAAGCAACCGGACTAATAATGATGAAACTTGATTTATAATGAACCATTAATCTTGCGGAATCTTATGTGATATTAAGGGGTTGGCCTTACATGCCGTAATGCGTTAAATGCATCCTCTCGTCGAGATTAGCAAATGCAATGGTTTATACTATAATTGATGCAAAAGTTTTAAGTTTGAAACGGAAACGTATTCAACCCCCCCCCCCCTTACGTTTTCACAAAAACTAAGAAAACAGACGAAAACGAAAGAAACAAACGAAGACGTAAAAAAATAGCCGAAAACGAAAAAAACAGACGAGAACGTAAATAAGGTCGGAAATGTAAAAAAGGCGTAAACGTAAAAAAAACAGACGAAAACGAAAAAATGGTCGAAAACCTAAAAAACAGACGAAACCTTAAAAAAAACTAAATAGACAAAAAGGTATAAAAAAAAGGGACAAGAACGGAAAAAAACGGAAGAAAACGTAAAAAAAAGTACGAAAACATAAAAAACAAACGAAAACGTAAAAAAATGATCGAAAACGTAAATAACAGACGAAAACGTAGAAAAAGACGAAAACGTAAAAAAAATGTCGAAAACATAAATAAAAAAAGACGAAAACATAAAAAAAAAAACGAAGAAAAACGTAACAGAACGGACTAAACTGTAAAAAAAACGGACGAAAACGTTAAAAAACAGACGAAAACATAAAAAATTGACGAGAACGTAAAAAAACAGACAAAACCGTAAAAAACGTAAGAATACATAACAAATGAGGTTGAAAACGTTAAAAACAGACAAAAACGTTAAAATAAAGACAAAACGTAAAAAAGTGGATGAAAACGAGACGGAAACGTAAAATTGGACGAAAAAGTAAGAAAACGGATTAAAATGTAAAAAGTAGACGCAAACATTAAAAAACAGATGAAAACGTAAAAAGTTGGACGAAAACGTAAAAAATAGACGAAAACGTAAAAAAATAGATGAAAACGTAAAAAAAAGATGAATACATAAAAAATAGACGAAAACGTAAAAAAGCGGTCGAAAACGTGAAAAAACAGACGACAATGTTAAAAAATGGATGAAAGACGAAAAACGAAAGGAAACGGACGAAAACGTACTAGAACGTAAGAAAACCAATGAAAACGTAAAAAACAGACGAAATGTAAAAAAGTGGACGAATACATAAAAAAACAAACGAAAACTTAAAAAAACGATCGAAAACTTCAAAAAAACATACAAAAACAGAATAAAATGTAAAAAAAAAAAAGATCAAAAACGTAAAAAAAACTACCAAAACGTAAGAAAACCATTGACCCATATGACAAAAGGATTTACAGCACAAAAGAAAAAGAAAAAAAAGAAAAGAAAAAAAAAATGAAAGAAGTACTTCAATAGCACAAAAAATAAACTGTTTTTTGCATGTAGAATAAGATTTTAGATGTACCTCTTCTACTGCAGACATGGTTTGCAGATGAAGAGATAAAAGCTCTTAAAAATAAACGGAACCTCAATCGGGTGTAGCCATTCTACATCCGCCACCTAAGCTAGATCCACACCTTGTGATTGGTATCATTCAGGTGTAACATGTCTTGGTTTATGTTCTTTATCATCGGGTGTAGCCATTTTTGGTTTATGTTCTTTAGCATCGATCCTTGAGTTTGTTTTACATGTGTCTTTACTTCCTTTCAGAAACTTCATAATCCCTTCTAGTACAACTTCCGCGTTGTCAGATTTCATGGCTTTCCAAAAATATATAAACAATTATTTTATAAACCTTCATGAATATTGAGGTAGTTGGCCGCTAGAGTCTTGAATCCATTGAATGTCAAGTATGACATGTGAATAGGCATGTCCATAAGTCCTGGTCTAGGAATGGCAATGGGGCGGGTTTGGGGTGGGGCGGCTATCCCCATCTCCAAACTCGATTATAAAAATCATCTCTAAACCCGTCTCAATCCCAATTGGGGATCGGGGCGCCCCAATGGGACGAGATGCTCCCTCAAACCCACTCCATTCCCTATTGGGGTCTTATCGGGTTTCTTTTTTGAGCGCGATCCTCCATCATACTCATACATTTCCTCGTTTATTCTTATTTTTACGCTATTAACAATATTGTTTTAAAGAATAACTTAGAGAATCGAGAACCCATTAATAATATATTAGGCATATTATAACACAAAACAAGATTTTATGATCACACTTTGAAATATTACAAAGATAAAAATTAACAAAAAATAGAGAATTATATTTAGAACATAAATACTAGCACACTATTTAAGGTATATACATATATGTATATGTTTCGGGGCGGAGCGGGGATAGTGTGCCCCGTCCCCGCCCCAAACCCGATAAGAATCCCCGTTAAGGCCCTAAAACCCGCCTCAAAACCCGATGAGCATGCCCCGCCCCGCCTCAATAAGTTCGGGTTTCGGGTTTCCCCGTCAGGTTTGAATTTTTTCGTCATCCCTGTTCTAGTCACACATTTTAAATATAAGAAATTTAAATTTTGTAAATGCATCTGAAATATGTGATTGTTGTTACTTTTCATCCTTTTCATTTAAGTTATTCTTCTCATTTATCCTAACAATTACTACATGATAACTTGAAAAGTGAAACACTCATAGCTAGCAAAAGTACGCAATATTAATCGTTGTATTTGGCAAATCGTACAAAATTATCATCCAACAATTAACTTTTGTCCTTTTCATTCATTTTGCCAATTGTTACCATTGCTGCACTATTCTAAATAGGATAGGTTGATAATAGTTATCACGTTAAACTCAAAGTTAATATATGTCACCCTTGAAAAATGACATGATTTGGTCAATCGTAACTTCAGGTGCTTCATCGATACCCTCATTTGTTCCATCGGCGTCTTCATCGATCCCCTCATTTGTTTCACTCGCTCCTTCATCAATCCCCTCATTAGTTTCAACCGCGTCTTTCTTCTTACCTTTTAAAAACGTCACAAGCCCGTCTAGCACAACCTCCACATTCTCAGACTTCAAGAGTTCTTCTGCAACCTCAGCTGGTGTAACCTCCTTGCAATCGATCAACTCTTTGATTTCCTTAAACCTCCAATGATGGTTGTGGATGTTGAGGTAATTGGCGGCCAGGGTCTTGAATCCATCCATTGTCAAGTATGACATGTGAATGTGCATGTCCATACGTCCTGGTCGCAGCAACGCTGGGTCAAGTTTATCTTTGTGGTTTGTGGTAAAGATTATGATGCGTTCATCCCCACAACTAGACCATAGCCCGTCAATGAAATTTAACAGCCCTGATAAAGAGAACTACACAAATAACAAGTGAAACAATATAATTCAGTTCTATTGAAACATTGTTTTGGTAAGATACGAACAAACTGATAACTATATCAATTAAAACTACATTTTTGAAGTAAATGACAAGAAAAACTAAAAAATTATTAAGTAGGCATGTATTTGAAAAATGATGTTATATGCACATACCTACAAGAGTAATATCATAAAATTGGGAGACAGTAGTATAGTTAATAAGATGGCAACAGATAAAAGTTCTTTAAGATGATCTAACATAAATTTGATCAATTTCACTCAGTATATATCACAATGGGCGACAAGCAATCCAAAAATTCTCTGGAGTCCGGATACACTCACGAAACTTTGTTCACAGAGCATGGATAATATGCACCGTATCACAACACGTGTTTTAGTCTTTTAGAAATGAAGTTTGGTAATTTTAAATAAGTATTAGCTGTAGTCCCAGGAGGGTGTCTGGGATTGCCTATTATTTCCTACTTGTCTGCTACAGTAATTTTCAGAATGGACTCAATTCTTTGGGGTTAATGGTTAACCTCTAGGTTCGCGAGTGTAAAAACAATAATGCAGACACAGGTGATGCACGAAAGGTATGTCTGTGGGGCATAGTATATTATAGGGTGAAAGCTAAAGATATCCAACGTACTTTTTCAAAAATACACATCTACTCAATATACTTTGTTAAGGGTCAAAGCTAGCCAACATACTTTCAAATTTTTTTCGATCTAGCTAATATGACCTGTTGGTAGTAGGTTACCAGGTCACCTTTCCCAAAAATTTGCGCAGTTAGTCCTTACATGATAACGACCGTTAGCTAAATGATAACGACCGTTAAAAAAAAAACGTAAAATTTTTTTTAATTTTTTTTTTTAATTTTTAATTTTTTTTTTAAAAAACGTAAAAAAAAATTTTTTTTAAAAAAGTAAAAAGTTTTTAAATTTTTTTTTTAACGGTCGTTATCATCTAGCTAACGGTCGTTATCATGTAAGGACTAACTGCGCAAATTTTTGGGAAAGATGACCTGGTAACCTACTACCAACAGGTCATATTAGCTAGATCGGAAAAAATTTGAAAGTATGTTAGCTAGCTTTGACCCGTAACAAAGTATATTGCGTAGATGTGTATTTTTGAAAAAGTACGTTGCGTACATTTAGCTTTCACCCTATATTATAAACATTTAAAAACACATAAAACATATTTTGGCCATTTAACATGCATGGTTCCACATGTAATCAGACTACCAAATTTGAATGAAAAACAATAGTTTTTAGTACAAACCTTGGGTTCATCATGACGAGGTTCTTTGGATGAAGCAGGTCCCTTCCGATTTGGCACTATGCTACAGTCAATATCTTTGATAACAAGTATGGATCGGTTCGATGTTTGTAACAGCATATCTTTCAAACAATCATCCCTAACATTCATCAGCTGCAAATCATAAATATCAAACTTCAGGTAATTCGCCATGGCAGCTATCAAGCTCGATTTTCCTGTCCCAGGTGGACCATACAGTAAATACTGTTGGGATTTTAGAACCAGTTAACCATTAACTTATACGAGTACGCAACGGATATTTGATCTAGTTAATGCAATTATGTTAAGCACGTAATTAATAAACAAATAATTAATACAATATTAATTAATTAAAAGGTATAAAGAAAAGTTGACCTTGCTTGGCAATTGATCTCTAGTAACGGAACAAGAAACCAAAACGAAACCTTAAGTATCTAAAATAGATACCTCGAAGAGTATCACACACAAACACTTAAACCAAGTACGTTCGAATAAACGCTAGTCGAGAACGTTTATCAATCAACCCCTTGAATTACTTGAATACCACGAACGATAAAACCCCAAGAACTAAACAAATTAAAACCCCTTGCTTGGATGTCAGATTCGACTAAGAACACAACCAAGTTACACAAATAATAAACCTTTAAAACCCTTGAATCTAAGATGCAAGTTAAAAGGTATTATTTACTTGAAAAAAAACAATCGACAAAAATATATGTCATTTGTTTATGATTATGTAGGAGTTTACTTTGTGTATATGATTTCACATCATGCATGCAAAGGACCACCAAGATGTCAGAATGCATGATAAAAAACGATCATTGGGAATATTTTATTAGGGATATTATATCTCGTATCTTTGGATGCATATATGTGTTCGTTTATATAAGTCACAAACCGACTTATGACTTGGGCTCATAGCTTGAGCTCCAAGCATTCGATCCAAACAACCTTATATCCATTCGTTTACATGTACTAGGCCCAAGGCAAACATGAAACTGACCCAAGTTAAATATGAACAAGTCCATGGGTCGTTTAAAAGATCGGGTATGCATGCATGCAATAAACGGGTTCAATATATTCAAGTATTAAACGTTCGACACGTACTCTCGTGTTTAACGTGTGTGCCCCCATCGGCTCACACACTTCTAGTCGTTTACGTGTGTTTTAACTCCCACAAACCAACAGCTCCCACTTGGGAGTTGGAGTGTCGAATGGCACACAAAACTAACGACGGAAACGCCTAGCAAACGCTCTCACTCGCTTTTTAACTAAAAGTGTCTGAGAGAATAGTTTCGTAAAAGTTTCTCAGTAGCATGGTCATTCAATGACTTGCTCTAATCATCCTTTGTTATAGATACCGTTAAACCATGGATTATGGATCTTAAATCATTCCATATAGTTTAACCATTTAGAGTCTCGTTATAGATTTTAATTCAGATATAACAAATGTAATCAAGTATCATCTTGCATTACCCTTTGGGTTCGGCCAAACAATTATCTGATTAAATCTGGAGAGGCGCCACGGTATCTTTCTGCACATATCAAGTGGAGTAACAAATCCTTTATTGACTACAAGTGTTGTGGATGTTGCTTCACATCACTCCGAAATATAGCTTTTATAACTACCTTGTTCAGATAGCGTTTTGCGTATACTTACAAAAAATGATATCCACACATAACAGAACTTGCTTGTATCTCAAGTCTAAGGATGAAGATAACAAACCATTTTCAATATTTTACTTATGACAAGGATCCAAAAGTAAATGTTTGAAAGTTGGGGAATCCAATATGCATCTCTAGTGAATACATATGAGTTTGGTGGGAACAATCCGAATTCTCGTTAGAATTATAACCAACACTCACATTTGCCTTATCATAACAATATTCCCATATTGTTAACCGACAATGGACATATTTAGAATAATAATATTATTCAATGATTAAACATGCAAATATAGGATAACAATTATTATATGAATGAATAACAAATACCAAGTATCTTTATTCATCATAAAGTAAAAATTGTCTATCAATCCCAATTATCCAAATACTAAAACAGATATGCATGAAACTCATTTAGTAAGTTGAACCCTAATGTTTCCAACATTCCCGACATTTCTTTGAAAGAAAACTAAAGTTATCTGAGTAAACTTTCCGAATACTTATTTCAAATATCACATATAGTGAGTGATTTGAAATATAAGATGAGTGTCTTATCTCATATGCTCATACTATTGCAAGAATTATAGTATGGAGATGTTGTCTTACCTTGCATGAGGTAGTAAAAGTCAACAACATACTGACAGTCATCTTTACAGTTTCCAAAAGTGTAAAGTATTCTCAATCCTTAATGTGTAATGCAACAATGCTCTATGTTGAGCACAACTAGTTAGCAGATTTATCATAAATGATAAAATCCTACTACAACTAGTATAAATAATCCTCTAGCATCATTTGTACTTATACAACATTATGCTTTATAATTCGTAAACATTTATAAAAACAATAATCTAAACACTCTCAATTAGATATTGTTGTTGTCAGCTCGTTTTGTTCTTTTACAAAAGCAACAACTAGTCTTATACACAATATAATATATACATGATGAATCCTTAGTTAAAACAACATAAGGTTTCTATCCATGTAATAAATTACTCCAAGTGAAATATATCATTTAAGACTTGCTTGAATAATTGATGAGTGTATAAATACTCATCATTTTTGTATAATATAAACTGCAAAATCATCTGAAAACACTCAGAAACACATCAAAATGATCAAAATATCACAAATCAGTGTTTTATGTGTTTCAAATGCAAAAATATCAAAATCAGTTGAAAAACATATCAAATTTGCAAAAATTGCAGTTTTAGTCCCCCAAGTTTCAAAAATTGTCAAAAATAGTCCCTGAGCCAAATTTCAAAAGAAAAAAATCATCAAAGGTCCTTTTTAAATCATAACTTGTCAAATTTGGTCCTTTGGTGAAAAATCAAAAAGTTTTGAGAAAATTACAAATTGGTCCTTCAAGTTTGCAAATTGACAGAATTGGCCCCTGAAAAAATTGAAAATGGCAATTTTGGTCCTTGTAATATCAACTCTTGTCAATTTCTGTCCATAAAACACTTTTGCAAAATTACAGGTTTGGTCCCTTGTTTTGTGGAAATTGCATATTTGGCCCTTGTGTGGTTAACTCTTCCAAACGGACCCTTTTTACACCTTTGGCCCAATCCAACTCCTAGCCCAAATACATTACCCGTTTTTAACCCGACACAAACCCACCCTTTGTTTAATAGCCGGTCAAATGGTTTGACCCATCTCCTTCCCTCTCTCATTCACGTGATAACACCACCATCATCACCATTCCTGCAAACCACCTGCTCACACTCAACCATCATCACCCCTATTTCCCCCCCCCCTCCAAACACAAAGAGCCAAAAAAACAATTAATGCATTGCCCCAACCTCACTCAAGCCTTAGCTGTTAAGTACAAGAATTGGCGCCAAAATGTTTTAAACGGCCAAGATCATCTTGAGAGATCCAATGGTCACTTTTATTGCTGGGATATGTCCAAATAGGTGAGAGAAGAAGCTTGAAGTGTATAAAAGGCCAAGAGAAGCTACAAAGAGATAGCAAGCTTTTACTTTTTTATTATGTATGTCGAATTGTAGTTCAAATTGTCTTAAATAAATTTTATCTGTATTTCTAAGCTTGTTTTGTATCAAACATTAGTTTTTAAGTGTTTACAAGTCATTTCAAGGTTGAATTCCCAATAATGATCAGTTTCACTTTTTATAACCACTGTTGAGATTTTGATTTTCAAAATCTTGTGTTTAAATTTTCAATAGCTTAGTTACAGTATAAATCAAGCCTATGGAAGCTTATTAAATCTTTGTACAAGCTTAAACCTCAGTCTCATTCACTTTTGACATTTGGTCAACAAAAGTCAACACGGGTACAAAATTGGAAGCAGAATGGATATGGGTTGTGCAGGCATGGAAATGGGTTGAATAGGATTGATTTGGGTTGGTATGTATTAGGTAGTGGCCCCTTGTTTCACATTTGGCTAGCCATAGTGGCTTGGACATGTTGTAAGTGTTATTCAAGTTTTCATGTATAAACTGTATCTGTAGTGTAGATTTGTTCAAACCTGGTTAATCAGTAGTAAATCAGTTATAGTAAGTAGTTTGATCATAAATATAGGTTAGTTCTTGGTTTAAATCTGTTTGGAACTCAAATCAGTAACAATAAGGGGTGTTTGGTTTTGCTGTTCTACCTGTCATTTCGGTTAATTCAGTAGCTAAGTTTCAATGGTTCATGTTTAATAAGTTTAATTGAGCTCAACTGAGTCAATAATTTGGTGCCTGCTACAACAAAAAGTCAAACTTGATCCTTGATCCATCTACTTGTTAACTGTTGAAATTAAGGATTAGCGAATCCTTGAATTGTGTTTAGAAATCCATAACTTTGCTTGCAGTAGCTTTGGTTTATCATTTAACATTAATCTCAGTCACAAAATTTGGATTTGAAGTTCATTTAAGTCAACATTCTCAATTTCTTCAAAAAGTCAAAAGTGCTAATTCTGTTTTGAGCTCACATAAGAGGATTTCTTTTGAGCTCACCTTGGGGTCTTAATCAGTGAATCTTGGCATTTCAAAAAGCTCAGATGGTGCTCCTTCTTGTCACCATTTTAGTTGGATTTTACAATTTTTTTTTAAGCTTCAAATTAGCCATTCTTTTGGGACCAAAATCCCCTGCTCACTGCTCAGTTAATACTGAGAATTTTCTCAGAATTGGTGCAGATTGCACAAGGCTCAATAGAGCTAGCCATTGTCTGATTTTTGGTCTAGATAATCTCACCCAGGTCTTCTTTGATTCCCAATTGGTAGTTTTCCATTTGAGCTTATTCTTGAGCTTGTGCATGTGTTCAAAGAGGGCACCCAATCTGTTCTAGTTTAAAAAATCAAATAAGCCAAATCTGATCTAGCTTGTTAATCTGTAGTTATAAACTATTGTTTCAAGTTGTATTAAAGTTATTTTAGCATAATAAGGCTTTGGTAAACAGTTGGTAGCTCATTTTATCCATTTGGCTTAATTGGGATTGCTTAATAATAAGCACTTGAATAGCAGTTTCATATTTCACCACACAAGTTCCTGTTTTTCCAATTTTCTCATGTTCCTAATATCATTTTAGACTTTTCCTGAAATTTTCAGATTTTTCTAAGTAGTTTTGCTATTTTTCCTAATTTAAATTAGTTTTTAATCATTTTTAAATAGCTTTTAATATAAAAAATTAGAAAAAGGTTCAAAAAAATAATTTTTCAATTTTATTAAGTTTAGATAAATATAAGAAGTGAAAAAAGTAATTTTCTAGATTTTTTATAGTTTATTTGGTAATTTTTAGTAATTTAATTAGTTTTTAATAGTTTAAAATTCATAAAAAATAGAAAAATAATCAGAAAAATACAAAAATAGTTTTGAAAATTCTAGTTTGATATTTTAGACTTTTTCATTTCATAATTTTATTTTTCTAGCTTTGTTTCCTCATTTCTTATATTTTAGTTAATTATTAAATAGTTAAAAATAGTTTTTAATTAATAATAATTAGATAATTAGTGATAAAAATAGTTTTCTTTTTCTAAAAAGTTTCTTTTATCATTAGGATTGTAAAAATATTATTTTCACATTTTTAGGGTTAATATTGCTCTAGTTTCACTTTTTAATTTGTACGTCGCGTAGTTTTTAAATTCAGTTTTGTAAAAACATAAAAACAAAAACAACATTGTAAAAATAGTGATAGCGTTTATTTAATAGATTTTATCTTTTTAACTTTCTTTAATTTGCATTGAAGCCATTGTGACTTATTGGCTTTTTCTGTAGTTTTAATAATCATCAAATTCCTTTTCTGTTCAAACTTCCCGATCACTAAACGTTTGATAAATCATCGCACAGCTCGCTGGGACATAACGACCCGGGGAAACACTATACTCCCCAGATCTTCATTGATTTCGTGCTGAAGCTGTTTTAGGTTTTCTTACGCTTGCGTGAGAGAACTTGACGGTTTTGCGCGCATCAAATTTTTGGCGCCGCTGCCGGGGAGCTGTGCTAATTGTCTTACGTCTAGCAGATTAGTTGTTTGAATCCTCACTCATTTGTTTATATCATCCATCTCTGTATATATATATATCCATATTTTCTTCTAAAAAAATCCAAAAACCCAAAAACAGCTAAAAACGTATAAAACACAAAAATATTTTTCCTTTTGTTTCTATATATGTATCAAATAATAAAAATACAAAAAGATTCGTCGTTTTCTTAATAATAAACAACTTAAAAGATTACCACCGAAAACCAAGGCAGTGCACTACCTAACTGGGGGTGCGACCATAATAAGTTCCCGAACTAAAGATTTAAAACTTGCCTTTGTGTCCTTATGATTGGTGTACCTTTTTCAAAGAAGCCATTCATCTTGGATTATTGGTTAAGTTCACTGTTGTTTTGCCTCGATTTTGTGTTAATTGATTTTGTTGTGATATCGACGTTTCAGAACCAGAAAACCCATAAAGATTCTTCTCACCCCAGTTTTTACAAAAACGTCTTCATAATTCTCATTCTCATCTGAAAGATTTTCATAATTCCATTTCTCTTCTTAACTCTGAGATCCCTTAGAGTTATCTCTAGTGCATGCGCACTCGTTCTTCTAGATCATTGAGTCCTTTGCGTGATCTAGCAGAAATTCCAAGAAGACGTTCTCGTAGACGTGCTGCCCAAATAGTCGAACCCGAGATTCGTACTATTTCAAACAACACCATGGTAGACGAACGTACTATGGTGGAAATGCTCCAAGCACCCACCGAGGGTTATGGAGATGCCATCGTTTTACCGGTAATCAATTCTGATCACTTCGAATTGAAGACACATTTAATCCAACTTGTGTCTACGAATCAATTCCGCGGGTCTGATCGAGAAGACCCGTATGCACACATCCGTTGGTTTAACAAGTTGACTTCAACTATCAATTTCAAGGATGTTCCACAAAAAGTCATCAAGTTGATGCTTTTTCCATTCTCTCTTGAGGGGACAGCCCGGATTTGGCTGGAAAAAGAACCCCCTCGATCTATCGAAACTTGGGAGGATCTTGTTCAAAAGTTTGTGAATTACTTCTTTCCTCCATCAAAGACGACTAATCTTAAAAATGAAATTTCTGGATTTCGTCAAAATTTCGATGAAAATTTTGGAGAGGCATGGGAGAGATTCAAAGATCTCCTCAGGAAATGCCCCCATCATGAATTCACGGAGCTTCAACAAGTCAATATCTTTTACAATGGGTTGAACGGTAATGATCAAGATTCCTTGAATGCAGCCGCAGGCGGCAATATCTTGAATCGTAAACCTAAAGATGTGATTGAGATTTGCGAGCAAAAATCAAAAGTTCCTATTTCTCGCAACAAAGTCAATGTTCCGAACACTCCTGCTTCTTCATCCGGTAACTCTTCCGAGTTAGCCGCTCCGTTAGCCGCTCTAACGGACATCATCCATTGTATGATAAAAGAGGTAAAGGAAATCAAAAGCGAAATTCATAAGCCGGAACCAATCAAAGCCGTAAACAAGGTGTGTGAAACTTGTAGTGGTCCACATGCGTATTATGATTGTCAAGCAACCGATGCTTCCTTTTACCAAGCTCCCGTAGCTTCGGTAAACCACAATCAATACCGACCACAAGCTGATCCTCATTACCGTGCACCTAGCGGTATGACACCACCTGGTTTCCCTCCTGTGCAAAACCATGGAAATCAAAACCATGGAAATCAAAATCGCTTTGTTCCGAATCAAGGACAAAATTTCAATAACTCTCAAAATTTCAATCAAAACCGGAACAATTTCAACCAACCTCAACCATATCAAGCTCCTAATCATCAAAGTTATCAACCACCTCCTCAAGCTCCCATGCCAAATGACTTCATGAAAATGACTGAGGCAAACATGCGTTCTATGCAAACTCAGATCAATAACATGAGAGGTGAGCTAAAAAGGGAAATTGATACCACATTATCTCGGCAGACAAATGAGTTAAAGAATATGATGAGCAGTTTCATGAACATGAATATGAACAAAGCTTCACCATCTTCTGGAGGACTCCCAGGCAATACTATTCCCAATCCAAATGCCGAGTTGAAAGCCGTCACCACTCGTAGTGGTAAGACGCACAATGGACCTAAGACTCCTATGCCCCCTCCTCCTGTGGCATTTAGTCAAGTTACCAAGGAGACAACGGACAAGGTGCATTATTCAAGCCCACGAAGTACCGCACACGTCCAACCTTCGGTAGTCCAAGTTTCAAGTCCGGAACCCGATGTTCCGAAGAAAAATCTTGAGCCAGAAAACACTTCCATCCCGGCTCAAAAGTCTAGTCAGCTTCCTTACCCATCAAGAATGAATGATGAGAAGCTCAAAGACAAAAACAAAGAGCAAATGGAAAATTTTTTCCAAATCTTCAATGAGCTTCACTTTGATATAAGCTTCGTTGATGCTCTCGTTCTAATGCCTAAATTTGCATCCACGCTTAAAGGCTTACTCACCAACAAAGATAAGCTATCTGAGATGGCTAAAACTCCTCTCAATGAGCAATGCTCAGCAGCCATTCTTAACAAGCTTCCCGAAAAGCTTGAAGACCCTGGCCGGTTCTTAATCCCGTGTGATTTCTTGGGGATGTTTCAATGCTCCGCCTTGGCCGATCTTGGCGCTAGCATTAACCTCATGCCTCTCTCAGTGTGGAAGAAACTGTCTCTTCCTGAACTTTCATCCACTCGTATGACACTCGAGCTAGCGGATCGTACCGTAACTCGTCCACTTGGGATAGCCGAGGATGTCGTGATGAAAGTGGGAAAATTTCATTTTCATGCTGACTTTGTTGTAGTAGACTTCGATGTAGATCCTAGAGTTCCCCTTATCTTAGGGAGAGCTTTCTTAAGAACGAGCCGTGCTCTGATCGATGTGTTTGCGGAAGAGTTGACCATACGGGTCGACAACGAAGAGCTCACATTGAATATCAACCAGAACTCTAAACCTCTGTACAAACAGAGTGTTGCCACAATTGATCAAAAATCTGAAAGAATCAATGCAACACTCTCAAATTTCAGGGTTAAGAGTGTTTACCAAAAACGTGCTGAGCTCAAAGCTTTGAAAATTACCCCTGGTTCAAGCAAATGGTTTGAAAGCTGTACCAGGGAAGTCAAGAGTGTTCTTGATGATGATGACGATGATCTAGAATCGGAGACTTCATCGGAAGTGGTGGAAACTGCTAGCTCTAAGAGCACACCACTTGTCCCACCTCCGGCATCAGTTTGTCGCATCGAGATTGTTACGTCTGTGGATGAAACCAAACTCTCTTCAGTTTCGTCTGATTTGGATGATGATGTTTGTGATCCAATGGGAGACATTCTTCCCATTGATGAATTGCTCAAAAATGATCCATCATCTTCTAGTCTTATTCCCGACTCTTCCATCCCTTCCCTCACTCCTGATGAGGAAGATGACAACTTTTGGAATGAAGTCGATGCATTTCTAAGTGATGAGTCAATTCCAACGGGAATTGATAACACTTACCTTGATCCGGAGGGAGACATCCTTTTTCTGGAAAGTCTGTTGATTGAAGAACCATTTCCCACCCTCCCTCCCGGACATCTTCTTGACAATCACCATCTAAGCTTCAAGTTTAAGCTTAAAGATGTCAAAACTGGTGATTTGCTTCTCTCTGCTGAGGAATGGACATACATTCTCATGTACGTCTTTATTCCATTCTTCACAGATGGTGTGGTTGCTCTTTCCCTTTTCTCTTTCGGGAACGAGGACACCATCTTTGACCCCGGTATCATCCCTTCAAGTTTCTACTATTAAACAATACCGCGGTTATATCTCGTCGGTGTGGAACTTTCTGATGTTCATATGTTCATTAACATTGTGAACGAAAGTCCGATCGAGATTGGTTTTCCACGTTACTTTCCCCATGAACAAATGAATTCGGGGTCGAGTCAAGCTAGCGACTCGGGAATCAAAAACAGTAGCATGCAATATGGGTTTTCACCCATATTTCTGTCTTCTCACCTCTTTCTACCACCCTAGTGTGGGGGGGGGGGTTGCCCACATGTTTCAAAAAAAAAAAAAAAAAAAAAATCTTCTTTCTAAATAATGGCCGTAGTATTTCCCTTTTACGTTCTTTGTTTCGGCATAACCGCCGGTACTTTGAATATTGAGGGCAATATTCATTTCTAAGTGTGGGGGGGATTCTCACGAATTTTATCATGTAAATATACCGCCTAATCCCCCCGTTTTTGGCCAAAATTTTTTTTGGAGTAAGTGTTCTACACTTACTCATTTGGTTATCAGTCCGCCATGTCTGTAAGACTAAAGGATTGGCTAATCCAGGAGCAAACGGCTCTTGGTAAAGATTTCTCAAATCCGTTTATATGGCTTGCAATTTGCCCAAAATTGTATGGTATTCAGCTCACCATATCCTAAAAAGTGAAGAGTTGGCTAGCCCGCAAGATTATGGCTTGTGGTAAAGGCAGTGGAAAAACCATAATTGGTAATCGACTCACCAAAGATAATATTGATAATTTATCTAAGAGTTGGCTAGTCCAGAGCAAACGGCTACTGGTAAAGACAAAATCAAATCCGTTGGAAGCTGGTGGTTTGCTCAAAATCACATGGTTATCAGTGTACCATGGTTCTTACTTGAACTGAAACATTTGGCTACTCCAGAAGTAATGGCTTTTGGTAAAGAGTTTAAAATCCATTATGTTTTCTCAAATCATTGCTAGGGACTAGCAATATCTCAGTGTGGGGGATTGATGAGTGTATAAATACTCATCATTTTTGTATAATATAAACTGCAAAATCATCTGAAAACACTCAGAAACACATCAAAATGATCAAAATATCACAAATCAGTGTTTTATGTGTTTCAAATGCAAAAATATCAAAATCAGTTGAAAAACATATCAAATTTGCAAAAATTGCAGTTTTAGTCCCCCAAGTTTCAAAAATTGTCAAAAATAGTCCCTGAGCCAAATTTCAAAAGAAAAAAATCATCAAAGGTCCTTTTTAAATCATAACTTGTCAAATTTGGTCCTTTGGTGAAAAATCAAAAAGTTTGGAGAAAATTACAAATTGGTCCTTCAAGTTTGCAAATTGACAGAATTGGCCCCTGAAAAAATTGAAAATGGCAATTTTGGTCCTTGTAATATCAACTCTTGTCAATTTCTGTCCATAAAACACTTTTGCAAAATTACAGGTTTGGTCCCTTGTTTTGTGGAAATTGCATATTTGGCCCTTGTGTGGTTAACTCTTCCAAACGGACCCTTTTTACACCTTTGGCCCAATCCAACTCCTAGCCCAAATACATTACCCGTTTTTAACCCGACACAAACCCACCCTTTGTTTAATAGCCGGTCAAATGGTTTGACCCATCTCCTTCCCTCTCTCATTCACGTGATAACACCACCATCATCACCATTCCTGCAAACCACCTGCTCACACTCAACCATCATCACCCCTATTTCCCCCCCCCCCTCCAAACACAAAGAGCCAAGAAAACAATTAATGCATTGCCCCAACCTCACTCAAGCCTTAGCTGTTAAGTACAAGAATTGGCGCCAAAATGTTTTAAACGGCCAAGATCATCTTGAGAGATCCAATGGTCACTTTTATTGCTGGGATATGTCCAAATAGGTGAGAGAAGAAGCTTGAAGTGTATAAAAGGCCAAGAGAAGCTACAAAGAGATAGCAAGCTTTTACTTTTTTATTATGTATGTCGAATTGTAGTTCAAATTGTCTTAAATAAATTTTATCTGTATTTCTAAGCTTGTTTTGTATCAAACATTAGTTTTTAAGTGTTTACAAGTCATTTCAAGGTTGAATTCCCAATAATGATCAGTTTCACTTTTTATAACCACTGTTGAGATTTTGATTTTCAAAATCTTGTGTTTAAATTTTCAATAGCTTAGTTACAGTATAAATCAAGCCTATGGAAGCTTATTAAATCTTTGTACAAGCTTAAACCTCAGTCTCATTCACTTTTGACATTTGGTCAACAAAAGTCAACACGGGTACAAAATTGGAAGCAGAATGGATATGGGTTGTGCAGGCATGGAAATGGGTTGAATAGGATTGATTTGGGTTGGTATGTATTAGGTAGTGGTCCCTTGTTTCACATTTGGCTAGCCATAGTGGCTTGGACATGTTGTAAGTGTTATTCAAGTTTTCATGTATAAACTGTATCTGTAGTGTAGATTTGTTCAAACCTGGTTAATCAGTAGTAAATCAGTTATAGTAAGTAGTTTGATCATAAATATAGGTTAGTTCTTGGTTTAAATCTGTTTGGAACTCAAATCAGTAACAATAAGGGGTGTTTGGTTTTGCTGTTCTACCTGTCATTTCGGTTAATTCAGTAGCTAAGTTTCAATGGTTCATGTTTAATAAGTTTAATTGAGCTCAACTGAGTCAATAATTTGGTGCCTGCTACAACAAAAAGTCAAACTTGATCCTTGATCCATCTACTTGTTAACTGTTGAAATTAAGGATTAGCGAATCCTTGAATTGTGTTTAGAAATCCATAACTTTGCTTGCAGTAGCTTTGGTTTATCATTTAACATTAATCTCAGTCACAAAATTTGGATTTGAAGTTCATTTAAGTCAACATTCTCAATTTCTTCAAAAAGTCAAAAGTGCTAATTCTGTTTTGAGCTCACATAAGAGGATTTCTTTTGAGCTCACCTTGGGGTCTTAATCAGTGAATCTTGGCATTTCAAAAAGCTCAGCTGGTGCTCCTTCTTGTCACCATTTTAGTTGGATTTTACAATTTTTTTTTAAGCTTCAAATTAGCCATTCTTTTGGGACCAAAATCCCCTGCTCACTGCTCAGTTAATACTGAGAATTTTCTCAGAATTGGTGCAGATTGCACAAGGCTCAATAGAGCTAGCCATTGTCTGATTTTTGGTCTAGATAATTGATCTCTCCCAAACCAACTAACTTTATTTCCCAGCCACTTGGGAATGGCTGATTCTAAAAGCTCGACAGCCCGGGAGAAAATGCAAGTTTACCAAGGATTAAAAATATCCTTGGATCGTTTATGTCCTGGTGAGGCAAGATGTTCCACATACAATGACTTGTGAATGCTGAAATGATATAGAATGTACAAAAACAGGAATCTGATTGACTAACACTGAATGTGAATAGTAATAGCTCTGTCACAGCTATGTCAATTAAGAAACGTACAATCAGAAACCTAAAAATGATTATAACTATAGTAGGGATTTGCATGTCTTAGCGACTTAAATGCAAATTAAAGAAACTAAAAATTAAAGTCTATTAAATAAACGCTATCACTATATTTACAATGATGAACGTTTATGATATATAAAACAAAATAACTCAAATAAACTATATTAACTAAAACGTAGACTCAAATTATTTAAAAACGTTATTTAAAACGTAAACGAGCGTTATTTACAAAAACGGCGCTGGAGCGCAAGACAAAACGTAAAATTTATAAAATAAAAGGCCTACAAGTGTAAAAATAATATTTTTACAAAATATAAGACAAAAGAAAATTTTAGAAAAAAGATTTATATTTTTTTGACTTTTATATTTTTTATTATGAATTAAATAAGATAAAACACTAATTAAATGATTAAAAATATTAAAACTAATGAGAAAAATCTGAAACTTATACAGAAAATTCTTTATGCTATTACAAATTTAAGAAAAATAAGAAAATGTGGTGGTACTGTGGAAAATAAGCTGGAAATAAGCTCAAAAGAGCTTATCACCATAACTGCCAAACACCCTCTTGTATTTAATTTTGCGTTTCATAACGAGAAAGACCCAAGGGCGCTTATGGTTACAGGTACCCCACTATCACTCTATCAAGGGGGAGGTCGCATGTTCGAACCTTGACCTCCCCTTTTTGCAAAACTTTTTATTTTTGAAGTTTTCTTTTTGCAAACTCTTAAACAAGCTAAAATATGGAACTTTTATAAAACCAACTTTTTCAAAACTTAGAAATAAGCTCTGTGGGGGCTTATTTCTATCACAGTTGGCTTAAAAAGCCTTAAGTGTCCACATAGAAGCTAGCACTTATGCAAAAGCTATTTATTTGGCTTTTCTGTTTTTAGAACACTGAATATAAACAGAAAATAAGTACATGTACAGAATAAAAAGCTATTCAAACAAAGGAATAAGCAATTCTTAGCTTATTAGCTTATGCAGTGAGCTTTTAACTCACTGTTTGGCTAATAAGCTTTGAATAAGCTTCACAAAAGAAACAAAAAGAAAAAGGGACATGTAAGAACATGTAATATAAACAAGTAAGAAAAATAGAAAGCTACAAACCTAGAAATAAGCTTATTATGAGCTTATTAGTCACTCAGTTGAGCTTATGGCTCACAGTAGACTCATGGGCTCACAATAAGCTTTGAAAAAGCTATACAGTGTCAACCAAAGGCAAAATTATGTTTGTACATGTATAATAAATAAGTTCACACAAGCATGTACACTGGAAATAAGCCAATAAGCTCATATAAGCAAATAAGCTATTCTAGAGACATGCAGTCCCAAACACCCTTGCAGTCTTTTGGATTGGCAAATTAAGCTAATAGAATGAGCTTAAAAAGCCAAAATAAGAATTGGAGTTGCAAGATGGGTTGGTTATGTTGCCAAAAAGCAAAAGCTCATCAAGTGGGACCCACTGATGAGCTTTTGAGAAGCTTATGAAGATGCTATCAAATCACTGACTCAGCATTCACTGAGTCAGTGAATGCTGAGTTTTGAGACACTCTATAAGCTGTATGCAGCCCTAGAGAATGAGCTACAAACTAGGAATTAAGCACATGATCAACAAGCTGGGTAGCTTGGCTTCCTAAAAAGCTAATTTACACAGGCTTTTGATCATTAATAAGCTTTATAGGAGCTTATGAACTAAGCATGAGCAGACTGATTTCTCAGTATGCTCATGAAATGGGCAAACAATAAGCTCTTATTGTACTTATCAAATAAGCTCATTAGAGCTCAACTAGCTTTAGAACATTGAGACTAGTTGCTTGTCTTTGTGAAAAGCCAAATAACATAAGCTCAAGGCTAAAGAGGAACTTTTAACAAGCTTTAGAAAAACTGCTCACTTCATTGTTTGCTTCAATGAAGTGAGCTAGGTTGGGTACAAAAAGATGGGTTGATTAATCTAATTAAATAAGCTAAAAATGGAAACATAAGCTAACATATAACAACTAGGCCATACAGGCTACACAAAAAAAGCAAAATACACCAGCTAGGGTCAAGTAATGAAGCTTATGCAAGCTCATGAACTTGACCCTAAAGCTGTGGTGCAGGGCAAAACAGAATAAAAATTGACTTTTTACAAAAACATAAAGGTTGACTAAAGTGAATTTAGAAATCAAACCACTGATTATATATGATATATTAAGACTCAAGAACATGAAATTAAGCTAGATAACCAACTTATGTATCACTGTGATGAGATTTGTATTTCAAAGTCTTAACAGTTGTGAGTATAAGATAATTAAAAGCTAAATTTGACTTTTACACAAACAAGGACTAAATATTAAGACTTGACTGAGCTATTAGGTACTAAAGAAACTAGAAACAAGTATAAAGAACAACAGAAACACACTGGAGTACTAGTTTAACAGCAAATCCAAACATCCCTGTGATTCTCACTTTCACATGAACTTCAAAGGTTTCAATGAATTTAAGCATAAAACAGAATCCAAACATTATATTATAACATATAGAGACTAAATGAGCATAAATCTTAAAGAACTCAAGCAAGAATGCAGACTTGTCAAATTTGTAATCCAACTGAGTAATTTTTAATTTCAAGCACAAGTGAATCTCAATGAACAAACTACTAATATTATGCTATAATAACATCAAACAACAACACAGAAACAGGAAAACATGAAAATCAAGCATGAACAATGATAAAGCAGTAAATGGTAAAAAGGGTAAAAATGGAACTCACAAGTGATTTTGATGAAAACTGAGTACCAAGGTCTAAAAACTACTCCTAGCTTACTGTCAATAAGCTAGGAACCAGAAATCCATCTAGCTTAGTTTCCATTTCCCAGAACTGCTTATTCAACCACAGTTGACTTCCATTGACTGAATTTGATTTTTTTACTTTTCTGAATTTAAAAGACCTAGCTTGTTTAATGAGTCTAAAAACTTGATGAGCTTTTGTCAGAAGCTTATGGAGCTTAAAGAGTCCATAAAACATCTAGATAACATGAAATTAAAACGACTTGAAAATTTAAAGGAAATAAGCAAAAACTTGAAACTGAGATAAAACTGAATTTAAACTGAATTTAAAGATTCATTACACTACTTTAAATTAAATTACAACATTAAAAAGATTTAAAAGACATTTAGACTAAGAAAGCAATAAAAACTAATACTACATGACTAAGGCTTAAGGCCAAAGTGAAGTCTTCTCTGTCTCTCTTCCTTCTTTTATACCTCAAAACTGCTCCACGTGTCATCTTAAGCAAATCCCACCTCTTTTCTTAGCCAATGGGTGTCTTTTGAGTGTCCTCACATTTTTGGCGGGAAAGACAATTTGACTTATTTGACCTTCTGAGCTAGCACTAGGGGGGGGGGTTGGTTTATAGGGTTGATGATGAGTGGATTGAAAAGTGTGGAAGAGATAAGGGTGAGGGGTGTGGAGTGTAGGCAGTGTGTTGCAGAGATCAAGTGGGAGGGATAAGGGAACAGTGGATGGTGGGAAGTCTGTTTATTTGACTTTGGGTTGACCAGGGTTCAAAATGGGAAAGACAGGGGTCATTTTGATTAGGCAGGGGTCAAAATTGGTTTAAAGGTTTTAAACTTCAAGGGACCTTTATGTAAATTCTGAAATTGTAGGGACCTGTTCTGCCAAATCATCAAACTTGTATCAAGGGACCAAAAGTGACAAACTTTGAAAGTTTAGGGACCTAACTTGTCATTATTGAAAGTTAAGGGACCTAAATTGTAAATTTGGATATTTAGGGGACTTGTTTTGTAATTTCCCAAAAGTTATCAAATTGTTCCATTTTGTAAATTCATGAATAGTACAAGGGTATATTTTGTAAAATTCCAAGTTTTGAATACCCAGGGACCTATTTTGCCAATTTTGTAACTTGAGGGGTAAAAATTGCCAATATGTGTAAACTTTCATCCAGGGATCATTTGTGAATATTTTTGGTTTCCCAAGGACTTAAGTTGACTTTTCATTCATTTAAAAACATTTAGGGACTAGTTTTGACAATTTATGTAACTCCAGGGACTGAAAACGACAATTGTTGTGAAATTGATCAATTTTCACTTGTTTTTCAATCTTTTGTACCTGAATCAAATAAAAACACATTTTTATGAATTTGTATCATTTTGAGAGTCATTTGTGTGTTTTTGGTTGTTTTTGTGGGTTTATATAGCATAAATATATGTGTTTTTAGACACATATCAAATCCCCCACACTGAACTATTGCTAGTCCCTAGCAATCTTTTATTTAAAACTTAATGGATTTGAAAAACTCTTTACCAAAAGCCATCACTTCTGGAGTAGCCAAATGTTTCAGTTCAAGTAAGAATCTTGGTACACTGATAACCAAATGATTTTGAGCAAATCATAAGCTGTAAACGGATTTGATTAGTCTTTACCAGAAGCCGTACCCTTCTGGACTAGCCAACTCTTAGATAAATTATCAGTATTATCTTTGGTGACCTGATTACCAATTATGGATTTTCCACTGCCTTTACCACAAGCCATAATCTTGCGGGCTAGCCAACTCTTCACTTTTTAGGATATGGTGAGCTGAATACCATACAATTTTGGGCAAATTGCAAGCCATAAACGGATTTGAGATATCTTTACCAAGAGCCGTTTGCTCCTGGATTAGCCAGTCCTTATGTGGGTTAGACATGGTGGACTGATTACCATTTGTTGTGTTTAGTACATAGTACTTCCACTAAAAAAATTTTTAAATTTGGCCATTTTGGGGGAAAAAGGGACTAAAAGGGTACATTTATGATCAAATTCGCCAGAATTTCCCCCCCACACTTAGAAATGAATATTGTCCTCAATATTCAAAGTACCGGCTGTAATGCCGAAACTTAGAACGTAAAAAGATAATAAACCTAGCTAAGTGTGGAAACACAACAATTATTCTCTTTTTTAATATTAACAATTTTCATTCATTTTTTAGATCTATATACAACATGTGGGGCATCTCCCCCACACTTGGGTGGTACACACGGGTGAAAACCCATGTTAAGCTACTGTTTTTGATTACCGAGTCGCTAGCTTGACTCGACCCCGAATTAATTTGTTCATGGGGAAGCTGAGTGGGATTGCCACTCAGGGATTGGGTGGGAAATTGGAGTGGGAGTTCCACTCACAGAATTATGAATAATCATCACTAAGATGAGTCTAAGAATCTTTAGAAAGAAACTCAGAAAAGGCTAGAAGAATCTTTTTGATTTTTGATTTATAAAAAGAAAGGAAAAATATTTTTGGGTTTTTGATATAATATAAACAGAAACGAAAAATAAAAATTGGCTAAAAGGGAAACCTAAATGAGATTATCAATACATGAAACTGATTTAAACCTAATCTATCACATTCCAGGAATTATACTAAGCACAGTAAATCCTTTTTTAGTGTAAACATGGTGTTTAGCCAAAATTTAGACCTAGGAATATCAAGATTAGGAAAATTGACAGTCAAATGCAAATCAAAGCACAGATAGATTTCAACCATAAAATCTTTTTGTATTTTATATTGTTTATATGAAATGAAGTATATGTAATTTACATACAAGGATAGGTATTTCAACAAAGTACAAAATACAAGTCATAGTACGCAGCTAGCCTCCCCGGCAACGGCGCCAAAATTTTGATCGCTCCCGAACAGTCTTCTTTTATTTCTCCGTCAAGCAACAGATGATAAAAAGGGTACTAAAAGGGTACATTTATGGTGCCAAAATTTTGATCGCTCCCGAACAGTCTTCTTTTAAATTTGGCCATTTTGGGGGAAAAAGGGACTAAAAGGGTACATTTATGATCAAATTCGCCAGAATTTCCCCCCCACACTTAGAAATGAATATTGTCCTCAATATTCAAAGTACCGGCTGTAATGCCGAAACTTAGAACGTAAAAAGATAATAAACCTAGCTAAGTGTGGAAACACAACAATTATTCTCTTTTTTAATATTAACAATTTTCATTCATTTTTTAGATCTATATACAACATGTGGGGCATCTCCCCCACACTTGGGTGGTACACACGGGTGAAAACCCATGTTAAGCTACTGTTTTTGATTACCGAGTCGCTAGCTTGACTCGACCCCGAATTAATTTGTTCATGGGGAAATTTGATCTCTCCCAAACCAACTAACTTTATTTCCCAGCCACTTGGGAATGGCTGATTCTAAAAGCTCGACAGCCCGGGAGAAAATGCAAGTTTACCAAGGATTAAAAATATCCTTGGATCGTTTATGTCCTGGTGAGGCAAGATGTTCCACATACAATGACTTGTGAATGCTGAAATGATATAGAATGTACAAAAACAGGAATCTGATTGACTAACACTGAATGTGAATAGTAATAGCTCTGTCACAGCTATGTCAATTAAGAAACGTACAATCAGAAACCTAAAAATGATTATAACTATAGTAGGGATTTGCATGTCTTAGCGACTTAAATGCAAATTAAAGAAACTAAAAATTAAAGTCTATTAAATAAACGCTATCACTATATTTACAATGATGAACGTTTATGATATATAAAACAAAATAACTCAAATAAACTATATTAACTAAAACGTAGACTCAAATTATTTAAAAACGTTATTTAAAACGTAAACGAGCGTTATTTACAAAAACGGCGCTGGAGCGCAAGACAAAACGTAAAATTTATAAAATAAAAGGCCTACAAGTGTAAAAATAATATTTTTACAAAATATAAGACAAAAGAAAATTTTAGAAAAAAGATTTATATTTTTTTGACTTTTATATTTTTTATTATGAATTAAATAAGATAAAACACTAATTAAATGATTAAAAATATTAAAACTAATGAGAAAAATCTGAAACTTATACAGAAAATTCTTTATGCTATTACAAATTTAAGAAAAATAAGAAAATGTGGTGGTACTGTGGAAAATAAGCTGGAAATAAGCTCAAAAGAGCTTATCACCATAACTGCCAAACACCCTCTTGTATTTAATTTTGCGTTTCATAACGAGAAAGACCCAAGGGCGCTTATGGTTACAGGTACCCCACTATCACTCTATCAAGGGGGAGGTCGCATGTTCGAACCTTGACCTCCCCTTTTTGCAAAACTTTTTATTTTTGAAGTTTTCTTTTTGCAAACTCTTAAACAAGCTAAAATATGGAACTTTTATAAAACCAACTTTTTCAAAACTTAGAAATAAGCTCTGTGGGGGCTTATTTCTATCACAGTTGGCTTAAAAAGCCTTAAGTGTCCACATAGAAGCTAGCACTTATGCAAAAGCTATTTATTTGGCTTTTCTGTTTTTAGAACACTGAATATAAACAGAAAATAAGTACATGTACAGAATAAAAAGCTATTCAAACAAAGGAATAAGCAATTCTTAGCTTATTAGCTTATGCAGTGAGCTTTTAACTCACTGTTTGGCTAATAAGCTTTGAATAAGCTTCACAAAAGAAACAAAAAGAAAAAGGGACATGTAAGAACATGTAATATAAACAAGTAAGAAAAATAGAAAGCTACAAACCTAGAAATAAGCTTATTATGAGCTTATTAGTCACTCAGTTGAGCTTATGGCTCACAGTAGACTCATGGGCTCACAATAAGCTTTGAAAAAGCTATACAGTGTCAACCAAAGGCAAAATTATGTTTGTACATGTATAATAAATAAGTTCACACAAGCATGTACACTGGAAATAAGCCAATAAGCTCATATAAGCAAATAAGCTATTCTAGAGACATGCAGTCCCAAACACCCTTGCAGTCTTTTGGATTGGCAAATTAAGCTAATAGAATGAGCTTAAAAAGCCAAAATAAGAATTGGAGTTGCAAGATGGGTTGGTTATGTTGCCAAAAAGCAAAAGCTCATCAAGTGGGACCCACTGATGAGCTTTTGAGAAGCTTATGAAGATGCTATCAAATCACTGACTCAGCATTCACTGAGTCAGTGAATGCTGAGTTTTGAGACACTCTATAAGCTGTATGCAGCCCTAGAGAATGAGCTACAAACTAGGAATTAAGCACATGATCAACAAGCTGGGTAGCTTGGCTTCCTAAAAAGCTAATTTACACAGGCTTTTGATCATTAATAAGCTTTATAGGAGCTTATGAACTAAGCATGAGCAGACTGATTTCTCAGTATGCTCATGAAATGGGCAAACAATAAGCTCTTATTGTACTTATCAAATAAGCTCATTAGAGCTCAACTAGCTTTAGAACATTGAGACTAGTTGCTTGTCTTTGTGAAAAGCCAAATAACATAAGCTCAAGGCTAAAGAGGAACTTTTAACAAGCTTTAGAAAAACTGCTCACTTCATTGTTTGCTTCAATGAAGTGAGCTAGGTTGGGTACAAAAAGATGGGTTGATTAATCTAATTAAATAAGCTAAAAATGGAAACATAAGCTAACATATAACAACTAGGCCATACAGGCTACACAAAAAAAGCAAAATACACCAGCTAGGGTCAAGTAATGAAGCTTATGCAAGCTCATGAACTTGACCCTAAAGCTGTGGTGCAGGGCAAAACAGAATAAAAATTGACTTTTTACAAAAACATAAAGGTTGACTAAAGTGAATTTAGAAATCAAACCACTGATTATATATGATATATTAAGACTCAAGAACATGAAATTAAGCTAGATAACCAACTTATGTATCACTGTGATGAGATTTGTATTTCAAAGTCTTAACAGTTGTGAGTATAAGATAATTAAAAGCTAAATTTGACTTTTACACAAACAAGGACTAAATATTAAGACTTGACTGAGCTATTAGGTACTAAAGAAACTAGAAACAAGTATAAAGAACAACAGAAACACACTGGAGTACTAGTTTAACAGCAAATCCAAACATCCCTGTGATTCTCACTTTCACATGAACTTCAAAGGTTTCAATGAATTTAAGCATAAAACAGAATCCAAACATTATATTATAACATATAGAGACTAAATGAGCATAAATCTTAAAGAACTCAAGCAAGAATGCAGACTTGTCAAATTTGTAATCCAACTGAGTAATTTTTAATTTCAAGCACAAGTGAATCTCAATGAACAAACTACTAATATTATGCTATAATAACATCAAACAACAACACAGAAACAGGAAAACATGAAAATCAAGCATGAACAATGATAAAGCAGTAAATGGTAAAAAGGGTAAAAATGGAACTCACAAGTGATTTTGATGAAAACTGAGTACCAAGGTCTAAAAACTACTCCTAGCTTACTGTCAATAAGCTAGGAACCAGAAATCCATCTAGCTTAGTTTCCATTTCCCAGAACTGCTTATTCAACCACAGTTGACTTCCATTGACTGAATTTGATTTTTTTACTTTTCTGAATTTAAAAGACCTAGCTTGTTTAATGAGTCTAAAAACTTGATGAGCTTTTGTCAGAAGCTTATGGAGCTTAAAGAGTCCATAAAACATCTAGATAACATGAAATTAAAACGACTTGAAAATTTAAAGGAAATAAGCAAAAACTTGAAACTGAGATAAAACTGAATTTAAACTGAATTTAAAGATTCATTACACTACTTTAAATTAAATTACAACATTAAAAAGATTTAAAAGACATTTAGACTAAGAAAGCAATAAAAACTAATACTACATGACTAAGGCTTAAGGCCAAAGTGAAGTCTTCTCTGTCTCTCTTCCTTCTTTTATACCTCAAAACTGCTCCACGTGTCATCTTAAGCAAATCCCACCTCTTTTCTTAGCCAATGGGTGTCTTTTGAGTGTCCTCACATTTTTGGCGGGAAAGACAATTTGACTTATTTGACCTTCTGAGCTAGCACTAGGGGGGGGGTTGGTTTATAGGGTTGATGATGAGTGGATTGAAAAGTGTGGAAGAGATAAGGGTGAGGGGTGTGGAGTGTAGGCAGTGTGTTGCAGAGATCAAGTGGGAGGGATAAGGGAACAGTGGATGGTGGGAAGTCTGTTTATTTGACTTTGGGTTGACCAGGGTTCAAAATGGGAAAGACAGGGGTCATTTTGATTAGGCAGGGGTCAAAATTGGTTTAAAGGTTTTAAACTTCAAGGGACCTTTATGTAAATTCTGAAATTGTAGGGACCTGTTCTGCCAAATCATCAAACTTGTATCAAGGGACCAAAAGTGACAAACTTTGAAAGTTTAGGGACCTAACTTGTCATTATTGAAAGTTAAGGGACCTAAATTGTAAATTTGGATATTTAGGGGACTTGTTTTGTAATTTCCCAAAAGTTATCAAATTGTTCCATTTTGTAAATTCATGAATAGTACAAGGGTATATTTTGTAAAATTCCAAGTTTTGAATACCCAGGGACCTATTTTGCCAATTTTGTAACTTGAGGGGTAAAAATTGCCAATATGTGTAAACTTTCATCCAGGGATCATTTGTGAATATTTTTGGTTTCCCAAGGACTTAAGTTGACTTTTCATTCATTTAAAAACATTTAGGGACTAGTTTTGACAATTTATGTAACTCCAGGGACTGAAAACGACAATTGTTGTGAAATTGATCAATTTTCACTTGTTTTTCAATCTTTTGTACCTGAATCAAATAAAAACACATTTTTATGAATTTGTATCATTTTGAGAGTCATTTGTGTGTTTTTGGTTGTTTTTGTGGGTTTATATAGCATAAATATATGTGTTTTTAGACACATATCAATAATCTCACCCAGGTCTTCTTTGATTCCCAATTGGTAGTTTTCCATTTGAGCTTATTCTTGAGCTTGTGCATGTGTTCAAAGAGGGCACCCAATCTGTTCTAGTTTAAAAAATCAAATAAGCCAAATCTGATCTAGCTTGTTAATCTGTAGTTATAAACTGTTGTTTCAAGTTGTATTAAAGTTATTTTAGCATAATAAGGCTTTGGTAAACAGTTGGTAGCTCATTTTATCCATTTGGCTTAATTGGGATTGCTTAATAATAAGCACTTGAATAGCAGTTTCATATTTCACCACACAAGTTCCTGTTTTTCCAATTTTCTCATGTTCCTAATATCATTTTAGACTTTTCCTGAAATTTTCAGATTTTTCTAAGTAGTTTTGCTATTTTTCCTAATTTAAATTAGTTTTTAATCATTTTTAAATAGCTTTTAATATAAAAAATTAGAAAAAGGTTCAAAAAAATAATTTTTCAATTTTATTAAGTTTAGATAAATATAAGAAGTGAAAAAAGTAATTTTCTAGATTTTTTATAGTTTATTTGGTAATTTTTAGTAATTTAATTAGTTTTTAATAGTTTAAAATTCATAAAAAATAGAAAAATAATCAGAAAAATACAAAAATAGTTTTGAAAATTCTAGTTTGATATTTTAGACTTTTTCATTTCATAATTTTATTTTTCTAGCTTTGTTTCCTCATTTCTTATATTTTAGTTAATTATTAAATAGTTAAAAATAGTTTTTAATTAATAATAATTAGATAATTAGTGATAAAAATAGTTTTCTTTTTCTAAAAATTTTCTTTTATCATTAGGATTGTAAAAATATTATTTTCACATTTTTAGGGTTAATATTGCTCTAGTTTCACTTTTTAATTTGTACGTCGCGTAGTTTTTAAATTCAGTTTTGTAAAAACATAAAAACAAAAACAACATTGTAAAAATAGTGATAGCGTTTATTTAATAGATTTTATCTTTTTAACTTTCTTTAATTTGCATTGAAGCCATTGTGACTTATTGGCTTTTTCTGTAGTTTTAATAATCATCAAATTCCTTTTCTGTTCAAACTTCCCGATCACTAAACGTTTGATAAATCATCGCACAGCTCGCTGGGACATAACGACCCGGGGAGACTCTATACTCCTCTGATCTTCATTGATTTCGTGCTTAAGCTGTTTTAGGTTTTCTTACGCTTGCGTGAGAGAACTTGACGGTTTTGCGCGCATCAATAATATATTGGATTGTGTTAGACTTAATTTTCCGCATTTGTTTATTTCACATAAACATTTATTCCAAGGTTGTTTGTTTTATTCCCTAAATTCCAATTGAAGTTTCATTCCAAGCTTAAGGATCAATATCTAGCTTAAATAGAATGATATCTTCAATATGTAAATTTTAAGGAAAAACAGATTGCTCCCACTCAATGTCAGATGTACTCAAGAGTTATCTTAATTCAATTAGAATCATATTGTAATTAAATTCAAGATCTCAGCTCTTAGATGCATGATCCAATCCAAAACATGGATTGCTCAAATTTTGTATACCAAATAAAGATAATATAGATTTATAACCCTCTTAATTACACACCGTCCTCGCAAAAGATAATCATAAAGAAAGAGTTATAAAATTTAATTGTCATATTCAACATACAAATCACATGTATGACAATTAAATATCTTTATATAATTAATGCATGTATTATATAAGAAAATTTAATCACAGTCAATTGCTCAAGTATGATTAAAAACTTCTTATTAAATGCCAAACATTAATATGTATACAATTTTGTCTTTGTGAGTCATTCTTCAAAAGAAACTCATTCCAACCTTATAGGTTAACTGTTAGGCGAAATAACAATCAAAATCAAAACTCGATTTGCCTTTTAAGGACTGCATCTTATCATTCATAGTTCTAAAACATTTATCAGATTTAAGATGTGATAACTTATTTTAGTTAGCTGATTTACAAGAATCTTCTAACTTATATCCCTCAGCATTGATATTAAAAATATCATTCAAGTGATGAGGAATCCTTTCGGATTTATGAATGAGAGTAATCATTATACTTCGGTCAACATTTTCATGTTTAACCTTAGTATGACATTAATAAGTAGATTTTAGAAGGTTAAGTATTTTGTTCTCAAAACTTTGAGATATGTATATACTCCCACTTACTTTTGTAAGTAGAGACACTTCTCTAAATACTAAGTATTTAAGCAACAATAAATTGTTTATTATTGGGAATCACAAAATACATTTTAAGTTCTCATCTCTAGATCTGTTAATAAAATGCTTCATAAGATTTTAACAAATTCAGAACTTAAATCAAGACATAATAGAATTCCTTCCAACAACTCAAATTAGGGTTTATAGAAAAACTCTAATTTAGTATCACTCTTTAACCAAAAGCTTTAGCAACAGTTTTGTGTTTCGTCAAGCTAGGAAGAACACCAAAACTACAATCTTCAAGCTAGGAAGTGTAGAAAAATCAAAAATCCAAAAGGGTTTATGATTCAATTGGTTTGAGTGGTAAAACCTCAAATCCCTAATGAATTAGGGTTTTCAGTTATAGGTTGTCTTGAATACCTTCTAGGTTTGAACTCTATTGAGTGTATCCATGATACACGCAATTTCTAACCTTGATATGTTTTGGAGGTAGAGTAATTAAAGCTATCATGAACCAAACTATGTGAATAAGTTTGATTCAACACATTAGAAATACCATAATGAAGTGGTATCCTATGAGTTATTAGAATTGTGAAACTATATCAGAATTCTATGGATAACTTAATTCTCTTATGACCAAATACTTGTCAATTGGGTCGAGCCAAATTGCATATAAAGTATTTACGAACCAAGTACATGCTACAATTTATATTCATTGAATAATACAAAAACCTTATGTTCACGTGTTCACAAGAAGACAGAACTGTTCAAGGATTATATGTTCATGTGTTAACAAGAAAATAGAACATTTCAATAATACATTATTAGTCTTTGAATAATTCAAAGCCTCATGTTTATGTGTTAACTAGAAGACATAACACATTTACTATATATACTTTAGGTTATAAGTCATTGACTAATTCAAGGACTTTATAATTATGTCTTAACATGTAAGCATAATTATACTAACAAAAGTAATCATGAACGCAAACTCTTGAGTTCTATAGTAATTTCAAGGTAGTTTTATACTTCAGAATTATGATCATTATCATATAACCATAATTATGTTGACTAAAACATGTAGTCAAATGTTGAAGTATCTTTACACTATATCATGACATTTGAATGTAGTAGGGCAACAAACATCTAGCGTGTTCAAGTCCTAGTAGAATCATTATTAGAATGTAGTAGGGCAATAAACATCTCATGTGTTTAAGTCCTAGTAGAATTCTTATTTTACATGTAGTAGGGCATTAAACATCTAATGTGTTTAAGTCCTAGTAGAATTATTAGTTTTCTTTACCTTGCGGTCAAGAGATACCAATAATGTTTGTTAATACAAATAAGCCGTAAAAACGTTTATTTATATTTCACGATCTTCTAATGTTTTGTCGATAACAAAAGTAAGATCATTTTAAGGAAACAAATAAAATACGTAAATGGTTTGAACTAATAGTTTTCTAACACACTTACGCTTTCACATAAAACACTAAAACAAGTATAAGTGATTTTATGATTTAGATACATATGTACAACAACTAGTGTTTACATATTGGGTTAAACATATACTTAAACTAAGTATACTAAATTGGGTAAATACAAGTATATACTAAATGGGTAAATACTAGCAAATGGTTTTGACCCATAACCCATGGTTTTATATATACCACTTAACCAAGTTCATTGTATCCTTAAGATACATTGTATCTAGAAAGAAAACCATGGATCAACCCAAAACCCATGACGAGGAGCGGACCACGGATCCCTAGCTTTGTGCTAGCCGGATCCCTTATGGTAGGGATCCGTGGGATCCGGGGAAACAGTAGGATTTTTCCTCTATAAATAGTGAGCCATTTCTTCATTATATCTCACCCCTCTGTAACATACTTTCTCCCCTGAGTTAAATCTCACTAACCTTAGATCCAAGAGATCTATGTTTGTAGTCTTTATTTTGTGTGATCTTTTAGGTTCCTCTTAAAGGCAAGATCACCACCTTTGAAGTCGAGCAAGCTCAAGTCCATGAGTTGCCATGCTTCCTCATCATCAAGGCTATTGAAGTCCTCTTGTTGATGATCCCTTTCTTTCTTCAAAGAAGTGTAGTGTTGAAGACATTAGTGAAAGATGTCTCAAGTGTCAAGACGAAGATACTAGTGAAGGGTATCTATCGTCTATAGGATAAGCACTTGTGGTAGGTGCTTAGAAGTCAAGACAAGAAGCATTAGTGAAAGGTGCTTAGAAGTGAAGACACAAGACATTAGTGAAAGGTGTCTTGTAGATCTAATCAAAGACATTGGTGAAATGTGTCTTGTAGATCTAATCAAAGGCATTAGTGAAAGGTGCCTTAGATGTACATTCGATATGGTGTGTTTCGATGTACTAGATAGACTAGAATTAGATCCAAGGATATTGATGTCCTTGATGATGTTGTAAAGGAGTAGATCTCCTTTGGGATTAGTCGTTGTTGTAGTGTGGTAGTAGTTCCTCCATTGCAATGGAACTAGGTACTTAGCCTAGTACCTAATAAAGGGTAGGCGACGTTGTGAAGGTGTAGTTCACCTAAGGTGTGAAAGAACTCGGTGGTTAGCCTAGCATCGTATAAAGGGTAGGCGACGTTGTGTTAAGTGTGGTTCGCCTTGGTGTGAAAGAACTCGGTATTTAGCTTTGTACCGGAAAAAGGTTAAGCGACGTTGTGAAGGCTTCTCCGCCATAAGGAGATTGGTGTAGTGTTTACAAACTCTCGAGTAGGTGACTCGGGGAGTGGAGTAGGGCAAGGAAGGTGTCCTTGTAGCCGAACCACTATAAATACTCGCGTTGTGGTTTTGTGCTTCTTACTCTTATCTTTTCATTACATATCTTTATATGCTTGTTTATCAACATCCAACACACACAACCAAATAGATTGACATAAGTCGATCTAAATAGTTTAAAAGGAAGTTTTAATTGGTAAAACTATTCAACCCCCCCCCCCCCTTCTAGTTTTCCACAATTGGCATCAGAGCAAGGTTACCAAGTCTTTTGAAGTATATTGTACTTTAAAAACTTGATACGATCCATAGTTAATTGAAAACTACAAAGAAGGTTTTTCATAAAAACAAACCCCATGTTTTTCAAAAACTATATGTTTGGATGTTGATTTGATAACAACATTTTGTTTATATATCTTTTCATTTAATTGCACTAATCTTCTTTATGATGTTGATTAGTTAAAGCTCATACCCACCAAGCTTTAGGAGACGCTTGGTAACAAGAATACCTTCCTTAAGAAGGTATCTTAAACGCAAAGGAGCAGGAATCGTCTAAGTAACATTTGTCATTTGTAAAGACATTCCTAAGTGCATTCGAGGTATGACTTTCTACTTATATCTAAATGATAGTAGTTTAGTAAATAAGTGTTATTTGTTAGGAATTCATTTGAGTAGATTTTTGTGTTTACACATGATCTACATGAAGCTTCGTTAGGAAGCCGTTCTTCTCTCATACGTGTTATATTTCTCATCTATAGTCATAGTATATATAGCTTATGTTTTATTTCTTTTAATTCTATAATAAAACAAAAACGCGAATTTCAAAATTCCTCCTTCCCTATTAATAATCCCACTCGACACCCACTTTATTCAATCCTCACTCTTTCAAAATTTTCAATTTCAAAAATTCCCTCTCATTTAAAAAACTTCATCTTCCTCCTCATTTTCATTTCATCCGAAACCAAGAAGATCCGTCATCAACATGGTTTACATCGCACTCGTGCTCATCGCCCTAACACTCATCGCACTTGTGTTCCCTATGATGAAGTTCACATACAGAGACATTTACTTTGTGTTGTTGATCTATATTGGGGTTATATACCCAATCCTTTGTATCATCCTAAGTATTGAAATGCAATATTATTAATAATCTAGTTTATCTATTTTATTCTTATCATAATGTGTTTATCATTTCTTTTGTTTTATATGTGTTATATTCTTTCGTGATACATTAGAAGTCATGTATTCCTGCTAAAAGAAAATGTAGGATAAAACATATTTCGTGGTATAAAAACTGTAAAACCTATGATTTTATAAAATCTGTTTCTGTTACTACAGATTCACGGATCCCGGAAGATATACTAGCCGGATCCCTTTTGTAAAGGAACCGTGGGATCCGTCCTACTGGAAAACAGTTTTCATGCAAGATTAAAAACCACTATCTTTCTAAAAGTAATAATCCACTAGAGTTTCAAAACCATGAGTTAGCTAAATACTAAAACCATTGTTAATAAAAATCTAGTAAAAACGTTAGATTATTATAGGTTGACCATAAACGTCTTCTCTTATTAACCCATCACTTCTATAGGTTCAACTATGACGCATGAATACGAGTTTGATTTTTCACTCACTAGCGTCTACACCCCGAACATTTCCCTTGAGCCCAACACACCTGGCAATCATGTCCGTGGGTTTAATAATCTCGAAAACCGTTACTTCCATGAAGGATGTATTGTAGACACCTCTCTACAATTCGAAGAAGGTATCAATACCTCCTTCCGAGCCATAGGACTAGAATGTCTTCTTGAAATCAACGAGAAGATATGTCCAAGGTTCATAATGGAATTCTTCCGTCAAGTGGAACTCGTTCGTAACGAGGATCGCTCTCTATCTCTTTGGTTTTATATCAAAAACCAAAAGTTCACTTTAAGCCTTGGGCATCTTGCTCACATCCTCCGAATTCCAAACCATGGACAATGTGCCTTCACCGAAGATTGGTCTCTTGATTCTCTCTTCAACTTTCGTGAAGAAAATAGTCCATATTCCTCACACATACCCTCTCCGGAAGATTTAAATCGCATAATATGCAAACCTCGACCATATTACTCCAATCCAAACATTATCCAGACACGGGATATCCGAGAAGAGTACAAGCCTGTTGCTCTCATTCTACGTGAAAATGTTTGGAGTCTTAGGGGAAATCGAGATATTCTTCCCGCTTGTTGTGCTCACATGTTGTACTGTTTGCTAACACAACAACCATACAATCTCGCCTACTTCTTCGCAAGGCGAATTGCAAATCTTCAAGGCTCCAAGAATAAACTCATCCCTTATGGAATGTTCTTGACACGCCTCTATCACAATGTTATGCACTTCCATCCTCAATTTCAAAGTCCGTTGTACGTACTTGTGAACAAGATGATGGAACCGCTAAACATATCTCTCATGAAGACTTTCTTCATTCATGATTCCACCAATACCCATCAATCACATAATGATCCTCCTAGTGAAGACACTCAAGGAACCTAGAATAGTCAAATAGGATCAATTCTACTCTACTCATTATTTATCAATGTAATCCTATCTCTTTCATGAAATAAAACATCTTACATTTGATATCCTAGTTTTAGAACTCCTTTAAACAAAACTTGGAATATAATGCATTGTCAAAGATCATTGCATACCTTTAGTAAAGGTTCTGTCTAGCAGATAGACGGATCCCAAATGTTGTACTAAACGGATCCCTACATCCAGGGAGCCGTGGGATCCGGGAAAACAGAAAATGCAATTGCAAGCATTATATGTCAAACACATCCTTAGAACACCTCACACTAAGCTAAACATAGTGTCTTAAGGTAGATTAAGACTTTATCAAGATAGGTTGATCTTTCCTACTCATTCCAACTCACATAGAACACACTCTAAGATATTCATAGATCTATCACTTTGTTTTAATCCATCACTCTTTCGCTCTCAAAACTCACATTTCATTTTTTACTTGATCCCTCACAACTAGGATAGAAATCTTTCGATTATGACAATATTGATCCTTAATCAACCTCACCTCAAAATTGATCAAAGTTGATCAAATTCTTTTCTCCATCTCAAAACCATTAGGATATTTTCCAAAACACAATCCTAAGTCACCACCTGATCTCTAGGATCACTTAGCTTCAATTAAACACTCTCATCTTTAGTGTCATCCTTGAACACTCATTGGTACTCATGAAAGTTCCAAATCCTTCCATAAAAGACAATCATTAGCTACATCACTCACCACTTTCAAGTACTTAAGCACCCCTTCATTTAAGACACTTAGGAAGACTGAAACACTCAAGACATTATAGGTCTTAGATCTTAGAAACATCATTTCCACTTTTTCATAGCTGCTGATAGCCGGATCCCTAGGATTAGCCTATACGGATCCCTATGAGAAAGGAACCGTGGGATCCGGATGACAGTATAGGTCAAGTCTTGCTAAAACAATCATTTCAACTCATCTTCCTAACTCAAACACTCCATCTCATCTTAAATGAGTTCCTAGATCAGTCCATCCTTTGAAGTTGACTCTTGTGCATGTCAATCATCACATTCCAATGAATCCTAGTGGCTTAAAGCTTAAATGCACTTGCCAAAACTCTTAGTTTATAAACCACCTTGTTAGGACCTCCATAGTCATCACTCTCACTCTAACTTTCAGCTCTTGAATTCATTTCATCATGAGAAAAACCCCAAGTAGTAACTTATCCACCAAAGAACCACCCACGAAAAGGGCCCGTGTTATACACGAAATCTCTTCAACCGAAACATCTCCGGTCAAGCCAACAAATGATAGGATCCTCCCTCTTCCAATCAAACCAATTCCTAAAAGGATAGTACCCACAAAACTACCAATGCCAAACACCACCATACCTCCTAGGCCAAACAATATCATCTCCACTAAACCATCACCATTGGCTCCTAGAGCTATCTCATTTACATCCCCACAATCATCACCACACCTCTACAATTTAGAGGACTTGCCACCTAGGCCGTCTCATCCGCTTCCGCCGACAACATTCTCCTCATTAGGAGGAACAATGATTCAAAATCAAGGTGTTGAGTCAACACTTGCTCCGGCTTCCTTTTCGCCGTCTCCATCATATAATCCTATTTGGATTATGAGAAATCATCAAAGTCAACCACCCGACCTTATGGAAGTTGACACTTCCTTACCACCACCATCATTCTTGGTCGAGGCATTCTCAAATGCACCTCCACCAATCCCGCCATCGTTTGAAGCTCCGCAAGCCGCCTCACTTGATCCTTCGCATCAAGCCATTTTATTTCCTCCACCACCACTACCTAGCCATGACAAAGATTGCTATCATTGTCAACATGTTAAAAGTTTGATACATGAAGTACAAGAAGACCAACGTTTCATGTTCTATCATCTCCTCGAACGTTTCGACGAGATCAAACCTAAACAAAACTTGAGCTAGAAGATTTTAGTGGTGTCCTAGCATCAAGCGTTAGATAACCTAGAAATTCCTAGTCATGTATTGCCTATTTTCTTATTTTTAGAGTCATGTATATCATAACTCTTGTTTTATTAAATGGAATTACATGCTACTTGTTATTTTTCTGAGAATATGTATTCATATCTCATTTATGTGATAACATTACTTGTTATATCACCTTTGCTGATTTTAGTCATCAGGCAGACGGATCCCTCAGTATTGCATAGACGGATCCCTACTAGGAGGGAACCTTGGGATCCGTGAAGTCAGAATGTTTTTCTTTATCACATTTGCAGGAAATTGTGAATTATACTTGTTTTTCTAACCCTTGTTTTGCAGTTATTCAATTAACACATAAAGTATTTGACATCCTAAAGCTAGGGGGAGCTTGGTGTCAAAACAATACGTTGCATAATTACTTGCAATATTTGATTTAAATTTCATGACTTCCCGTTGCAAATATTGCAATCATCTAGGGGGAGCACACCCGTCACATTGACGTAATCTTTTGCATAAGTTAGTTGCAAATGAACTAGATTAGAATTAGTTCCTTGACGCCCTTACTTAGGGATGAACTCGTCAAGGGGGAGTAACGACGAGATCCTTTCCCGTTACTTGGTCTCAATTTTTTTTACTTTCACATTTGTTTCTTAAAAAACGATGTGTTGCTTTCTCTCAAACACTTTTTGTTTCGACAAAAAGGGGGAGAAGAAAGTAAAAACTACAAATTCAAACTTTTGCGAATTTTAGCTTTTCCTTAAAATAATCTTATGTTTTGTCATCAACAAAAAGGGGGAGATTGTTAATACAAATAAGCCGTAAAAACGTTTATTTATATTTCACGATCTTCTAATGTTTTGTCGATAACAAAAGTAAGATCATTTTAAGGAAACAAATAAAATACGTAAATGGTTTGAACTAATAGTTTTCTAACACACTTACGCTTTCACATAAAACACTAAAACAAGTATAAGTGATTTTATGATTTAGATACATACGTACAACAACTAGTGTTTACATATTGGGTTAAACATATACTTAAACTAAGTATACTAAATTGGGTAAATACAAGTATATACTAAATGGGTAAATACTAGCAAATGGTTTTGACCCATAACCCATGGTTTTATATATACCACTTAACCAAGTTCATTGTATCCTTAAGATACATTGTATCTAGAAAGAAAACCATGGATCAACCCATAACCCATGACCCATGACCCATAACCAAAAATACCCATGGGCAAAGAGGAGCAGACCACGGATCCGTAGCTTTGTGCTAGCCGGATCCCTTATGGTAGGGATCCGTGGGATCCGGGGAAACAGTAGGATTTTTCCTCTACAAATAGTGAGCCATTTCTTCATTATATCTCACCCCTCTCTAACATACTTTCTCCCCTGAGTTAAATCTCACTAACCTTAGATCCAAGAGATCTATGTTTGTAGTCTTGTTTTTGTGTGATCTTTTAGGTTCCTCTTAAAGGCAAGATCACCACCTTTGAAGTCGAGCAAGCTCAAGTCCATGAGTTGCCATGCTTCCTCATCATCAAGGCTATTGAAGTCCTCTTGTTGATGATCCCTTTCTTTCTTCAAAGAAGTGTAGTGTTGAAGACATTAGTGAAAGATGTCTCAAGTGTCAAGACGAAGATATTAGTGAGGGGTATCTATCGTCTATAGGATAAGCACTTGTGGTAGGTGCTTAGAAGTCAAGACAAGAAGCATTAGTGAAAGGTGCTTAGAAGTGAAGACACAAGACATTAGTGAAAGGTGTCTTGTAGATCTAATCAAAGACATTGGTGAAAGGTGTCTTGTAGATCTAATCAAAGGCATTAGTGAAAGGTGCCTTAGATGTACATTCGATATGGTGTGTTTCGATGTACTAGATAGACTAGCATTAGATCCAAGGATATTGATGTCCTTGATGATGTTGTAAAGGAGTAGATCTCCTTTGGGATTAGTCGTTGGTGTAGTGTGGTAGTAGTTCCTCCATTGCAATGGAACTAGATACTTAGCCTAGTACCTAATAAAGGGTAGGCGACGTTGTGAAGGTGTAGTTCACCTAAGGTGTGAAAGAACTCGGTGGTTAGCCTAGCACCGTATAAAGGGTAGGCGACGTTGTGTTAGGTGTGGTTCGCCTTGGTGTGAAAGAACTCGGTATTTAGCTTTGTACCGGAAAAAGGTTAAGCGACGTTGTGAAGGCTTCTCCGCCATAAGGAGATTGGTGTAGTGTTTACAAACTCTTGAGTAGGTGACTCGGGGAGTGGAGTAGGGCAAGGAAGGTGTCCTTGTAGCCGAACCACTATAAATACTCGCGTTGTGGTTTTGTGCTTCTTACTCTTATCTTTTCATTACATATCTTTATATGCTTGTTTATCAACATCCAACACACACAACCAAATAGATTGACATAAGTCGATCTAAATAGTTTAAAAGAAAGTTTTAATTGGTAAAACTATTCAACCCCCCACTTCTAGTTTTCCACAATGTTGTTGTTCCTTGCATACATTTTGAGATTTCTCCCACTTGTGTAAGGTACAACATCATATTATGAAAACAAACAGCACGTGATTGATTATTCAAACAATATGATAATGTCATAGAGATCATAAGTAGTTGTAGAACATAGCCTTTAATAAAGAATTGTGGATTATTATTCTATAGATAACGTTTCAAGAAGCGACAACACAAACGCAACGTGTTATCTTATAAAATAAAATGCAGTTTTCCTTTAAGCAATGGTTGTTCATATTCGGAAAGTAATGGATTATTTCAAAACTAGTTTGAAATGATACGGGTGAGTAACAGAAAATAAATCCCGTAGCTCCCACTGAAATTGACAACATTACATGAATGATATTTCAGTAATAAAATGCAACTGCTCCCACTGGATTTGTCAACATTGTAAGTGTTACATTTCTAGTAGAAAGCATATAGCAGTTTTATATACTTTCCTATTCTCTTCAAATGCCTACGAGTAGCATGTAATTAGGTATTGAGCAGAGTATATGAAGTTCTACTTATGTAGATAATGGACTAGCCATTCTTTCATTCAATTAACTTGAATCTTTAGCATGCAATTCCTCCTTTATCGTCTACATAGCCCCAAGGGTAATTAGAACTTTAGGAATAATAAGAGTCCAAGAAGATTACCTAGCAAATATGCTAGTAATTCCTTCACTCTTTGCGGTTTAAACTCATACATCGTGACAAGTGCAGGATGTTATTTATTTTGGTAGCTCTAAACACAATGTTTCCAGTTACACAAAATATTCTATCTTTCAATTAACTCTAGACCATGAAAAGGGTAATGAAAGATCATATAAGAGTTTATCAGTTTAGGAATCCTATCTTAGTTTGTCAACTAAGAAGAAAAGATAGGTATAAGTCTCACTCTTCTTACTAGGAAAAGAGACTAAATTTGTCTTTCAAAGAAAAACAAATTTGTTTACGAATTATGTTGCAATAACACAATTAATCAGAACATAAAAAGTTCAAATCTAGTATTTTCGATAATTACATTCTTAAAAGAATTAACTACCCAATTAATTACTAATTAAGACTAAGATCCATCTTGCAACCCCACTTAATTACCATAGGTCTGACCAGTGTGTAAAAAAATAGGACAAGAGGTAAGCGACGAGCGTTAATTGCATAATGCAACTCTTAGATTTATGAGACTGTTTAAGGCATTAGTATCAAGTAATAATGTCAAAAGCATGTTTAGTTCTCATCTTATGCCTCGGGTCCGAGGTCTGACCAGGTTAACTCGATATAAGTCGACCAAGTATGAACGTGTAAAAATAACCAGAGGTCTGACCAGTGAGAAATAATTACCATGGGTTGGAAAGGCCCTTAGGTCTGACCAGAGAAGTCAATCCAAGTGCACGTGTCCATAGTTGGGTGGCATAAACTTAATATTAACAAATAGGTATGCACATATAAATGTGGTAAAAGTCGTGTACAAAGAAGCATGCAAAACAACTCTGTAACACTAATTTTAAAAACTTTGGTAATGACACTGTAGTGATCATCATGGTTCACGGTAGCTCCAATCGAACGCACAGGGAGGCAGAGGACCAGGTAAGCGCTGAAGCATAACCTTAGACATCCTTTCAGTGAGATTGTGCTCACTTCTTTAAACCCCCTTTCTAGTTTGTTCTAGTGGGTGAGCCGTACATCTCAAGTATCCATAGCGTCTAGTTTTTAAATTCTTGAAAACGTGTTTCATATATTAGGTCACTTTATTTTACAAAAACAATTTTCCACGAAACAAATAGCAGGTCACAATGAGCATATTATTTTGGCGTGTAAATAAAGACCAATATTAATGTTATGGTTACGGTATGTATTATTCCATATTGCATACAATTAGGTGTCAAAACAAGTAATAATGCATATATAGGAATCACAAACATACAAGCATAAACATCAATATAAATAACCACATATTGTTCCGAGTTCTCTTGCGAGTCTTCCCCAAACGTAGAACCATAAGACCGTCACTAGGATGTAATACCTAGATCGCCCCATACATCACTTAGAAAAGCAATTGAGTGGGTCTTGTGGCCGGAAAAACACATAAAGCATGGCAATCTCAATTAACAAGTAATTACGCATTATATGTATTTAAATCAATATGTAATTCTAATTATCATAATAATTCTAATTAACAATTAATGAATACAAATTAACTTTTAATTCTAATTAGCAAGTAATTTTAATTTAACATGTAATTCTTAATTAACAATTTAATTTTAATTAACAAGGTAATTATAATTCACATGTAAATTAAATTCTAATTAACAAATTAATTCTAATTATCAATATAATTTTAATTTGTGTGTGACTAGTTATTATTTATTAAAAATTGACAAGTATTGCATGTAGTTGTCAAAATAAAATAAAACAAAATAACTAAACTAGGTTTCATGCAGCCCTTTTAAAACATGTTTATTAAAATCAGAAACGTGTAACCCATAATCGCAAAAACGAGTTCACTCGTGATGCCACTGTTGGGATTTTAGAACCAGTTAACCATTAACTTCTACGAGTACGCAACGGATATTTGATCTAGTTAATGCAATTATGTTAAGCACGTAATTAATAAACAAATAATTAATACAATATTAATTAATTAAAAGGTATAAAGAAAAGTTGACCTTGCTTGGCAATTGATCTCTAGTAACGGAACAAGAAACCAAAACGAAACCTTAAGTATCTAAAATAGATACCTCGAAGAGTATCACACACAAACACTTAAACTAAGTACGTTCGAATAAACGCTAGTCGAGAACGTTTATCAATCAACCCCTTGAATTACTTGAATACCACGAACGATAAAACCCCAAGAACTAAACAAATTAAAACCCCTTGCTTGGATGTCAGATTCGACTAGGTACACAACCAAGTTACACAAATAATAAACCTTTAAGACCCTTGAATCTAAGATGCAAGTTAAAAGGTATTATTTACTTGAAAAAAAAAACAATCGACAAAAATATATGTCATTTGTTTATGATTCTGTAGGAGTTTACTTTGTGTATATGATTTTCAAACCATGCATGCAAAGGACCACCAAGATGTCAGAATGCATGATAAAAAACGATCATTGGGAATATTTTATTAGGGATATTATATCTCGTATCTTTGGATGCATATATGTGTTCGTTTATATAAGTCACAAACCGACTTATGACTTGGGCTCATAGCTTGAGCTCCAAGCATTCGATCCAAACAACCTTATATCCATTCGTTTACATGTACTAGGCCCAAGGCAAACATGAAACTGACCCAAGTTAAATATGAACAAGTCCATGGGTCGTTTAAAAGATCGGGTATGCATGCATGCAATAAACGGGTTCAATATATTCAAGTATTAAACGTTCGACACGTACTCTCGTGTTTAACGTGTGTGCCCCCATCGGCTCACACACTTCTAGTCGTTTACGTGTGTTTTAACTCCCACAAACCAACAGATACCCTCTCTTCCACGCCTTCCCTACTTTCTTATAAAAATCCTTCCTCCTTACAAACATATCCAAATCGTCCATGATCTCCTTCTTCAACTTCTGATCCATGGCCAATGTGTCGAAGGTTGATGGATGGTCCAGATTCACCATTTGCCAATAATTTGATTGACCTAAGTAGGGAGATTTTAAGTTATGAAGCTTCACGACTTTCTTCTGGTTTATGATTTCTTGAGCTTTTTGAACAATAAAAGGCAAGTAAGAAGTAATTATAACATCCTTATAATTTTTGTCAAATTTCAGCTCCATGTATTTTTTCTCCTGCACAAAGGAGTTGTTTTTGACATTGGCGGCCATGCTTTGATTTTGTGGCTGACTGAGGTGCTTCCATGTAACCATAACTCCTTCAAACGTATCTACTATCTCCTCTGACTCTGCAATCTTGATATTGATGTGGCTTTCTTTCAAAGATTTGGTAATCCTATAGATGAAATGTAAACATCGTTAAGTGAGTAACTAAACATATATTCTTCTTAAAAGGCAAAGACTCGGACACCACTATATACACCTAAATATAACCCATATGTCTCAGTAAACATTTGAACTCCGCAAACTGGTTGGGGGAGTAAGAAAGTTTCTCAATAAACCGGTCAAAAAGATATAGTATTGCGTTTAATGAGTTATCATAGTTTGAAAGTAATCAGTTTATAAGTTATATTAGGTCAAGAGAGGTGGCTTATGGTGTAGTAGGGGACATTTAGGATGATGATGAATCGATTAAATAGGTGTGAAATCAGAGATCGAGTAACATTATGATGCTTCTCGAAAGAGGAAAGCACCTATCTAGGACGGGGAATATGCAAAGTTTACAGTTAAAGTCAACAAAACAGCTTATGGGTTCAATTAAAGTATTTTTACATACAATCAGGGATTGTATATATACATTATTTTTTTTCCTTCAATAATATAACTGGAAAAATAAAGCTGCAACAAAAAATATCCAGAGACCAGCATATACAAACAAACTTAACACTAGAGACTAAAAGCAATTTCGTGGTTAAGGGGTGCTTGGAATAGCTTATATTTGTGGCTTATCAATTAATTTTGATTTTCAAACACAACTAACCCAAATATTGAGCTTATATGAGGCTAATGCGCTTATTTATGAATGAATTGTTTTCTGTGGCCGTTTAAAATTGCATAGGCCCCTCGACATAAGCTAATCGAAACACCTCAAAAGTAAAAGTATACTATTGTACCACAAGTTTTCAAAGTAGTTAGTATACTATCTAAGACAGGAAGTTCGCTAAATATACTGTTAAAGTCAACAAAACAACGCTAATGGTTCACTTAAGTAAGTTATTTAAAAATTATGGATTGTCTATACAATATTTTAGAACCACACCAATAATATCACATGAAAATTACAGCAGTAACAAATATAATGTCCCAAAGCTTGATATTGATGTGGTAGTCCTATAAACTGATGTAAATATATATTATTTTTCAAAAAGCAAAGCCTCAGACACCGCTATAATACACCTTAGTATACAACATATGTCTTTAATTGACATAATCGTAAACTTCAGTCTCTCTTGATTAATTGATAAGTCACCCTCATAACCGTAAACTTCAGTATCTCTGTACGAAAGTATAGGCAACACAAGATGAACAATAAAACTTTTATTCAGATCTAAGCTGCAATAGTCAACTTAGATTAAGTTTACAGTAGTATCCAAATGTTACAAGATTAGATTAATGTCAATGAGACAATAATCATGTAAATGTAAAGACAAGAAGAGATCAGTGAAATGATCTGAAAGAAGAGAAGAGAGTGATACAAAAGACTGCACACTCAAGTATGACTAACCCTAGAATTAGGGACTTATTAAATAGGAGATTAAGTTGCACTAAGACCCCTCTAACGGCTATAAATGACTCATCATCAGAATTGATAAAAGCTTCAGCAGAAACGAGCATCTTGGAACTTTAAACCTTTTATCCGTTGTCCATGATTAACCCCTGTAATAATCCTGCAATGAACCATAACTTGAAAGCCATTAGCAATTGATAGAATGATATGTTTCCCACAGATTATTACCCAAAAAATTTAACATTCCCCCTTAATCTGATGGGCAAACATATCAAACAATATCAATTTTTCACACAAAAATTTATGTTGATAGACAGGGAGGTTCTTTGTGAGTATGTCTGCAGTTTGGTTTGAAGAGCCAATCTTTTTAGCATTTATAACACCTTTAGCAATTTTTTCCCTGATGAAGTGAACATCAATTTCAAAGTGTTTTGATCTTTCATGGAAAACAGGGTTGACAGCAAGTTGTAGAGCAGATTTGTTATCACAAAAAAGATTAACAGGGAGATTAATATCAACTTTTAGATCTTTTAAGATTTTTTGAATCCAAATGATTTCACCGGCAGCAGTAGACATAGATCTATACTCTGCTTCTGTGGAAGATTTTGAAAGAGTGTTTTGTTTTTTACTTTTCCATGAGATCAGACAATCATTAAAGAAAACACAGTAACCTGTGACAGATTTTCTGGTTTTCTTGCATTTGGCCCAATCAGCATCACTATATCCTTCAAGATGATTTTCAGAGTTGCTAAAATTGTACCTTAGACCTTTTCCTGGAGCTCCTTTTAGATATCTCAGAACATTGAGGGCACATTCCAGATGAGATTTTAAGGGAGAATGCATATATTGTGCCAGACAATGAAATGAGTATGAGATGTCAGGTCTTGTATGGGTGAGATAGATAAGTTTCCCAAGTAGCTTCTGATAACCAGTGATGTTGACAAGCAAGGGGTCATCAGCAGTGGGAATGTATGGAAGGACAGAATTGGGTTCCATAGGAGTGGACACAGGTTTGCACCCAAGAAGGCCAAATTCTTTGAGGAGTTCAAGACAATATTTTCTTTGGGAGAGACAAATGTCATTCCCGGTTTTTAAAACCTGAATGCCAAGAAAATATTTTAGATTTCCCAAGTCTTTGATATGAAATTTGGATTTTAGAAACTCTTTAAAAAGATTTATCTCATCAATACAGTTTCCAGTAAGAACAATGTCATCCACATAAACAAGTAGAGCAATAAACTTGTCATTCTCTGTTTTGGTGAACAAAGAGTGATCATTAACAGATTGGACAAAGTTATTTTCCTTTAAAACACTGACAAGTTTTTCATTCCATTTTCTCGGAGCTTGTTTTAGGCCATATAGAGATTTGACAAGTTTACAAACTTTATTTTTATTGTTCTCATTACAAAACCCCTTGGGGATGGTCATATATATATCCTCATCAAGATCTCCATACAAGAAAGCATTGTTAACATCAAGTTGAAAGAGAGGCCATTTATTTTTTACAGCTAAGGCAATAAGACATCTAACAGTAGACATTTTTACAACAGGAGAAAAGGTTTCATCATAGTCTATCCCTTCCCTTTGGTTATAGCCTTTAACAACTAATCTAGCCTTGTATCTATCAACTTCACCATTGGCTTTATATTTGATTTTAAAGATCCATTTGTAGCCAATAGGAGTTCTATTAGGAGGTAGATCAGTTATATCCCAAGCATGGTTTTCATTTAAGGCCTCAATTTCAGAGTTCATAGCATCAACCCAATTACTATCAAGGATAGCTTCTTCATAACAGGTAGGTTCAATACTTTTATTTAAACTAGAAGCAAAGCAGTAATTATCTTTGTTAAGATTAGAGTAATTAACAACCTTTTCAACACCATATTTGACTTTTCCTTCAACAATAAAGTCATTAAGATTATTGGGCAACTTAGAAACTCTGGTTGACCTTCTAGCAGTAGTGGCTGGCAAGCCTCTTTCTTGTTCAGTAGAATCAGGTGATGTATCAGCAAAATCAGAAGATGCATCAGCAGGATGTGATTCTTGTGATATGATGCCCTCAGGGTGTGTATTATCATCTATAGATGTTGCAACCGGTTCATCAATCCTAGTAGGATGACTTACCATTGTGCCATCATCATAGGATGTCACTCTCCCTTCATCATTGGGACTTGTTTGTGAGTCAAAGAATTTTTGTGGTTTAAATCTTTAGGCACATGAGTTTCAACAAAAGGTTTTGACAAAGAATTTTTCATTTTGAAGGGAAAAACGGTTTCATAAAATTTGACATCTCTGGAATAAAAGATATTTTTTGTTTCTAGGCTCAAGAGTTTATAGCCTTTTTTTTCATTTGAGTAACCAATAAAGACACTTTTTTCCGACCTACTACCAAATTTATCAGAGATGTTGAGAATGGTGGCATAGCATAAGCAGCCAAAGACTCTAAGGAGAGAGAGTGAAGGGTCATGCCCATACACAAGGAAGAAAGGGGACTTGCCAGACAGAACTGAAGAGGGTAACCTGTTTATGACATATGCAGCAGTTAGAACACATTCAGGCCAAAGATATAGAGGTAATTCCCCCTAAAACATAAGGGATCTAGCAACATTAAGGAGATGCCTATGTTTCCTTTCTGAAATGCCATTTTGTTGTGGTGTATAAACACAAGAGGTTTGATGTAGAATTCCCTTTTCATGGAAAAATTGTTGAAGTTTATTATTGACAAATTCTGTCCCATTATCACTTCTAAAAACCTTAACATTGTGTTCAATTTGATTTGATAGCATATGAGTAAAGTTAACAATGGAAACATAAACATCATCCTTTCCCTTAAGCATATAAACCCACACTGCCCTGGAATAGTCATCAACTATGGTTAAAAAATATTTGTAACCATCTCTGCTAGTGATTTTATATGGTCCCCAAACATCAAGGTGAACAAGTTGACCAATTTGAGTGGATTTATGTTCACTTAGAGGGAATGGTTCTCTGGTTTGTTTAGCTTTATTACAAGTATCACAGAGATGATCAATTTCAGATGAACTATCAAATTTAAGAGTGGGTTTAAGTATGTGTAGGACTTGGTCAGAGGGATGACCAAGTCTTTGATGCCAGAGATTTCTAGAAACATGGCAAACAGATATGCAGTTATTAGAAGTAATCTTACATGTAGAGTCTATATCAAATATATATAACCCATTGTATTGTTTACCAATCCCCACAATCCTTTTTTTGATGTAAATCCTGTATATAGCAATTAGATTCATTAAACCCAACAAACATCTTGTTGTCTCTAGCAATCTTATGAACAGATAGCAAACTAACATTGTACTCAGGAACAACAAGAACATCAAAAAGAATTAGGTCATTATTGACCTTTAAATCACCAATTTTAGTAATTAAGGCCTGAGTACCATTGGGATGTCCAACAGTTAGGCCAAGATTTGAAATGTTAACAACATTGATTAAAAAATTTTCAGACACAGTCATGTGCTGATTTGCACCAGAATCAACAATCCAACCAAGACTGATGTTTCCAGATAAGGATTTTGTGTTGTTGTTAAAAAACTTGTTGAAGTTTACATTAAACTTGACACTGCCATTAAAGAAGGTTCCTGAGAAATTTTTACCTGCCAAGTTGGCATTAGCAGATGACACATTGTTGTCATTGAGGAGACTCATAAGTCTTGAGAGCTGTTCATTAGACAAGGAGACAGGAGAGTTGCTAGCACTATTATCAGTGACGCGATTAGTTTCAGCAGAAACATTGTTACTGCTGAAAGGTTTACCATTAAAATTTCTTTTAACATATCCAGCAGGATAGCCAACAAGATCATAACATCTATCAACAGTATGACCAGGTTTTCTGCAATTAGTACATTTGAGGTTCATGTTTGGTCCTCTGCTATTAGAGCTGTTACCAGTATTAAAACCAGAAGTTTTGTTGTTAAAAACTCTTTTGTTATCAAAAAATTTTCCACCATCAGGAGTTTTTGCAGCAAAAGCTGTAGCATTGGGTTTAGCAGAGCTATTCCCAGATGAGACATTTCTGTGCGATTCTTCTCCAGAGACAACAGAGAAAGCAGTTTTGACATTAGGTAAAGGATCTCTGGTTAAAATATTGCTTCTGATGGGAACATAGGAATCATCAAGACCCATAAGAAATTGCATTAACTTGATTAGCTGATTGTGTTTTTCAAAATGTTTTGCAGCCTCACAAGTGCAGGGAGGCAAGCTAATCATACAATCAAATTGTTTCCATAGAGAGTTAAGATTGTTATAGTAATCAGCAAGAGAGGACCCACTTTGACTGAGAGAATTTATATTTTTGTGCAAATTAAAAATAGCTGAACCATCAACTTTATCATAAGTATCCATAAGATCATTCCACATTTCATAAGCATTTTTAGCATAAATAGCACCAGCAAATAATTTAGGGCTGAGAGAGTTGAGAATCCAAGTAACCACAATAGAGTTACAAGTGTCCCATTGATTAGCAAGACTGGGGTTTGAATCATTTCTTATGCAAGTACCATCAATAAACCCTAACTTGTTATGGTTCCTTAAAGCAAACGTCATGGCCATATTCCATATTTTATAATTTTCAGTTCCAGTGAGTTTAATAGAAATAATGGGAGTACCATTGGTATTATTGGGGTGTAAATACAAAGCATCACCAAAGGATAAGCTTTTCTCAGTGGAAGAACCACCACCACCAACATTATCATCACCAATAGCCATAATACAAAGGATAAGACAGACAGATATAATAAGACAGACAAAGAATCACAGACAGAGATAATAATAAGAGTAAATGGACAAATAAATAAGACTTTGTAATAAGAAACAACAAGCACCAAGCCTGTGGACTAGGGTAAACCAGAGCAGGTATTCGTACCACTCAAAGGTGGCAGATCAAGATGTTAGTCTACCCGTTTGCACCCAAAAAGACTTAAGTACTGTATGTTTAAAGAAGAGATACGATTTAGACTTACAGAGAAATATGCAGCGGAAGAACAAATCACAATCACCCTAGATTCACTTAGTCTAGGGCAAATTGTAAACAGAAGATAACCAGTGATTACGCCAATAGCAATAACCCCAAACCACACCTTTGTTGCCAAAGAAAATCAATGAGCCTGAGGCTCTGATACCATGTACGAAAGTATAGGCAACACAAGATGAACAATAAAACCTTTATTCAGATCTAAGCTGCAATAGTCAGCTTAGATTAAGTTTACAGTAGTATCCGAATGTTACAAGATTAGATTAATGTCAATGAGACAATAATCATGTAAATGTAAAGACAAGAAGAGATCAGTGAAATGATCTGAAAGAAGAGAAGAGAGTGATACAAAAGACTGCACACTCAAGTGTGACTAACCCTAGAATTAGGGACTTATTAAATAGGAGATTAAGTTGCACTAAGACCCCTCTAACGGCTATAAATGACTCATCAGCAGAATTGATAAAAGCTTCACTAGAAACGAGCATCTTGGAACTTTAAACCTTTTATCCTTTGTCCATGATTAACCCCTGTAATAATCCTGCAATGAACCATAACTTGAAAGCCATTAGCAATTGATAGAATGATATGTTTCCCACAGATTATTACCCCAAAAATTTAACAATCTCTTAAGAAGTTTTTCCAACAGGGTCAAAAGAAATTATACAAAATATGAAAAGATATACTACAACACCTATGACTCTCGACCAGTTTTCCTATATTGAAAAGTGGCCTAATGTGTGAAATCATAGATCAAGTAACAAAATGATGTCTCTCGGAAGAGGAAAACACCTATCTAGGACAGGAAATACAAAAAATTCACAGTTAAAAAAAAACGGAAAGAAGCTTATGGGTTTATATATGTATGAGATATTTCATAGTTCATGTTAAACTGCATAACCTCTCGTACATAAGCTAATCCAAACACCCCAAACGTGAAAGTATACTATTGTACTACCCACGAGACCAATATATAAAAACAAACTTAACGGTAGGCTAAACATGCTTTGCTGGTTTAGGGATGTTTGGATTAGCTAATTTTTTTAGCTTATCTGTCAAATTTGGTATTCAAACACCCCCAAAGTAAAAGTATATTATTCTGTGGCCATTTAAGACTGCATAAGCCCTTCTACATAAGCTAATCCAAACACCCCCAAAGTAAAAGTATTCTATTGTACTACAAGTCAACAAAACTTGATTAAAAACTAACTAAAACTAGATCAGTAGATTAAAAGTCCTTTTGTTGTTAAGGGGTGTTTGGATTAGCTTATTTTTTTGGGCTTATTAACTTTATATTTATTTTAAGACAGAAGAAGCCCAATAATAGAGCTTATTTAAGGGCTAATGGTTTTATTTAGGCCATTTCAAAACTGCATAAACCCCTGAAAACAAACTTATCCAAACACCCCAAAAGTAGAAATATATATTGTAATGAAAGTTTATATAGTAGGAAATGGCTCACTTAAGACGCTTGGAATCCGGTGTGATTTTAGTAGAAAGATAAACTTCAACAGCATTGAACATATCGTTTAGCATGTAGCCATCTTTCTCTTCGAAAAGGAGAGTGAGTTTAGAGGTTTTAGGCTTCCAGTAGTATTTCACGACGTCGACTATGTACCTTTGGAGTTGTGGTGGGACAAGCTGGTTGAAAATTGTTTGAAAGAGCATGAATGTAGTTGAAAGTGAGGCGTAGGCCGACAACAGCGACGATGTTGTCGGCATCCCCGGGAACATTTGAGAGGCCATTTGTGTTTAAAACAGAGGAAATGGGTAAAATTTTCAAAAGTATTGCTTGAGTTTATAGCAGTTGTGATTGTTTATCATTGGTCATGAGGTTCTTATGTCATTTTCTGCAAGCTGTGTTATGTGCACAGGTCTCTGGCTCTCTGCAAGGGCGAGAAAAGAGAAAACATGCCTAATGCATGTAAGAATAGGTGTAAGAGAAAAATAAAGCCATTTGTGTAAGACATACCAAATATGGCAAAAAGTTTAAAAAAAAAACATTAAATATATCCTTATTGGCATAAAATTGTGCTAAATTTGAATACAAGTATACAATTGATTTGCTTGAATTTAAAGAAGTGTTAAAAGATGTATAATGGTGTGTTGATCCCAGTTGAGCAAATGATATTTTATAAAAACTGACTTAACAAAGACTTATTAAATATTACGCGGAATTTAATACTTAATCTTAAGAAGAAGAACAATAAACATTCAACACCTCAATATTATTATTAATACGAATACTCTAACCAGTATTAGGGTTTTACAACCTTGAAGTGTATCGACCTTAGATATAACAAAACACACGTATATATAATCTAACCTAGGACCTCCTTTTATAGGCTAAGGAGTCCTTTACATAATACAATACGTAACCTACAAGATAAATATCTTTTCATATTTATCTAATACAAAATATTAAACCAACTATACACAACTAGCAGTGCTTACTGTAGAAAATTAGAAGGGGGTTGAATAGTTTACTAATTAAAAACTTTGTTTTGAATCTTATTGAAAGATCAATTGATATTTATCTTTGATATGTTAATGAAATATGTAAGCAATATGTAAAGAGTAAATAAGGAAAGAAATGATCAAACCACAACAAGTTGTTTATAGTGGTTCGGTCTACAAGGACTCTTTCTCCTTGCCCTACTCCACTCCTCGAGTCTCACACTCGAGAGTTTAACTTCACTAGTCAACAAGCTCCTTTCACCGGTGGAGAAACCTTTACACTTTGCTTACACTATTTTCGACACTAAGCTAAATGTCGAGTTCTTTCCAAGGGTACAAATACTCCCACACACAATGTATTTTGAGGACTAAAATACTAACCACTCACACTCACAATATTATGATGGTTTAGTACAACAATGAAGTATGAATCAACACAAGATCATACAACACTAAACAAACAAGACTTCCAACTTGTCGTTGAAGCTTGAATGTGACTTGATCTTCTTTGCTACAAAAGAGATCACTAATATGATATGAAACTGAGTTAGAAAGGTTAGAGAGAAGATATGTATGAGAGGATGATAGAAAGGGATGAGAAACTACTTGGTTTGACTTTGCTATTTATAGCCAAAACCATCAGCAGCCACCACGGACCGCGGACCCCTTAAAAGGGTTCCGCCCGTTATGGCTTTTGGTGCCGCCGAGGTCTGACAGCAAGATATCAAGATCTTGCCAAAGTCAACCATATCTATGCAAGATTGTGTAAGATATGAAGAGTACAAATCTACACAAAATATCTAATGAAATCTTCTAATGATTTCCATGATGCATCACATGATGTCATGTGTTGTTTTTCTATTTTTAGAAATATGCAAATACATAAGTAATGTTTAGTTTTTAAGAAACTAAAACATTCTAAAAACTACTATCATACATTATGGTTAGAGTCACATTAAGATATGATTAATCACAATGTAAATGCTAGAGTGGTGAAGATATTGTTTGAAAAAGCTTGTTTTAATATCTATTAAACTTGACAAGCTTTAAGCTTTATAAAAATTAAATTTACTTTTGTCGTTAACAAAACTTAGGTAAAGATCAAAAATATAAATAACGTTTAATGACGATATTTGTATTAACAATCTCCCCCTTTTTGTTGAGGACAAAATATAAATTTTATTTTTATAAAAGATACAAAGATTGTACAAGAGTTATAAAAATATTAGTTTTAGAACTTGAAAAAGAAATGATAATGCAAGTGTATGATGTTTGACTTTTTCAGGAAGTCAAAGTCTTCACTAGTTGAAGCATGATGTTGACTTTTTCAAAAAGTCAAAGTATGCAGTTGACTTTTTCAGAAAGTCAATTATTACCAATGAAGTATCATGTTGACTTTTTCAGAAAGTCAATGTATGCAGTTTGACTTTTTCAGAAAAGTTAAATATAACCAAGTTCTATATAATTCTCCCCCTTTTTGTCTCAACAAAAAGAAGATGCGATGCGGAATGGATAATGAGCCCGAGCCATTATGTCCCCCTTGATCAAAGCTCCCCCTAAATTGGGTGCCAATAGGAAGATACATGGATTGTGAAAAAGCTACAAAAAGATGTGTTAGTATTAATCATCATTCACAAGCATTTCCAAACACTATGTAATAAGCACCAACAATATAGAAAACACCATTCATTAGTTAAAATTTTTCATGATTTAAAAACCATGAAAAGAGAACACAATGAAGTGTTTTAGTACAATAACTAAATAAAAAAAATCCTAGAAAAATAAAATAAAATGCTTAGAAAAGCTAATCTAGGACCATTCTAATGAGATGGTGGATGAGAAAGAGCGTTGATTCGCTCAAGGATGTGATTGAGGATGAACCTCATTTCTTCTTGGAATTCATGGACCATTACCCGGGTCCGATCAACGGTTTGGGCGGTTTGCTCACAAGTTGAGCAACCATGCCTAGGGGGTAGTATGGTTGATGAGGTTGTGGTGGTGGAATGATAGATGTGTTGATGTTGGTTGTGGTGTTTGGGTTGGTGATTATGGAGGCTAGCAAAGCATTTTGCATTTGCATAGTCTCAATTAGGTGAGAATCCACCAATTTTTGAATTAGTGGAGATGTTGGAGTTCCGCTTGAATCTCCTCTCTTGTGGGATTATCATCCTACATGGACTCCTCAATGTCCTCTATGTGAGGGGACATTGATGTAGGGAGTAGTTGATCCCCATATAAAGGACCATGGATGTCTTTGTGAATGGGGTGGAAGAGAAGAGGTCTTGGCCCTAACGGGGCTTTTGGATCAAACGAGGGTCTAGGAGACTCATGAGCGATTCGCTCAATGGTGCCAAATGATGGCAATGGTGGTGGATGATTAGGCCTGGGGGCAAATCTTCCAAGTCCTCCAAGAAAGGATTTGGAGAAGTGGGAGGTGTGGAGAATAACTCCAAAGGAATGAGGGTTGGAGACTTTGGTGGTGATGGTGATTTTGATGTTTGGAGAGGTGCCGGTGGTGGTGAGGTTGGTGTTTTTGTGGGTGGTGGAGTGGTGATGACAATGGGTGATTGAGTAGGAGTAGCCAAGGTTAGGCTTGTGTCATCCCTTATGGGAGATGAGATTGTGAGTGGAGATGACTCGGATGAGGAACTCAAGTTGACGAAACAACAAGGCCTTACGCTAATCCTAGCGGTTTTATTGCAAGGCTTGGTTGAAGGTGAAGATTTTATCATTTTGACTTGTTTTTGCTAGTTGATGGTAAGAATGAAGAAGGTGTGAAGATGATCATGGTAAAACCTCTTAATTTATAGAAGTGAAAAATTATGGAGAAATGTGTTGGATTTGATGTTAAACCATAGAAAGAATGAGGTTCCTAATGATTTGGAAGTGGGTTGAATGCCAGTCATATCACCCAAGTCAAGCCATACAAGAGGGATGGAGTGAAGAGGCAAAGATTTGAAATAAATGTGTTCTAATGATTGTAAGATCCTAATAATCAGATTACCCACGGATTGCAAGGTACCAAAATTTTGGTTCCTTCCTTTATGGAAAAGGGCTCCTATGGTGAATTTTTCAACTTTTTGAATATTGGTGGGAAGTGGATTTCTTATATACCTAAGTATGTTATACTAGTTCTAATATGGGTAAAAACTAGTTAAGATTAACTTACAAGAAATGTATGATAATTTGGAATGTCGAAATAACCGAAATTCAGAAAATTACCTGGAGGATCCACGGTACCAAAATATTACACAGGCGGAACCCTTAAAAGGGTGCCGCCTGGTCCGCCTGTACAGGTACGGCTGTACCAAATCGCATAACAGACGGAACCAAAAAATTGGTGCCGTCTGATCCGTGCAGACCAGAAAAGTAGACATAACATATTTTTAAGTGTCGGGGACATTTCCGAAACCTGAAATTTTGCTCAAAACATGTGACAATAATTACTTCTAGTTAGGAAAAGTAAATAACACATACACAAACATAGTGGAGCATAGATTTTGAGCGAGACCAAGCGATTTTCACATTATAGTGAAAATGGGTAAAATTTGATAGCATACTTGTGCTATCCCCCTGCATAAGATTGTTAGTATACGTCATTGTTTTTAGTTATATTATCATACTACAAAATAAAAACAATCAAATTGTATCAAACATTAAAGATAATGTATTGTTCCAAACACTCCTTAAAAGGACCTTTACTTGTCCAGATTCTTGTAAATCTTGTTCATCATCCTACCAAGGCACTTGAACATCCCCTTGGTTTTCTTGAACTCCGCGGATTCATTCTCAATCTCGTGAAGAGATGCATAATACTCATGAGGTGGTAGGCGAGAGTTTGGAAGACCATCCTCGGAGCTATTTGATGATGATGATGATGGAGTTGGAGGTTTTGCTCTCTTGCCTTTTGTCTTAGCAACTCTCTCGTTACTCAAGGGCACAAAAATGTGAGGGATGAGCTCATAGTGAAGATGCATCCCTTTTGAGCTTGGTGGAATTGGGGAATAGGCTCTATAGAGACGGGTGAGAAGCATCCCGTATGGAAGAGCAACCAATCCTTGAGTAGGTATATCAATCATTCTCCTAGCTATGTAGTAGGCTAAGTTGAATGGTTGACGGGTGGATAAGTTGTAGAGCATGTGGCAAAGGCAAGCATTGATGTGATCCCTATTCCCTATGGTGCTAATGACATTGGCTCTAAGTAGTTCTTCCCATTTCTTAAATTCGGGCTTAAGTTCATTGAGCTCCATTCCATATGGATCTCGGTTCACTTCTTTTCCTTTTCGGATGACTCGGGTTGTATCTCCCCTTGGGATAAATAGGTGCTCACGGATGACATCCTTATTTTCTAAAGGTGTTCGGTAGGGAAGAGAGTGGTCATTGATTGCATCAAGGATGGTGAGTGACCACTTATCCGAGTAGATACATGTCCCTCGGTTGGGAATTCCTAGCACTTGAGCAAAGTTGGTTAAGGAGATGGTGTAGTCATTTTGATTAATCTTGAACCTAAGGCTAAACTTATCATCGTCATCAATGAAACCGGTGACACTAGCATAAAACTCTAACACAAACCTAGGACAAATAGGTTCATCGATGTCAAGGAGACAATCGAATTGAATAGCGGGTAGCTCTTCACGGAGATTGGTAATTTCGATAAAAGAGGAGTGAATGGTTCTACCCTCATAGAAGTACCTAGTCTTTAGACTCTTAAAGATTTCGACTTGTTCCTTGGTGAGTCCTTTGGTTTTGTGATGTTTGGGAATGTAGCTAAGGGTATCCTTGTGATCATAGAATCTTGCGGCTACCATGGTTATTCCTAGGAGCAAGAATTAACATGTTAAAAATGAGAATAAACTTAACGTTTTGGTTCTAGTGTGTGCCTATATGAAAACAATTTGGAGTTGCGGTTATCTCGACTCATTTTATGCAAAAAAATGGTTTTAGAGGGGTGTTTGGCAAATACCATGAGATAACCTAAATGCTCCTAATTCAATATGGCTTCATTTGAATATACCCGGGAATGCATATTAGTTATGCAATACCTTTAGTATTCAAGAGCATGCAAGTGATGAAAATTTAACGTTTCTACTTGTATTAATAATGAAAAATTGTTTCCTACAAGTGAGAAGCTTTTCAAAATATTTTGACATGGGGTGTTTGGTTATTTGAATAAGGCCTTATAGTCATTATCTATTGATTAGTGGGAAGCATGATTTGTTTATGCAATATGATAATGTAGTACCTAATTTCAATGACTAGTTATGAAATTTGCCAATTGAATCCATGTTTTATATAAGAATATATACAAACCCCATGTAGTGATTTTGTGCATAAATAAGAATCATAGACTCAGAATTAAGAGATAAAATGTAGTTAGGATACTTACAATGATGTTATCTCCAGTGATTAGTGGGTGAGAAGATGTCAATAGTAAGTTGGGTTTAATGTTTACACGTTTTGGTAAAGTGGGTTTTGAGGAAGAAGATGTTTTGTAGGTAGCAGTTTTGCTTCTGTAGTCACCAAGGATCAGACGGCACCATAAAAATGGTTCCGTCTTTGTTGTCGTTTGGTGCCGTGGCTACAGTAGCAGGTATAAAACAAAATAGTTATGTTTTGATTATTCTAATGTTTAGGCTATGTTAATCCTACATTTTTGGTTCCATTAACCCTAAACCAAGTCTAAGAAGATTAAATGGTTCTCTTTTGAGAGGCTTAGTTAGGATGTCGGCAATGTTGTCTTCGGAGGATACTTTATCGATTGAGATGTTTCCTTTTTGAACATTGTCGTGAAGAAAGTGATGACGGATTTCAATATGCTTTGTACGAGCGTGTTGAACGGGATTTTTGCTGAGATTGATGGCTTCTTTGTTGTCGCAAAGTATAACAATATCGTTGAGATGAATTCCGTAATCTACGAGAGCTTGCTTCATCCAAAGAGCTTGTTGACATGCTTTTCCAGCTGAGACGTACTAGGCTTCAGTAGTTGAGATGGCTAAAGCCGTTTGCTTCTTTGCAAACCATGAGGTGAGACAATGTCCAACAAAAGTGCAAATACCACTTGTACTTTTTCTATCAACACAGTCACCGGCATGATCCGAGTCGGCATACACTATGGTTTCTACACCCGTTCCTTTGGGATACCATAATCCTAAACACGTTGTTCCCTTAATGTATCTAAAAAATCCTTTTTAAGGCTTCTAAGTGTGATGCCTTTGGGTTTTCTTGAAATCGAGCACATAGACAAACACTAAACATAATGTCGGGTCTACTAGCCGTAAGATAGAGTAGGCTACCAATCATTCCTCTATATTTAGTGTTATCTACGGATTCACCTTCCTCATCCTTGGTGAGTTTAGTGTCCGAGGACATGGGTGTCTTAGTTGGTTTGGAATCTTGAAGACCAAATTTCTTAAGCATGTCTTTGATATATTTAGATTGGTTAAAGAATATGCCATCTTCTAGTTGTTTAATTTGAAGTCCTAGAAAGAAGTTTAATTCACCCATCATACTCATTTCAAACTCGTCGTGCATGATTTTAGAGAAATCATCACATAGCCCTTGACAAGTTGATCCGAATATGATGTCATCAACGTATATTTGAACAATGATAATATGTTACTCCTTTTTCTTGGTAAAAAGAGTATTATCTACTAATCCCATAGTGTATTTGTTATCAACAAGAAAAGTCTTAAGTCGGTCGTACCAAGTTTTGGTGCTTGCTTAAGACCGTATAATGCTTTCTTGAGTTTAAAGACATGATGTGGTTTCTCAAAGTCGGTAAAACCGGGAGGTTGAGCAACATATACTTCTTCGTTAATAAACCCATTAAGAAATGCACTTTTAACATCCATTTGAAATAATTTAAAGTCATAAGCACATGCATAAGCAAGTAATATTCTAATAGATTCGAGTCTAGCTACCGGTGCATAAGTTTCATCATAATCAATCCCTTCTTGTTGATTATAACCTTGTGCAACAAGCCTAGCTTTGTTTCTAGATACTACACCATTTTCATCCATTTTATTTCGAAAAACCCATTTCGTTCCAATTATCGTTTGATCTTTAGGTTTTGGAAATAATTTCCAAACATCATTTCTAACGAATTGGTTTAACTCATCTTGCATGGCAATTACCCATGATTCATCTTTTATTGCTTCATTTATATTTTTTGGTTCAATGGTGGATACAAAACAAAAATAATTACTTTGATTTTGGGCTTGTGACCTTAAGGTTCTTTGATTAAGTTGTCCTATGACCTTTTCTAAAGGATGACTTTTAGATTCTTTGATGTTTAAAATCTCTTTATTTAATGGTTCATCTTCCTTGTTATTTTTAATTATTTCTTGACTTTCTATCTTTTGACTTTCAACTAAGTCATCATCTACCAAAGGTGATGTCTTAGAGGGAGGTGGACTTTCGTCGAATGTTATGTTCAACGATTCCTCGACTATCATTGTATCTTTATTTAAGACAATGTAAGCTTTACTAGTTTGAGAATAACCAAGAAATACACCTTCATAAGACTTTGGGTCAAACTTGGTGAGATAATCTTTAGTATTAAGAATGAAGCATTTACATCCAAAAACTCTAAAATATCCTAAAGTTGGCTTTTTACCTTTATAAAGCTCATATGGTGTTTTGTTTAAGAAAGGACGTATTAAGACTCTATTCAAAATATATGTAGAAGTGTCAACCGCGTTACACCAAAACTTTTGAGGAATGTTTTGTTCATTAAGCATTGTTCTACTCATTTCTTGAATTGTTCTATTTTTACGTTCTACTACTCCATTTGATTGAGGTGTTCGTGGAGCCGAAAAGTTATGTGTTATACCATTTGTATTACAAAAGTTTCCAAACTGAGTTTCGTTGTCAAATTCACGACCATGATCAGTTTGGATTGACACAATTTTAACACCTAGTTGATTTTGAATTTTCTTGCTAAGAATTTCAAATTTATCAAAAGCTTCATTTTTAGTTTTCAAAAACAACGTCCAAGTAAACCTTGAGTAATCATCTACTATGACCAAAGTGTATAAGTTGCCCCCGTAGCTTCTTATAGCGGATGGACCAAACAAGTCCATATGCAATAATTCTAGACACTTAGATGTGGACACCATATTTTTAGATTTATGGCTACTATGGGTTTGTTTACCAATTTTGCAAGCGTCGCAAAAGTGTTGGTCATATTTTAGTTTTGGTAAATTCCTAACTAGCTCTTTTGAAGATAGGTTTTGTATAAGTCTCATATTAGCGTGACCTAAGCGTCTATGCCAAAGAGATGAGCTATCATCTAACGTTGTTAGACAAAGTTTGTCATTAGATGTTTTATCTATTTTCATGACATATATGTTATTTTTCCTAACTCCTTTAGCTATGGTGATACCATCTTTTAGTATTTTACTACCATTTTCATCAAATAATACTTTATACTTTTTATCACATAATTGGCTAATACTAAGTAGATTAAATCCTAACCTATCTGTTGTTCCCCGTTCACTATCGTTTAAAACAGTTTAAGTTTATAAAACAAGTTAATAGTGAACTATGACTGAAATTAACATAAGAAAAACACACTAAGTAATTTTCAACATCATATTCTTATTAGAAATAAATCAACAAAGAATACGTTACCCAAGTACTCGCGGAATAGTACTTGGGATTGAAATGACAAAGTTGGGTGACTCCTCTCTAAGCTCAGGCTAAGTCTGAGCACAACTCTTAGAGCTCACTGAGCTATCTCAGGAACTAAGTTGTATTTGGAGGAGTGAAAAGATGGCTTGCGTGTATGTGTTTTTACAATTCACAAGCTTAACCTTTTCACTCCATCTCTTATGCTATTTATACATGTATGATATTTGACTCTTTCCTAAGTGACAAACTGACATCATACAGAAGACAAAATACTGATGCGTTTTGTCTCTGTTTACAAAGACTATTCTGGGTAAGAGACAAGACTACTTTCCTAAGTTCAGTGATGACACTGAGCCTGATCTTTTGCCATTCAGGGAAAGTTGACTTTGGTTGATAAGGACTTCGTCTTATCTGATTCAACCTTTTCCCGCCTTGTCCCGCTCTTTCTTCAGTCTTTACATCCTTCAGTCTTCTACTTCAGTTTGTCTTTAGTGTAAGAGTTGGAGAGTAGTCTTAGGGATTCAGTGAGTTATTGTCATTACTCACTGAATCCATCATCTTCTTCTTGACTCAGTCTTCACCCTTTAAGTTCCGCCTTACTGAGTGGAGAGACTTCTTCTACACCTCGTACTAAGTATCCCGAAGATGACTCACTGAGAGGCTATGCACTCAGTGACCTGATTAGTGTTTAATGGACTAAACACTTGGGCTATTTTCTATTCAAATCCTGGATTAAGGGTTTTGGGTATTTATTGAACCCAACAGTCTCCCCCTATTTGGATATATAAATAGCCTAAGTGATTGATCAGTGTAAGTGAGCAAATGGCTTCTTCCTACACTGAATGTACTAATGAATACAATAAGGAACACTGAATATTTTAACAAAACATACATCGTTTATTGATCAAATTACAAAAGGTTCCTATCACTAGTACAAAAGATAAATCAAAATGATGTCAGTTGAGATGGATCCCCAGTGCTTCAAGCTTAGGCTTCTTTTTGAGGAGTGTTTCTTTGTCAGGGTGCTCTCTTATCTTGGCATTCAGGTCTTGGCAGAACCTGATGTTTGCTGGGGTTTGGATTTGAGAGGCCACTGGTACGTAGCTCAGCATTGCAGCCACACCAGCCTGATCAATATCACTCCATCTTTGAAAAGCAGGGTTTCCATAGACATCAATGTGGAATAGCCCTCTTTCAGGCTTCTCAATCACTAGACAGTTCACAAATTTCACACCTTCAGGCAGCTCCCTATTGCATTCTAATCCAGGCACTTTGATTTCAGGTTGGTACTCAACTCTCTTTCTTTTGCCAGTGGATGATTGTGGTTGAGATCCTTGAGGTGCAGTTAAGGCGGCCTGAATTCCCAGTTGGGCTGGACAATCCCTCAGTCTTTCATATCTTTTACTGAGCATTTTCATCAGGTCCTTAACCACCGCATTTTTCTTCTTTTCAATAATTGGACCAAGTTCATCGAGTTTAGTGATCCCGAAGTTAGTGAATTTGAGAGGATCATGAACTTCGAAGTGCCTTTTATCATCCCCTCTGTAGACGTTCATGGCCAGAGGTTTGGTATTAGGGATGATTCTGACATCTGTGATCTTTTCAGGAAGCCTTCGGCTTGTCATTGTCCAGTTGTACTCCTCAATTCTGCTTTGCCTGAGAGCTTCAGTTTTCTTCTTCTTTTCTTCCAACTGTTTTCTCATTGCAGTCATCTGAGCAGCCTGAGTTTCCTTAAACTTTTGTCCTGCCTGACCCTTTTGGAGCTTGCTTGGATTTAGTCCCATGTTTTCAGCTTCTTCGGCAACAACCTTTGCCAGTGCTTCTCTATTCTTTTTCTCTTCTTCAGCTAGTTTCAATCTTCTGTCTTCTTTAGCAAGATGTTTACTCAGCTGTTGTGGTGTTAGTTGGTACTCAGTGTCGCCGATTTTATAGGGAATCTTCACAGGCTCAAAAGTTGCCATTTTGCCTTTTCCTTTGTCCTGGCCTGAGGAAGATGAAGTTGCTACCAGGGGTGGTGGTGTTGTCGTTATTGGAGTGATTACTGTCAGTGTTGTTGTTGATGATGTTGTTGGTGGGATTGATGAGATAGGTGTTGCTGAGACTGGTGGTGAGGATGAGATTTGAGCCACTGATGCTGTTGGTGTTGGCTCCCCCTCAGTGTGAGAAGGAGTTTCTTCAGCAATATTCTTCCCCTCAACGGTTGCCGGAGCCTCAGTGAGGGCAAGAGTTGGAGTTGGTGCTGAGGGGGACTGAGCAGCTTGACCCTTGAAGGCCTGATAAATTTCTGAGATCATAGCCTTGATGTCTGAAGTGTCAGATTGAATACCAGTGACTTTAGTTTCCAAATTAGCCTGAGAAACTTCCAGAGCGGTCATTCTGGGCCCAAGATTCCAGGCCAGAGATGAGGATGCCTGAGCCAAAGTAGCCACCTGCGTATTCAAAGAGTCCAATGTAGTTTGAAGAGACTGGACTGAGGATGGAAGACCCTGAACATTTGCAGACTTGAGCATATTGAGCAGTTCAGTGAGGTTTGAGGATTGTTTGAAGTGCTCCTCAGTAGCCTCCAGTACTTTAGAGTTGAGTGCTGGGTCTTCTTTGACAAATTCCCTGATTTCATCTATCGTGGTACCTACACCCTGAAGATGCCTGAGGAATTTAGCCATGTTTTCATCCAATCGGTGAATGTTGTCATACATCAGATCCCTGTGCTCATGAACATTTTCATCAAAGCCATGTACCTCAGCCTTTAGATCAGCATAACTCGCAGCAGCCACAGTGTGTTGTTCCCACAATGTGTCAGTGACCCCAGAATATAACCTTCTTGAAGCTTTGGTGATCCACTGAACTAGTTGTCTTTCAGTGAGTAGGAGAACATTATCAAATCTTTCAAATTCATCAGTGGAGGAAGAGGAGTCATCATTGTCAGGCTTGACTGGTGATTCAGTATGCTCCTGTAGATCAGGCTGAGGCTCTTGTTCAGCTTGAACCTCAGCGTCCATTTCTTCTCCAGCTGATAAGATTTCATCATCAGTCTCAGCAAGCTCATCTTCAGAGAATAATATCCCAGTGACATCAGCAACAGTTAACCAGGGGTTGGTGTTGGGTTCCATATCAGCGGGTGGTATGTTTCCCTCTGAGTCTTTGTCCCCCGTTGACCCCTCGGACACTGGTGGGCATTTCCCAGTGCCTTCGCTGGAGTCAGGATTGGTTTTGGGTTCCGTATCGGCGGGTTGTTCCTTTCCCTCCGAGTCTTTGTCCCCCAGTGACCCCTGAGACACTGGTGGGCGTTTCCCAGTGCCTTTAGCAGAGTCAGTGATAGTTGTATCCCTATCAGCGGGTTGTTTGATTCCCTCTGAGTCTTTGGGATCGATCTGTGTGCCCTCAGACAAAGGCTTGGATTTGCTAATGTCATCACTGGGCGTTGTGGAAGGCGCTCCCCTACCAGTGGGTTGTATGTTTCCCTCTGGATCTTGGGGAGTAGTAGGTGTGACCAAGGGCACTGACTGTGATGTATCAGTGTCCTTCGTTGTCACTGGGGTGGTTGTTGCCTGGTCAGTGGGTGTCTTTTTGGTCTCGGGCTTTTTGTGCCTCTTAGGCTGTGCTCCTGAAGCCTCAGGGCCCTGAGACTTTGGTTTAGTCTTAGTCCCAGTCTGAGACTTCCCCTTTTTCTTTTTAGGAGCAGGGTTTGGAGACACTGATCCACTTTGATTGTTTACAGCAATCATGTGGGCCGTCAATTCAATGGGAGTGACAAGGGATGGGTCCTTTTGAAAATTTGATGGGCTCAGGATGCCAGGTAAATTTCCAAATTTTTCATCCTGAGTATAATTTGAACCCAGTAACGATTGCAAAGCACAAGAGACAAACCTAGGATACGAAACGTACTTTGTCCTAGATTTGCTCTGTAGCTTCGTTACGAGATCACTGTAAATGATCTCCCCTATGTCGACAGTGACCCCATTCATCAAGCAGTATGCCATCATCAACTGAATAGAATTAACTTGTTCAGTGGATGAGTGGTTCCCGCCGAGGACCTGAATCACAAAAGTGAAGAGGATCCTCCAAGCTACGGGGAATGAGCTTTTAGTGACTGGGGTCTTGTCCAAAAAAATTGGATCTAAAACGATTTGTTTTAACCCATCCTTCACTGTGGAGGGTTCAGGATGGGCGACATAAGCACCTTTGTTATAATCTAACCCTGTTGAAGTGCAAAACGTTTTGTAATCCAGGGTGTATTGTTTCCCCCCATTTAGACTGAACCTGATGAGATACTCCCTGAGAGGTCTAAGGTTATTCTCATCAGTAGAAGGTGTCGGGTCAAAGGCTCTAGCTGTAGCCCAAAACTCCCTTAGGTAGTTTGGGTACACCTCTGAGGGACATTTTACAAAGGCCATTTTGAGTGGGCAGTTGAATAAAATTTTTATAATGTCTTTATAGGTTGGGACATTTTCAGGATATTCAAAATTTCCTATTACATTATTTGTTTTAAATTCAACGTTAGTAAGATCCCCTACCCACTGAGAAGCAAACTGGAGAGATTGTGTTCTAGCCATTTCCATTAACAAAGATTTTAGTGTTTAAAAAATGTTTTGACTAGAGCAATCAAAGTATTTAGATCTCTTCAAGTTTGTGATGAAAAAACTTTTGTAAATGTTTACAAGGAGGGTTTTTCAAAAAGAGGTTTTGAAGATATTGAGAACACACAAATATTTCTGGATTTGAGAAAGAATTTTGACAGAGTTTAGTTGCAGAAAATAATTTGTGTGTGTTTGTTTGTGTTGGAAGAGGGTATTTACAGAGTGATAAGAGGGGTGTTTGGTGCACAAATGGGAATATTAAGAGTCGATTTTTGAAAGACGTTTGAATTTCCACATTTAATGCTACCACTCCATTACCCGCAGTAAAATCCCGTTTTTCAAGGGAACAGTTACAGTGCACAGTAAAAGTGCACTTTTGCAGAGATAAAATATCAATTTGATATTTTTGTGAGAGGCATTAAATGCCAAGTGGGATGACAGTAAGACAAAGAGACATATATTCCTTTATTAAATTGGCATAGTTACCAACCTAGGACATTTAAGTAACTGATACTTAGATCATTTGGTTACTCATTCAATGCTCTTTGTCAAGTGTCAGGGACCCTGAATGAGTCTTAATCATTCAGTGAGAGGTTGGTTTTGGATGTTCAGGGAGAACGAACCATTTTAGAGAACTCACTGAGATTGGTTTTCAGATACTTGGCTTTCAATGTCAAGCATTCCTAATTCAGCTTTCAGTCTCCTGAAGGTAGGTTCATCCAAGGGTTTGGTAAAGATATCAGCCAGTTGATATTCAGTAGGGATGAAATGTAGTTCAATATCTCCTTTCATTATGTGATCCCTGATGAAGTGATATCTGATATCAATGTGTTTGGTTCTTTGGTGGAGGACAGGGTTGTTAGAGATTGCAATAGCACTAGTGTTATCACAGAAGATGGGCACCATTTTGTAATGGATGTCATAGTCAGTGAGTTGACTTTTCATCCATAATACATTGGCACAACATCTTGCTGCAGCTACATATTCAGCTTCAGCTGAGGACATAGCCACTGATTGTTGCTTTTTTGCACTCCAACAAACCAATTTTCCTCCAAGAAATTGACAGGACCCTGAGGTACTTTTTCTGTCCATGTTGCAGCCAGCATAATCAGAATTAGAGTAACCCTTGAGATCAAACCCTGAGCATTTTGGATAATAGAGTCCAAGGTTTGGGGTTCCTTTCAGGTACCTGAGTATTCTTTTGGCTGCAGTGAGGTGAGATTCTTTGGGATTGGACTGATATCTTGCTATTAAACAGACTGAAAATTGTATGTCTGGTCTAGTAGCGGTTAGATACATCAGTGAGCCAACAATCCCTCTGAAATGGGTTTGATTGACTGATTTGCCAGTGAGATCAGGTCCAAGGTTGTTAGGTGGGACCATTGGTGTCTTCACTGAGGCACAGTTAGATATCTCATATTTCTTCAAGAGATTTCTGGTGTATTTCTCTTGACTGATGGATATTCCTTTATCAGTTTGCCTGATTTGTAGTCCAAGAAAGTATGTAAGTTCCCCCATCATGCTCATTTCAAACTTCTTTGTCATTAGTTTTTTAAACTGTTTGCAAAGTTTGTAGTTTGTTGAGCCAAAGAGGATATCATCAACATACACTTGGACTAGTATCACATCCTGTTGGGTTCTATAGACAAACAGTGTGTTGTCTATCTTTCCTCTGACAAACTTGTTTTGTATCAGGAAGGCTGAGAGAGTTTCATACCATGCCCTGGGAGCTTGTTTGAGTCCATAAAGGGCTTTGTCAAGCTTGCATACATAGTCAGGAAATTCACTACTCTTAAAGCCTGGAGGTTGCTGAACATACACATCTTCCTTGAGATCACCATTTAAGAATGCACTTTTAACATCCATTTGGTAGACCTTGAAGTTCATGTATGTTGCATATGCAAGGAAGATCCTGATGGCTTCCATTCTTGCAACAGGAGCAACTGTCTCATCATAGTCAATGCCTTCTTGTTGACTGTAACCTTTGGCTACAAGCCTGGCTTTGTTTTTAATGACAGTGCTGTTTTCATCAGTTTTGTTTTTGAAAACCCACTTCATTCCTATGACTACTACATTCTGAGGACATTTGATCAAGGTCATGACCTTGTTTTTATCAAACTGTTGCAGTTCTTCTTGCATAGCCTGAACCCAGCTTGGGTATTTTAGAGCCTCAGTGACACTTTTGGGTTCTATTTCTGATAGGTAATCAGCATATAGACATTCATTGGCTGAGGCTGCAGTTAGACTAGCAGCCATGCTTCTAGTGAGCATGCCCTCAGTGGGTTCACCAATGATGTTTACAAGCTCAATATCCTGCGTTCTTGTCCACTTACTTTGTGGTCTGGGATCTGAGCTTGATGATGTCACTGGGTGTTCAGATGTGAGTTCAGGTGCAAGAGTCACAGAATCAATTAGATCATCTGTAGAGATGTTTAGTTCAGGTCGAGGTTCATGAGTTGCAGGGTCCTGATTATCTGGATCAGTGTTCCTTATCCCAGAAGGGACTGATTGATTATCAATGAACTCACTGATAGTTGGTTGGGTTAGGTTGTGAGGTAAGACATAATATGAGATGTCAGCATCAGCTTGATATGAGGAATTGAATTCAGTGTTGTACTCATCAGGAGGATATCTTGATGAGTTATCAATTCCTATTTCCTCCACTAAGGTGTTGGTGAACCTGATGCTTTCAGCACTTTCATCAAAGGTGACATGAAAGGTTTCCTCAACTTGTTGTCTCCTTGTGTTAAAAACCCTGAAGGCTTTAGAGATCAGTGAGTAGCCTAAGAAGTATCCATCATCAGCTTTTGCATCAAACTTGCCTAGATGATCCTTGTGGTTATGAATGAACACAGGACATCCAAATACATGAAAATAGCTGATGTCAGGAAGTCTACCTTTGAAGATCTCATATGGGGTTTTATTATGTCTTTTGACAATGATTGACCTGTTTTGAGTGTAACACGCAGTTTTGACTGCTTCAGTCCAGAAATGCTTTGAGAGGGCTGAGCCATTTAACATGGTTCTAGCAGCCTCAATGAGAGTTCTGTTTTTCCTTTCAGCAACCCCATTTTGTTCAGGGGTATATGGAGATGAGAAATTTTGAGAAATTCCTTTTCCATCACAGAAATTCTCAAGTTCTTGATTTATGAACTCAGTACCATTGTCAGTTCTGATTTGTTTAACTGTAATGTCATTCTGGTTTTCTATCTTCCTGATGAATGACATTATTGTATCAGCTGCCTGACTCTTTTTGGAAAGAAAGTATACCCAAGTGTATCTTGAGAACTCATCAACAATGAAAAGTGTATACTTCTCATGCTGGATTGATCTGGGACTGACAGGTCCAAAGAGATCCATGTGCAGGAGGTGAAGGCAGCTTTTGATGGAGAAATTTTGTTTGGTTTTGAATGATGCTCTGTGGTGTTTACCCTTTTCACTGGCAGAGCATGGTTTGTCTTTTGCAAAAACCAGTGATGGTAAGCCAAGGACCTTGTTTTGTTTTGCCAAGTTGTTGAGGTTTTTGAAGTTTAAGTGTGAGAGTCTCTTATGCCACAGCCAATTTATAGTTTCAGTGGCTTTAGCAACGAGACACGTTCCATCTTGGGAGAGTGTTGACATGTCTAGCACATAAACATCATCTCTCCTAGGAACTATCAACAAAACTTCCTTGTTGGCATTGAAAATGGTACATTGTTTATCATTGAATTGTACAATGTATTTAGCATCACATAGTTGACTGACACTGATGAGATTGTATTTGAGACCATTGACATAGGCTATTCTAGAGAAAACTATTCCATTGCAGTTAACTGAACCATAACCTTCAGTGGGACATGATGAGTTATCACCAAATACTACCTTGGGCCCTGGTTCCTTTACATACTTGTGCAGATATTCCTTCACACCAGTCATGCTTCTTGAGCATCCACTGTCTAGATGCCAAATATGCTCCCTGGCATGTCTCTGCACAAGTAGTAAACTGAATTAGTTTCTCTTCGTGACCCACTTACTAGTGGGCTTGGATCTCAAGGTCTCTTTGAAATTTGCAATTGACTCATGGTCAGTAGTTGTGTGCATAGTGCTACCACAGGTTTTGCATTTAGAGGCTGAGGATGACTCAGTGACTCTGGGTTGTTTGGAATTTCTCCTTGCATGAATGACAGTGTCATGTTGGGATGTCTCATGAGTTGGATTACCGCATATATCACAACATGTATTCATGAGACAATCATCCTGATGATGATCATTAAACCCACAGTGAGGGCACAGAGGAAAAGGTTTTGCTCTATTCTTTGGAGCAGCTTTGGAGGATGAAGCATACTGATGACCAACTTTGGTATAGTTTGCTTGACTGACATACTGTAGATGGTCTGCAGTCCTGTGATCATCCTTTTTGCAGATCATGCAAAAAAGGATTCTATAGCAGTTGTGAGTGGTATGGCTGGTGTAATGACACAGCTCACACTTTTGTTTGTTTTTAGAGGCTGACTTAGACTTTGAGGAACTGGAGGAAGCTGACTTTGTCTCCTTGATTGGTTCAGGGACCTTTTCAATGGATTCCATTTTTTCAGTAAGCTTCCTCACAAGTTCAGTCAGTTGCTGAATTTGGTCAGCTTCAGTGGGGACAGAGGATGTATTCAGTCGGAGATTTTTGTTTGTTTTCACACTCGACACAGTAATGTGGTCGGTATGGTGAGTGTTGACGATATCTTAGGAAAAAACGTACTAGACGTTTTTCCTACTAGTGTCCTGACGTCTGGTAGATGTCATACAGTCAGTTCGTTTGATATGGTTTCAACCAGTAGTCATACGAAGTAGGAGGTTTCGACGAGGTTTCTTATCTCGTTTTGGAAAAGGAGACACGGGAGTGACACCCAAATTACTAGTAGTAGTCCTACTAACAGAGTACTTATGTACAACACTATATACGCCATTAGGTTGAGTACTCTGTAGGGTTGTACTGTGACAGTAAGTACGTTCCTCTTTAAGGTTTGTTGGGTCTCAGTGACTCAGTAGGAGTCGGAGATTTACGTTTTGGACACCATCGTGATACGTGTGTTGATGACTGGTACTCAGTTAACGTTTAAAGTTTCTCTGGAACTCTAGGTTCGGGTGATCATTC
>BPTQ01000003.1:77729014-78248873 GCA_019973895.1 Chrysanthemum seticuspe
AGTTTCTTCTGTTGTGCCTCACTCACTTGGTCGCTCACAATTCAATTGACTAACTACTTTTCTCTACGCTGGTTCACTCACTCCGTGTTGTCTTCTTTGAGACGTTCCGGTTTGAGAACAGCTAGAACAGCTGCGAAACCCTGTCAAGGAGATTCTTAGGAATCCTACCTGATCACAGGCAGTACTTGTACTGATCAACGGGGAACCGTGGGCCGTGTACCTCAATTCATCGAAAGTGATCAAAGACACTTTCGTGCGATTTGTTGCTAACTGTTGTATGCAGGTACGCCCGACGTTTGCAGCTGATCAGAATGAAGCGGTCAATCCATAGCCGCATGCTCACTTAACGCATTCATCTCAAAAAGAAATCATGATTAGTGCATCAATGACTCTGATATTTTCACTCCATGCTTCTGCTACGCTGCTGCCAGTATCATAATTCAACAAATGCTTCCGCTACTCTGATGAGAAGATATCATGATCCAGAATGTGAGCATGTCGGTCCCAAAGTCACATCACCACAATGGATGTCTCAGAGATTTTTGATAGCTGATGATCTCCAAAGATGGCTCAAACTTATCATCACGTGGATCAGTAAAAGACCTCCACTTGGAATAACCCAACATGCATTGTGAAGAATCAATGACTACGAGCTTAGGAGCAAAGGACTACATCAAGAATGCAAGATCAATTGTTAAATGTTATATCTATTTGTATTCAATGTAATTTTGGTACATTATTGAGGTGACCTCCCTTAGGGGGAGATTGTTAGGAATTAGAAATTCCCAGTAGTAAAGAGTCGGTCACCTCAAGTATATGTAATCGTTAGAAAGCTCGTAGTCGAAGTTCTTTTAAGTTAAGTAGTAATTTAGTTAAGTAACACCGTGGAGGACGGACGGGTCTTTACCCACTGTATGCCTGATCCACAGCCCAAAGTGTGGCGATTTGTGTAAGACTATAAATACTCTCTACCTTCCAAGGTAGAGAGTTGGAGCTCATAATAATATCTTTCACTTTCTCTCACTAAGTTCCCTAAACCTCTAACTTTCTCTCTCTAGAATTCCATCTTATACGCCACCTTGTGTTATAGTTTGATGTGTATGTGAAAAGTTATATCTTACAATACATTATGGTTAGAGTCACATTAAGATATGATTAATCACAATGTAAATGCTAGAGTGATGAAGATATTGTTTGAAGAAGCTTGTTTTAATATCTATTAAACTTGACAAGCTTTAAGCTTTATAAAAATTAAATTAACTTTTTTCGTTAACAAAACTTAGGTAAAGATAAAAAAAAATATAAATAACGTTTAATGACGATATTTGTATTAACACTTGCAATACATTAGCAGTGGTTCTATATTACTACTAGCCGCGGTTTCACATCAGCAGTGGATTCATTCTTCTATCCGTGGTTTCATTAACTTTGTCCGTGGTTCCAACACTTACAATAATTCATGATCTGAGGAACCTAAAACCCAAAAATCCTCCCCTAAACTTGATACATTCAAATAGAATTCTCAAGTTTCCTTTAAGCTCAAAACACTTGAATTGGAGGATGTATCCAAACACTTACCAGTTTTAAGAATTTGCTCATACTTTAGCAACAAAATGTATGCTTGATCATCATAGGGCTTCAACATCTTTAAACCACCAGGCTGCACCATCTGAGTAATAACTCCTGGATAATTATTCAGTTGAGGATAATCACCTTCTACAAGCATATGAATAACTTCTCCAGAAACAGTTAGCACATGAACTCCACAAGATTGATATAAAAACCATCTTGTAACTTGACCATTGTAGAGTCCTTTCCATTCAGGTTCATTATGAGTAGGTTCAAACAAGATCTTCAAGTGATGATAAACCATTCTCTCATGATAGTCATCTGGATGTACATCACCAAATTTATTCTTGTAAAGCTTCCAAAGATTCATCAAATCATCTCTATCTAGATATTGAAGCATCTTTGAAAATTTCACAAACTCAGAAACTTCATTACTGATTCTTTGAATTTTCCAACATCCTTCACTTCCTTTAAGCTCAAATGTATAAGAAATAATTTGATTACTATCTTCATTCACTTCTTTCATTCTTTTAGAACCAGATGTCTCTTGAATCTCAGATTTTCTCTTTTGACTACTTTTAATCCACTCTTCTTCTCTTTCAGAATTCATTGGAATAAAATCATCATTATTAATCCTCATACACATCAGATAAAGCTCATGAATTCTCTCAAATGAACATTTACTAAGATTTTCAGGAATATGTATGCTTGAATTCTTAATAATCTTCATTAGTACATTCCTCATCTCACCTTTTGTAGGAGGTTTCTTCCTTTTAATTTGCTTCTTCTCCTTACTAATCCTCCTTGCCCATTCACCCAAGATTCTAGCTCTTTCATCAACAGATGACAATGCCCATTCTTGAGTAGTATACTCATTATGTATGTTATTAGAAGCTTGAAGATAGTTTTGTGTTTGATTCCATTCAGCTAACCATTTCTGAGTAGCCTCCTCTTCTTCTTGCTTTTCTTTCTCTGCAGCTGCTTCTTCTTCAGCTTGCAGACCTCTTGTATACTCTTCATCATAAGCAATCTGTTATTCTTTACTTTTAAACTTCAAAACTGGTGCTGCAATACCTTTACCCTTTTCCAATGTCTGGTTGAGCCACCTTCTTCTTCAAAGGCTCACCAATAAATAAACTTTTACCTTTGGGTTTGGTTGCAGTAGATTTAAGAGATAATAGAGCAGGTGCAATGATGGATGTAGGGTTAGTTGAGGTTTTGCTTACATTGATCAATGTACTTGCAACTTCCTTCTCAACTTCTTTTGATTTAGGTGGTGATACAGAGGTGGTTGTGACAATTGTTGAAGTGGTTATGATAGCAGTGGGTAAGTTTAAAGTGGGAGTGGTTATGATTACCTTATCTGAAACTGTAGCAGTGGTTTCAAGAACATTATCCGTGGTTGCAGATACACTGTCAGTGGTTGTGTCCTGCATCACCTTATCTTCTTCCACAGTCTTCAAAATTTCAAGAACAGCTTCATTCCCATCTTTATCAGATACCACAAATTTTTCTGATTGATCTCTACTATCCACATCCTCATCCATATGCACATCTACAGCCTCCCCTGAATTCATGCCTTCACTCCTCCCCTGTTTGGGTACATTCTCCACATTCACAGCTGGAGAGGAGTCCACCTTCTTTCTCAACTTTCTCATTTTCCTTAAAACAGCAACCCCATGTCTTCTCACTTTCTCCATCACAAACATTCTGTGCTTCAACCTCCTAATCTCTTTACCCTGAAACACAGCCAAATCCTGAAGACTTGAGATTGTATCCTCCATTTTGGTACATTTAGCCATCAATTCATTTAAGTGTTCAAGAATATCCTCCCCACTTCGACCTGTGTTAACTGGTCCGAGAGGTGGTTCATTGAAAAAGTAAACATAGCATCAGACCTTGCCTGATCTGTTAGGAATTAGAAAATTCAGTCGTTAAAGAGTCGGTCACCTCAAGTATATGTATTCGTTAGAAAGCTCGTAGTCGTAGTCATGTTATGTTAGCAAGTAGTTTGTTATGTAACACCGTGGAGGACGGACGGGTCTTTACCCACTGTATGCCTGATCCACAGCCCGTAGGTGGCGTTTATTTGTAAGACACTATAAATACCCTCTACCTCCCAAGGTAGAGGGTTGGAGCTTCAATACCATTTTTATTTGTTTCACATAGTTCCAAACTCTCTTCTATTTCTCTCTCTAGAACTTTCTCTCTCTAAACATATTTAACGCCTCATGTGATTATGGTTTAGTGTGTTTGTGAAGTCCAATATCTAACAATTGGTATCAAGAGCCATGGTTTGATCACTCATCTTTCATGCTCTTTGTTTTGGTGGATTTCATAAGGTTTTTGGGGTATTAAGTGTTTAGGAGAGTTTGAATCATTTGGGCAAATTCTAGTGTTAAAGTTTGAATTTTGCTTGTACTTTTGTGTTTAGGATCATCATATGTGTTTATGTTTTGAATTGGAAGGCTTAAATCATTGTGGTTTGGTTGTTTTTTATTGATAAAGTGGTTATTTGTGAACTTTGTACAAAGCGAGTTGAGCCTCGAACTTTTGTTTCTTCGAACCGAGTTGCTTCGTTACTGGATGCGAGTTGGTATATGCGACTTGGCTATTTAGCGAGTTGACTTTTTATGCGACTTGGGTTCTAAGCGAGTTGTTTCTTTAAGCGACTTAGGTTTTAAGCGAGTTGTTTCTTTAAGCGACTTGAGTTCTAAAGCGACTTGGCTATTAAGCGAGTTGTATAGCTAGCGAGTTAGTTTAAGCGACTTGGTGGTTAAGCGAGTTGTGTCTATTTGCGACTTGCTATTAAGCGAGTTGTCTCTATATGCGACTTGGCTATTAAGCGAGTTGATTCCTTAAGCGACTTGTTTCTTTAAGCGAGTTGGTTGGTTTGCGAGTTGATTGTTTAGCTACTTGTCTATTAAGTCTTGTTACTTCTTCGTGCTACATTCCTACGGTTGTTCTTTTGGTTTAGTAAAATCCCGTGAAAGAATCAATTTCCCGGTTTAATCAAGGAATAGTAAAATCCCGTAGAACTTGTAATCATGTCAAACATCGTACCTACTATCGTTTCTTCTGTAGCTGAGGACGTTCAAGCAGGTAGATCAGATACTCGTCCACCTATGCTGGATAGAACTGATTATGACTCATGGGCTCAATGAATCCGATTGTACTATCTTGGAAAGGAAAATGGGGTCAACATTCTCAAATCCATTGATGAAGGACCTTTTCAGGTTGAGACTATAAGAGACTTAATTGATACTGCTGCAGATGGAACAATAATCTATGGAATGCATAGACCAAAGATGTATGATGAGCTCAGTGATAAGGAGAAAAAGAGATTCGATGCTGATATCAGGGCTTCTAACATTATTCTTCAAGGTCTTCCAAAAGATATCTACAAGCTTATCAATCACAACACCGAAGCCAAGGCAGTGTGGGATAATGTCAAGATGCTCCTCTCAGGTTCTGAATTAACTATTGAAGACAGAGAATCACAACTGTATGATGAATTTGAACACTTCAAGATGAAACCTGATGAGAGTGTCTATGAGTACTACGTGAGATTCCATAAGCTTGTAAATGACATGAGGAACATCAAAATGACCATGCCAAACATTCAGCTGAACTCAAAATTTGTGAACAACATGAATCCTGAATGGCACAAGTTTGTCACCTCTGTGAAGCTAACCAAAGGATTGAAGAATACAAACTATGAGCAACTCTATGCATTCCTTCTTCCGAATGAGAGACATGCTATGTTTGAAAAAAGGATTCTTGATCAGTTCAAAACCAACCAGGGAGAGACAAGCTCATCAAATGATTCAACTGCTTTTTATACAAATGTTGGAATTACCACCAAAGCTTCTCAAGTTATACCCATGGGTAATGGTAACCACAAACTCATTCCCGATCCAATGTTCAAACAAGCTGATGCTGATGCACGCGTGGGACACTTCATTAATCAACTGGCTCTCATGATTAGTCAAAACATGAACTCTCTCCCACACACCAACAACAACCTCAGAACAGCATCCAATCCACATAATCAAGCCACTGTCAGAGATGGGAAGGTTATGGTGCAGCCAGTTCAAGAAAGGCAGTATGAACAAGGAAGAGGTGGAGTTGGTAGAGGATATGTGGCAAATCAGAATCGTGGAAGGAATCCAAATCAAGGACAAGCAAAGCCAGTCAAATGCTACAACTGTGGTGGTGAGGGACACATTGCTAGGAACTGCATATCTCCAAAATGTCCACAGAATGCAGAATACTTCAGAGACAAGATGTTGCTAGTGCAAGCTCAGGATAATGGCGCAGCTTTGGATGAAGATGAGTTGTTGTTTCTTGCTGAGGGCAATGCCAAGACATATGATGCAGATGTGGATGAGCAGCCAATTCAGGAGATAGGTCACAATCATCAGAATGCCTTTCAAGTCGCTGACTGTGATGCGTACGACTCTGACGTCGATGATGAACCTACTGCACAAACAATTTTCATGGCTAGCATTTCTCCAATGGTCTCTCCTAAGGTCTCATCATCTCAGCAAGCTAGTCCATCCAAAGAATCAATCATCACAGAGGTATTAAAACTATACGATGATGTTGATGAGCAAAAGATACATGACAAAGTACAATCAACTGAAACTTTTGAGTCAGATATTGAAAATATGGGTAATATCAATGTTGTCCCATATGATCAATATGTGAAACAAAGTGAAAGTGAGACTGTACCAAGTGATGCATCTTCTGCAGTCAATGATGACTATATTTTTTATGAATACACTGCATGTGCTCATGATGATTCTGTTGTTTCTTAACTGAATGCCTATAAAGAACAAGTTGCTATTTATGAACAGCGTGCTAAGTTTGAGTTAACCACCCATGAGTAGGAAATGGATGACCAAATGCGTACAACTATTAGAAAAAGTAAGTTTAGAGAAGAAGTATTAAAACATGAGTTAAACTCCTTACAAGAAAAGCTGTCTAAAACTGCTAAGCAAAAACAAGAACTTCAAGAAAATGTTAAAATGCTTAAGCAAGAATTCAGTGCTAAGGAATCAAAACTTTTGAATGATTTTTCTAATCTAAAAACCTTGAAAAACAAGCTTGAAAATAAGTTGTACGTATAATGGAATACCATTCAGACTGCTCACATGATCACTAAGCATAGAGTTCTCAGCGATAAGCATAGTATCCCCATTATAAAGGAATCCAACCTGAGTATGGTAAGATAGCAAAAGTTGCTCAAAATGTAATCTATGATGGCAATGAGATTCTTAAACCTAGACAGAAACCTAGTTGCATTGAGTGCACTGAGGAAGATAGAAAACTAGATGATGCATCTAGGGAGAAAATGAATAAGAAGCTTAACGATCCTGCGTGTAAAGATAAAAACATAACGATCAAACCCCATGATTACACTAAGGAAAATTGGATATCCTTGAACATGTTTAAGCCTCAAACTCAATTAACCCCTGAACAGATCTTTTGGAAGAAAGACATGGATAAGTTAAAAGTTAATGTACTTGTTGAAACAAACACTCCCCTTAGGAAAATGCCTGTAGCTACTATGTATCCTCCAAATACACCAATGCATTTAATTCCTAGATCTATTGCCACTAATAGCAAGACCTTAATCAGCCTATATGTTGTTTATCAACTGTTTGTTGATTTTGAGAAAACGTGTAAAAAGAGAATCACACCTACTGGGATAACTGAGGGGGAAAGGGGTTTTGAGCAAACTAAAGAATGTTATTTAACTGAGGTCATGCCTTTCTTCAAACAATTAAAAGGTCAATTTGAGAGTCTTCAAAAAGGAATAAATTCAAATATTAAAGAAATGGAAAAGGAATTTGATGCAATGATTGTTGAGGTCAATGATTATGAACAGGAACTCAAATATAATGAAGTTGAAAGGAAGAACTTGCATATCCTAAATGAGAATTTGATTTCAAGTTGTGTTGCTCAAGATGTGTTTTATACTGTTACTAAGCACTCTATTATTGCTTCTCGATTTCATGAATTATCTATTGCATTGAAAGTTTCCCATGATCGTGTAATTGAGCTTGAAAACAAAAAATCGGAATTAAATGTGAAAATTGATCAGGATGATCACGATAATTTGGTAAAACATCTTTCTAAACTAGAAGTTGAACATTTTGATTTACAACTATAATATCAACATCTTAAAGAAAATGTCAAAACCTCAAATATCAAGACATCCTCAGATGTTCCAGAGTTTGATGTAGTTTTTTAGATAAACAAACGTGACGAACAGATTCAAGCTCATTGTAACACGATCAGAAAGTTGAAAGCCCAAATCTCTCAATTAAAGGGTGAAATGAACAATGTGACTGGCTCCCAAATGCCTCCTCCTTTAGATTCTAAGTATTCTCAAACTTTTCATCTTCAAAACTTGGTAAATGTTTTACAAAAGGAAAACGAGAGTTTTCTAGAAGAAAATGAAAAATTTAAACGGCACTTTAAAGAGTTATATGATTCAATGAAAGTCACTCGTGACAAAAACAACGAAAAAATAACGTCTTGAAATAGGAAAAAGGGAAACTACCACTTGTATTTAATGAGAATGTTGCATCAAGATCATCCTCAGACTGCAAATATTCTGTGACTGTTAAATACATTCCTCCTCATCTTAGGAATAATGAACTTGTGTTTCATAACTATTTTGCTCACCTTAAGGATAGTCTAGAATGTCTCCGTGAGATTGTGGAAGAGGATTTTATAAATAAGCCTCTTGACAGTGAAATTAGGTTTGTGTGCATTCAAGACAAACGATCTCAAGAGCTGCTAGAATGTTTAATAGCAACATGTCCTAAATCCTTAGGTGCAAAAGGAAAAGCTGTGATGCCTTGTTCTATGCCTAGTGCCAAGCATTCAAACCATTATATGCCCAGTTTTAAGAAAGTGAACACTAACGTGCCTTCAAGTAGTTCAGATCCCTGCACTTCTAGTTCAGGAATGCAAAAAGTAGCAAAACAAACTAATGTTCCAATTCCCTCTACAGGAGTAGGAAGTGACACCAAAGCAAGCGGGTCAAAGCCTCAAGGCAACACAAAGAATGATAGGACCTTGCATGCTAGGAATGCTCAGTGGAAGAAAGTAGAAGATCATCTTAGGGAGGATTTGAATAAGACGAATCGTGGATTCTAGTATTAGCTATAAGCGTACTGTAATTAATTCGAATTCTGCTACTATCTGCAAACCACGTACTGGTGATTGCTTGAATTCTGTTACTAATCATGAATGTGGTGTGAATGATTTGATTAATGCTGTTAAATGCCCGGTTAAAATTGTTAATGCAAAAAATCAAGCTAAGAAGGCTAAAAGGCAAAGGCAAAAGAAAGTTAGAAAACAGTGGAAACCCACAGGAAGAATATTTAGTAAAATAGGTTATCAATGGATACCTTCTGGCCATAAGGCTAATGAGTTCCGCCCTCAATTTGCTAAGACAGTGCCCACTAGTAAATGGATGCCTACTGGTAGAACTATTCCCTTAAGAAGTGAACATACTTTGAATAGGTCAAATATGGACACTAGCACTGCATCTATTTCTGATGATTCCATTGTTTCTACTTCTGATGTGGGTGTTCCAATTACTGTTACTAACCAAATGGAACCCATTCTTGCATGGGGATCCCAATTATCCAGTTATCCATTCTTGTCTGTGTTCAACTGCAGATCGTTCAAATTATTCTGTGGTACCTGGACTCAGGCTGTTCCAAGCATATGACTGGAGACCGGTCACGGCTCATGAACTTCGTGAGCAAATTCATCGGAACTGTAAGATTCAGAAACGATCATTTCGGTGCAATTATGGGTTATGGAGATTATGTGGTTGGTAAAAGTGTAATTTCCAGGGTATATTATGTTGAAGGTCTTGGTCATAACTTGTTCTATGTTGGTCAATTCTGTGATTCCGATCTAGAAGTGGCTTTTAGAAAGCATACTTGTTTCGTTAGAGAACTTGATGGTGTGGAATTATTAAGAGGTACTCGTGGTTCTAACCTATACACCATTTCTATCGAAGACATGATGAAGTCTTCCCCAATATGCTTGCTGTCAAAGGCTTCAAAAACAAATTCATGGTTATGGCATTGTCGTCTCAATCACTTGAACTTCGGTACCATTAATAACCTTTCCAGAAAGGATCTTGTCAGAGGCTTACCCAGATTGAAATATGAAAAAGATCATCTTTGTTCAGCTTGCCAGTTGGGAAAAATCACGAAATATGCCCACAAACTCAGTAATGGAAGTTCTTCATACCCTTCATATGGATCTGTGCGAACCAATGAGAGTGCAAATGATAAATGGGAAGAAATACATTCTAGTAGCTGTTGATGACTACTCTCGATTTACTTGGGTAAAGTTTTTGAGGACAAAGGATGAAACTCCAGATGTCATCATCAAACTTATCAAACAGCTTCAGGTTCGACTCAACAATATTGTTAGAATTGTTCGAACAGACAATGGCACAGAGTTTGTTAACAAAGACTTAATTCAGTTCTATGAAAGTGTTGGAATCAGTCATCAAATAAGTGTTCCACGAACTCCTCAACAGAACGGTGTAGTTGAAAGAAGAAATCGAACTCTTGTGGAAGCCGCAAGAACAATGCTAATTTATTCAAAGATTCTGATGTTTCTATGGGCTGAAGCCATTGCCACTGCGTGCTACACCTAAAATCGTTCCCTTATTCACACCTCTCATGGAAAAACTCCATATGAACTTGTCCATAAACGAAAACCTGATCTTTCCTACCTTCGTGTGTTTGGTGCTTTGTGCTATCCAACAAATGACGGTCAATATTTAGGAAAATTAAGAGCTAAAGCGGACATTGGAGTTTTTGTTGGTTATGCATCAAACAAGAAGGGTTACCGAATCTACAACAAGAAAACCCGAAATATCATGGAAACAATTCACGTTACGTTCGATGAGCTGACCGGTCAAATGGCTCCAGGACAATCCAGTTCTGGACCCGCATTTCAACCTTTATCAAGTAGTCCTATCAGTTCTACTCTTGTTTCTAATCCCTCACCAGCAACTCCGTATGTACCTCCTTCAGAAGATGATTTGAAGAAATTATTTGATCCAATGTTTGATTAACACTATGAGCCAAGTGCTAATGATATGTCAGTTCCATCAACAGAGGCTGCCTCTATCCCTGTCAATGAAGTTAACCCTTCAGTTTCAATATCATTAAGTCAAGAAGCGCCTGCTGCTGATCACTTTGTCTCATCAACAAATCATCAATCATCGAGTGTACACAATGGAAATGGTGCTGCTGTTACAGATGATGAAAACCCTTTTGCTCCTCCAGAAGATGAACCCTTTGAAAACATATTTGCTCCTGAATCATCATCAGAACCATCGTCATCAGGAGATATAGACTCTGCTACTTCAGTTCCTCAACAACAACCACATGAACATCTTAGGAAATGGACACATGATCATCCATTGGACAACATCATTGGAAACCTCTCTCGTCCAGTATCCACACGGAAACAACTTGCAACCGATGCCTTATGGTGCTTCTTCAATTCTGTACTCTCTAAGATCGAACCAAAAGACGTAAAAACTGTCATGAATGAAGACAGCTGGTTCAATACCATGCAAGAAGAAATTCATGAGTTTGATCGACTAGATGTATGGGAATTAGTACCTGCTCCAGATTGTGCAATGATCTTTACTATAAAGTGGATCTTCAAAGTAAAACTTGATGAGCATGGTGATGTTTTAAAGAACAAGGCTCGATTGGTTGCAAAAGGATACCGTCAAGAGGAGGGTATTGACTTTGAAGAATCATTTGCTCTAGTTGCTCGTATCGAGGCAATCAGAATCTTCTTGGCTAATGCTGCAAGTAAGAACATGGTTGTATATCAGATGGATGTAAAGACGGCTTTTCTTAACGGAGATCTTAAAGAAGTCGTATACGTCAGCCAACCTGAAGGCTTTGTGAATCCAGAGCATCCTACTCACGTCTATCGTTTGAAGAAGGCTCTTTATGGTTTGAAGCAATCTCCAAGGGCTTGGTATGATACGCTATCAAAGTTTCTTCTATCTACTGGATTCAGCAAAGGAGCAGTTGATCCGACATTGTTCACCAGAAAGTCAGGCAAACATTTAATTCACGTTCAAATATATGTTGATGATATCATTTTTGCCTCGACTGACCCCAATGAATGTGACTGTTTTTCAAGTGAAATGGGTTCTAAATTTCAAATGTCAATGATGGGACAAATGTCATTTTTTTTGGGATTACAAATTTCACAAAGTCCCGGAGGCATTTTTATAAATCAATCTAAATATGCAAATGAGATTTTAAAGAAATTTGGATTTGATTCTAGTGACCCTGTTGACACTCCCATGATAGAGCGTACTAAACTGGATGAGGACCACTCAGGGATCATGGTTGACCAAACAAAATATCGTAATATGATTGGATCCCTGATGTACCTCACAGCCAGTAGACCAGACATTTTGTTCGCTGTTTGCATGTGTGCTAGATATCAGGCTAAGCCTACCAAAAAGCACCTTGAAGCGGTTAAACGGGTCTTTCGGTATCTCCAAGGAACCATCAATATGGGACTTTGGTACCCGAAGGACACCGGTATGTCACTAACAGCCTATGCAGATGCTGATCATGCAGGATGTCAAGATACACGTCGAAGTACGTCTGGAGGTGCTCAGTTTTTGGGTGATAAGCTTGTGAGCTGGTCTTCAAAGAAGCAAATGAGTACTTCTATTTCCTCTACAGAGGCTGAATACATAGCCATGTCATCTTGTTGTGCTCAAATCCTATGGATGAGATCTCAATTATCTGACTATGGCTTTGAATTCAACAAAATTCCTCTGTACTGTGATAATAAAAGTGTTATTGCTCTCTCATGCAACAACGTACAACACTCAAGAGCAAAGCACATCGACATTCGACATCATTTCATCAGGGAGCATGTAGAAAACGGTGTGGTGGAACTCTATTTTGTGAGGACTGAATACCAGTTAGCAGACATCTTCACCAAAGCTCTTCCTAGAGAACGTTTTGAGTTTATCCTCCCACGACTTGGTCTAAAGAGTCTACAACCTGAAACACCCAAACGTCTTCAAGAGGAAGACGAGGAGTAAAGGTCTTTATTCATCTATCTCTTGTATATATTTATTCAAAAAAGCAAAATACAAAATTTAAAAACCCTCAAAAGAAAGTATAAAAATATAAAATTCTCTAAAATCCATAAAAAATTGAAAAATCTTGAAAAAAAAAATCCAAAAATATTCTTATTTTGTCATGTTTTTCCTTATTCGATATCATCTACGGACTTTGTGTTGACATTTAAAGAATGTCACGGGTCTTTAGATGTTCTTCGAATGTACATAGTTTTTGTAAAAAAAAAAATAATAATAATAAAAAAAAATGAGGCGGAGAAAAATGGTGGTTTATTGTCATTTCAGGCAGTAATCCGTTTTAAAATTAAAGAACAAAGCCATGCTTTAACTTATTTTTCAAATCTCATGCTCTGATTCTTAACACAAATGTTTGTCATCAATAATACAAATGTTTCTCTTTCCAAATATTTTTCCGTCTAATGATTATTCTGAAAAATATTTGCCATCTAATGAAAACTCAATTGCTTTGTAAAATAACTCGGACTCTACTTTTGGAAATCATCTGGACTTATTGTTTATCAAAAATATCTATCTCTCAATCAACAACTTATGTCATTGATTGAGGAGGAGAATGATTTCAATTAAATCAAAAAGTTATTTGTCATACAATTGTTTTCAAAAGATAATCATGCATGTTTAATCAATGGAGTTTAAAGTATCAAAATCCGATCCTTATCAGTTAAAACGTTTTCATAATCAAGTCACAATTCTCCTTAAAAGCTTTCAAAATCAATTAAAATCTACAGAGATCACAAATCTCAAATGATTTGATAATTGTGATCGGGGGAGAATTTGTGATTTAAATTGGATTAAAACTGATAATTCGGTAAATGGTTTTATAAGGATGTACAAGCTCTCCTTCCCACATGTGCCAAACGATCTCAAATTTTCCAAGCACATGTTGAGGGGGAGCATCTATCTTAAACCACAATGTGCAGTCTTTTCCTAATATGTGCAAAACATTTTCAAATATCTATGCATATATTGAGGGGGAGCAACTATTTTGAAAACCACAGTCTTTATATAACTAATCTTAGATGCAAGCCAACCCCTCAAACATGAAAATTATTTCCATTACAAAATGATGCTTGATGCAAATGTTGAGGGGGAGCTCTTGTTCTAAAAATATCAAAAATAATTCAGGTACAAAATGCTTTGATAATATATCACAAGTATCTGGATTGATTTACAAATGGTTTTCAATTTGTTCCAATGGCAGATGAACAATACCAAATAGACCAACCAACTTTACTTTATGTTTGGTGATATAAGGATGATAAGGTTAGGTATCTATTCCCATGATCCGCCAGAACCGAAGGGATCTACCCAGGGAAAATCCACTAGATAGTGTAGAAGTCCTTAGGTATGATGAAAAAAGGAGAAATGTGAGATATGGGAAGAGTGCGGACTGAGACTGAGCTAGTACTGGAATAAACCCAACAAGGTTCTAGTTATGAACTCTCGGTAAGCGCTGAAGGGGTTGAAGAATGAAAAATAATTGAATGAGAAAAGGGTGAAAATAAATAGCCCTCCATTTATTCAACCTTAGGGTAGATACCGGGTTCAATTCATATGCTACTAGTGGCTACCAAGGTAACATCGGTATTGAAGACAAGACGTCATGGACCCAGTGAAGCACTGCACTTCATCTTCTGAAACCACTTAAGTTCCTCTTAAAAGGACTTGTTTCATTCTCACGGGGAACCGACATTATCTATCGACTTTCTCTTAGAGATTGTTGATATTGAAGAAGGAGACCCTCTCCCTAGTCTCCGAAATAGGATCCAAATATGCACAAATTGAGTCTAGAGCCACGAGATCATCAATAAATCTCATTAGGACACTTTAAATGAAGACTCTCTATTTCACACAATGTGGAAAAAGAGATTATATCTTGAGTCCTACGCATTATCCTTGTGGTATTGCCAGAACATCTGAGTGATATGCATACATATTCACAATGAAGATGGAAAGCCTTCTGGAGCCAACATCAAACAAGCTCCTGGTGGGTGGCATGTGAGATCTATCCAATAGATCAACCATGTGACAACTGAACAGAAACAATGGGGCGATTCAATCTTTTGAATCAATCCTGGTTCAGGTTATGGATTGACGGATACCTTTGAAAAACCGGTCGTTATGCTTAAAAACTCTTTTCTTTAGCACATCGACTGTGTACTAATATTTCAAAAAATAAAAGGTGTTTATGATTGATAATTGATTTTCATTAAAACCTTCGTTGTATTGCAAAAACAATTTCTATTGAGCGATACACGATTGTTTTTCAAATCTCTTTTCATCAATCAGTGAATCTCAATTCGCTGGTTCACTCACTCCGTGTTGTCTTCTTTGAGACGTTCCGGTTTGAGAACAGCTAGAGCAGCTACGAAACCCTGTCAAGGAAATTCTTCGGAATTATACCTGATCACAGGCAGTACTTGTACTGATCAACGGGGAACCGTGGGCCGTGTACCTCAATTCAACGAAAGTGATCAAAGACACTTTCGTGTACTTTATTGCTAACTGTTGTATGCAGGTACGCCCGACGTTTGCAGCTGATCAAAATGAAGCGGTCTATCCATAGCCGCATGCTCACACATCACATTCATTTCAAAAGAAATCATGATTAGTGCATCAATGACTCTGATATTCTCTCTCCATGCTTCTGCTACGCTGCTGCCTATATCATGAATCAACGAAAGCTTCCGCTACTCTGATGAGAAGAAATCATGATCCAGAATGTGATCATGTCGGTCCAAATGTCACAACATCACATAATACCAAAACCACAAAGGAAGATTCAGAGATTTATGTTAGCTGATGATCTCAATGCTGGCTCAAAACTCATCATCACGTGGATCAGTTAAAGACCTCCACTTGAAATTATCCAAACATGCGGAACATGAAGAATCAAAGACTACGAGCTACTGAGCAAAGAACTAAATCAAGAATCCTAGAACAATCTAATATAATATCGGTTTGTATTCATTGTAAATTGAGGTGACCTTCCTTAGGGGGAGATTGTTAGAAATTAGAAAATTCAGTCATTAAAGAGTCGGTCACCTCAAGTATATGTATTCGTTAGAAAGCTCGTAGTCGTAGTCATGTTATGTTAGCAAGTAGTTTGTTATGTAACACCGTGGAGGACGGACGGTTCTTTACCCACTGTATGCCTGATCCACAGCTCGTAGGTGGCGTTTATTTGTAAGACACTATAAATACCCTCTACCTCCCAAGGTAGAGGGTTGGAGCTTCAATACCATTTTTCTTTGTTTCACATAGTTCCCAACTCTCTTCCATTTCTCACTCTAGAACTTTCTCTCTCTAAACATATTTAACGCCTCATGTGATTATGGTTTAGTGTGTTTGTGAAATCCAATATCTAACATGATCATCTATGCACCCTGAGTGAGCCAATTGGCTAGGGATTCCTCCAGCTGTGTTAAGTTCCAAGGAACTCTCCACATTAGGAGTTGCCAAAGGTTGGGTCTTAATGATGTTTCCACTATCCTGACCAGCATCTAAGCATGAATTAGTAGTGGAAGCCCTTCCAATCATGTCACCTCCACAACTTGTGACAGCCTCATGAACAACACCACTAACACCAGACTTAGGTAGCTTGGTGCCCTTCCTCCTCCTAGTCCACAAAATGGTTTGGGGTTGACTAGCAGTGAGTTCAATTGCACTAGCAGTGGGTTGAGTTTCACTAACAGTGGGTTGAGGTGTACTAGCAGTGGGTTCAGGTTCTATGGGTTGGGATTCAAGACCTTCATCAAACTTAGGAATAGCAGGCAAATTAATCATATGTGGGAATAAGGGAACATCTCTTATTTGAAAATTAGGGTTCTGATTCCTCATATGTGCAAAGACCTTAGGAAGCAAATAATGCACTTCATACTCCCTAGTATGCTCAACAGGTTCCTCTATTTGACTTTCCACAATAAGTTGCACAAACCTAGGATATAAGTAATATTTACCTTTCTTCCTAATATTTTGCACAAACCCTTCATAAATCATCCTAGACCAATTAAACTTCCTTCCCTCAGATAGACATATGACAGCAGTAGCAATTTTGGAGGGAAAGTCATCAAATCCAGTGGTCTTATTACATATACACATCAACAAGGTATGAATCAAAAACTTCCATTGTTGTGAAAACATTCCCTTAAAAAACTTTACCTTGTCTCCCCTGTGAGTATATCCTAGCCTCTCTAAACCTTCAAAAATCTCAACATCAGAAAGGTTAACTACACCATCAGCATCATCAAACTTCAAAACCCCTCGAATAATCTCCTCATCAACTAAAATCGCATTCTCATCCACCACAGTACTAAAAACTTCCACTCCATCTATCTCCTCAAGCTTAGCATTTCCCCAGAATTGATGTATATAGGCTTTAAGGATGGTGGGTGCTACAGTTAATGCAAAGTGGATAGGACTGTGAATAAGGAAATCAATCATTTGATGAAAACCTTCTGATCGACTGTTTTTGACCAAATTAGCAACTAGTTTATGGGTGTTGGAGTATTGGTTCGGCATGGTGATAGGTGAGATTAATGATGTGGGATTTCTGAATTAAACAGATGGAAGTAGTTTGGGTTTATGTAAAGCGCCAATTGAAAGTGATTTGAAGATCAATTAAATGATCTATCAGTGATTTGGGGATATAAATGCGTTTGCACCAAAGTTACCAAACAGCCCCTCAAGTATCCAAAAACAGAATTATGCTAGCAGTGGATTGAAAACCACTAGCAGTGGTTTGAAAGACTCTAGCAGTGGATACAAAATTACACTCCAATCTGTTGACCAAGATTTACAGCAATCAAATCTTTGTCAAAAATAGTGATATCACACAAAAATATGAAGGATTACAAAAGATTTTTTTTTCTTTTTTTTTTTTTTTTTTGTTTTTATTATCCCTAATCAACAAAATCTCCAAAAGTTCCAAAGTACAACAATCCTTCATACCTGCATATCAAAAACATAAACCAAATACTGAAAAGATGGTTAATGTAGGATCGATATATTTATTGTGTTGATGATTCGGGTGGTCTTGGATGATCAAAATACATGTTATCCATTAGAGAGAGAAAGTAGAGAGAGGGAGATTTCTTGGTAGAGACTTGGTTCAAAAGTTGAATGTTAGATTAAGAAAAGCTCCACCCCTTCCATGGATGGAAGGGGTATTTATAGTTACAAACATACCGTCCTCCTATCGGACTGTGGATCAGGCATACAGTGGGTAAAGACCCGTCCTTCCTCCACGGTGTTACTCTAAACTATTCTAAGCTACTGACTGACTAATTAACTACATAATAACGTAAATAACTACAAGTCTACGAGCTAACATATGCTAGACCATAATTGGGGTGACCGACACTTTAATATGGAATTTCCAATTCCTAACAATCTCCCCCTAAGGGAGGTCACCCCATGATTTACATTTTGAATCCTAGCATTCTATTCTTGACTTTGTTCTTGAGCTCGTAGACTTGAATTCTTCAACATCTGAATCTTTGTGATTTAGCAATGACTCTTCATAGTCCGATTACTTTGTACTTTAAGTGGAGGTCTTTGAACTGATCCACATCTTTGATGATCTTCGAGCTTTCATTGAGATCATCAGCCACAGTAAATCTCTCTGGATCATCCATAGTTGTGTTGCCTTTATGTGATGTTGTGACTTTCGGACCGACATGCTCACACTTTTGAATCATGACATCTTTCCATCAGAGCAGCGGAAGCTTTACTGGTTCATGATATTTGCATCAACGTAGCAGAAGCATAGTATTAAAAATATCAGAACCAGGTTTTGTAGATATGCACCAGTCATGATTTCTTCAATTAAGTGTGGATTCTGTGAGCATGCGGCTTTGGATTGACGCCTCAATTCTGATCAGCTGCAACCGTCCAAATGTTCCTACAAACAACAGTTAGCAATAAAACACATGAAAGTGTCTTTGATCACTTTCGTTGAATTGAGGTACACGGCCCACGGTTCCCCGTTGATCAGTACAAGTACTGCCTGTGATCAGGTAGGATTCCTAAGAATCTCCTTGACAGGGTTTCGCAGCTGATCTAGCCGTTCTCAAACCGGAACATCTCAAAGAAGACAACACGGAGTGAGTGAACCAGCGAATTGAGATTCACTGATTGATGAAAAATTATTTGAAAAACAATCGCGTATTGCTTAGAAAAAAGAGTTTTGCAATACAACGAAGGTTTTATGAGAAAGATCAATTTTCAATTAAAAATACCTTTTGTATTTGAAAGAGAATACACATTCGATGTGCTAGAGAAAGGAAGATTTGCACATCGAATGGTTTTTCCAAAAGTATATTTTTTTTTAAATCATATATACTTTTTGTGTTTGAAAACATAAATACACATTCGATGTTCTAGAGAAAAGAAGATTTGCACATCGAACGGTTTTTTCAAAAGTATTCGTCAATTCCATTCCTGGACCAAGGTTGATTCACGAGTGAATCGCCCCATCGTTTCTATCCAGTTGTCACAAGTTTGATCTTTAGAAAAGATCTCACATGCCACCTACCAAGAGCTTGTTTGATGTTGGCTCTAGAAGGCTTTCCATCTTCATCGTGAATATTTTACATATCACTCGGATGTTCTGGCAATACCACAAGGATAATGCGTAGGACTCTTAATTATATACTCACTTTCCACATTGTGTGGAACAGCAAGTCTTCATTAACTTTGTGTCCTAAAGAGATATTGTGGATGATCTCTTGGCTCTAGACTCAATTGTGCACATTTGGTTCCTATGCCGGAGACTAGGGAGAGGGTCTCCTTCTTCAATATCAACAATCTCTAAGAGAAAGTCGATAGATTATGAAGGTTCCCCGTGAGAATGAAACAAGCCCTTTTAAGAGGAATTTGAGTAACTTGGGAAGTTTAGTGCAGTGCGTCACTGGGTCTATGACGTCTTGTCTTCAATACCGGCGTTACCTTAGTAACCACCAGTAGCATATGTATTAAACCCGGTTTCTGCCCTAAGGTTGAATTATTGGAGGGCTATTTCTTTTCACCCTTTTCACATTCCAATTCTTTTTCATTCTTCAACCCCTTCAGTGCTTACCGAGACTTCATAACTAGAACCTTGTTGGGTTTATTCCAGTACTAGCTCTGTCTCAGTCCACACTCTTCCCATATCTCACTTTTCTCCTTTTTTTCATCATACCTAAGGACATCTACACTATCTAGTGGATTATCCCTGGGTAGATCCCTCCAGTTCTGGCGGGATCGTGGGAACGAATACCTAACCTAACCATCCTTATAACACCATGCATAAAGTAAATTGGTCGGTCTTTTGGTATTGTTCTTTTCTTCTTAAAACCAATTGAAAAATCATTTGGAAAAACAATCAAGGTACTTGTGATACGAGATCAAAGCATTTTGTACTTTAATAGTTTTGATCATTTAGAAAACCTCCCCCTCAACATGTGCATATGATTTAGAAATTGTTTAGCACATGGTGGTAAGAGGACTTTGAAATATTTTCTTTGATCACAATTTTCCTAGAAAAAGCCATTTGATTTTCTTGGTAAATTCTCCCCCTCAATATGTGCATAGGATATTTGAAATCATTTTATTACATAGAGGAAAGAGTTCTTTTGAAGCACATTTACGATCACACAAGCCATTAAGAAACCATTCGCTCCCCCTCAATATGTGCATCAATATATGAAAGAGTTTAGCACATATTAGAGAGAGCCAGCACATTGAATCAAATGATCACCTTTTATCAAATTTCATATTAAATCACAAATTCTGCCCTGATCAAAAATATCAAACCCTTTGAGATTTTGGATCCCAAGTGATTTAATGAGGTTTAGAAAACATGGGAGAAAATGTGGCCAGGTTTAAATACTCATCTAGTTTTTGGATAAATCCTCCTCCTCAACATGTGCATTGTGTATTTGAAATCGTTTGGCACATGGAGGCAGGAGTGCCTTTGAAGGACTAAAACCAATTCCATTAAAACAGATTTGAGATTTAAATCACGATCTCTCCCCCGATCAAAAATTTCAAACCAATTGAGATTTGTGATCCCAATTGATTTAAATCATTTAGAAAAGTTTGGGGAAAGACGTGGCAAGATTTAATTTTGAAAGATGACAGATAGGAACAAATTTAAACATTAAAGATTGTTAGTGTCAGGTATGATAGTTTTAAGAGATCTTTAAGTAAAATAAAACAATTTCACAATCAAACAAGAACAGAAAAAATTTCATTTTGAAAGATCTTGATTCTAAATAAAAATCATACCATGACATACCATTAAATCTTTAGATCACCACATTATTTAACGTACAAACCGGACTTTTTTTTTGATGATATTTTGTTTGAAAATATTTAATTTGAAATCACTCTCCCCCTCAATTCATGACATTAGTCGTTGATTGAGTGACTTTAGTTAAAATGAAGTCCGGTTGATTTCCAAAATTTGAGTTCAATTTATTTTCAAAAACAATATTTTTCCATTTTCTAAATTGTTTTAAGAAAAATGGTATCATCCACTACATTCCTGTACAAAGATACGTTAGGTGGTTGAGAATCTGCTTCTGTTGTTGCTGTAGGGCTTGGAAGAAAAACCGTCTGCTGATGCAGTGAGACTTCTTACGTTGCATTTTAATGCCAACTGAGGTTAAATTAAGCTCCGTTTCTTCATTTGCTGATGAAGAAAACCATCTGCTGATGCAGTGAGACCTCTTACGTTGCATTTATGCCAACTATCCATAGAAGTCCAATTAAGCTCCGTTTCTTCATTTGTCAACCCAAGATATAGTTACCCTTTCCTTTCGGCATCCAATCATCTTCATTAGTGGGATCCGGATTGGGAACATTCTTATATCCATGATATCTGCATACGTTAGTGAACATACATACAGATATATGGTGGTCGACATCACCCATAACAACAATCGACTAATTAAAGTCAACTCAACATAACAATCAGATCATATAAGGCATGGGGTTTATGTATTAATCAAACTCTAATCAATTATATTTTACAGATAAGCACGTAGGATGATTAAGAAAGTCCGTTAGATGATGTAAATTTGAAAACATTCTCCCCCTCAATCAATGACTCATTTTTTGAAAAAATTTAAAAGCACAGAAGTCATTGATTGAGTTTGCAAATTAATACGAAAACTCTGATTCTGATTGATTTTTCAAGCAACTCATTTTCCACCATTTTGAAATACAACAAATATTTTTCTGAAGAATTTATAGAAGGAAAAACATTTGTGTAGGAACAGCAGTCCTTCGACATACTTTCCTCATTTAGTTTTAGGATAAGTGCACGAAATATTTGAAAAATGTTTAAGCGTAGCACTTTCCTTCTTTGAAAAACGGGTTGCTATCTGAAATAATAGCAAACCATAATTTGGAAGAGCGGGTTACAGTCTGAAGTAACTGCAAGCCATATTTTGAGACATGTTTAGGAAAAGAATATTTACACCTCCTGCTCGAACTTCATCTATGGTCCCGTGCCATTATTGAATGACATTTCTAAGACCGCAGATGTTATCGATACCAGAAGACATGTCTTGGAAAACATATTTTTGGTATTTTTCAAATTTTTCTGATTTTTATGGGTTTTTGAAATTTTCAATTTTTCTATTTTCTTTTTCTGGTTTTATATTTTTGTATTTTGTTTTTGATAAATGTATACAGATAGAATAGATGTTATAGTTTACGAAGATGATGATACGAGTACCGAGATAAGGATATCGAGTAGCCCCGTTGTAGAAGATAGAAGTCATCATCTCTTAAACATTCACCACCAAAACTTCCAAGGCTCTTGCATTGAAGAAAGAAATTGAACCATCTGAAAGTGAGACTTTGGCAGCTTCCCCCCAAACCGAAAATCCTATAGCTGAGCAGATTCAAAGATTTCTTTCAAGCTTCTCTTAGCCAGGTGCACAAAGAGGCACACCATTATCATTGAACATGCTGCTCCTTTTAAGAATAATCATCGTGATTCATCGTTCGGGGTTATATCATCCAATAGAAGAACAACAACGTATCATCCCACACATAAATAACTCTTCTCAAATTTCATTCCACTGAAGTTTGAAGCAATCCATTCCAAAAGGTATCAAGAGAACACTTCCCCCAAGTAGATGAATTGATGCAGTCAGTCTCTTAGACTAGAGCTCACGAACCCGAATACACATACCCGAAGACAAAGAAACTTATACCATCGAAGTAGCAGATTAAGTCCAATAGCCAAAGAATAACCCTGATGTATACTTTTCTCTCCCCCTAAAGAAAGTGTATAAAGCTCAAGAACCCGAAGTACCCGAATGCCCAAAGAGAGAATAACCGATAACATTGAAGAAGCAGGCCGAATCACTGATTATCTCTGCGGGTGACAATCTCTGCGGATGTCAACACCGGAATAAGTGATTATATCTCTGAATCACTGATTAAGCCCTCAAGTAAAACAGCTGAGCATCCCCAATGTACACAATCTCTCTCCCCTGATGATTGTGATAACATCAAAATCATCACACACTTGTGTACCTCTTTCATCTTCAGAAACTAACTCTTCCATCTCTTCCCCCACATAGTTGGAATAAGAACACTAAACGCCTTGATGAGTAAAACCTTGAGTTTCTCTGCGGTCATGACAATTGTCTTCCCGGGATATCTTCAATCACTTAGAAGTATTAAGCTCATCAAGTTTACTCGCCATGAGTCAAACCTTGAGTTTCTCTGCGGTAATAACATTTGTCTTCCCGGGATATCTTCAATTACTTAGAAGTATTAAGTTCATCAAGTTTACTGGCGTTTAGATACGTGTCTCCTTCCCCCTTGCTGGTTTTGACACTTCAGAATCAGCAACTCTTTGTAAGCCCGTATACTAGAAATTTGTTGAGAAGAACACTTGAACTCTTGTGAGAATCAACTTGCTGAAGAATGTGAGCAAGTCTAATTGGGGATTAAATCAGACATTTCACCCTCCCCCAATTAGTGCTCTCCCCTAAACCGACAATCTTTTTGATAAATGCCCAGATTAAGAAGAAGTCTTTAGATCATTAAATGCAACTCGTCTTTGGTCTTCTAACATATAGCAAGAAATGTAGAACAGACTGTAGACTCGACCTTCTTCAAGATTGTCCCAATGGGGAATAGAGTGTTAACATCTTCAACTCACACCAAAAAGCATCCCACCAAAAGGCATCCCAATTAACTTACATCTTGCAAATTCCCTTAGCTAAAATCCCTCCCAATCAAACAAGAATAGAAAGATGTTCATCAAGGAAATCAGCAATCAGGCCGCAACGAACACACAAGATGGTAACACCAAACTACCAATCACATCAAACAAGAACAGAGAGATTGTTCGGAATCATCATATTGATGTATACGTGAAGCATTAACGGAAGCACTTTGTCGATAAACTCATCAATCCGAGTGAAGATGTCAACCAATGGCTCTTAGAAGAAACTCCATGTAAAGATGATCCGACAAGAAGAAGCTCGGTTCTTACATTAGTTAGGAGCCGTATGACCATATATTCTCATAAGTCAATCAACCATGTAGAATTATCACACTTCTTCTCCCCCTCAAGAATTGCATACGAAGATGCCATTCTTGATTAAACAAGTGAACATCATCCAAATGTAGTCTATTCACACTTCTCCCCCGCAAAATTAGCACAGGATGTCGCCATCGTCATTATAGTTGAGAAAGTGGAATCATAAAACAATCAACAGTAGCCCGGTTCACTTGATGACTGAAGCGCATGGAAAAAGTATGAAGCATGTTGATGAGAATGGTCATAATAAGAAGATTTCTCTTCTTCAGAAGATAAAGCGCACTGAAGTATACACTTTTCTTTTCTTTAGAGAACGAGGTTTGAACTGAAGTATTCAAACGTCATTATGTTGAAGTACGAGGCCTGAACTGAAGTGAACAGACGTCATAATATCTCTCTTTTCAAACTCTCGTGGCAAAACATGTAAACATCACCATTATCATTCAGTAGGCTCTTTGCAGTGACAGCTGATGGAGATAACCCAATATGATGAATTTGACCCTGAAGTAAAGTAACCCGAACTCGTGACTTAAACTTGCACATATGTAACAAAGAGCGGTGCCGATTTCCATTAGCATCTCTAAGTACTCTCTAAGTACTCTATACTCATCATCCAACCAACCATCAAGTAATAGACGTACTTTACCTCTTGAAAATCCACAATTGAATGTGACACTGAGCACTACAACGTAACTCCTTAAAGTGATAGTTATTTTGAGATGATAAGAGCCCAATTCCCCCAAGTGGTAAAAAGAAAAGGTAAAAGTCACCCAACAATAACTAGATTTCCAAGTCTTCGTTTTTGATAATAAGCTCGAACAAGGATCATGAAGAATCTTCATCCAACCATCCCCGATACCTTCAGATACTAAGTACACTCGCCCGTGATATTTCACTTCAACCTCAAATAAATAATACTGAATTAACGCCGTTGTCACATCTTCTGAACTGCTCAAATCTAGCCTTCTTTGACATTTAAACGAACTTTGATAATGGTTTCATCCCGACCATGGTTAAAAGAACGTAACCCCGTAAAACCATGTAATAACCAAACTGCCATGAAGACAACCCAAACACACACCCAATTCATGAAGTACACCCTTTTATCCCTTCTTTGAAGCAGAAACCGTAGCACCAGCATCAGAAAAGATCCCAAAATACACTTTCCTTTTCTCCAGGATGGTTCCATCAGTACTGGATTTTACAATTCTATGGTTTAAACCAAAAAATAGTTTCTTTCGCGGGATTTTACAAAACCAAGAATAAACCGTAAGATAGATCCGGAAATGCACCTTACTATTATCAGGATGTTTCCATTGTTACGGGATTTTACAAGTCTATGATTTAAACCGAGAAATAGATTCTTTCGCGGGATTTTACAAAATCAAGACAAAATCATAAGCAATGTTAGCTTGAATGTGTTATGACAATTTGGTTTCAGTGAATATCTGTTTTAGGAGAACGTGCAGCGGTTCATCAACGGTCCATTATCCAACATCAACAACATCAACAACCATCCTAGTCAACACTTTGGTAAACACATCATTCACGCATTCAGTAGGCTATTGTAGTGACCACATGGAGAATTAAACCCGATATGCCAAACTTGATCATGAAGTAAAACTCCCCAGATTTGTTACTTAAACTTGTACTAATCCTCGTGAACAAGAAACGGTGTACCCAATGTACAAAACCTCTTGACATTCTCAACAGAGTGAGACACCGAAGTGATAGCTACGTTGTGGGTTAAGTGAGAAAGAATCACAAACGCAACTGAATAGCCAAGTCTTTATCACCCTCTATAAACGCCCAAACAAGTCATCTTTGCGGAAGGGTAGAAAGAAAGAAGATGAAATAAGTAAACACGCCCAGAAAATCCTCACTTCAATTTCAAATAAGAAATATCGAACTCAAACAATCCCGTAGTCAACCTTGATCAAATATCAATTCAAGCCGTGACGAAATATTATCCATGAAAATGTATATATCAAAGTATCAATCTGCACAACCCATCAAATCACATCATCATACCCAATCTTATCATCGCTTCTCTCTATCACAGACCTCATCGACAAAATTCATCCAATCGCAAGACTCATTATCAAACTTCATCATTAATCCTCATCAACAGAATACAAATAGCAGCCCGAGAATATTCGAATCATAAGATTAATTATTCTTCCCAAATTGAAGCTCAAATCTCCTAATAAGTGAAATCGACTCATGAATAACATACCACTTGAGACCCGATCCAAGTCACGTAAAGGCACACATAACATTCTCTTAATATCCATGTGTGCGTCTAAATCAAACTGATTCACGTTATGATTTACGACATAAACACATGGCCCAAGTTCAAAAATCATATCATGTGGCCCATGATCTAACATCACCTTATACATTAGGCCCATTCAGAAAATCATACCCGGTTACACCAAATATTCGGTGTATATAACACCCACTAAATCACTTATAACCCTAATATCACTCAATCTGATATCCGCCCCCATTCATATCACTCAAACCCTACTTCTCCTTACCAAAATTAATCTGCCTCCCATCTTCATCTTAGGAACGACACACACCAATTAATACACCTTAAACAAATAAGCCGCACCTTCTTCAGATAATCCTAACACCTTTCATAATCTCACCACAGGGTTGGTTTGAGACATGGTTTGTTAGACCTTGCCACAGGGATGGTGAGGTCTTAGATTCGAAGGTCCATAATATGCCCAGGGATGGCTTGAAGCTAAGAGACGGCTACAAGATTTAATCCACAGATTTGAGGTAAGATAACTTTAGGAATAACTTGTTTGTAACTCGTATATAACCGATCATAAGACAAATGTTTTAACATCGATTGGTAAACCCATTTCTTAGATCGTATATTAACATGGTCTATGATAAAAACAGTTCACACAAACAAAGTTTTGTGGAGATTGGACACATAATCGAACCTATTCTGAGATTGTATTAGAATGAGTCGTTTTTCTTTATGAGTCTTAGATATGAATAAGAGTTTTAAAACTGGAATAATTATTTTGTTGATGTTTTAATATGGATTAGAGTTGGAAAGGCTGAGATTGACCCTCGTTCATGGTCCTTTTCAGTTTCAGTTGATGTTGTGCCAATGATGTTTTGTAACTGAGGTCAAAGTAGTTTTGAGGTCAAGTGGTCAGGGTCAAATCTTCTTCACATCTTCAGTCAAGTCGCTAAGCTTGTTAAATAACAAGTAGCTGAGATTGTCAAGTCGCTAGCCATAGTATTATCAAGTCGCTACTTTAAAAAAAACTCACAAATCGCTACTTGTAAATATAAGTTGCTACATCTTAAAATTTTATCACAAGTCGCTACTTTTGACAGTCACAAGTCGCTAACTTCAGTTTTTCAAACACAAGTTGCTAACTAGTAAAGACTAGTCGCTATCATCTTAAATCGCTAACTTATACATACAAGTCGCTAGCTAGAACATAAGACTTTTTCTGGCGTTTTTTATGTTTTCCGTTCATCGTTACCCAGAAAAAGTGACAAAGATTGCATCATTTGACCCATGAATATGACCACAGTTAAAATAAGCAGATATGTCAGATGCATAATATTGACCAAAAAGAAATAGACCATGAGACAATAACTTACTGAGAAAAGACACAATACTTTCTCAAAATATATTACTCATAGATTCATTTTCAAAGTTACCACAATTTGGACACAATACAGAGAAAAGACAGATTTCGACCATGAGACATTTTGACCAAAAGATGCATAATACTGTTAAAAACTGTTGTACCAAAGTATCATGAAACATAAATTTTTCTGACCAAGAAAGTGATGAAAAACAGTTTTTAGATAAGATTCAAACCACCAAATTAACCACAAAAAAGTCGACCAAAAAAAAACATAACCGGTACCATCACCGCGTCAAACATAAACCGCATCAAACCATGAAAAAAAAACCACGAGAATCAACACACACAACCAAACCTAGGCTCTGATGCCATTTGTAGGATCAATATATTTATTGTGTTGATGATTCGGGTGGTCTTGGATGATCAAAATACATGTTATCCATTAGAGAGAGAAAGTAGAGAGAGGGAGATTTCTTGGTAGAGACTTGGTTCAAAAGTTGAATGTTAGATTAAGAAAAGCTCCACCCCTTCCATGGATGGAAGGGGTATTTATAGTTGCAAACATACCGTCCTCCTATCGGACTGTGGATCAGGCATACAGTGGGTAAAGACCCGTCCTTCCTCCACGGTGTTACTCTAAACTATTCTAAGCTACTGACTGACTAATTAACTACATAATAACGTAAATAACTACAAGTCTACGAGCTAACATATGCTAGACCATAATTGGGGTGACCGACACTTTAATATGGAATTTCCAATTCCTAACAGTTAAGGTTAGCAGTGGTTAGATAAAACAAGAAGTGGTTCCATATACTTAGCAGTGGGTAGCCAACAGTGCTAAATTCTAAGTCAATATGGTCAACTTCTGTAATTAAATCGTTTACCAAAGTCAAAGGACTTCATTTACTCCTCAACCACTTACACCTTCCCCTCATTAACTTCCTGATTCCATCTTAACCTTTATTTAATAACTTTAGACTCACATACTTCATTACACCAATACTTATCTTCTTCTAAAATCTCTGAAAAGCTGCATTACCAAAAATCACCATGAGCAATTCCAACCCAATCAACATCTCATCAGACAGCTCTATCTCATATAGCATGTGGGATAATGAAGCTTGGCATTATGTTCTTAACAACCCAGGGAAAACCAAGAGAGAGGTGTGTGGAAAACTAGAAGGGGGGGTTGAATAGTTTTGCCAATTAAAACTTCCTTTTAATCTAATTAGATCTACTTATGTCAATCTATTTGGATGTGTGTGTTGGATGTTGATAAAAAAGCATGTAAAGGCAAGTAATGAAAAGATAAGAGTAAGAAGCACAAAACCACAACGCGAGTATTTATAGTGGTTCGGCTACAAGGACACCTTCCTTGCCCTACTCCACTCCCCGAGTCACCTACTCGAGAGTTCGTAAACACTAAACCAATCTCCTTATGGCGGAGAAGCCTTCACAACGTCGCCTACCCTTTTTCCGGTGCTAGGCTAACCACCGGGTTCTTTCACTCCAAGGTGAACCACACCTATATAACCTCGCCTACCCTTTATAAGGTACTAGGCTAAGTACCTAGTTCTTTCACTCCAAGGTGAACTACACCTTCACAACGTCGCCTACCCTTTATTAGGTACTAGGCTAAGAACCTAGTTCCATTGCAATAGAGGAACTACTACCACACTACACCAACGACTAATCCCAAAGGAGATCTACTCCTTTACAACATCATCAAGGATATCAATATCCTTGGATCTAATACTAGTCTATCTTGTACATCGAAACACACCATATCGAATGTACATCTAAGGCACCTTTCACTAATGCCTTTGACTAGATCTACAAGACACCCTTCACTAATGTCTTGTGTCTTGACTTCTAAGCACCTTTCACTAATGCTTCTAGTCTTGACTTCTAAGCACCTACTGCAAGTGTTTATGATATGGACGATAGATACCCTTCACTAATATCTTCCTCTTGACACTTGAGACATCTTTCACTAATGTCTTCAACACTACACTTCTTACAAGAAAGAAAGGAATCATCAACAAGAAGACTTCAGTAGCCTTGATGATGAGGAAGCATGGCAACTCATGGACTTGAGCTTGCTCGACTTCAAAGGTCGTGATCTTGCCTTTAAGAGGAACCTAAAAGATCACACAAAAACAAAACTACAAACATAGATCTCTTGGATCTGAGGTTAGTGAGTTTTAAACTCAGGGAGAAAGTGTGTTAGAAAGGGTTGAGAAACAATGAAGAAATGGCTCACTATTTATAGAAGAAAAAATCTACTGTTCCCCGGATCCCTTCCACAAGGGATCCGTCTAGCGTTAAGCTAGGGATCCGTGGGACGCTCCCTTTTACCCATGGGTATTTTGTTTAAGGGTCATGAGTCATGGGTTGAACCATGGATCTTTTAGCTAGATACAATGTATCTTTTGAGTGCAATGCACTTGGTCACTTGGCTATGGGTTGATCCATGGGTTATGGATATTATCCATGTATGATATAAGCATGATGTCATGCAATGGGTTATGGGTCAAGCTCCATGGGTCATGGGCTTTGGGTTGTACCCAACTACATTCAATGTATTTGCCCAATGGGTTATGATACTTAAGTTTCTACCCATTTATATTACCCAATATACTACATACTAGTTATGTGTATATTTTACCCAAATATGTAAACACTAGTTGTTGTACATATGTAATATTAAATCATAAAATCACTTATACATGTTTTAGTGTTTTATGTGAATATGTTAGAAACTATTAGTTCAAACCTATTTACGTATTTTATTTGTTTCGTTAAAATGATTTTACGTTTGTTATCGAAAAAACATTAGAAGATCGTAAAATATAAATAAACGTTTTTACGGCTTATTTGTATTAACAAGGTGTTTGCTGAAGTTACATCAAGAAAGAGAAACCATGATTCCATGAGCATAACTCCTTCAGCTGCTGGTCCATCAACACTGCAACCACTCCCACAAGATGCTATCATCAAGGAAGATAGCTCTGAATCCATGTCAAGCTACATCTCACCATATGAGAGCACAGATGATGACACATCTTCAAGAGTCTTGGTTGTCCCTCCCCTTGCTGCTGTACTCCCAACTGAAGAGCTCCAAGCACCACCTGCAAGAGCATTGTTTGCAGCACCACCACCAGAGGGTCCTTCATCATCCTCTCCACCTGTTAGAGGAACTGTGTTTTGGCTTGCTTGCCCAAAGGTGTGGAAGGTGATTGATAGGCGTGGGGCACCTAAGGTGATACCTAAGTGGGCCTTTCCAAGGAAGCCTTAGGTGGGTGGGGGTTAGGTGTGAAGCTTGTTGTCTGTGTTGGTTGTTGTAAGCATGTTGTGATGTATTCTCCCTTTAGTTTGTAACCATGATTGTAACCACTGCATTGCTTAATGCAGTTTATGAAATATGAATAAGAGAATCATGGATTTTTCCTTTTAAGTCTCTTGCATCATACAAACAGTGATTAACTTCCATATCTCTGCAAAATGGTTAGTGGGAACACAAAGAAACAAACAGTGGTTTGAACATAACTAACAGTGGTTAGAACAAAAATAGCAACACTAAGATCACTTAATAACAGTACAATACTTATACAAACTTTTACAAAACAAGTTGAGATTTAGAGATTAATCATTCCAATACTAACTACAAGGTATTGAAACCTCCCCACATCAAAATCTTTAGTGAGAAGATCAGCAACATTGAAATCAGTATGGATTTTTACCATTTGAATCAACCTTTTCTCATTACAATCTCTAATAAAATGATGCCTTATCTCAATATGTTTAGTTCTAGAATGTAAAACAGGATTTTTAATGATGCAAATTGTACTGTTATTATCAATGTAAATCTTAGTATGCATAAAATTGTACCCAAAATCCAGCAATTGATTCTAAATCCAAAGAACTTGACCACAACAACTAGCAGCAACCACATATTCAGCTTCAGTTATAGAATTTGCCACTATTGTTTGCTTTTTACACTGCCATGAAATTAGTCTGCTTCCCAAAAACTGACATCCTCCAGTTGTAGATTTCCTATCCAAACTAGCACCAGCATAATCACTATCTGTATAGGCCACCAAATCAAAAGGTGAATCCTTAGAATACCAAAGGCCCAATTTAGGATGACCTTTAAGGTATCTAAAGATTCTCTTAACAGCATTCATGTGTGATGTATTGGGTGTGACTTGAAATCTTGCACACACACATACTGAGAACATTATATCTGGCCTAGATGCAGTGAGATACATCAAAGATCCAATCATGGACCTATACAACTTCAAATCAACTTTGGGACTTCCATCATCTGGTAGCAGTGGTTTCTGAGTCTCCATAGGTGTACTAGCACTCTTCACATCCTGAAACCCAAACTTCTTCAAAATATCTGCTACATAGTTGTCTTGACTAATGAAAGTATCATCACTCCTTTGTTGAACCTGTAGCCCCAAAAAGAAAGTGAGTTCACCCATAGAACTCATCTGAAACTTATCATGCATAAGTTTCTCAAAATCCTTGCATAGCTCCTTATTTGTTGAGCCAAAGATGATGTCATCTACATAGACCTGAACCAGTAAAATATCATCCTTGTGCTTCCTAATGAACAAATTTTTATCAATAAACCCTCTTTTAAATCCATTATCCATCAAATAAGTAGACATGCACTCATACCATGCCCTAGGAGCTTGATGCAACCCATACATAGCCTTCTTCACCCTGCATACCTTGTCAGGATGATCAGGATCTTCAAAACTAGGAGGTTGGCAAACATAAACCCCCTCATCAATTGTACCATACAGAAAGGCACTCTTAACATCCATCTGATACACCACAAAATTCTTGAATGAAGCATATGCTAAAAATAATCTAATAGCCTCAATTCTTGCAACTGGAGCAAATACTTCATCATAATCCAAGCCTTCAGTTTGTGTGTATCCTTGAGCAACCAGCCTTGATTTGTTCCTTACCACTATCCCTCTTTTATCCCTCTTATTTCTGAACACCCATTTTGTCCCAATTGCCCTCTTTCCATTAAGAAGGTCAACCAATGTCCAAACTTCTTGAAGCTTAAACTGTAGAAGCTCCTCTTGCATTGATTCAACCCATCCTTCTTCAGACAAAGCTTCTTCCACTCTCTTGGGCTCCTTTTGAGACAGAAAACAAGCAAACAGACAATTTTGCAGATCTTTGTGACTATTTCTTTTGTGAAGTGATCTTGCAAAGAAACCTTGTTCAAGAAAAGTTTTAGTGTTCTTAACCTTGCTTCTTGTTTGAACTGGTGTATTCAAATTTCCAAGTATTTGTTCCTTGGGATGAATCTTATGAATCCTTGTGGTAGTGATTAGACATTCATGAATGACAGTTTCCAAATTAGTAAAATCAACATTGAAGAAATCATCCATGTCTTCATCATCAGTAGGAGTATCAATCTCTTCCAAAGCAGGCATATCAGGATCATGTGGATACTCCTCTTCACCAAATAATGGCTTTGCAGTTGGTCCAAAGAAAGTATTATCATCAGAACTTGCAGCCGGGGTTTCACTTGTACTGGCAGTGGTAGAAGTTGGCTTAGCAGTGCTTTCATTATACCTAGCCGTGCTTTCGTTTGGCTTAGCAGTGCTTTCAGAATGCCTTTTCTTTCTTTCAATTTCTTCTACTGACACTGAGTTATCTTTCAACAACTCATCCTTATCTTGACGATGATTAACATTGCTTCCAGAATTCAAGGCATCATCATCAGTGGGACCTTTCTTATCAATGATGGGTGAGACAGAATCAGCTTTCCACTTTTCAACCAAATAGAACTCCTTTGGAGAATCAGCTTCCTTAGAAATTGTTTCTGCATCAGAATCCTTTTTTGTACATGCATTAACATTAGTGGAAGTTCTTGCAATGATAGGCTCATAATTCATAGATTTGGTTAGCATATCAATGTTAAACAGCCAGTCTGGTCCTTTGGTCTCAACACTAGGAGTCTCTTCACTAAACTGAACATGTAAGTTTTCTTCAACAATCCTAGTCCTCCTATTGTATACTCTAAAGGCTTTACTATTAGAAGAATGGCCTAGAAAGTATTCATCATCATCTTTATCTTGAAACTTGCCTAGGTAGTCTATGGTATTCAAGATAGTAACATGACATCCAAAAGGTTTTAGGAATGCAATCATTGGCTTCCTATCATGTAACAGCTCATAGGGGGTCTTGTTATGAGGCTTCACTACCTTACTTCTATTCTGCACATAACATGCAGTGCCTACAGCTTCAGCCCAAAAGGTAGTTGGTAGTTTAGATTCTGACAACATTGTCCTAGCAGCCTCAATTAGTGTCCTATTTTTCCTTTCAGCTACACCATTCTGTTGTGGTGTTCTAGAAACACTAAACTGTCTTTCTATACCCTTAGCTACACATAACTGATTCATCACATCATTTTTAAACTCAGTTCCATTATCACATCTGATTACCTTTACCTTATGATTTACTCGATTTTCTATCTTAGTAATGAAACTCTTGAGGATCTCACTATTCTCACTCTTAGCAGTCAAAAAGTATACCCAAGAAAATCTACTATAATCATCAGTGATAACTAGGCAGTACTGCTTATGGTTCAAACTTTTAACAAAGGTAGGTCCAAATAAGTCCATATGAAGCATAAACAGTGGTTGTGTGATGGTGTTAACATTTTTGGACTTACAAGAAGCTCTATGTTGTTTTCCTTTCTGACAAGCCACACAAATTTCCTTACACTTAAAAACCTTAGAAGGTAACCCTCTCACTAAGTTTCCCTTGATAAGTTTATTGATTGTTTTGAAGTTAAGGTGACCCAGCCTTCTATGCCACAATTTTGACTCATTAACTGATGCCTTAGCAAACAAACAGGTTAAGGACCTATTAGGAAGTACATCTTTAAGATCAAAACAATATATGTTCTCTTTCCTAGGTATCCTTAAATGCACAAATTTCTCATTAGGCATATTAAAATCAAGTGACAACACCACACACTTAGTTTCCCCAAAAAGTACCCAGTTTTTCTTATCACACATTTGAGAAACACTGAATAAATTGTACTTTAATCGCTGTACCAGATAGACCTTTTCAAAGTCTAATTTCCTTGTTCTGATTGTGCCTCTGCCAAGTATCTTTCCTCCCTTTGGATCATTGCCAAATGCCACATATCATCCATCAAAAGCTTCAAAATCCCCCAGGTTGCTCCCATCCCAACTCATGTGCCCAGAGCAACCACTATCAAAAATTCCTTTGTCTTTTAGCTCATCTTGTAGATTGCCCTGCACATGAATCTAAACAAGTTAGTTCCTTTTGTGGACCCAAGCCAATACTGACTTGGGTCTGCCCTGTGCATCAACATAATCAAATTTCTTTAGGTCCATTGATGCATAGCTGACATAATGTAAAACCTTGGTCTTAGGCTTCCATTGCCAGCTTGCTGAGGCCTTAACAGCATAAAAATGGTTTCCAACCACTGTGTCAGTTATCACCTTTGGAATTTTTAAAACTTCTTTTGAATCAGTGGTGATATTCTGCTTAGCAGTGGATAGATTTTGCTTAGCAGTGGTTGGAACCCATTTGGGTGCAACAGTGATTATTGATTTTGTTTTACCATTCCTCATTAACACTGCCCTAGGAATCATATTTTTGTTAGGATGAGGAATTTTTTTCTTTGAAAAGTTTTGATGATTTACCCTCCTCCAATGATTCCAAACTTGCGGTTGGTTTTTATAACAGTTTCTCTGTAAGTGCTCAAAACTACCACATGCAAAACAAGCCTTCTTAACACATTGAAACTCATCTCCCAATCTGTTTGAAATTAGTCCATTGAAGTTTCTTTGATTTCCCCTAGGTATATATCTTTTCATCTGTTCCCTAGGTATCTCCTTGTAGTCTACAACTTTCCTAGAAATTGGTGCTCCAAATCTAGGCACAAGGTTGGCTTGTTCAGAATCAACTTTCTTTACATTTTCTATCTTTTCAGGCTGAGTTGATTCAAATCTATCTTCCTCAGAATCTGATTCCCAATCTTCAATAGTGGGAGCATCAGATGACTTAACAGAACCTATCTTAGTTGTTTCAGTCTTACTAATCTCTTCTACAAGTTTGTTAAAACTGAATTCACTACTAAATGATAGTTCTTTTGTAGGTGGTGCATGTTTCATCAGAGAGGGTGGTGGCATATTGTTGTAACCTATCCCAGAACCCTTTTTCATTAATTGACACTCTATTGATTTATGAACCATATCAGAAGCAAATTGTGTTTTAGCAACCCTAACAACATGTTTTTCTTTTTCTACTAGGGCTTCTTGTTTTACACTCTCTGCCTCTTCTAGTTTCTTTTTAAGCATCTTAATTTCTCTATCCTTAAGATCAATTTCACCACCTAGTATATTAATCTTATCTACATACTCAAACTCACATTTAATACAGAAATTAAGTTTTTCTTCAACACTCTCAAGACCAACTTTATAACCTAAGTTATCAAGTGAAAGTCTATCTACTTCTTTTCTCAAACTCTCAATAATAGCTTTTTGTGATTCTAAGTTATCTTGACATGATTTAAAAGAACAAGTAGAATTTTTAGAATCATTAGATACCTCAGAATGTGAACCAGAAGATGAAGCATAGGCCATAAGAGCAAAGTTATGCTCTTTAGATGCTTCACTAGCAAGAAAAGCTGCATTGAGACCTTCTTCAATCTGATCACTCCAGTTATAATCACCAATACCATCTTGAGCAACCAATGCTGAAGAAGAAGCAGGCTCTTTAGTGGTTTTCTTGATGCCTTCAATCCTCTTAGGAGCTCGACATTCCCTAGCTGAGTGACCCTTCTTCTTGCAGTTAAAGCACTCCATCTTGCTTTTGTCAAATCCAGCTCTTCTTTGACCATCATATTTTACTTGTCTACCAGTCCTCCTCAAGAACTTCCTAGCTTGTAGTGTTAACATTGCCATTTGCCATTGAAGATTTATTTCTTCAAGATCATCAGGATCAATTTGATCTAAATCTTGATTCAAAACAGTAACACTGGTAGTTAAATCAGCCAGAAAAGCACAAATTGTACTATCACTGACATTATCACTAACAGTGGTATTGTTAGCAATGGCCGTGGTTACTTCATAAGCAGTAGTGGAAACATCTTGAGAATTCCTGTGCCCTGTAGACACAAAAGCAATGTTTTGTGGTGATGACGATGAGCCAGCTATGTTCTTTTCAGACTCATAAACTTTCAGGTTGTTGTAGAGATTGTCCAAAGTCATCTTTTCAAAATCATCTTTGTTTCTCCACACAACATTATGCACAGCCCATTCTGGTGACAAACTTCTGATGAACTTGAGATTTATATCTTCTTGAGCAACCTTGTAGTCCACCAATTTTAGTTGGCTGATCAGTTTCTGCAATCTGTTATAAGTGCCATCAAGTTTTTCTCCACTAAGAGCAGTGAAGTTTTCAAGCTGATGCTTGAGCATGTTCTTCCTTGATTTCTTAGTAGCTTCATTACCAGCAAACCTTGTTTCAATAGCATCCATTAACTCTTTAGCAGACTCATATTGTTCAAAGTCCAAAGCATATTCATTAGGTATTCCCATGGAGAGAATACTATGAGCTTTAATCTCCTGCTTCCTTCTAGCGTTGTCAACCTCACTAACAATGGCTATCTCACTACCATCATCACCCTTCTTAGGAAAAGTATCACCCTTCTCAATAACATCCCAGATGGTGTAATCAATCATACGAATGTATTGCCTCATTCGCATTCTCCAAACTTGGTACTCACCCTGCTTGAGCATGGGCACCTTTGATGCAGTAACCATGTGAGTTTCATCAGACATCTTAACTTACTTGAATAGAACTTAACTAAACTTCTTCTTGGTTTCAGTTTCTAGATCACAAGCTCTGATACCACTTGTTAATCCCAGTTGAGCAAACGATCCTTTATAGAAACTGACTTAACAAAGACTTATTAAATATTACGCGGAATTTAATACTTAATCTTAAGAAGAAGAACAATAAACATTCAACACCTCAATATTATTATTAATACGAATACTCTAACCAGTATTAGGGTTTTACAACCTTGAAGTGTATCGACCTTAGATATAACAAAACACACGTATATATAATCTAACCTAGGACCTCCTTTTATAAGCTAAGGAGTCCTTTACATAATACAATACGTAACCTACAAGATAAATATCTTTTCCATATTTATCTAATACAAAATATTAAACCAACTATACAAAACTAGCAGTGCTTACAATACATTAGCAGTGGTTCTATATTACTACTAGCCGCGGTTTCATATCAGCAGTGGATTCATTCTTCTGTCCGTGGTTTCATTAACTCTGTCCGTGATTCCAACACTTAGAATAATTCATGATCTGAGGAACCTAAAACCCAACATAGTGGACGGTGTGGTTTGTTTTCTATAGCCGCATCAGCTCTAGGTCATCAAAAAAAAATTATTTATTTTCTTTCCTCTCAACCATTATAACAACTTATATCTTTTACTCCTAACTTTTAATTTGCTCAAGTTGAGTCACAAGCCTTATAAATCTGTTCCAAGCCCATGTGTAGGAAGAGAGCCACTATCAAAATCAGTTGTATCACTAATTTTACAACCCTATAAACCTCCAATCTCTTGGAAATGAGATTTCAAATGAATGACCACCAAGCCATTTGTATTGCTATTAGCCTATTATTTTGTTGGAAACATTATTAGTTACTTTAGGTTTATCGGTTTATAACTGAACTGAAACTAACCGAAACCAGAACTTTGAAATTGGTGTGGTTCTTTTGGTTTGAGTAATAAAAATTTCAAAACTCAACAATCCCAACAACCCGAGAAACCAAACTGATTAACACCCCTAGAATAAATATTAGTAATAGAGTATTTTTGAAGGACTCAGTTGTAATCCATTTTGATTTTAAGTAAAAATTAGCTAGTGGCAATCATTATTGGCTTTTGACTAACATAGTAACAATTACAGCATAGCTTTAAAAAGTGAAACATTTTTATAGTTAGCAAAAAGTACGCAACAATAACCATTGTGTTTTGCCAAATTATACAAAAATATCATCCAACAATCAACTTTTGTCCCTTGACAGTCATTTTGCAAATTGTGACCATTGCTGTATTTTTGTAAACATGATTGATGGTTAACATATTAAGATCAAAGGTACTAGCTAAAAGTCCATTTTTTTTTTTTTAATTCTGTGTGATTCTTGAGACATACTGAGATAATCTCGTCCATCATAACTTCAGGAGCTTGATTATATATATTCCTCATCGGTCCCCTCATCACTTACACCCATGTCTTCATTGATCCCTTCATCACTTTCACCCGTTTCTTCATTGATCCCTTCATCACTTTCACCCGTGTCTTCATTGATCCCCTCATTAGTTACACCCGGTTCTTTCTTCTTACCTTTTAGAAACTTCACAAGCCCATCTAGCACAACCTCCACATTGTCAGACTTCAAGAGCTCTTCTGCAACCTCAGCTGGTGTAACCTCCTTGCAGTTAATCAACTCTTCAATTTCCTTGAATCTCCAATGGTCATTGTGAATGTTGAGGTAATTGGCGGCCAGGGTCTTGAATCCATCCATGGTCAAGTATGACATGTGAATGTGCATGTCCATACGTCCTGGTCGCAGCAAAGCTGGATCGAGTTTATCTTTGTGGTTCGTTGTAAATACTATGATGCGTTCATCACCACAACTAGACCATAGCCCGTCGATGAAATTAAGCAGCCCAGATAAAGAGAACTACACAAATAACAAGTGAAACAATATCTCAGATTCTACCAAAACAGCTTTTGGTATGATATGAACAAAATGATTATCATATCAATTTAAACTTCATAAGTATATTAAATGAGAAAAGAAAATAAATAAGCAGCCATTTACTGGAAGAACAATATTATATCCACATAACTACAAGATCAGTATCATAACTAAAACTGGAAGACAGTAGTATAAATTTTTTTGGATCAGCAGAAGACAGTTGATAACAGAAGATAAAAGGAATTATTTGTTAAGATGATCTGATACAATAATTCAATCAAATTTCACTCAAGCAGACATCCCAATGAGCGAGTAGCAATCAAAAAATACTCTGGAGTCTGGATACACTCACGAAACAATATGAACCGGTATCACAACACACTTTTTAGTCTTTTAGAAATGCAGTTTAGTAATTTTAACTTTTAAGTATCAACTCTCCTAACTAGTCCTATGAGGGTGTTTGAGATTGCATTTTCTTCCCTCTTATCTGCTAATTTTCAGTATAGACACTATTCTTCAAGGTTAATGATTAACCTCTAGGTTCGCAAGTGTAAAAACAAATTACAGACACAGGTGATGGGCGGAACGTATGTGCATGGCAGAGTAGATTAGACACATTTTAAAAACACATAAAACATATTTTGGCCATTCAAAAAGCATGGTTTCACATGTAACTTAATCAGAGTGACAAATTTGAATGAAAAAAGTATTAATACAAACCTTGGGATCATCACGACGAGTTTCTTTGAACGAAGCGGGTCCCTTCCGATTTGGCACTATGCTACAATCAATATCTTCGATCACTAGTATGGATCGGTTCAATGTCTGTAGCAGCATATCTTTCAAACATGAATCATCCATAACATTCGTCAGCTGCAAATCATAAATATCAAACTTCAGGTAATTTGCCATTGCAGCAATCAAACTTGATTTCCCCGTCCCTGGTGGACCATACAACAGATACCCTCTCTTCCACACCTTCCCGACTTTCTTATAAAAATCCTTCCTCCTAACAAACATATCCAAATCGGCCATGATTTCCTTCTTCATCTTCTGATCCATGGCCAACGTGTCGAAAGTTGATGGGTGGTCCAGATTCACCATCTGCCTATAATGTGATTGTCCTAAGTAGGGAGATTTTAGGTTATGAAGCTGCACAACCTTCTTCTGGTTTTTGATTTCTTGAGCTTTTTTAACAATGAAAGGCAAGTAAGAAGTAATTATAACATCTTTGTAATTTTTGTCAAATTTCAGCTCCATGTATTTCTTCTCTTGCACAAAGGAGTGATTGTTGTCAATGCCGGCCATAGTTTGATTTTGTTGCTGACTGAGGTACTTCCATGTCACTGTAACTCCTTCAAACAAATCTACTATCTCCTCTGACTCTGCAAGCTTGATATTGATGTGGCTTTCTTTCACGGATTTTGTTATCCTATAGATTAATGTAAACATGGTTACGTAAATAACTAAATATATATTCAATTGATGGTAAAGACTCGGATACCACTATGTACATGAATACACCTTATTATACTGTAACACATATGTCTCAGTTTACATTTGAACCCTACCACGACAAGGAAGGAGCTAGAAATTTTTCCAGCTGGGTCTAAGAAGAACATTACATTTATGATTATCAACGAGTTATAGTAGTTTAAATTTAATCAGTTTATAAATATCCTATCAAAGCAAAGAGGTGCCATATGACGTGGCAAGGGACGACATTAACAATGAAGACAAAATCAATACAATACCTAAGAAATTACAGAAACAACAGAAAAAGGTTCCCAAAGCAGGCTGCATAGAACAAAATATGACCCACGAGACCAGTATATACATGCAAACTAACACTAGACTAAAAGTCATTAGGAGGTTAAGGGGTGTTTGGAATAGCTTAGTTTTTGGGCTTATCAACTAATTTTAGCTATAAAACCCAACAAAGCTAAACGAGCTTATTTAAGGCTAACGCACTTATTATGTGGCCATTAAAATTGCATAGTCCTTCTACATAAGCTAATCCAAATACCCCATAAATAAAGGTATACTGTAGTACTGTGACTCTAATGCGTCACATGAGTAAAATGAACAGTATAAAATCAGTGGATCGTATATACATCGTTTTATAACCCCATCAATAATATCTCTAGAAAATTGCAGCAGCAACAAAAATATGTCCTAAAAAAAGCTGTAAGAAACAACAAAGTGACCTACAAGACCAATATATTATAAACAAACTTAATGCGCTTTAGTGGTTAGAGGGTGTTTGGATTAACTTATACTTTGGGCTTTTCAACCTATTTTTGGTTTTACCACACTACAAGCCCAAAAAATGTGCTTATGTAACAGCTTATGGGCTTATTTATGTATGAGGATTTTTTTAGGCCATTTAAAACTGCAAAAGCTCTTGTAAATAAGCTAATTCAAACACCCCAACAGTAAAAGTAGACTATTGTACTACAAGTTTACAAAGTAGAAAAGCACCTATCTAAGACAGGACATTCGCAAAATTTATAGTTAAAGTCAAACAAAACAACAAAAAAACCAAAAGAAGCAGTAAAAACAAAAATATTACCCACGAGACCGATTTATAAAAACAAACTTAACGCTAGGCTAAGCGCATTCTGCTGGTTAAGGGATGTTTGGATTAGCTTATTTTTTAGCGTATCTGTCAAATTTGGTATTCAAACACCCCCAAAGTAAAAGTATATTATTCTGTGGCCATTTAAGACTGCATAAGCCCTTGTACATAAGCTAATCCAAAAACCCCCAAAGTAAAAGTATTCTATTGTACTACAAGTCAACAAAACTTTGATTAAAAACTAACTAAAACTAGGTCAGTAGATCAAAACCCTTTTGTTGTTAAGGGGTGTTTGGATTAGCTTTTTATTTGGGCTTATTAACTTATATTTATTTTAAGACAGAAGAAGCCCAATAATAGAGCTTATTTAAGGGCTAATGGTTTTATTTAGGCCATTTAAAAACTGCATAAACCCCTGAAAACAAACTTATCCAAACACCCCAAAAGTAGAAATATATATTGTAATGCAAAGTTTATATAGTAGGAAATGGCTCACTTAAGACGCTTGGAATCCGGTGTGATTTTAGTAGAAAGATAAACTTCAACAGCATTAAACATGTCGTTTAGCATGTAGCCATCTTTCTCCTCGAAAAGGAGGGTGAGTTTAGAGGTTTTAGGCTTCCAGTAGTATTTTACGACTTCAATAATGTAATGTTGGAGTTGTGGTGGGACAAGCTGGTTGAAAATGGTTTGGAAGAGCATGAATGTAGTTGAAAGTGAGGCGTAGGCCGACAACAGCGACGACGTTGTCGGCATCACCGGGAACATTGGAGTAGCCATTTTTGTTTATGGACTCTACTAAGAAACAGAGGAAATGGGTGAAAATATGTTGATGCTACAAAATCTTGAGTTTATAGCATTTGTATGTGATGTTGTGACTTTGTTGTCACATTGGTCATGTGTCCTATGTCATTTTGTCTTTTATGGATTGTTAATGTTTAATTATGATGTTGAGAGGTCTGTTTGTCTGTGCAAAAGCAATAGCTCAGGGGCAGAAAACATTCCTAATGTATGTAAGAACAGGTGTAAGAAAAAATAAAGCAAATTGTATAAGACATACCAAAAACGGCAACACAAAGTTGGAAAAACATTTACCACGTAATAAAAGTTAATGGGTATCAAATTGTGCTATTGATGACGTATAGTCTATATCCGGGTCACGAACCCGACTAAAGTCAAACACTAACTTAGCTCGGTACGAACTGGGCTACACTGATTAGATGTTTGGGCTCACGAAGGCCCAAACCCAAAGCTATTCATAGAATAGATATCCGATATCTCCTAATGGTGGAGATAATCATGCCCCAACCGACTTAGGCGGGATACGCCGAAGGTTGAGGAACACGGAACCAACAAGGATCCCGTGCGTATATAAAGGGAATCACATCCCTCGTTAAAGGTACGATCTACAAAACCCTAACTCTCCTTTAACCCTAAACCGATTACTTACTCTCACGCCGGAGGATAATCGTGGGAGACAATCCCACGGTAAGCCTAACGGTGTTTTCTGTCTCTTAGTGCGCAGGTCTCAAGCAACGATTCTCAATTGATACGAGAGCCGGAGCTCCAAACAAGGAACGCCCAACTTTTGTATCAACAAGTGGCGCCATCCGTGGGACCATTCACTAAGAACCAAGAACTAGAATGACGAAGCGATCACAATCAGATCTTACTGGAAAGAAGACGCACAGCGGATCGACCCCTAAACAGACTTCTGGAACAACCAGCGCTGATAAAAATCAGGGATCAGGCCAGGACTCGGTCTTCCCTTTGGTGGAACCACGCTCGGGGACAACCCAAGCAGCCACCACCACTACCAGTGCCAGAGATCCACTGCGCACTCCTTTTACTCCACTCCAATCGGTGCTGGAAGCTAACTTCACAAAAGCACCCGACGCACCCGATAAGAACAAGGGCATATTGGTAGAAACAGACACCCCTGTCCTAGAGGGGGTCGTACCAGAATTAGAGCTAAGTAGTTTTGTCTCTCAAAACTATGAAACCTTAGCTACTCTCATGCAAGAGGAAGCAAAGAAAAGGTCAGGTCGGAGCCTGCATGCTCGACTCGACTTTGGCCCAGAGTTTGAGACATCCCCACCGCGTCGTCAGAAGGAGAAGCGCGGTAGGGATAGTCGCCGGCCCCCTGTGTTCAACAGAATCGGAAGGAGAGTCGAGGAAGATGATACATCTGACTCACAGCATATGGAAGAAAGTGAGGAGGATGAAAGGCGCACCAATGTCCACGCCAGACTTGGTAGTCGCAGAGTCCAGGACAGACTTGGGCGACGATACTCCCCAAGTAAAAGTCCTTCAAGCACAAATTCTGAGGACAGTCGGCGCAAGCGCCGAAGGAGAGAAGATTCATCCTCTGATAATTCCTCGGACAACGAAGATAGCGAGACTGGACACTGGAAGTCCAGAAGGAAATACCATGACCAAGAGGAGGAAGACATGTCTCTCCCGTGGCGTCGTTAGAAGGTGGATGCGTTCACTAGACGCATCAGTGATTTCTCAGAAAACAAGAAGAGGCGCATGCCTGCTAATGTCAAAACCTATGATGGAACAGGTGACCCTGACGATCACCTAAAAATTTTCGAATCAGCCGCAACTATTGAGAACTGGCCACAAGCAGTGTGGTGTCACATGTTTAATTCCACACTAGTGGGAAGCGCGCGGAACTGGTTCAACAAGCTTCCACGCAGAAGCATCAATGGTTTTGAAGAATTGAGAAAGGCGTTCCGCCTAAATTTTACTCAACGGAAAAAGTGTGCGAAAAACCCCATTGAACTCGCTAGGGTCAAACAGCGCCAAGGAGAATCCACGAGCGCTTCAAGGACGAATGTATGCAACTTAAAGCATGTCCCGAAGTACTCAAAATTTCAGGGTTTATGAATGGGATCAGCAACCCAGAACTTATCAAAAGATTGAATGACAAGATTCCCCAATCCTTTGATGAAGTCATGAAACGCACACGGTCCTTCGTCCAAGGAGAAGCTGCTGCGGCGGATAGAAAGAGAAGCTATTCAAACTACCGGTCACAGGAACAACCTGGGAGACAATCCACGGACCGAAGTAGTAACCGTAACAGGAACTATCGCAACCAAGGGAGTGGGCGCGACAATGACAAGTACACTCCACTGACAAAAACGCCGAAGGAAATACTCGCAACAGAGGGTGCAAACTTTCCTAGACCGCCACAAATGCGCACTCCAGAGGATCGGCGAGTAGGGAGTGGATACTGTGACTACCACGCACAGAAGGGCCACACCACTAACGAATGTGTCCAACTGCGCCAGCTCATTGACAAAATGGTTAAAGAAGGCAGATTGGACCATTTGGTCAAAAATATCAAGGAGGGAAAGGATAGACAGAAGAGTGGAAACAAGAAGGAGACACCCAAGGAAAAGGCCGACACCATCTACATGATACAATCATGGCAGCGGGTCACTAGACAGAAGGTCAGCCATGAGTTTTCCCGAGGAAGCGAAATCTCTTTCCCCGCCTTAACTGCGGACAACACAGTGGTCGAGCCACTCACCATTGAGATTAGTGCGGGTGGTCACGACATCCATCGCATGTATGTTGATGGTGGAGCATCGGCGGACATCATGTATGAGCACTGCTTCAAGCGACTGCGGCCTGAAATACGCAGTCAGTTAAGCCCGGTCAGAACGACGTTGACTGGTTTTACGGGTGAAAAAATATGGCCTATGGGGCAAATACGATTACCAGTCAGCATCGGAAACGAAAAACACTCCGCGACGTCTTGGATGGAATTTATGGTGATCAAATCTCCCTCGCCATATAACGGCATTATCGGGAGACCTGGGATATCAGCTATGCGTGCAGTACCATCAACAGCGCACGGGATGCTTAAATTCCCAGTGGAAGGGGGCATTGTTACTCTTTACAGCGCCCCTGTACCGCTTAGAGAATGTAACACGATTACATGCGAAACGGCACCGATCCCAGAACAACGCGCAACCAAAGTTCCAAATCTGAAGGTTGCGATTCACCCAGAATACCCGGAACAGGAAATATCCATCGGCGGGTCACTGTCGGACAACGGCAAAGCAGCTGTGTGCGCGCTCTTGCAAAAGAACTTGGACATTTTTGCATGGGAGCCAAAACATATGACTGGGGCACCACGCTCAATCACAGAGCATAAACTGAGAATTCGACAAGGGTACTCACCAATACGCCAGAAGAAGCGTGGCCAAGCCCCAGAGCGCGCGCAAGCGATTCTGGCAGAAGTACACAAACCAGTGGATGCGGGAATTATGCGTGAAGTCTACTACCATGACTGGCTTTCTAACCTAGTAATGGTCAAAAAGAGCGACGGTAGCTGGCGAATGTGCGTGGACTTCACCAATCTTAACAAAGCATGTCCACAAGATTGCTACCCATTACCAGAGATAGACTGGAAAATAGAGTCTCTGTGCGGATATCCATTGAAGTGTTTCCTCGATGCGTATAAATGATATCATCAAATCCAGATGGCTAAGGAGGATGAGGAAAAAACGGCCTTTCACACAAGCCAAGGCATCTACTGTTACACAAAAATGCCCTTTGGCTTGAAGAATGCAGGCGCCACCTACCAGCGGTTAGTAGATAATGCTTTCGAAAAACAGGTGGGCCGCAACCTGGAGGTCTATGTTGATGACCTGGTCATAAAGAGTCATACTGAAGATGAGTTAGTGTGCGATATTGAGGAAACATTCAAAACTCTACGAGAGATCAATATGAAGCTAAATCCCAAAAAATGTACATTCGGCACCACTGAAGGCATGTTCCTCGGATACCTAATAGAGCCTGACGGTATAAAACCATGTCCAGAAAAGACAAAGGCTGTCATCGAACTTCCTTCACCGCGCACGTTGAAGGAGGTCCAATCTCTCAATGGTAAGCTAGCTGGTCTTAACAGGTTCCTGTCTAAGTCAGCAGACAAGTCTCTACCTCTCTTCAAAACACTCAAGAAGTGTATCAAAAAGGGAGATTTTCGGTGGACTACGGAGGCAGAAGAAGCCTTCACACAACTTAAACAACACCTGGCAACGCTCCCCACACTTGTCGCACCCCGACCAGGGGAAGAGTTAATTATGTATCTGTCCGCAACTGATGGAGCAGTCAGCGCAGAGCTACTAACAGATAGGGATTCAGTACAAACCCCTGTCTACTTTGTAAGCAAGGCGCTCTAGAAGACGGAGATGAACTATAGCGCCATGGAAAAATTAGTTCTGGCGTTGGTGTTTGCTGCTAAACGGCTACGCAGGTACTTCCAAGCGCATCCAATAGCAGTAATCACAGACCAACCGATCAAGCAGATCATCTCCAAACCTGACGCATCAGGCCGACTGCAGAAGTGGAGTGTATTGCTAGGTGAGCACAACATCTCTTACAGACCACGTACCGCAATCAAAGGACAGATTCTAGCAGACTTCATCATCGAAAAGCCAGACACCGAGGAGGTACATACACCAAGTAGGACGGAACTGCATGATCCATGGATCTTGTTTACAGATGGATCCTCATGCGTTGATGGTTCAGGAGCAGGCCTCATTCTCACAAACCCAGAGGGAATGGAATTCACTTACGCACTGGGTTTTGAATTTACAGCGACAAATAATGAGGCAGAATATGAAGCTCTAATCGCTGGACTACGCATTGCAGCTCGGATGGGTGTACGTAACATAGAAGCAAATGTGGACTCTCGACTAGTGGCCAACCACGTGTTGGGCGAATACGTGGCTAAAGAAGAAAATATGATTCAGTATCTCGACAAGACCAAGACACTGGTCAAAGGCTTTGACAGATTCACCATCAAGCAAGTTCTTAGAGGGGAAAATCGCAAGGCAGATGCACTAAGCAAGATCGCCTCGACAAGCTTCGCACACCTATCAAAGCAAGTGCTGGTGGAAACACTGAAAAGGAAATCAATATCGGAGATGGAAGTCTCCACAGTAATAGAGGAGGAAGGTCCTACATGGATGACACCGATAACGGAATTTCTAAGCAAAGGAACGTTACCCCAAGAACAGAAGGAAGCTCGCAGGATACGGCGCACATCACAGAGATTCGAACTTCGAGACAACATACTGTACCGCCGCTCCTTCCTCCAACCATGGCTCCGCTGTGTTGGCCCCCTACAAGCAAATTACGTGCTGCGAGAAATCCATGAAGGTTCATGCAGCATGCACTCAGGACCACGGTCCGTTGTGGCACGCGCCATGAGATCAGGATACTACTGGCCAACCATGCACCGTGATGCGCGGGACTTAATAAGGAAGTGCAACGATTGCCAAGTTCATAGACCTGTCCCGCGCCAACCACAGCACGAGCTAACCCCAATTACATCACCATGGCCATTCTACAAGTGGGGTATCGACATTGCAGGACCTTTTCCAGTTGCAGCAGGAGGGTTAAAATTCCTCATAGTCGCTATAGATTACTTCACTAAGTGGATCGAAGCAAAGGCAGTAGTGACAATCACGGGCAACCAGGTAAAGCGCTTTGTCTGGGAAAGTATTGTATGCCGCTTCGGACTGCCTGGGGAAATCATCTCGGACAACGGGAAACAATTCTGCGACAACCCTTTCAAAGACTGGTGCGAGAAGTTGAACATCACACAACACTTCGCGTCAGTTAAACACCCACAAACCAACGGCTTAGTGGAACGTGCGAATCGAAGCTTAGGTGAAGGAATTAAGGCACGCCTAGACAAGCACAAAGGAAGGTGGGTGGAAGAGCTATCACATGTCTTATGGGCGCATCGCACCTCAATCAAAACCAGCACGGGAGACACTCCTTTATCTCTAGTCTACGGGACAGAAGCCGTCATACCAGCCGAGATCGGCATGCCAACTATCCGCACCGCTGAAATCAATGTGGCAACCAATGATGACGAGAGACGTGTCGACTTAGACCTGCTAGAAGAAAGGCGCGAACGCGCAGCCATACGGGAGGCAAAATCAAAGTCAAGGATGAAAGGATACTATGACGCTAAAGTGCGCAGTGTTTCATTCAGACCAGGTGACTTTGTTTACCGCACGCAATGATGCGAGCCATGCAGAAGACAAAGGTAAGCTTGGACCAAAGTGGGAAGGACCCTACGAGGTTACTGAAGCACTAGGAACAGGCGCATACAAGTTACGAGGCTTGGATGGTCGAGAACTGCCGCGCACATGGAATATCTGCAACCTCAAGAGGTGCTACCTATAGGAGTGGCTACGGCCCAGCGTACAAGCGCTCAGGCACTTTACTACAGTACCCAATAAACATCTATGTATTTACTTTTTATTTCCTTAGTATAATGTCTTATTTGTTTCTCACAAACACTTGCAAGTATTAATAAAACGTCGCGGTTTATAGCTAACTCCGTGACACATTTTAATTTGTTATTTCCATATACTGTATGTCTTAACAATTTTCTATTTCTTGCCTACATGGCGTGCATGCAATAAATAAACCTACGATGGTAAAAGGATAAGTTAACCTATTAAACAACTTGTTGAGTAAGAGGGTTGCAAACCCATCAACACCGGATCACGTATCCTTGTTAAACACCTTGTTCTCGAGACGTTGGAATAAGTTTTGTGCGCATCCCACGACGGGTGCGCAACATCGCATATGGTGCACGTTTAACAACTTAGGAACCAAGACACTTGATTCCTTAATGTGATATTTACAGTACGCTGCATATCATAACATACACGACTATGCTAAAATGCTTAGAAATTATTTCTCAAGTATACTATGATCTTCATACATGATTATGGATTTCCTATATTATTCGCGCTGGCATACACATTTGATTTTCCGGCAACGAATACGTTTTTACGCAAAGACAAACTGATAAGTATGTACATTACAAGTTGCAATACTACTCACATACAATTAACAAGAGATGATTTTATTAAATACCTACGAGTTATTACAAAAGGATTGTTACTTTACAACATATAAACCTACCAACTATTACAACGCTTAATAGAGGAGCTACCCACGCGGTTTGAGGTATCTTTGGCCTCGCTAAGCTTCTTCAATAAGTCTGAATCCTGCCGAGACACAGTAGCAACACTCACTGGCACCCCATCAGACCTTGGCTGATGAGCTGCACCAACCCCACACAAAATCGCTTTACCTTTAATACCTTCCTTTTTAGCAAGTCCGGTCGCATGCGCTTCCAGCACTTCCTTCAAAGGCACTTCTTTCTCTAAGGCAAAAGGATTCAGAATATCCCTGGGACGAGCGAAGACAGGTACTTGAAGCTGTGAGTCATGGGGCTTCAAAAAGTAGTCCGGCTGTGCTTCTGCACCCTCGGCACGATGACGCGCTAGAGTCAACCCCGCCATGATAACATCTATAGGATAATCCTGATCGCGCTCCAGTTCAGCAATCATGGGGAGCTCTAAGTCCTTCATCCTTTTCATAGCAGCGACCAGGTGGTCATAAGACTTAGCATCATAATTCGGTACCTTGTCCAAGGGCACATTTAGAAGCTCCGCTTCATGCAGCTTCTCCACAGCTTCTGCTTTGCCGCGCTCCAGAGCGCACTGAACTACCTCCCAGAAGGCATTAACCACTTCTGGCGACTCCAGGGTATTGAGTGCAGCTAGACGCAGACCATGGCCTATGAGCCACCTGCGCTCAGCTATAGTAGACATGAGCTGGGGATACAACTCCTCGTCGTACTCAATGCTGAGTTTGCGCAATTTGGCCTCTTGCACTTCCAATGCACTACCCACAGTAGCGCCCAGATCTTCTAACTGAGCGACCAACTCCTTCTTACCCTGCTCAAGATACTTGAGAGCCCACCTACACGACGCTTTATACTGCGCTACCTCAACACGCTCCTGGTTTATTTGGGATAGCAGCGACATTTTTTCTCCTGCAAGCTTCTCCACATATGCATTTGCTACTTCTACCTCAGTCCGGGCAGTAGCTAATTGCGCCTCCAGCAACGCAATTTCCTGATCCTTTTGTGCGGCTTGGCTATCTTCACAGGAGATTTTAGCCTTTAGCTTCTCTACCAGCGAAGCTTGATGCGCAGCTACTTGCACCAGCTCTTCAACCAGGTGCCCCACTGATGAATCCCCAACAGATACATCCTCATCCTTGTGGCTACGCGGTTCGGACCGCGCAGAGTGAGAGGAATGTACAGAACTATTATGGGGGGGGGGGACTCCGCACCCTGTTCAAACCTGCAGACACAGACCTCGAATTGTCAGTTTTCCATTTGCGCAGTTGACAAGCAAAATGAAAAGGAAGCAAGTATTGTCGAGATCACTTACTGTGGGCCAGATACATTCGCTGATGGGTGCGAGGATGCAGCCTCACTTGCTGATGACTCCACATTGAAGACCACCGGGCGTTTCTTCCTCGAGGAGCTCGCGCCATCATCTCCGAGTATCCTTTTACGCTTTAACCCAGACTCTTGCTCCTCCACCTCCTCATCCATGGGCTGCGCCACTGCTATGGGTGGTGGCTGCGCTATTGGGGAAAGCACCCGAGGGCTTGGCACGCTTTGTAGCGGCGTCGCTTCCACAGCAACGGAGGAACTTGTCCCCGCCTCTCCCACATTCAGCTCCAGGGTACGCCCTGCGGTAGCATCAAGTATCGGCTCTTCACCCTCTTTCAAGGGCCGTACCCCTGTCTTTACCTCCACGGGCTTTGCTAGATGCACTACGGTGAACAGATCCATCTCTACGCAATACAAGACAACAAATAACACAAGTTATATAATGCGTGGAAAAGAGAAGAAAGCTCTTACATTAATTACAAAAGGGGTGCGGAAGAATGAGTACCCACCCTGGCCATTGGCGCCCAAGAAGATTGGCATCTCATCCGGCATACCAAAGAAATTACGACTGATGCCCATATGCACCAAAAATTCCTCGGGGTAGGAACTAATGGGGATGCGATTAGCATTTATCAGTTCCGCATCGTCAGCGACATAAGATCCAGGCAAGGGGCACTCATCCCTCTCTAACGTACCCCGGGTATAAAACTCATAATGCCATGGAAATCATGTGTCATCTACCCAGAAAAAGAACTCCCTCCAATTCCTAAGCGCGTCTAGTTTATCAGTGTAACATTGCAGTCTACCCACGCGCTTAGCAAAGGATACCCACCCATGCGCCCAAGTCGTGTGATAGAAGGCACGGAATAGGTGGATGGTTGGGTTAATTGCCAGTAAACGGCAATTCACCTCAAAATTAGTTATTTTAGCCGCCCCAATGCAGTGCAACTGGGATATGTGCAGATTGTAATAGTTTAATACATCGCACAAAAAGCGGGACAGGGGCACACGTTGATTCGAGAATTCGAAAAAACGTGTATATACCCCCACTTTCCCTTCGGGGAAGTCCGCAATAGATGCCCGCGCATCCAGAACAACCGGATGCACGTCAAGAGGTATAAAGTAATCTGAGTTGAACTCTAAGAGATCGCTCTCGGTGAGGTGGGAGGTGAAGTCAGACAATTGTTTGACCATGGTATTGTTATTTTTTTGAGCAAGCGCACGCGCGGCTACCTTTGAAGTACGTTGGTTTCTGAATTGCAACTGCAAGTATTCTTGAACAATGGCGGATTGTGTTTTCTTTTTACTGTGGGAAGGAACGGTGAAAATGACGCGAAGGGTTATATAAAACTCCATCATCCACGCGATGACTGACACGTGGACCCCACCAACCCTAACTATGTGGTTGAGATTGCTTGATGGGACACGGGTGCAGTAACTTTCCCCCGACTTACGAGGTGCCCATTTTTTTAATCAAATGTCTAGATACAATGTATCGGTTGGTATATATTTGTATGGCTTCTTGGCTACGTTTCGAAGTTTTTTTTTTCTTTCTTTTCAATGACTACGGTTATTAGTCTAGCATCCGCAGTTAGTCACTGCGCATACTAGACTGGGGGGACATGATGACGTATAGTCTATATCCGGGTCACGAACCCGACTAAAGTCCAACACTAACTTAGCCCGGTACGAACTGGGCTACGCTGATTAGATGTTTGGGCTCACGAAGGCCCAAACCCAAAGCTATTCATAGAATAGATATCCGATATCTCCTAATGGTGGAGATAATCATGCCCCAACCGACTTAGGCGGGATATGCCGAAGGTTGAGGAACACGGAACCAACAAGGATCCCGTGCGTATATAAAGGGAATCACATCCCTCGTTAAAGGTACGATCTACAAAACCCTAACTCTCCTTTAACCCTAAACCGATTACTTACTCTCACGCCGGAGGATAATCGTAGGAGACAATCCCACGGTAAGCCTAACGGTGTTTTCTGTCTCTTAGTGCGCAGGTCTCAAGCAACGATTCTCAATTGATACGAGAGCCGGAGCTCCAAACAAAGAACGCCCAACTTTTGTATCAACAGCTATAGCTTGAATAATGGTATGGTTATGCAGGGGTGTCAATTTCTGACACGAAAATTAACAGGTTTGGATTGAGTGTAAATAGATTTCGGGTCGGATTTGAGTTGACCCATCTAATCTGTTTATTAAACCTATTTAAACTCAACACAAACATGTTAAGTTTCGTGTAGGGCATGCCACCCCTGCATTCACAATACCATTCAATTCCTTAGGTTGGTCAATATCACAAAAGTCGCACTTTAGGTTGGGTCCACGCATGAAATTTAAAAGAAGTTATTATGGTCTTTCACTTGCAATCTAATAGAAATTTAAATGAAATTTACAAGGAGTTATAAGACTATGTTTATCCATTAGATTGTCAATCCAATCTTCATTTTATACATACAAAAATAATATTTTTTTAATAAAATGATACAACCTTCCTTTCATTAGATTGCCAACCAGTTCATTGAGCAACCTATTGTCACAACCTACAACCTGCCACGTGGCAACTCATAAATGGATGCTTTAAGTAATTAAATTAAATATAAAGAAATAATAGTATATGTTAGGTTGGGTTGTTGATAAATGGTATAGATTGGTTGTATGTATTTTGTGTAAGTGGAGGAAAGAGAAAATAATATTTTAATAAAAGATGTGGCTGGGTTGGGTTGTTGATAAAGATAGTATAAAGGCCCTTTATTGACCCCTAATATTGACCAACTAATGAACTCGATGGTGGATATCAACTCAATGTCTCTTTTCCCATTTATCAATTATCATTAATTTTAATATTATGATGTTATTTTGTTTGATTGGATTGCGACTATAATCGAGTAATGTATACGATATTTGTGCGTGTAATCAAAACTATTATAAATATATTTAAATGACGCGAGAAACGACGTCGTTTTACTCTTTGCTAAAACGATATCGTTTCATGTTTCGAGTGTGTTTCTAACGCTAACGTTGGTGATTTCCGTTAAACTACATATGATCTGAAACGACATCGCTTACGTTAGTCAGTGCCAGCTGTTTTTATGAGTTACTCTCTCTCTCTCTCTCTCTTTCTCTCTCTCTCTCTCTCTCACACACACACACGCACAAATAACACAGTATGTGTGTACATAGATTTTTCTCTCACTCAAATCATATATCTGATTCAAACCCTAGCTACAATACGTCCGACCACGGATCTACTTGATTTTTGCTAGATCTTCACCCGATCTTCACAGATCTAAGTCCTTTTAGGCGAGTTTCCGTTCTTACGCTAGTTTTTTTTAACTATTGACTATGTTTTTTCATATTTCTATCTGTTGATGCTAAGTGTTGATGGTATGGTGTACTTGACTGATTATTATGTGATCGTGCCTTGTATTTTATCACTTACAAGTAGTGACGATGTTATTGTTTTAAAACAAAACAATGATTTGATTGTTACATGGTTACGTCTCTTGATGTTGATATGCTTTGTAAAACGTATATTTAAGCTAAATTCGCATTTGATGCTCATGCTTTTGGTGTTCCTTTTTATGGTATGTTGCTTCTATGGGTTGAATTCTGAGATTATTGTCTGTTGTTGATGAGCTAAACTTCTTTAAGGTGTTACAATGTTATGTTGTAGGGGTTTAATGTCGTGGTTTAGCCACACAGTGATTGTTCAAGTCTGTTTCTCTCAAACAACTCATCTTTGCTTAGAGTATTTGTTGGTTATTATATGCTATGTGGTTGTTGACATGTAGCTACTACTCTGAGCACAAATAAGTTACTTGAGAGTACTATTCTTTGTGTACGGGTTATATGTAGATGGAAGGATGGTTAGGTGAAACAAGTAGTTGCCTCAGCAAACTCCATTTTGCAAATCCAAATTTAGGAGTTATATACACAATGTGTTTGCAGTCATGGGTGTTCTCACTGTCAATATTGTGGCATCACAAAAAACACTGTCGTTTAATGAATATTCGCTCTATGTTATCAATAAGATGGAAGAACGGTTGAGTGCCATGTATATTGGCCTTAGCAACCTTCATTGAAAACCACTTTATTTGGTAATTTATACTCCAAACATGAAACGACATCGTTTCAGCAGAGAGCTAAACGACGCCGTTTCCCACGCCATTTAATAACATTTATAATTTTTAATCTGGGTGTCTCGTGGTTAGGCTGTTGAGGTGATGATGAACACACATTGCAATATGCCTTGGCAAGATAACTCTATACACAATGTAGTTACAACCATGGTGTTTGCAAAACTTATTTGGCAAGGCGGTTACATATACAGTGTGACTGCAACCACGAGTTTTCTGAACCTAAGTGATTCTTAAATGATGTCGTTTTAGCCCTTTTTATGGTTATGTCGCCATTTCACCCTTTTCTAAATCGACGTCATTTGTAAACAGTAATAGAGTTGCGATACCATTTGGGCTAACGAGCTTTATTTGGCCTCAAAATACAAAAGGAATGTTATAGTCGTTTTGCCCCTCTTTAACTAAGGTCTGAAACGGGTCAATAACGGGAACCGTAAGTGTTCTAATGCCGTTCCGTTTAGCTTTTGTGGTCCAAAATTAACTTGCTCACCAACTTACCGACATGTTGATCATCTAAGTGTTTGAGCTTTCTTATATTCCAGCGGAAGCTTCTATACCTTAAAGCTTTTTTCGCTCATCATAACTATGAAGAAGCATTGAAGAAGACGGGAAAAAAAGGAGATAGGTAAAAAAATGCATTTTGTAAAGATAGCATATAGCAAAGATGCTGCAATGAATTTCTGTATATAGATTGAAGCTATTTTCTTGGATATCTTATGGTTAACTTTTTTAGGCAATGACGATTACATATTGCAATATCTATGGCAAGGCAGTTACGTACACAATGTGGCTGCAGTCATGGTATTTGCAAAACTTATTTGGCAAGGCAGTCACATATACATTATGGTTGCAGCCATAAGTTTTCTGAGCCTACATGTTGTGAAAACTAGTTATGAAAACTTCCAGGTTATAGAATCTTTATTTTGGTCTAAAAATTATTATGGGGGTCTTTTGTTGCCGTTGCATCTGCTATTTACGCATTAACACCAAGGTAATCACTTATTTGTGCAAATTTTCCTGGTAAATATTTGTGCAAATCTAAACAAATACCTCATATCTTAAAACCATGGTTACATGAACATGAGTTTGTACACAGAGGACGAAAAAGTGGGAAAACAATATCACGTTTGTTGCATTCCTAAGTCTGTTAGGATTTCCCATAAAGCTTTGTATCGTTTCCTGCTTTTTCCTCATCTTTGTACAACAACTAGCTAACAGAGTTCATGGAGTGGAAAAAAGTGACATTGACGTTGACAGGACAAACTATATTTCTTTAAAAAAAGGTTAAAAAAAGGAAAAAAATTCCCCGAATTTAATAACACAACTTGTTTTTTAACCATTAGAAAAGAAATGATGGTAAAAAGTTACATCCGCTTATTAATCGTAGCAAAGGATGACAAAATGTTGTACCATCTAATTTGAATCGAATTGGATTGCAACATCGTGTCACGCTTCCCTGCTTAAATTATATGTGACTACTTTGTTATCAATCACAAATTCTTTTGAAAGTTAAACATAGTTGCTGCGAAGGGTATTAATACATGATGTCAGTTTTTAACATAGAGATACCTTTAGTCCTTTCATCGTCACTGTCATCTTTAAATGCTTAGTGACATGTTACGTGTTCACACAATACTATTTAAAAAAATGGTTGTTTAAATTTTTGTAGCTTACCAATGTAACCAAATATGTCATGACGTTGTGATGCTATATACTTTAATGAAACTTATAATTGTATAGCCATGTTAGGTACTTAATGTTGATCTATAAAGACAATGATACTTATCATGGAGTACCATTTACATCCATCTTATGGACAGACCTTCATGCATAAAAAATGATCAAGCAACAATGATGGATGAACAAACACCAGAGCCGAGTAATACTAGGTTGCCTTGGTGTCTGTTCATCCATCATTAATGATTTGTTATTGTCAATCTGGAGAATTGTTCAAATGTTCAGCTATCGTACTCTCAGCCCTAAACTTTATTTTTAGGATGTGTTTAAGTTCTTTTGTCGTGTTACTACACAACTGTGACAGAGAACAAATAAGTATTATTTATGTTTGTAATGCCATATATGTATATCCAGTTTTCTGTATTTGTATATGTATATTTATGATATCTTAAATTTTCAGGCTTAACCCACCATGTTTGGTAAGTCTACTCAGATCTTCATTGCATGCTATGAACACAGGTTAAATATCTAAAATAGATGGAATATCAAAGATGGATGTATGGAGATCAAGCCCGACTATTACTAAGTTGCCATGGTCTGTGCATCCATCTTTGATAATTTGTTAATATTTTTGTGGCAACCGAGTTTTCATATTTAGTCACCTGGGTGCATTATACTTGAAGTCAGATCTATATTACATGCTACGAATACAGTTTAAATTGGCAAAAATAGATGAAAAATCAAGGATGGATGAACTGAGACCAAGGCCGACTATTAGTAAGTTGCCATGGTCTATGTTCATCCATCTTTAATACTTTGTCAATGTTTTTTGTGATGACGACATCTGGTCTTCGTACATCCCATTGTAGCATAGTTTCAGTCTGTACGTATAAGTTTTAATATACTATTTTACATTTTGGCTATGAATGTTTTTCGTAAATGATATTCTTACTGTGATGAACAGATAGAATTAATATAGTAAGTGTATACATCAGTGTCGTTCATAAAGTATACATGATAACGAAATATGTGTAAGAAAGACAACGTACTGTGGAAATTTGTTTGGTACAAATGTTTTTGCTGTATCCTCATTTTCCTTCTCTTCTCTCGGTACACATGTCTACTTTATGACCACATTATGTTGGAATGATAAGCTGGAAATTGAATATGGAAAAGAGGAAACATCATATAACGTTAGCTATAATCCTAAGTCTGTTAGAAATTTTGAGTAAATCCTTATAAAAATTTCCAAATTTCACAGCCCATGTTCAACCTACACTGTAATAGACATCAAACATCGATTGTCAATATTACCAAATAAAGAATCCCTAGGACTTTAGACTGCAAAAATTCCAGTCGACAACATGTTCCACTTAGTTGAACTCTTCCCGCTTTAAAGTCCACTACGTTCTTCATTTACTAATAGTGACAAACGATGTTCAACATATCATGCTACTCTCATCTTCCCCTCTAATTCTGTTTGTTATGTCAACATTATAGCAATACGCTTAGTGCAGGCCTTTGCTAAAGGGTTTTGAAATGGAAAAAGGAATTTGAGAGGGGGCTGAGAGTGGCTGCCTATGTTGCAATTTATCTGTTACATTTTTAATGAAATCGGCGGGTACTAGGGATGCGCGGGGGGGGGGGGGGGGATATTATTGCCAAATTATAGGTTTATAGTCATGGCCTTTTGTTCAGCAATTTTTTAGCATCCTTAATGACAAAACATTTTGTCCATTACAGGATTTGTTAGGAATTAGAAAATTCCAGTATTGAAGAGTCGGTCATCCCAACTATTATCTAGCATAAGTTAGCTCGTAGACTTATCGTTAGTTACATATTCATGTAGTTATTTAGTTAGTCAGTAGCGTAAAATAGTTTAGTGCAATACCGTGGAGGAAGGACGGGTCTTTACCCACTGTATCCCTGATCCACAGGCCGTCAGGAGGTCGTTTAGTTTGTAACCTATAAATACCCTCTACCTTGCAAGGTAGAGGGTTGGATGTTCTTTGGTAATCTAATATTCTACAAGTTTCTCTTACTAGAATATCCCACTTTCTCTCTCTCTAAAATCATCTATGTGCTCATTGTGTTAATGTTATGATATTTAAGTGAAATCCAATATCCTACAATTGGTATCAAGAGCCATGGTTAGATCATATCTTACACATCTTTGGATTTCTAGTGGTTTTTAGGTGGTTTTTGAGTTTGAAAAAGTTTAGTGGTTTTTGCATCATTTGGTTGATTTCTCGTGTTAAAGTTTGGATTTTGTTAGTACTTTTATGTTTAGAATCATCACAAGTGTGTAGGTTTTCATTTGGTAAGCTTGAATCATCTTGGTTGGGTTGTTTTTGGATTGAAAAGTGATGTTTATATGGTTTTTTCTTGCTAGCGACTTAGCTCACGGATTACTTTCTTCGTAGCGACTTGCTTTACAAATTTGTAGCGAGTTACAGTTTTAGACCTAGCGAGTTAGATCTAGCGATTTACAGTACAAGTAGTGGACTCTCCACTACGGGTAGCGACTTGGTGGTAGCGACTTGGTCTGTAGCGAGTTGCTCTTTAGCGACTTGTATCTTTAGCGACTTGAGTAGCGAATTGCTGCCAAAATTTTTGCTAGCGACTTGAGTCTTAGCGAGTTACTACTTAGCGACTTGCATGTGTCTAGCGACTTGGAACTCTAGCGACTTAGTGGTGTAGCGAATTAAGTGTTAGCGACTTGGTGCATTATATGTTAGTGACTTGGATGTTGATCTAACGACTTGGGATTATTGCCATTTAGTTGGTAGCGAGTTGGTTCTAAATCTCTAGAGACTTGGGGAGTAATTCATAATAACACAATGTCTGTCATCACGGATCCTTTAATCACCAAAGTACTTGCTCTCTATGACACAGCACAGAATAGTGAAACAGAATGCTTATCGGAATGCCATACACTTAATGATTCAGCATCGATTAATCAAAACAACTCAAATAAGTCACACTTAATGTCTGCAAACGATGCTAAGAATATGGAATGCACTAGTGAGCCTTTTCAACATCTCAGTCAGCTTCTCAAATTAATCTTATCTACAACCATGGATCGAACAAGTTGTGCCATCCTTCGTCAGGATTTTCCCACTTTGACAAGAACTGTTTTACTTAACTTAGAACGACTGAGGTTTCAAATTACCAAAGAAAAGTTCTCAACTGATGATACTCATGCTGCTCTCCAAACCATCATCAATCAATTTCAGCCACTCATCCGGGAAGAATACTCCTCAGATTTTGATAATATCATGACTGGAATGTCTTTCAAGAAACACACGGGAATGGAAATTCATGAGTTCAGAAACTCATTTATTCAACTTATGAGTAATATGGAAACATACATCAAGGAAGCTGCTAAAGAGAATAACAAGCTGAATGAATTGAATGAGTGCCAAGAGATTCCATGTAGCAATGGAGACATGACATGCTACACTCCAGCTGAACCAGCAGATGACACTGATTGCAGAATCTCAGTTGAAATGAAAAAGGATGAAGAGAACAGCACTGATCTCAAATTCTCAGAGTCAGAAAAGGTATCAATCAATAAGGTACACTTATCTGATCACACAAATTCTCACAAAAAGGTACATGACTCTTACTCTGAACATAACAATGTGGAATCAATCTTTGTTTTGCCTGAATCTAATGCAAGTAACATGATTGAAAAAAGGGTATATGATGAGCTTTCAAACAAATTTTCAATTCTTGAAAAACACTGTATCTCTTTGCAAATTGAAATACAACATAAGGATGAAATGTTTTATGCAAAAAAAACAGTGTAGTAATCTGGAACTTCCAGAATTTAGAGAATTTTTTGAAATTAATCAGTTAAAATCCCAGATTCAGGACAAAGATTCGACCATAAGAGATCTGAAATCACTTCTTTCAGAAGCACAGAAATATGACTGTCATGAGATGAGTGATGCACTAGAATCTAGAAGTTCTGAACTAGCTCTATGTGTGTCCAACCTTCTAAGAGAAAATGAGCATTTAAGAAAGAACCTTGAGGAAACAAACTCTAAGTTAGTCAATCAATCTAACCTCTTGATGAAAGATATTGATGATCTCAAAGCACAAATTCAGGATAAGAGCTTCAATATTGTTGCCCTAAAAAATGAACTCAGGAAGTATGTTGGAAATAGGATGAACACTAAGTTTGCAAAACCTTCAACTTTGGGAAAGTCAAATGTTCAGAACCACTTGAAACGAACAGTTATTAAACAACCTAATGCCTTTAGGTCTGAAAGAGCGAAACCATTGAAATCTAAGCTTAGGTGTTGTTTGTTTATTAAGAAGCTCTGAATCTGAATCTGACTCGCACATCAGAATCTGAATCTGAGGCGGAAATATCTGAATCTGAATCAAATAATATTGTTTGTTTGTTTTTTAAGAAAACGTCTGAGCATTTATTAGTTCAACTAGAGGTATTAAGATGCTCCTTCCATGTCTGGTCCATCTAGATGTTTTTACCTCTTTTTGCCTCTGAACGAAAAATAAAAAACAAACACACTTAACACCTAAAAGCTCTAACTGACTAAGAGCTTTGGTCTATTAAGAGGTTGTTAAGACTTTTTTTAAGAAAACAAACAACACCTTACATCCCAAGTTGATAATGAGTCTGTTTTGTCAAAACCAGTCACTTCATTTCCTAGTTCAAATATGATGAATCCCAAACATAGGACTAATTGTCAACACTCACAGATCAGAAATGCAATAAGTTTAACTAGGTCTCATGCAAAACATCATCTGACAGATCAATCCTCTAAGAAATTCTCTGATCACAAAAGGACAAATAGTCAAAACAAGGCTGTGCACTCATTTGGTTCAACTAACTGTGGTTTCAAATGGATTCCCACTGGCAGATTATTTAAGTTTACAGGACTTAGACGAACTTACATTCCTAGATCATGCCTCAAGTGGATTCCCACAGGTAAACTTTTCAAGAATGTAGAACCTAATAGGATCCCCACTAATGATACGTCTGTATTATACTGTGATGCATCCAAATGTAAGACTAAACATGTCACTAACTCTTCTATGTACAAGTCTACATTTGCTTCCAGTACAATGTGCTCTCAGTCTTTTTCAGGTACAATGCTCAACTCAATCAGGAACTTCATGACTTGGTTCCCATCAGAAATGAACATAGCTCATTCAGGAGCTATAGCGTGCCAGAGTTGATGTACTACTTACTTTGACTCCTATTCATCTTGAATCAGGACTCGATCTTCCATATCTATGTATAAATCAAGTTTCTTTAAAAAAAAAAAAAAAATTAATATTTTCACTGTTATCATTCTGTTAAATTTACAATGTTATCATGTTTTTTCCTATCTAATAAAGAATATTTTCACTGTTATCGATAACATCTACGGTCCTAGAAATGTCATTCAATAATGGCACGGGATCATAGATGAAGTTCGAACAATTGAAATATTCTTGTTTCTTTATAACGGGGTTAATTTATGTCAATCAATGTTCTTTGTTGACATTGATTGAAGGGGAGATTGTGTATATGTTTTTCTTGGCTACCTATGCCATTGGCTTCTGTGCTGGTTATAATGCTTGCTCGTTAGTAAGTTGAGGTCGTGTTTTGCCTTTGTAACTATCTGGTTATGGTCTTTGTAGGTTGTGGTCGTATCTTGCTCATGTGATTATCATTGTGTACCTACGTATTAAGTGCCTAGCTTAGCTTTAAATGCTTATGTGTCTAAATGTTTAATTGATTCATGGTGATCAGTGTGATAATCAATGCTAGAGACTTAGTCTATAATCCGTGTTAGCGACTTACCACTCGTTCATCAATACCATAGGGACCAAACTTGTCATATAGTGAAAGTTATGTGGCACTAGCGACTTACCTCACCTCATGTTGAAACCACAAGGACCAATTGTGTCATACTGCCAAAGATTGTTTGTATACCCCTAGCGTATTACCACATAGCGAGTTACCATTTCTTTTCTCAAATAAGTTTTTTCTCTCTCGTTTTTCTTTTCTTCGTCATATTGCTCATCATAGCGACTTAGCAAGAGGTTTGCCTCGAATCCCTCTTATCTTTGTTCTCTTAAGCGTTTGTGTTAAGTTTCTAACTTGTCTTTATATCCAGATCCTGTCGAGCTCGTGATTTGTGACTATTTGACTCCCACCTAGGTTCGATTTGTCATGTAATCGTGTTTGTGTTGCTATTATAATGATTGAACGTGTTCAAATTGTTTGGAATATATTGATTGCTTGATAATTTAACTCCATGATCTGATGATGTATGGTTAAGCGGATTGGGCTGTTGGGTTTATGTTATGAGTGCTCTTGCTGGCGATTTAACTTTTTCTTGGTAGCGACTTAGTTTGAGTGTTCTTCATAGCGAGTAAGCGCTCATATTAGCGACTATGTTTCTGTAGCGAATAAGTTTATTTTATTCTAGCGACTTGGTTAGCGAGTTAGTAGTCAGCGACTTGTCTTTACAAGTTAGCGAATAGGTAACATTAGCGACTTAGTTAACAAATTTGTAGCGACTTGGTTGTGGTACTGTTCATGGCGACTTGTCTTCACAAGTTAGCGAATTAGTAACCTTAGCGACTTAGTTAACTGATTTGTAGCGACTTGGTTTAGTTACTGTTCATGGCGACTTGTCTTTACAAGTTAGCGAATTAGCATAGCGACTTAGAGAGCTAAACTATTAGCGACTTGTCTGTGGCTCTAGTGATGGCGACTTGTCTTTACAAGTTTGCAACATTGTTCACTTTCATGTTGCGAATTAGTCTTAGGGTCAAGGGTTATTAAAATGTTCAAAGGTTTAGTGCTAAAGTTGATCTCATTCTCACAACACTTAGGATCTCCTAATTCAACTTGTTGTGTCAACATACTCCATGTAATCTGCTATGACATGTCTGTTTAGGCTAAAGGTACTTGGTTTCTCTCACGACAACCAAATGTTTTCTTTTTCCTCATGCATATTTGTTATATCACTTCTACATTTGTATCTTGGCTCATGACATGATCCCTTTGCAATGCACTCGTTTGCCTGTTAATCCCTTATCAACTCGTCATGTGATTATTTATCTGTAAGATTATACTTCATTGAAATATCTCACTTATGAAAGTTGTCATATATCTAACCTGTGCTACTCAATCTTTCTCTCTATGTGTTTTGGGGACTCCTTCTGAGTTACTACTTCTACGTGTCTATGTCATAAGGGTGCTCTCAATGTTGTCTCACTTGTCATTTATCATCTAACCTGTTCCCATTCATTACTGTTGATTGTATGATTACTCAGACCATCAATGGCAAGTTCAATCCCAGAAAAGAGCGTTACCCCTTCGGCATCATCCAAAGTTCTCTCAGACGAAGAAATCCTTCCCAGGAGTCAATGGGCTGTTATTGGAAAAAGCAACTGTTATGTGGACCTACAAAGGCTTCAACAAAATCCGATACTCAAATTTTCTATTGACATCCTCAAAAACACAAACTTCTTCGGAGCAATTACCAAGCAATGCTCAATTCCGACCATTTACATTCAACAATTCTGGAACACCGTTCAATGGGACAAAATCACAGCACAATACTCTTGCAAACTGGATGATAGGGAGTTCACAATTGATTCTGATATTTTGAGCAAGGCTCTTGGAATCACCCCATGTAACCCTGACTTTCGTTCTGAATCTCCACCTGGTGCTGACGATCTGATTGCCTTTCTAATTGGGTTGGGTTATCAGAACAGTATTTCAAGAGCATCCGACATCATCACCGGACACATGTATCAACCCTGGAGAGCTATTACAACCATTCTTAACTTGTGCTTATCTGGGAAAACTTCAGGGTTCGATAAAGTGAGAATTCCTATCTTGCAAATCCTATGGGGAATCGTCAATAGGGTTGATGTGAATGTCTCAGATCGTATTTGGGAAGAATTCTCTTTATCAATGAACACATTCATATCTGATAGAACCAATTTCCAGAACAATGCTCAAGGTCGAAAGAAACAGAACAAGCTTGTAATTCCCAGCATCAGATTTTCTAAGCTTGTTATCCAGTACTTACAACAAACACACAAATTCAATCCTAGGAGTGAATCAACTCTACACAATGCAGAAGATGAATATGTTTTAGGAAACCTGAAATATGTTCCTAGAGGTACGGTTAATGAACTATTTGGATTGCCAATTCCTGAGTGTCTTCTCACAGAAGATATCAAGAAGAAGGACTACTTCAAGCAATACAAGAAAAGAGCTACCAGATCCTCTGCTGATGTCACACCCTCTCCTCTACAACCAAATGCTCCCATATCCAAGTCAGCCTCATAGGCATCCTATGCCTCTCTTCCTAAAAAGAGACTTGAAAGGTCACAACATTCAGAGACCACAACCGAGAAGCAGAAAGTAAAAAGGAAGAAAGTGGAAAAGGAAATTGGTGAGAAAACTGAGGTACCAAGGATTATTACCAGGTTAACTGATGAGGATGACGCTGATCTGCAACTTGGAATCCAGCAAAGTCTAGAAAGTCAGAATGTTAAAGCACCCGTAGGTGGAGTTGTGTTAAGAGAACCCGTTCAACTACCTCGACAAACAACCCCAATTACACATGACAAGGGTAAAGGGGTTGCAAGTGTTGAAACTGAACAAGCTGCTCACATGCTTTTAACTATCTCATCATCTCCATCAAGCACCACAAATCAATATGAGCTGAAGAGAAGAACAGAATCATCTCATGTAAAAGAACTATCTGGAGTGGACAAAGTTCCTGAAACGTTTAAGGAAACTCCTACACTTAGTGAGACTCAATCTGGCTTGAATGTTGACGCTCTGTTGCAAAAAAGGCTCGCAGGAGAACCTTGAGACAAGATCTGATGAGACCTTGAAGATGGATGAACCAAATCTGTCTACTAACTCTCTATCCTCACTTAAGAATCTTGATGCAGATTTCTCTTTTGGTGATCAATTCATTAATGACAAATCCTTAGATACTGCACAATCCATGTATACTGTCAGCATTCAGCAAGATACGTCAACTATTCCTCCGATGTCAGCATCTTCACTATCAACTGCACTTCCACCTCCCTTACCTACTCAATCAACTGTACAAACACCACCAACATCGTCACCAACCCCTGAACCTGTCATTACAATTGCAGATGAGGTGGCTCCACCAGCTTCCCCTCCACAGATTCTCACCTCTGATCAACTACTGGATAAAGCCATAAAAAGGATAGAAGCTCTGGAAAGGCAACTTCCTAAATCTGTTGATTCTCTGGTGGATCGTGTCTATAGATTGGAGCACCTCAACTTCAATGAAGGGGTTACTGCCGCTATTGAAGGAGAAGTCAAGGATGCTGTGGAATGGGCTATGGAGGCTCCACTTCTTAGACGATTCAAGGACCTTCCTATCACAGATATGAGAGCTGCTCTGTTTGAAAAGATGTATGATGCTGAAGAGGACAAGCATGAAGTTCACAAGAAACTCTATGAGGCACTTGAAGAATCCATTAAATTCGACAATTATGAGCAGTTTATGATTGACGTTGGGGAAAAAGAAGCTAAAAAGAAAAGGAGAACAATTGTGATGGAAACATTGATGAAAAACCGCAAAGATCCTCCTCCACCTCCGCCACCAACGGGAGGCGCTGGAACTTCTGGAGCTGGTGATCCTTCTACGACAACCAACACACCTCCACCACAACCACCATCATCACCGCCAAAACCTTCTAATCAATCAGGTCCTACAAAAGAACAGAGTACTAAGAAGAAATCTGCTGCCTGGACAACGGTTGATTCAAGGTTCATGTCCACATCCACCTCAATTCCTGATGATCAAATGGTTCACGAAGAGTCGCAAGTCATGGCTGACTCAGAACCAGATGAAGATGATGCATCGACGAAGCATATTCCTAAGCCATCAGAAGATTGGTTTGATACTTACATGGCTGGGAATCGCACTAGCACATCCAGGGTAGCACCTTCAAGAGACACAATTCAAAGCTGCATTGTGGAAGATAGACCTCCTTCTCCAGAACCCACATGGACCATCCCAGAGTCTGAATCTATGATTCCTGACAACAATTGGGCATCAGTTATCACCAATAATTATGAAGTTCCAGCTGAAGACTCTCTTCTGCACTACACTGGTGATATGGGAAGTTTTATTAGATGGTTTTGTGAACGGAAGAGTATCTCATCCATAACTCCAAGAGATCTTGAAGGACAAGCTTACGAAATTGTCAAAGTCTTCCATTCTGATGCAAATCATCTTCAATATCAGATGGAAGAATGCCATAAGATGCTGAATGACCAAGTCAGTGAGCAAATCAGTCGCTTCAATGTCAACAAATCTCTTCCTCTTGGTGGTGAACCTGGTCAGATGACCATTCAGGCTGAATTCTTCTTCAATCACGACTTGGACTATCTGTGTGCTCGCTCTGCTGAAAGAAGACCTGCTCTATCAATATCAAAGATGAAAGCTGCAACCTACTCTGATCAGGGGCTTGAACAGATGGTTCCTGATCAATTCTGGGCTGCTGAAGAACAAAAATATGATATTGCCGCTTCTTATGGTATTTCTCACTGGTGGTTCAAAAAGAAGAAGTTCTACATCGAAAGACATGGTGCTGATAAAAGACGCAATGATGTCAGATCAAAGCTGCAAATCTTAAGTGTTGTTAGTGTAGAGATCTTCCCTATCTATGGATATGAGTACTTGAAGAAGATTGTCCTTAAAAGAGCAGACTTCAAAGTGTATACTATTGAAGAGAACCCAAATGATTTCGAAGATCTTTATCTATTAAATCTTCAAGGACACCTTGAGCATTTACCTGTCCGTGAGAAAAAGGCCCTCTCTGCAGCTGTCACTCTTTGGATCAGGGGCTTAGTCATTCGAAAACGAGTTGAGGACTTTCAGCTTGGCATTGAAAGCTACCAAACCAGGATCAACCTTACAAGTCCACAATGGAATGCAACTGGGCATGAATTTCATCGTGAATATAAAGTACTTGACACCCCTAGAGCCGTCATCTTCACCGACAGATATGGATCTCGTATGCTTATGCGTCTATGTGAGCTCTACAAGTTTAGTGATGGTACTCTCAAATTGGTCGAATAAGAACTTGACACCAGAATGAAAGAAGTCAAAATTGATATGAAATCTTGGGTTAAGACTATCTTTTGGACTGATGATGACGTGAAGAGGTGTGAACACTTCATTGCTGCAATCAGACGAAGACTCAAGACACGAAGGATCTTCCGCAACCTTGAAAGTTTTGTTGGTGGAAGGCTTCGGGATGGTCACTACAAACTTCTTCAGAGGACTGAATGAAGACTTCTTCGGGATGCTGTGTATGGTGTGTTTTTAATTATGTGTAATATGTGGTGTAATAAATATGAACAACTGTAATACATGTAATAGTGCTAGGATTTGTACTGTGGTTTCCCCTTGTAAAAAGGGAAACACCTGTGTTGTCCATTTCTGATCATATAAAACCGGTCACAGCTTTCTCCTTCAAATATTTTACCTCATACATATTTAAATCACTTGAGATCCAAAATCTCAAAGGATTTAAGATTTTTGATCGGGGGAGAAAATGTGATATAAATATGAAAGATGTTAAAAGATAAGATGACCAATTTTTGTTGCATACTTCTCTCTTATATGTGCTAAACAATTTTCGAATCTCGAAGCATATATTAAGGGGGAGAATTCTCTTCGCAAATTCATGTCATCAGGGCACACAACTTTTAATCTTTCTTAGGTACCCTGATTGTATGGCTTTAAATCCTTTTGGTAATCATGTATGCACTTCTTAACGGGTTCCCTCTAGTATGTGCAAAACTCTTTTCAAACCTCGAGGCACATATTGAGGGGGAGCAAATTTATGGAAACCTCATCCTTCCCGGAAATGCTATATCTACTTGATTTGATGTGGGAAGTGATGTTGATATCTTTTAGAAAATGGTAATCAAAGAAGTTAATTCTTTCTCTTGCCTCCGTGTGCAAAACATTTTCAAATACTTGATGCACATGTTGAGGGGGAGTTCTCGTTCTAAAAATATCAAAAACAATTCAGGTACAAAAATGCTTTGATAATATATCACAAGTATCTGGATTGATTTTCAAATGGTTTTCAATTGGTTCCAATGGCAGATGAACAATACCAAATAGACCGACAAACTTTACTTTATGTACGGTGATATAAGGATGATAAGGTTAGGTATGTGTTCCCATGATCCGCCAGAACCGGAGGGATCTACCCAGGGACAATCCACTAGTTAGTGTAGAAGTCCTTAGTTATGATGATAAAAGGAGAAAAGTGAGATATGGGAAGAGTGCGGACTGAGATAGAGCAAGTACTGGAACAAACCCAACAAAGTTCTTGCTATGAAGTCTCGGTAAGCACTGAAGGGGTTGAAGAATTAAAAAGAATTGAATGAGAAAAGGGTGAAAACAAATAGCCCTCCATTTATTCAACCTTAGGGCAGAAACTGGGTTCAATTCATATGCTACTGATGGTAACATCGGTATTGAAGACAAGACGTCATGGACCCAGTGACGCACTGCACTTCAACTTTCCAAACCACTCAAGTTCCTCTTAAAAGGACTTGTTTCATTCTCACGGGGAACCGACATTATCTATCGACTTTCTCTTAGAGATTGTTGATATTGAAGAAGGAGACCCTCTCCCTAGTCTCCGGCACATGATCCAAATATGCACAAATTGAGTCTAGAGCCACGAGATCATCAATAAATCTCATTAGGACACTTTCAATGAAGACTCTCTGTTTCACACAATGTGGAAAGAGAGATTATATCTTGAGTCCTACGCATTATCCTTGTGGTATTGCCAGAACATCTGAGTGATGTGTTTACATATTCACTATGAAGATGGAAAGCCTTCTGGAGCCAACATCAAACAAGCTTCTGGTAGGTGGCATGTGAGATCTATTATATAGATCAACCATGTGACAACTGAACAAAAACAATGAGGCGATTCAATCTCTTGAATCAATCCTGGTTCAGGTTATGGATTGACGGATACCTTTGAAAAACCGGTCTTTGTGCTTAACAACTCTTTTCTTTAGCACATCGACCGTGTACTCATTTTTTCAAACCAAAAGGTGTTTTTATGATTGATAATTGATTTTCAATAAAACATTCATTGTATTGCAAAAACAATTTCTATTGAGCAATACACGATTGTTTTTCAAATCTCTTTTCATCAATCAGTGGACTTAAAATTCGCTGGTTCACTCACTCCGTGTTATCTTCTTTGAGATGTTCCGGTTTGAGAACAGCTAGAGCAGCTGCGAAACCCTGTCAAGGAAATTCTTCGGAATTTTACCTGATCACAGGCAGTACATGTACTGATCAACGGGGAACCGTGGGCCGTGTACCTCAATTCAACGAAAGTGATCAAAGACACTTTCGTGCGATTTATTGCTAACTGTTGTATGCAGGTACGCCCAACGTTTGCAGCTGATCAGAATGAAGCGGTCCATCCATAGCCGCATGCTCACTCAACACATTCAACTCAAAAGATTTCATGATTTGTGCATCAATGACTCTGATATTTTCACTCCAAGCTTCTGCTACGCTGCTGCCAATATCATGAATCAACTAAAGCTTCCGCTACTCTGATGTGAAGATATCATGATCCAGAATGTGAGCATGTCGGTCCATAAGTCACAACACCACAATGGATGTCATAGAGATTTTTGTTAGATGATGATCTCAAGAGTTGGCTCATACTTATCATCTCATGGATCATTAATGACCTCCACTTTAAAGTACAAATCTATGCAGACTTTGAAGTTGCACTACTTATGCACAAAGATTGCGATGTTGAAGTTTTATTGTCTACGAGCTCAAGAACAAAGTCAAGAATAGAATGCTAGGATTTGAAATGTAAAACATGGGGTGACCTCCCTTAGGGGGAGATTGTTAGGAATTAGAAAATTCCAGTATTGAAGAGTCGGTCATCCCAACTATTATCTAGCATAAGTTAGCTCGTAGACTTATCGTTAGTTACATATTCATGTAGTTATTTAGTTAGTCAGTAGCGTAAAATAGTTTAGTGCAACACCGTGGAGGAAGGACGGGTCTTTACCCACTGTATCCCTGATCCACAGACCGTCAGGAGGTCGTTTAGTTTGTAACCTATAAATACCCTCTACCTTGCAAGGTAGAGGGTTGGATGTTCTTTGGTAATCTAATATTCTACAAGTTTCTCTTACTAGAATATCCCACTTTCTCTCTCTCTAAAATCATCTATGTGCTCATTGTGTTAATGTTTTGATATTTAAGTGAAATCCAATATCCTACAGGATTGCGCACCAGCATGTAGCCGTGATGTGGACCACTTGAGGTGTTCGTCTACTTTCTTCTTCTTTATAGTCGTAAGCTTTTCATTTACCAATTTATGGAGAAAGTTTACACCAAGAAAAATGGATGAAATATCAGAGGTGGGTGAGTAGAGACCAAGGCCTACTATTATAAGGTTGCCATGATCTCTGTTTACCCATATTTGATACTTTGTCAAAGATGGAGTACTAAGTATATGGCACATTATATTTGTCTCGTGGTTACTGTAGGATCCGTTGTTCATATTAAGCACCCTTCTCTAATGGAAGGTTGAGCTCAGTAGGACAACTGATTTTATAGAAACCTTTGAGTCGATTCCAAATGATGGAAAAAGATACGAATACCTCTGATGTTGCTTATATCATCCCGTTACACGTATTGTCACTTAAGGTTATATATACACTTCTTGCATCTTTGTTTTTCATTGAACTATTTTTTTATCTGTCTGATAATATCAAATAATCCTGATTTTTAAGTGTCAATTTCCTTCGATTATGCTCATATTTTATGTTGTTTATATGGATTTATACTTTTATTCCTTTATATTTGTTTCTAGGTAATATATGAGCATTGGAGCTTAGAGACGCGGTTTTGGAGATATTCTTAATGATTTTCACCTTAGTATGCTTTTATGGAAGAAGCTATGGCCTAACTCCTATTCTCAATTACGCCGTAGATAGGATTATGTTTATGATGACCAAGTCAACAGCAGTTATGGCGTAACTATCAACTTAAGTTACGCCGTAATGTGACAAATCGTAATTTCAGGTCATTTCTCAAATTTTCTATTCATCTCGGAAATTTACTATTCATAGATTACTATTCATCATTTTACTATTCATCATTTTTGAAGTCCGTTTGCGACTTTGAGAGGTTATTTTAAAATTTTAATATTCACGAAACACTATTCATTCCCAGAGAAAAATCACTATTCATGGTTACTATTCATCATTTTTGTAAACTAGGTTTACGAGTACCAAATTCGCGTAACCGTAATGTTAAGCTGCGTATTTGTAGGAATATCATTGAGAACATTACATATAGACTAGAGTTAGTCTACATATCATCAGTAACATCATTTTCATATTATTCATGCATGGGTTTGCATATTTCATTAACGTATATTTATTTATTAAATAAACGCTATCGCACGAACATTTATTTTGAATAATTGATCCGACACTTCCGAAAATTGTCCTGATATATTTTTATACTCATTTTAAGACTATAAAAATTATTTTATTAGTTTACCCGATGTTCTGAATTTATTTTGGTATATAAATTGTTATATATATATATATATTTACGACGGTTTTCGTAAATTCTATTCGATAATTATTTATTCACTCAATACTTGCGAGAAATGCATTTTTATAATTTTTATGACTTCGATATATTTTATTTTGTTCCGTTAAAATCGATTTCCAGCTAACGCTACACTAAATAACTAATTACATGTACAAAACAACATTTATACTTAACTATTAGATACATTTAATCATCAAAATACACAACTTGTCTCCCCAATATACCCTTTCCGACCAACCCCCCCCCCCCCCCTTGTCATCCTTTTTATTAAAAATCTTGACCAAATAAATGTACACATACTCATATTGGCTAGATATTTGTAATATACAAGTAATATACTAATCTAAAATACATAGTATCACATACTAAAAGGTGTAAAAATGCAAGAAACCCTCTCCTTCCTTTGTTGATGATCGGACAAGCAAGAACAATAAGAAGAAAACCATGTTTTTTCAAGATCCCAATGTTAAACAAGTCTTAGTAGTAATCTAGTTAGGGTTTTGAAATAAAAACCTCAAGATTATTAGGTATACTTTGCTCAAAAATTCATCATCACCCAAGTAAGCTTGTGATAAATTTTTCCTACTCTTTTGAACTACTACTTGTTAAATTTTCATGATCTATTAGCAAAAACATGCAACTATGTTATGAATCATACCACTTTTTACTTGTTTTTCTACTTATAATGAGTTTTAATTATCCTATATTTATTCCCATGAACCCTATCATTTTTGGAGAAGTTTAGGAACCCATGACACCCTAAGAAGGTGTATGGTAGGTTTAGAATAGCTTCGGTGTTGATTGGAATGGATTGGTAAAAGACATGAACTAGTAAAAATCGTTTTTGACAAAAATAGTTGAAGGGCTGTCCATTTTTATAAAATCTGGAAATTTCAGTAAGTGGTGGATTATTTTGGTTTATAGTTTCAGAAAATAGAATTAAAATCGAAACCATGGCCGCTTGAACGGGTTAAAACGGGTTTATAACGACGAAAACTAATTTTCTGAAATAATACAAGCTATCAAGGGATTTTTAAGGGGCAAAACCGAGTTTTAAACATAATCTGAATGAGTCGATTTATCAAAAATATATTAGTATACATTAACACGAAACCAAGGATATATAAATCGTAGAAAACGGACCTATAACGCTCAAGATATACGTGTTTAAATTACGACGATCACATCTATTTTCTTCAACACTAACACTCTATATTCACTATTTTGCGACTAAGCTTCACGAGGTTACTTAGTCATTTTCATGAGTTGTCAAAGTATATTATTTCACAACGAAAAACTATAAATTCTTGTTCTATTTCTAAACGATTATCATGGGATGTTGTTTCAACATATATAAGCGTAAAGTATTTTATAACTTGACAAGACGTTATAAACTTATTTTTCGACGATAAACATTATTTTCAAATGCACAAGTGGTATGGATATCATATGAGTTTGCATGCACAACATTATATCATGACTTATATTAGATCATATCATTCATAATAGGTTGCAGTTAGAGATTGCGCCTTATTTCAGTGTATCCACTTTTGTCATCATAACCATTGTATCAAGTGAGTTTTCATAGCCCCGTTTTTCAAGTTTATATTTCATTTCAAACCTACGGGGGAGAATACATTGCACAACATTTTATTACGAGCCCAAGTATATCAAATTCATTTACATTGCTTAAGTTACCTCATTGCCATATTAATGTCCCAATTTCATTATCATGAACCGTTAGTTACGGAGTAAGCGAGAGTGAGTGAATAGATCTATTGAGGGTGACTCCTCCATCCGGGTTGGTAGTTCCAACTGGTCAAACGGATGCATTTCATTTAATATCAGAATGAGAGTTGTTTGGCAAACACTCTGTTGGGGCGAACATCATAATCAGTCTAGCTTCGGTGTCATGAGCTTATAGCAATTGTATCATTTTCATGTGGCATATTTGTCATACATAACTTATACTTGTGGTAGTCGTACAAAACATTTACATAAACCTATGATTTCTCACCAACATTATTGTTCACCGTTTTAGCAATGTATTTTCAGGTATCTAAGGCATTTGCTACATGGAATGCATAAGGACTTATCATAGAGTCGCAGTGACGACTTTTCTCACTTGTATATTATGGCACTTTAAAACATCGTTTGGTTTGTAACAAACTTATTTCCGCAAATGTTGACTACCTTTTGGGACCTATCTTTTGTAAACTCTGAATGTTTTAATATATCAAATGATGTGCTTTTAAAACAACACTTTAGGTCGTTCAATATAACTGTAACTGTGATGCTATGGCAGTCATCCCCCAGGAATTCCATTCCGCTGCAAAACATGTATTTTAGGGGTGTGACAGATTCGCATCAGAGCAAAGGTTATAGAGAACTAGGTTGCATCGTTGACCCTAGACTATAACTACATATCATAGCATTTCATCATTTCATCATAAGTGCATATTCATTATACATGCGGATTCGTACGCACATTATGCGGGTTATTTACTTTCATTTCACATCGATTGTCACAGAGATGTCTTCAGATACCCATCCCATCATCATTTCTTCTGACTCTGACTCTGACATGGAGGATGTCTTGTCATCTCCTACTATAGACTCTGACATGGAGGATGTCTTGTCATCTCCTATTATAGACTCTGACATGGATGCCGTCTCACCACTTCCTACTATAGCCTTAACATCAGTTGGCTCTACACCAGACTCACCACTCATATTATCTGATACTAAGACTGAACCCTTTGAGGAGGGCGAAGTTGCACCTACACCACCACCACCATCAACTAGTCCTATTTACCGCCCAACTCAGCATACTCTAGTTTTACCTCTCAGGCGCCGCGAGACAGCGCGAAAGAGGGTTATATTTCATCCACCATCACCACCTTCATCCTCATCATCCTCTAATTCACCACTAGGATCGCCATTATCATCATCCTCATCTTCATCCCCATCTTCATCATCATCTGGAGCACCACCAACACCATCACATCTCAGAGATCCTACACCCATATCTGACTTGCCGCTCAAGAAGCGTGCACGACCTGACACACCATTACCACCTACTACTGAGACTACAGAGACTGCACCACCTGCTAGGTTTGAGGTCGGTGAGAGTTCCAGGGCTGCTGCTGCTAGACAGCCTACTACTATCACACTAGAGTCACGACTAGATCATCAGCAAGAGCAGATTGACAAAGCTTTAGGGCAGTTAGAGGAGATTCCTTTAAGTCGATTTGAGGTGATGGAGGAGGAGATAGAGGGTTTAGTTTTAGGTAGGGTTTCCATTGACGTTTCTTATCAGGGGTTGGAGACCAGACAACGAGTAAACCACGAGCACATTATAGAGTTGAGGCAGGAGATGCCAGAGTTGTTTGATAGAGCCCAGATGTCGCAGGATGAGCAGCAGCGACATGCTCATGAGTTAGCATCAGCACGTGTGAGTATTGCTACTTGGGAGAGTAAGGATGCTGCTACTCAGCTTCAGATTAGTGACCTGACGTATATGGTTGTCAGTTTGACTGCACAGGTCCGAGAGCTTCAGACTCGATCAGGCGGAGCACCAGGAGATGCCTAGATTAGACTTATATCATATTAGCTTTTACCACTATTATTCAAGTCATGAGGTGTGTGACATAGTTTAAAGAACTTGTAATCTTTTGGGTTGTTGTACAAACAAATGTATCAAGTGTTGACTCTACTATGTAGGAATGGTTGTGCTATCTATGATATCGGTCCATGTAGGCCAAAAATTTCATGTATTATATTCACGTGTGTTGTGAATATATTTGTGATATTTTGTGGTTGTTCCGTTATGATTTCATTTATTTATGCATGTTGTGGTTGTGGATATTTGTGTGTAATGTTTGTTTCTACTTATGGGTTCTCATTATTGTTACATCTTATGATTTTGAAGAGTTATGGCGCCAAAGAAAGCTACACCAGAGATGACACAAGCTGCTATCCAAAAGTATGTAAAGGCTAGTATAGCCGAGGCACTAAGGAAAGAAAGAGCAACAGTAACTGCTGCTGCCGAGGCTGCGGCTGCTGCTGAGACTGCCAGACTTGCTACTGCTGCCGAGGCTGCGGCTACTGCTGAAGCTGCCAGACTTGCTAATGCTGCCGAGGTTGTGGCTACTGCTGAAGCTGCCAGACTTGCTACTACTGCAGGGGCTGCAGGAGGGTCTGGAGTTTGAAATTGTACATACAAGGACTTTAAGAGCGGTGATCCCACAAAGTTCAAAGGCACAGAAGGAGCCACTGCTATGATCCGTTGGTTTGAGAAGATCGAGTCTGTATTTCTTCTATGCAATTGCCCAAATAACTGCAAGGTGAAGTTCGCTACTAGTACACTATTAGATGGGGCAATGTCATGGTGGAATTCTTATGCACAGCCTATTGGTATCGAAAATGCTTACAAGCTCACATGGGATCAATTCAAGAGGTTGTTGACTAAGAAGTATTGTCCATGCACCGAGGTGAAGAAATTAGAAACATAATTTTATGAGTTAGTAACTATTGGTTATGACATCGAGACCTAAATCAGAAGGTTTCAAGAGTTGGCTGCTCTATGTCCATCTATGGTTTCGGACAATGAGAAACTACTAGAAAATTTCATTGGAGGACTTCCACAAAGTATTCAAGGTGATGTAATTTCTTTCGGTCCTCTATCAGGGTATCACAAAAACTCATGGCTCAAGTTGTGAAGAGGGGAAACATTACCAACATCAACCGCAACAACAATAACAACAATCGCACCAACTTTAGTAACAACCAAAAAAACTACACAAACTACAACAATAACAACAACAAGAGAAAGTAGGACAACAATCGAGGTGGCAATGTTACTCAGCAACCACCAAAGAGACAAGAAGTTGCTAACGCCTATGCTGTAGGCCCAAAGGAAAGGAAAGGTTACACAGGTAATTTACCTAAGTGTGAAAGGTGTCAAAGTCATCATAATCCCGGTCGATGCCCTACTCCATGCGGAAACTGTAAGAAGGTGGGTCACCAAACCAAAGAATGCAAGTTTCCGAATATGACGGAAAATCAGAAACCTCAAGTGACATGTTTTGGATGTGGAGAGAGGGGACACTACAAGGGGGACTGTCCAAAATGGAAGAATCAAGGGAACAGGAACCAAGGTGGAATAGCACAATGAAGAGCCTATGTTATGGGAGGAAGAGAAGCCAAGGAGGACCCGAATGTTGTCACGGGTACGTTCCTTATCAATAATCGTTATGCATCAGTTTTATTTGATTCGGGAGCCGATAAAAGCTTTGTGTCCACTATATTTGCACCCTTACTCAATATCAAACCAACCACACTAGACACTTCTTACTACATTGAATTAGCTAACGGAAACTTAGTTGGCTCCGACACCATTATCCGTGGTTGCACTCTCAATTTCCTAAATCATCCATTCAATATAGACCTTATGCCTGTAGAACTTGGAAGTTTCGACGTCATTATCGGCATGGATTGGTTATCCAAGTATCGTGAAAGAATCATTTGTGATGAAAAAGTTGTTCATCTTCCTTACAACGGCGAAACCTTAATCATTTGTGGAGAACGAAGTGGAACTAGACTCAGTATTATATCATGCATTAAAACCGAGAAGTACATAAAGAAGGGTTGTTATGCTTTCTTAGCACATATAATAGAAAAGAAGTCGAAAGAGAGGCGACTTGAGGATATACCGATTGTTCGAGAATTTCCTGAAGTCTTTCCCGGAGACTTGCCAGGACTTCCGCCTACACGCCAAGTAGAATTTCATATTGTCTTAGTGCCAGGAGCTGCACCAGTTGCACGAGCACCTTACCGACTAGCACCATCAGAGATGCAGGAGTTGTCTAACCAGTTGCAAGAACTTTTAGACAAAGGATTCATTAGACCTAGTTCCTCGCCTTGGGGAGGCACCGGTCATGTTTGTGAAGAAGAAAGATGGATCTTTCAGAATGTGTATAGATTATCGAAAGCTGAACAAGTTAACTGTGAAGAACCGTTATCCACTTCTAAGGATCGACGATTTGTTCGATCAGTTGCAAGGATCTAGTCTTTACTCAAAGATCGACCTGAGGTCAGGATACCATCAACTTAGAGTTCGGGAGGAGGATATCCCGAAAACAGCATTTAGAACTCGCTATGGTCATTATGAGTTTCAAGTAATGCCGTTCGGATTAACCAACGCACCTGCAGTATTCATGGATCTCATGAATAGGGTGTGCAAACCGTATTTGGATAAGTTTGTAATAGTATTTATCAACGACCTGTTGATTTATTCGAAGAACAAAGAAGAGCAAGAAAAGCACCTCAGAACGATCTTAGGACTACTCAAGAAGGAGAGATTGTATGCCAAATTTTCGAAGTGTGATTTTTGGATCCGAAAAGTACAATTTCTTGGTCATGTCATTGATAACCAAGGGTTACAGGTTGAACCTGCAAAGATCGAGGCCATGAGAGATTGGGCCACCCCAACAAATCCTACGGAGATCCGTCAATTTTTAGGTCTTGCCGGATATTACAGAAGATTCATTGAAGGTTTTTCTAAGATAGCTAAAGCATTGACCAAGTTGACACAGAAGAACCAAAAGTACGAATGGGGAAAGAAACAAGAATCTGCCTTTCAGTTATTGAAGCAAAAGCTTTGCAGTGCGCCAATTTTGGCACTACCCAAAGGAATCGAAAACTTCGTTGTATACTGCGATGCTTCACACAAAGGACTTGGAGCTGTGTTAATGCAGAACGAGAAAGTGATAGCTTATGCTTCTCGACAACTTAAGGTTAATGAGAAGAATTACACCACTCATGATCTTGAGTTGGGAGCTGTAGTTTTTGCACTCAAGATTTGGAGGCACTACCTCTACGGTACTAAGTGTACAGTGTTTACAGACTACAAGAGTTTGCAATATATACTTGATCAGAAAGAACTTAACATGAGGCAACGTCGTTGGTTGGAATTACTTAGCGATTACGATTGTGAAATTAGATATCATCCGGGGAAAGCCAATGTCGTGGCAGATTCCCTTAGCCGGAAAGAAAGACACAAGCCTTTGAGAGTCAGATCATTAGGAATGACGATTAGTTCACCTCTACCATCAAAAATCCTCGAGGCTCAGATCGAGGCACTCAAGGAGGAAAATAGACCAAGTGAAAAACTCTATGGTATGCCAGAGAATGCAAATGGCTTTGTAAAGAGATCAGGCGAAGTATTATACTTCAAGGATAGAATTTGGGTACCACTTTATGGAGGGATACGAGAGTTGATTATGCATGAGTCGCACAATTCGAAATATTCTATTCATCCAGGTTCTGATAAGATGTATCAGGATCTCAAAAAGCTTTATTGGTGGCCGAATATGAAAGCTGAAATTGCGACGTATGTTAGCAAATGCCTTACTTGCTCTAAGGTAAAAGCTGAATACCAGAAACCATCAGGATTACTTCAGCAACCAGAAATTCCCCAATGGAAATGGGAATGAATTTCAATGGATTTCATCACTAAACTCCCTAAGACATCAGGCGGTTACAACGTTGTTTGGGTAATTGTTGATCGTCTTACCAAATCAGCCCATTTCATACCAATCAGAGAGACTTACTCCATGGAACAACTTACTAGACTTTATGTCAAGGAAATAGTCTCAAGGCACGGTGCACCAATTTCCATCATTTCTGACAGAGATAGTCGATTCACCTCGAACTTTTGGAAATCATTACAAGATGCATTTGGAACCCAATTAGAGATGTGCACTGCCTATCATCCTCAGACCGATGGTCAGAGCGAAAGAACGATTCAAACATTAGAAGATATGCTCAGAGCATGTGTGATTGATTATGGAAATGGTTGGGCTAACCATTTGCCATTGATCAAATTCTCTTACAATAATAGTTATCACACCAGAATAAAAGCAGCACCATTTGAGGCACTCTATGGTCAAAAGTGCCGATCACCTGTCTGTTGGGACGAGGTTGGTGATGCACAACTCACTGGTCCAGACATGGTTCGTGAAACAACAGAAAATATAATTCAGATCCAAGATAGACTCCGAACTGCAAGAAGCCGACAGAAAAGTTACGCTGACGTACGACGCAAGCCATTAGAATTTCAAGTTTGCGACAAGGTTATGTTGAAAGTATCGCCTTGGAAAGGCGTGATACGATTCGGAAAATGCGGGAAGTTGAACACGAGGTACATTGGGCTATTTAAAATTCTGAACAGAGTCGGCCCTATAGCATATCGACTCGAGCTTTCGTCAGAGCTCAGCGGTGTACACAACACATTTCACGTTTCAAACCTCAAGAAATGTCTTTCAGATGAATCACTCGTAATTCCATTAGAAGAAATTCAACTCGACGATAAACTCAATTTCGTGGAGGAACCAGCAGAAATCATGGACCAAGAGGTCAAACAGTTGAAGCAGAGTCGAATTCCTATCGTGAAAGTTCGCTGGAATTCTCGAAGAGGTCCCGAGTTTACTTGGGAGCGGGAAGACCAAATGCGACTCAAATATCCTCATCTTTTCACAAATAACACCGTAGAAACCAACATGAACTGAATTCCTTTTTGGGTGGGCGAATGTGACAAATCGTAATTTCAGGTCATTTCTCAAATTTACTATTCATCTCGGAAATTTACTATTCACATATTACTATTCATCATTTTACTATTCATCATTTTGAAGTCCGTTTGTGACTTTGAGAGGTTATTTTAAAATTTTACTATTCACGAAACACTATTCATTCCCGGAGAAAAATAACTATTCATGGTTACTATTCATCATTTTCGTAACTAGGTTTACGAGTACCAAATTCGCGTAACCGTAAGGGTTAAGCTGCGTATTCATAGGAACATCATTGAGAACATTACATATAGACAAGAGTTAGTCTACATATCATCAGTAACATCATTTTCATATTAGTTCATGCATGGGTTTGCATATTTCATTGACGTATATTTATTTATTAAATAAACGCTATCGCACGAACATTTATTTTGAATAATTGATCCGACACTTCCGACAATTGTCCTGATATATTTTTATACTCATTTTAAGACTATAAAAATTATTTTATTAGTTTACCCGATGTTTTGAATTTATTTTGGTATATAAATTGTTATATATATATATATATATATATATATATATATATATATATATATATATATATATATATATATATATATATTTATATATATATATATTTACGACGGTTTTCGTAAATTCTATTCGATAATTATTTATTCACTCAATACTTGCGAGAAATGCATTTTATAATTTTTCTGACTTCGATATATTTTATTTTGTTCCGTTAAAATCGATTTCCAGCTAACGCTACACTAAATAACTAATTACATGTACAAAACAACATTTATACTTAACTATTAGATACATTTAATCATCAAAATACACAACTTGTCTCCCCAATATACCCTTGCCGACCAACCCCCCCCCCCTTGTCATCCTTTTTATTAAAAATCTTGACCAAATAAATGTACACATACTCATATTGGCTAGATATTTGTAATATACAAGTAATATACTAATCTAAAATACATAGTATCACATACCAAAAGGTGTAAAAATGCAAGAAACCCTCTTCTTCCTTTGTTGATGATCGGCCAAGCAAGAACAACAAGAAGAAAACCATATTTTTTCAAGATCCAAGTATTAAACAAGTCTTAGTAGTAATCTAGTTAGGGTTTTGAAATAAAAACCACAAGATTATTAGGTATACTTTGCTCAAAAATTCATCATCACCCAAGTAAGCTTGTGATAAATTTTTTCTACTCTTTTGAACTACTACTTGTTGTATTTTCACGATCTATTAGCAAAAACATGCAACTATGTTATGAATCATATGACTTTTTACTTGTTTTTCTACTTATAATGAGTTTTAATTATCCTGTATTTATTCCCATGAACCCTATCATTTTTGGAGAAGTTTAGGAACCCATGACACCCTAAGAAGGTGTATGGTAGGTTTATAATAGCTTCGGTGTTGATTGGAATGGATTGGTAAAAGACATGAACTAGTAAAAATCGTTTTTGACAAAAATAGTTGAAGGGCTGTCCATTTTTATAAAATCTGGAAATTTCAGTAAATGGTGGATTATTTTGGTTTATATTTTCATAAAATAGAATTAAAAACGAAACCATGGCCGCTTGAACGGGTTAAAATGGGTTTATAACGAAAAAGATACGTTAATTTTAAGTTTAACGACGAAAACTAATTTTCCTAAATAATACAAGCTGTCAAGGGATTTTTAAGAGGCAAAACCGAGTTTTAAACATAATTTAAATGAGTCGATTTATCAAAAATATATTAGTATACATTAACACGAAACCAAGGATATATAAATCGTAGAAACGAACCTATAACGCTCAAGATATACGTGTTTGAATTACAACGATCACAACTATTTTCTTCAACACTAACACTCTATATTCACTATTTTGCGACTAAGCTTCGCGAGGTTACTTTGTCATTTTCATGAGTTGTCGAAGTATATTATTTCACTACGAAAAACTATAAATTCTTGTTCTATTTCTAAACGATTATCATGGGATGTTGTTTCAACATATATAAGCGTAAAGTATTTTATAACTTGACAAGACGTTATAAACTTATTTTTCGACGATAAACATTATTTTCAAATGCACAAGTGGTATGGATATCATATGAGTTTGCATGCACAACATTATATCATGACTTATATTAGATCATATCATTCATAATAGGTTGCAGTTAGAGATTTTGCCTCATTTCAGTGTATCCACTTTTGTCATCATAACCATTGTATCAAGTGAGTTTTCATAGCCCCATTTTTCAAGTTTATATTTCATTTCAAACCTATGGGGGAGAATACATTGCACAACATTTTATTACGAGCCCAAGTATATCAAATTCATTTACATTGCTTAAGTAACCTCATTGCCATATTAATGTCCCCATTTCATTATCATGAACCGTTAGTTACGGAGTAAGCGAGAGTGAGTGAATAGATCTATTGAGGGTGACTCCTCCATCCGGGTTGGTAGTTCCAACTGGTCAAACGGATGCATTTCATTTAATATCAGAATGAGAGTTGTTTGGCAAACACTCTGTTGGGGCGAACATCATAATCAGTCTAGCTTCGGCCTCATGAGCTTATAGCAATTGTATCATTTTCATGTGGCATATTTGTCATACATAACTTATACTTGTGGTGGTCGTACAAAACATTTACATAAACCTATGATTTCTCACCAACATTAATGTTGACCGTTTTAGCAATGTATTTTCAGGTATCTAAGGCATTTACTACATGGCATGCATAAGGACTTATCATAGAGTCGCGGTGACGACGCGTCTCACTTGTATATTATGGCACTTTAAAACATCGTTTGGTTTGTAACAAACTTATTTCCGCAAATGTTGACTACCTTTTGGGACCTATCTTTTGTAAACTCTGAATGTTTTAATATATCAAATGTTGTGCTTTTAAAACGACACTTTAGGTCATTCAATATAACTGTAACTGTGATGCTATGGCAGTCATCCCCCAGAATTCCATTCCGCTGCAAAACATGTATTTTGGGGGTGTGACACGTAACTATCTAGGTCATATGGAATTTCGCGCCTCCCTTAACTACGCCATAACCTCCAGCATGAGTTACGACGTAACCAGAACTATGAGACTTGAGTTTGTAGGATAATTAAGTTACTGCGTAGTCAATTATTAAATTTACGGCGTAACTATTCATAAGGATACGCTGTAATTATCACTACGAGACTTAAGTTTGGAGGATAATTAAGTTACAGAGTAACCGCATTATTAGATTACGCCCTAACAATGATCGAGTCTGGAAATACAAGCCCTAAAATCTGCACTATGCATCATTCTCTCACCACAAAAAAGCAAAGAACATGAAGAGGGTTCTAAAGGCAAATTATACTCAGCATACGGAGCTATTTCCAAGGGAGAATCACATCATATCATAGATAAGATTTAGTGATTTCTATTTCATTACACTTTTTAATTCATGTCTTCATTAATTATGTTAAACATTAAATTGATTGTGTGTTTTAATATGATCGGCTAAGCACCTTTGGTGCTAGCCTAGTTATGATTCCTTGATTGTGTTGTTTATGTTTTCATGCTTCTATTATTGTTTCTAGTGTATGCATGCATAGTTCGATGGTAGTCACCCTAGCTTCGATAGTTTTGATAATTGACCAAAGGACCCTAGGGAAGTAGGTAGAGAGGGTTGGTAATAATTGACCAAAGGACTATCTATTCCTCTTGTGCTAATTGACCAAAGGATCACCGTTCGGAAGGAGGAACTTAAGAAGTTAGGGATGTGTGTCTAAGATGCTAGCGCCCAAGCATACATTGTTTCGAATCTTGCATGTAGGGTACTTAATGACTTAGCTTAGGTTGCTAGAGATCCCCGTCTCCCAAAAGGGTAGGCCTTTGACGTCGGGTAGGAACCTTTGTCTAATAGGCTATGACTAATTGACCAAAGGAGTCTAGCGAATTAAACCCCCACTTGAAGAAATAGGAAGTAATTAGAAAATTTAGACATAGCATGATAGGATGAATAATTAGGTTAGCACACTTTCTCTCTATTATTCACAACCTCATTTAATTTCCGCATTTTATTTATCGCTTTTTAGTTTAATTAATCTTTCAACCTAAAACCTTTTAAAAACTGTGACATTAGACTTAATTAGGATCCTCATCTACATATCTCTTGGGAACGACCTCGGCTTTACCACCTTCTATACTATGCATGACCGGGTTCACTGCTCGTTAGTACAATAGGTAGACCTTAGGTAGACTAGACCTTAGAAATTTAAATCCTCGTCGAAAATCCTGCATCAGAATTTTGGCGCCGCTACTGGGGAGCTGTATTAGGATTTTTGTAGAGTCTTTTATTTTTGTTTATTTATTTTTTGTTTTTCTCACGATCTACTTTCAGTTTCAGATACTATGGCAGTTGTGGACATCAACAACCTCACTCTTAAGGAATACCTCGCAATGACTCAGGATGAGCAAGGGCTGGGGCTTGTTAGGCCGGCTATTGGAGCGGAGGTCCGATTCAAGATCAAGGACCAGTTTATTAGGGAGTTATGAGTAAACCCTTTTCCAGAATTAAGAAAGAATATGCTTACGAGCATATTGAAAGTGTTTTATACATAGCAAGATGTTGGGTTTTAGGTTCCAATGAAAGGAATTATTCTAAGTATGGAACCACTGCCAGCACAAATGTAACCACGACTAGAAGACTGGAACCACTGCACAAGACAAACCACTGCTAGTAGGAATATGGATCCACTGCTAATGTAATCAAAGCACTGCTAGTTAAATATGTCGGTTTAATGTTTTGTATTGGATAAATATGGTAAAGATATTTATCTTGTAGGTTACGTATTGTATATTGTAATGGACTCCTTATCCTGTAAAAGGAGGTCCTAGGTTAGATTTAGATATACGTATTAGTTATATCTAAAGTCGATACACTTTAAGGTTGTTAAACCCTAATACTATTCAGAGTATTCATATTAATAAAATATTGAGTGTTGAGTGTTAAACAAAGTATTATTCTTAAGATTAAACATTAAATTCCACGTAGTGTTTAATAGTTTGTGTTACTTAAATCAGCTTCTATAAAGGATCGTTTGCTCAACTGGGATCAAAAAGTGGTATCAGAGATTGTGATCTAGAAGCTATGATCAAGAAGAAAACTAGTTTACTCAGATTTACTCAAGTTCAAGATGTTTGACGAAACTCATATGGTTACTGCCTCCAAAGTACCCATGCTGAAGCATGGAGAGTATCAAGTATGGAAGATGCGAATGAGACAATATATACGCATGATTGACTACAACATCTGTGATGTTATTGAGAAGGGTGATATTTTACCTACTAAGGGTCCTGATGGAAAACCTGTTGGGATTGTTAGTGAACCTGACAAGGCTCAAAGGAAATTGGAGATAAAAGCTCATAGTATTCTCAGTATGGGAATACCCAATGAGTATGCATTGGACTTTCAAGAGTATGAGACTGCTAAGGAGCTAATGGATGCCATTGAAACAAGATTTGCTGGGAATGATGCTACCAGAAAATCTAGGAAGAACATGCTAAAACATCAACTTGGAAACTTTACTGCTTTCAGTGGAGATAATCTTGAAGACACCTATAACAGACTGCAGAAGCTCATAAGTGAATTAAAATTGGTGGACTATAAAGTTGCTCAAGAAGATGTAAATCTCAAGTTTATCAGAAGTTTGTCACCTGAATGGGCTATGCATACAGTTGTGTGGAGAAACAAAGATGATTTTGAAAAGTTGACTCTAGACAATCTCTACAACAACTTGAAGGTTTATGAGTCTGAAAAGAACATTGCTGGAACATCCTCATCTTCACAGAACATTGCTATTGTGTCTACAAGCCATAGGTGTTCTCAGGAAGCTTCCACTGCTGTTTATGGAGTTTCCACTGCTATTGCTAATGATACCACTGTTAGTAATAACATTAGTGATGGTGCAATATGTGCTTTTCTTGCTGATCTGAAAACTAGTGTGACTGTGCTAAACCAAGATTTGGATCAAATTGATCCTGATGATCTTGAAGAAATCAATCTTCAATGGCAAATGGCAATGCTCACATTGCAAGCTAGGAGATTTCTAAGGAGGACTGGCAGACATGTCAAGTATGATGGTCAAAGAAAGGCAGGGTTTGACAAGAGTAAGATGGAGTGCTTCAACTGCAAAAAGAAGGGGCACTTTACAAGGGAATGTAGGTCTCCTAAGAGGATGAGTGAGATCTTTAAGAAGGCACCTAAAGAACCACAACCTTCTACAACTTTAGTTGCTCAAGATGGACTTGGAGACTATGACTGGAGTGACCAAATTGAGGAAGGACCAAATGCTGCTTTCCTAGCTAGTGAAGCTTCCAAAGTGCACAACTTTGCAGTCATGGCTTATGCTTCATCATCATTTGGCTCTGACACTGTGGTATCAAATAATTCAACTAGTTCTGTTTGTTCTTACAAATCTTGTCAAGATACTTTAGAAGGTCAGAAAGCCATTATAGAGAGTCTTAGGAAAAAAGTAAATAGACTGGCATTAGATAACTTAGGTTATAAATTTGGTCTTCAGAATGTAGAAAAGAAACTTAAGTTTTGTATCAAATGTGAGTTTGAATATGTGGAAAAGATAAACATACTAGGTGGAGAGATTGACATTAAAGATAGAGAGATTAAGGTGCTTAAACAGAAACTAGAAGAAGCTGAAATTGTAAAACAGGAAGCCCTAGATGAAAAGGAGAAACACATAGTTAGGGTGGGAAAACAACAATTTGCTTCTGATTTAGTAAATAAATCAACAGGCTGTCAATTAATGAAAAAGGGTTCTGTGATAGGATACAATGATATGCCACCACCCAAGCTAATGAAACATGCACCACCTGGTACTGAATTTTCGTTCAGTGATGAACTTAGCTTTAACAAACGTGTTGATGAAAAAGTTAAGATTGAGTCACCTAAGGAAGAAACTGTTAGGTTATCTGATGGTCCAATTATTGAAGATTGGGAGTCAGATTCTGAGGAAGATAGGTCTGAGTCAACACAGTCTGATAAGATAGAAAATATAAAAATGTTGACTCAAAACAAGCTAACTTTGGTATACCTAGATTTGGAGCTCAATGAGACACCTAGGGAACAGATGAAAAGATACATACCCAGGGGTAATCAAAGAAACTTCAATGGCATAATTTCAAACAGACTAGGAAGTGATTTTCAATGTGTTAAAAAGGCTTGTTTTAAATGTAATAGTTTTGAACATCTACAAAGAAACTGTTATAAAAACCAACCACAAGTTTGGAACCATTGGAGAAGGGTAAATCATCAAAACTTTTCAAAGAAAACAATCCCTCATCCTAATAAAAATATGGTTCCCAGAGCAGTGTTAATGAAAAATGGCACAACTAAATCAATAATCACTGCTGCACCCAAATGGGTTCCAACCACTGCTAAGAAAAATGTAACCACTGCTTAGCAAAATGATTCCACTGCTAAGCAGAATGTCACCACTGCTGAGACAAAACAAATTTTAAAAATACCTAAGGTGATAACTGACACAATGGTTGGAAGCCATTACTATGCTGTAAAGGCCTCAGCTTGTTGGAAATGGAAACCAAAGACCAATGTCTTAGAACATGTCAATAGTGCATCAATGAACTTAAAGAAATTTGACTATGTTGATGCACAAGGCAGACCCAAGTCAGTGTTGACTTGGGTCCTCAAAAGGAACTAACTTTACTAATTTCATGTGAAGAGCAATTTACAAGATGAGCTACAAGACAAAGGAATTTTTGACAGTGGTTGCTCTGGGCACATGACATGGGATAGGAGCAACCTTGAGGAGTTTGAAGATTTTGATGGAGGCTATGTGGCATTTGGTAATGATCCAAAGGGAGGAAAGATACTTGGCAGAGGAACTATCAGAACAGGGAAGCTGGACTTTGAAAAAGTCTATCTGGTACAGGGACTGAAGTACAATTTATTTAGTGTTTCCCAGATGTGTGATAAAAAGAACTCGGTACTTTTTGGGGAAACTGAATGTGTGGTGTTATCTCCTGACTTCAAAATGCCTAATGATAAGTATGTACAGCTTAGTGTTCCTAGGAAGGATAACATATATTGTTTTGATATGAAAGATGTCATTCCTAATAGATCCTTAACCTGTTTGTTTGCTAAGGCATTTGTTGACGAGTCAAAATTATGGCATAGAAGGCTAGGTCACCTAAACTTTAATACAATCAATAAATTGGTGAAGGGGAATTTAGTTAGAGGTCTACCTTCTAAGGTTTTTGAATGTAAAGATCTTTGTGTGGCCTGTCAAAAAGGTAAACAACATAGAGCCTCTTGTAAGACCAAGACTGTGAACACCATTACTCAATCACTGTTTATGTTACACATGGACTTATTTGGTCCCACATTTGTTAAAAGTTTGAACCATAAGCAGTATTGCCTAGTTATCACTGACGATTATAGTAGATTTTCTTGGGTTTACTTTTTGGCAGCTAAGAGTGAAGCTAGTGAGATTCTTAAGAGTTTCATCACTAAAATAGAAAATGGAGTGAACCATAAGGTCAAAGTAATCAGATGTGACAATGGAACTGAGTTTAAAAATGATGTCATGAATAAGTTCTGTGTGGATAAGGGTATTGAAATACAGTTTAGTGTTGCTAGGACACCTCAACAAAATGGTGTAGCTGAAAGGAAAAATAGAACACTAATTGAGGCTGCAAGAACAATGTTATCTGAATCTAAGTTACCAACTACCTTTTGGGCTGAATCTATAGGAACTGCATGTTATGTGTAGAATAAGAGTAAGGTAGAAAAGCCTCATAACAAGACCCCCTATGAGCTGTTACATGGTAGGAAGTCTATGATAGATTTTCTAAAACCTTTTGGGTGACCTGTTACTATCTTGAATACCATAGACCACCTAGGAAAGTTTGAGGAAAAGGCTGATGAGGGATACTTTATTGGCTATTCTTTCAGTAGTAAAGCCTTTATGGTATATGATGTGCGCAAAACCGTCAAGTTTTCTCACGCAAGCAAGAAACTTAAAACAGCTTAAGCACAGATGCAATGAAGATCTGAGGAGTATAGGGTCTCCCCGGGTCGTTATGTCCCAGCGAGCTATGCGATGAATTATCAAACGTTTAGTGATCGAGGAATTTGAACGGAAAAAGGATCAGATTATGATATTAACTACGGAATAAACCAACAAATTAAAACGGCTTAAATGCAAATTAAAGGAAATTAAAAAGATAAAATCTATTAAATAAACGCTATCACTATAATTAAAAATGATGTTTTTATTTTTATGTTTTTACAAAACTGAAATTAAAATCTACGTGACGTACAAATAAAAACGTGAAACTTACACAATATTAATCCTAAAAATATGAAAATGATATTTTTACAATCCTAATGATAAAAGAAACTTTTTAGAAAAAGAAAACTATTTTTATCACTAATTATCTAATTATTATTAATTAAAAACTATTTTTAACTATTTAATGATTAACCAAAATACAAGAAATTAGGAAACAAAGCTAGAAAAATGAAATTATGAAATGGAAAAGTCTAAAATATCAAACTAGAATTTTTAAAACTATTTTTGTATTTTTCTGATTATTTTTCTATTTTCTACCAATTTTAAACTAATTTAATCTAATTAAAATTGTGAAAAATACCAAATAAAAGTGGAAAAATAAGGAAAAATCTTTTTTATGCTTTTTATATTTTTCTTAAACTAATAAAATTGAAAAATTATTTTTTGGAACTTTTTCTCAATTATTTTCAATAAAAGCTAATTAAAATTGATTAAAAACTATTTTAAATTGAGAAAAATAGCAAATAAAGACCAAAAATTATGAAATCTTCAGGAAAATTCTAAAATGATATTAAGATTCTATGAAAAATGAAAAACAAGCAGGTTATGTGTGAAATATGGAAGATGCAATGCAACTGCTATTAGAATAAGCTATGAAAATAAGCTAACCAAGGAATTAAGCTACCAAACAGTGAACAAAGCTAACTAGTGATCAAATAAGCTAATATCAACTGATTCTAACTACTCCTAACAAGCTTGAACCTCAGAACAGTGAAATAAGCTAACTGCTTATATTATCCAAACAGTGGTTCAGGTCCACTGTTTAAGCTTTTGCACAAGCTCAACTAATAAGCTAATCAGAAAACCACTTATGCAGTCTTAACAACCACCTGGCAAGCTACAATTTTGCAAAGTATCAGATCCTAACTCCTAGAAATGATCTTGATGCACCAAATGCAAATCTGCCTGATTCACACTCAAGTGTGAACAGGGCAGATAGCAGCTACTAGAAGAGCTTATTTGAAGCTTAAAATGACCAAACCAGATTTTAAAAAAAGTGATTCTCAAATTTAGACCAGTTCAACTTGTAAATTCCAAAGTTTCAAACACTAACACTCAGAAATGAATTAGACATTGACTATCAAAGTTTGGTTCAAAACTGATTGACAGATTTTTGACTTTTGAAGATTAATGCTAAACTTTGACCAAACTGAGATTTGATCCACAATTTTGAACTGAATATGATGTATTTAAACTACTGATGATATCCAAAAGCTAGATCTACTAAATTCAAACCAATATGCAAGCTATGACACAAACTGATTTCAACAGTAGCAGACACAAGATCAGTTACACTATGATTTTGACTTTTAGAGCTAAACTGCAATCAACAAGACCTCAATTAACTTCCAATAACCTATTTAAGCAAGTAACAACTACTCTAAACAGATCTACTATCCTCTAGCATAGATTAAACAGTTGAACCAAACACTAGTTTATAACTTGATTTTGCAACTTGAGACAAATTTAAACCATGATTCCACTTGTTATTATAATCAAACTGACTTACTATCACTTAAATACTACTGTTTGACCAGGTTTTAACAGATTTATACTACAAATACATTAAGTGCAAAAACTTGTGAAAGCTACTTACAAGAGTCCAAAGCCACAGTGGCTAGCAACATGTGAAACAAAGACCACTAACCTATCACAATCAACCCAATAAGCTATAATTCACCCCATTCCATGCCTGCAACAACCCATATCCATTCTGCTTCAATTTTTGTACCCGTGTTGACTTTTGTTGACCAAGGTTCACAAGTGAGTGAAACTGAATTGTGAGCTTATGGAAAGCTTTTATGAGCTTATATGAACTTATTTGAGATTGAAAATGAGTTGCTAAATGCTTAAACAAGTAAGTTTGAAATTCAAAATCTCAACAGTGGACATACATTGTGGAAACTTATCATTACTTTGCATTTAAACTTGAAATGAGTTGTACCCACTTAAAAAACTGTTAATTGATACAAAATAAGCTTAGAAATACAGATTGAAGTTATTTAAGACAAATTAAACTACAAACGACATACATTGCAAAAAAATAAAAGCTAACTATTTCTTTGATGCTTCTCTTGGCCTCTTTATACACCCAAGCTACTTCTCTCACCTCAGTGAATAGTTCCCAGCAATAAAAATGACCCTTGGATTACTCAAGTTGATCCTAGCCATTCAAAGCTATTTTGGCGCCAAATCCTTTTTTAACAGCTGGAGGTGGGCAGGGTAGGTATGGGGTACATTTAATGCTTCCTTGGCTCTTAGTGTTTGGAGGGGGGAAGTAGTGATGATGGTTGAGTGTATCAGGTGAGTTGCAGGGGGAGGGAATGATGGACATGGTAGCTTGGTGTAACCCGTGAATGAGAGAGGGAAGGGGTGGGTCAAACGGTTTGACTTGGATTATTAAAAGGGTGGGTTGGTTTCGGGTTTAAAACCGGGTAATGGTTGGGCTGGGTAATTGGATTGGGTAATTTGTTTGGGCCAAGGATAATATAGGGTCCGTTTGGATAAGTTAACAACACAAGGACCATAAATGCAATTTCCAAAAAAACAAGGGACCAAAGCTGTAATTTTGCAAAGGTGTTTCAGGGACAGAATTTGACAAGTGTTGATATTACAAGGACCAAAATTGCCATTTTCAATTTTTCCAGGGGCCAATTCTGTCAAAACTTTTTACATTTTTCACCAAAGGACCAAATTTGACAAGTTATGATTTAAAAAGGACCTTTGATGATTTTTCTTTTGAAATTTTGACTCAGGGACTATTTTTGACAATTTTAGAAACTTGGGGGACTGAAACTGCCAATTATGCAAACTTTGCTCATTTTTCATCTGATTTTAAACATTTTGCATCTGAAACATATAAAATGCCATTTTGGAATATTTTCAGTGTTTTGATGCATTTCTGAGCATTTTTAGACGTTTTGCAGTTCAGATTTGACTAAAAATGATGAGTATTTACACACTCATCAATCCCCCACACTAAACTATTGCTAGTCCCTAGCAATCTTTTGAGAAAAACTTAATGGATTTGAAACTCTTTACCAAAAGCCATTACTTCTGGAGTAGCCAAATGTTTCAGTTCAAGTAAGAACCATGGTACACCGATAACCATGTGATTTTGAGCAAACGACCAGCTTCCAACGGATTTGATTTTGTCTTTACCAGAAGCCGTACCCTTCTGGACTAGCCAACTCTTAGATAAATTATCAATATTATCTTTGGTGAGTCGATTACCAATTATGGTTTTTCCACTGCCTTTACCACAAGCCATAATCTTACGGGCTAGCCAACTCTTCACTTTTTAGGATATGGTGAGCTGAGTACCATACAATTTTGGGCAAATTGCAAGCCGTCAACGGATTTGAGATATCTTTACCAAGAGCCGTTTGCTCCTGGATTAGCCAATCCTTTTGTCTTACAGACATGGCGGACTGATAACCAAATGAGAAAGTGTAAAACACTTACTCCAAAAAAAAAATTTTTGGCCAAAAACGGGGGAATTTGGTAGATAATATATGAAATTCGTGAGAATTCCCCCCCACACTTAGAAATGAATATTGCCCTCAATATTCAAAGTACCGGCGGTTATGCCGAAACAAGGAACGTGAAAGGGAAATACTAAGGCCATTATTTAGAAAGAAGATTTTTTTTTTTTTTTTTTTTTTGGAAATGTGTGGGCAACCCCCCCACACTAGGGTGGTAGAAAGAGGTAAGAAGACAGAAATATGGGCGAAAACCCATATTGCATGCTACTGTTTTTGATTACCGAGTCGCTAGCTTGACTCGATCCCCGCATTCATTGGTTCATGGGGAAAGTTTGAAGATCCGGGACAACCACAGGGGGAATGTCCTCTCCAAAGTAATGCTTCACTCGATGACCATTCACTTTAAAATTAGGACCATCGGGTTGAGATAACTCAATGGTACCATAAGGATAAACCTTAGCGATAGTAAATGGACCAGACCAACGGGACTTGAGCTTTCCCGAGAAAATCTTTAATCTTGAATTGAAAAGAAGGACTCGATCACCAACGTTGAAAACGCGGTTTTTGATTTTTAAGTCATGAATCTTCTTTGTCTTTTGTTTATAGATCAAAGAGTTCTCGTAAGCTTGATCACGGAGTTCATTTAATTCATTCATTTGAACTTTCCGATGATCACCAGCTGTCTGAATGTCGAAATTAGCATGCTTCAAGGCCCAGTATGCCTTATGCTCGAGCTCTACCGGTAGATGGCACGCCTTCCCGTACACCAGCTTGTATGGAGTACACCCGATGGGTGTTTTATAAGCTGTACGGAAGGCCCAGAGTGCGTCATCTAACCTATCCGACCAAGAGGCACGGTTTTCACCAACCGTCCTCTCCAAGATTCTTTTAATCCCCCGGTTGGAAACTTCCACTTGCCCACTTGTTTGTGGGTGGTACGCAGTAGAGGTACGGTGAGTTACACCATACTTTTGCATGACTCTTGCAAATTGGTCATTGCAGAAATGCGTACCACGATCACTGATTATGGCTTGTGGAGTTCCAAACCTAGCAAACAGAGATTTCAAGAATTTCACCACAACTCGGGCATCGTTGGTGGGTAAAGCCTTAGCTTCAACCCATTTTGACAAGTAGTCAACGGCCACGAGTATGTACTTATTTCCGTGAGAAGAAGGAAATGGCCCCATAAAGTCAATGCCCCAGATGTCAAAAATCTCACACACTTGAATGGCGTTTTGCGGCATTTCATTCCTTTGTGAGATATTCCCGTGACGCTGACAAGCGTCACAGGTTTTGACGAATTCATGGGCATCCTTATAGATCGTGGGCCAATAGAATCCGGAATCAAACACCTTCTTGGCGGTGTAGTTGGGGCTATGATGTCCCCCAGTAGGTCCAGAATGGCAAGCCTTGAGAATGTCAATAGCTTCCTGACCATGTACACATCGCCGGATGACTTGATCCGCACAGATTTTAAACAAGTAGGGGTCGTCCCAGAAATAATGTTTCACATCCTTAAAGAATTTATTTTTCTGTTGGGACGTCATCCCTTTCACAACAAAGTTACCCGCATGGTAATTTGCAAAGTCAGCAAACCATGGGGTAGAAGAATCTCCACGAAAAGAAACCACATTGAGTGTTTCGAGAGGAAATGTTTCATTAATTTCCTTTTTCTCGAACACATTTTGGTGAGGGTTCTCTAATCGGGAAAGATGATCAGCAGCCAGGTTCTCAGCTCCTTTTTTTTATCACGGATGATGATATCAAATTCTTGTAGGAGGAGAACCCAACGGAGCAATCTCGGCTTTGCATCTTGTTTTGCAAAGAGGTATTTGAGTGCCGAGTGATCCGTATACACCACGCATTTGGTCAAGATGAGGTATGGCCGAAACTTCTCAAACGCATACACCACAGCTAATAATTCTTTTTCTGTAGTGGTGTAATGGGTCTGAGCTTCAGTCATCGTTTTGCTTGCGTAGTGGATTGGCTGAAAATGCTTAGTTTTGCGTTGCCCCAAGACTGCACCGATAGCAAAGTCACTTGCATCGCACATTAGCTCGAAGGGTAAATCCCAGTCGGGGGCAACTAGAATGGGTGCTTCCGTAAGCTTTTTCTTAAGTGTTTCAAAAGCTTCGATGCACTCAGGAGAAAAGATAAAAGGAGCATCTTTTTCAAGAAGATGGGTCATTGGCCGGGCGATTTTAGAGAAATCCTGAATGAATCTACGATAGAACCCAGCATGACCTAGAAAACTCCTAATACCTTTGACGGTAGTAGGGTGAGGTAGTTTAGCAATAACATCAACTTTTGCTCTATCAACCTCAATCCCATTCTTAGAAATCTTATGGCCAAGGACTATGCCTTCTTTGACCATAAAGTGGCTCTTCTCCCTGTTTAGACATAGATTGGTGTCTTCACACCGTTTAAGCATTTTGTCTAAGTGGGAGAGACATGTCTGAAACGAGTCCCCAATGACCGAGAAGTCATCCATAAACACCTCCATAGTTTCCCCGATCATGTCGTGGAAAATCGCCATCATACATCTTTGGAACGTGCCAGGAGCATTGCATAAGCCAAAAGGCATACGTCTGTAGGCAAACGTCCCGTAAGGGCAGGTGAATGTGGTTTTCTCTTGATCCAGCGGATCAATGGGGATCTGAAAGTAACCCGAGAAACCATCAAGGAAACAATAGTACTCGTTCCCTGCTAATCTCTCAAGCATCTGGTCCATGAAGGGTAGAGGAAAATGGTCTTTACGGGTGGCTTCATTTAACTTTCGATAGTAAATACACACACGGCATCCCGTAACCAATCGAGTCGGAATTAACTCGTTTTCTTCATTCGTGACAACAGTAATGCCACCCTTTTTTGGAACGCAATGAATTGGGCTAACCCAAGGACTATCAGAGATAGGGTAAATCAAACCGGCATCAAGAAGTTTGAGAACCTCTTGTTTGATAACCTCGTGAATCTTAGGATTCACCCTTCTCTGACTTTGGACTGCTGGTTTGAAGTCATCCTCCATTAAGATTTTGTGGGTACAAAATTCAGGGTTGATACCCTTTATATCGGAGAGTTTCCAAGCAATTGCTTGCTTGTGTGACTTCAAGACCTTTATGAGAGCAGTTTTCTCCTCCTCAGTCAAGTCTTTAGCAATTATGACGGGTAATTTATCATCACCCTCCAAGAATGCATACTCAAGATGAGGAGGTAGGTCCTTTAGTTCAACCTCGGGAAATTCATCAGTAGAAGTTTGCACTGATTTGATTTCCTCAATTGTGATTTCTTTCGGAGGGAGTGAAGGTAATGGATCTTCATTAAGCAATTGCTCAAGATAGAGAATATCCCCCTCCGAATCATACACACCATCAATTCCAGGCGGAATTGATTCATCAGTAGCCAGAAATTCATCGATCTCTTCCAGAAGGAAGTCACCTCCCTCAAACGGAGTGAGAGAGGGGGAAGAGTCGGCAATGATAGGTTGAGAAGATGTGGTGGAATCGGAATTTCCACTCACAGAATTATGAAGATAACCAAGAAACTCTTGAGAGTACTCCTCTGAAGCAATGTCAATTAAATCAACTCGATTAATTGATTCAGTGTCATAATTTGAGGAGTACCTCGAAGTTTGATCGAGGTTAAAGGTAACAGCTTCATTACCCACACGTAGAGTGATTTCTTGCTCAAATACATCTATAAGAGCACGGCCCGTCCTCAAAAATCCCCGCCCAACAATGAGGGGAACTCGAGGATCAGCATCGAAATCAACGACCACAAAATCAGCTGGAAAATGGAACTTTCCTACTTTGACAAATACATCCTCGGCGATGCCAAGAGGACGCGATATAGATCGATCTGCAAGCTCCAGAGTCATGCAGGTAGGAATAAGTTCCGGAAGAGAAAGTTTCTTCCACACTGAATAAGGCATCAGATTGATGCTTGCACCAAGATCAGCAAGGGCAAAGCATTCAATCATCCCAGGAAAAACACAAGGAAGAAGAAATTTTCCGGGATCTCCAAGCTTCTCGGGAAGCTTCTTTAACAAGACTGCTGAGCAATTCTCATTCAAAGGAGTCTTAGCCATTTCAAACAGCTTTTCTTTGTTGCTCAGCATATGTTTCAGAGTAGATGCAAATTTGGGCATCAACATGATGGCATCCGCGAAGCTTATGTCAAAGTGAAGCTCTTGGAAAATTTGAAAGAACTTTTCCATCTGATGACTAGCTTTCTCGCGGAGCTTTTGCTCATGTAACCGTGAGGGATAAGGAATAGAAGTTTTGGATTTAGGGTCAACAACTGGAGGTTCAAAAACAACTCCAGGTTTGGTTTTCGGGACAACCTGAGGATGGACATTGTTGTTACCCCCGTTATTAGTAGGGAGTTCCTTGTCCTTTGTCACCTCAGGCTCACTTTCCACTACCTTCGGGAGAGAGGAAGAAGAGGTAGTAGGAATAGCGGGTCCAGCATATGAAGCACCACTTCGGGTTGTGATCGCTTTTGCATCGCCCCTCGGATTAGCGATCGTGTTGCTAGGTAGAGTACCTGAGCCCGAGGGTCGATCATTTAAAGACTTCTTGATGTCAGAAATCTGGCTGACCAACAACCGATTCATTTCCTCTTGGGATTTCATGAATTGTTTCAACAACTCATCAGATGATGGGCCAGTTGGAACAATGGCTTGATTTTGCACAGGGAAATTCTGGCCTCTATTGTTAGGATTAGGGCCTTGATTTTGAAAATTCCCTTGATTATTTCCATGAAAATACCCTGGGTTGAAATTTCCCTGACCTGGGTTTCTATTGTAATTTCCTTGATGTTGGAAATTTTGATTCTGATTTTGGAAACCGTTATTTGGATTGAAATGACCTTGGTTTTGGAAACCTTGGTTCGGTCTGTTTTGATTCTGATTACGGTTTTGATTGAAACCGGGAGGTCCAGAGTAGTGGTTAGGACGGTGGTTCGGGTCTACAGGAGCACGATATTGATTGCCTCCCTGATTAGACATCCCGCCCACAGCATTGGCTTCAAAAGGGTTACCATCGGTGGCCATACAGTTGTAATAAGCATGGGGGCCACCACAGGTAACACAGACTTCCACTTTCTTAACTTCAGCAGGAGGTGAAGTTTGTGGAAAAGAGACTTTCTTCTGGTTGGAGAGAACCAAAGCTTGAATAGCTTCCGTGAGTTTATCAATCTTAGCATCGGTGCTAGACTGACTCACGGGCGATGAAGAAGAAGAAGGACCAATACTGACTTGTGAAACAACCGGCTTGCTTCGTGCAGTGCGGACTTTAGACTTGTTTTCGATTATCGCTAAAGCTTCTTTAACAGTTTTGCTTAGGAAATTTCCTCCCGCGGAGGAATTGAGAGAATCTTGATCAGATTGACTCACTCCATTGTAGAAAGTGTCTAGTTGCATCAACTCGGAGAAACCGTGGTGAGGACATTTGCGAAGCAATTCCTTGAAACGATCCCACGATTCACTGAAGGATTCATCAAACTTCTGAGTGAACTTGATGATTTCATTTTTAAGACTCGTGGTCTTGGAAGGTGGATAGAATTCATTCACAAATTTCTTCACCAGATCTTCCCATGTCTCTATTGATTGAGGGGGTTGTTTTTCAAGCCAAATCCGGGCTTGCCCCTCAAGAGAAAACGGGAACAGAAGAAGCTTAACAGCATCAGTAGGGACATTCTTATACTTGATGGTAGATGCAATCTTGTTAAACCATCTTATATGAGCATGAGGATCATCCCGCTCAAAACCGAAGAATTGATTAGAGGTTACAAGATTCAGTAACCCGGTCTTGAGTTCAAAATTTTCAGCCACGATGGCTGGTACAACGATAGCATCTCCATACCCGTCGATGGGTGCCTGGAGAAGCTCACACATAGGAATTTCATCCGCCATGATAGCGGAAGTAGTGTGAACAGTCCGGATCTCAGATCCGACTGATGGAGCAGAAAGTCTACGAACACGCCTTCTTGGAATCTTGACAAGCTCACGAAATGGGCTCACAGATCTAGAAGAGCGAGTGCGCATACACTAGAGTTAACTCTAAGGAAACTCAGAGTTAAGGAGAGAAATGGAATTATGAAAATCTTTCAGATGAGAATGAGAATTATGAAGACGTTTTATAAAAACTGGGTGAGAAGAATCTTTATGGGTTTTCTGGTTCTGAAACGTCGATATCACAACAAAATCAATTAACACAAAATCGAGGCAAAACAACAGTGAACTTAACAAATAATCCAAGATGAATGGCTTCTTTGAAAAAGGTACACCAATCACAAGGACACAAAGGCAAGTTTTAAATCTTTAGTTCGGGAACTTATTATGGTCGCACCCCCAGTTAGGTAGTGCACTGCCTTGGTTTGCGGTGGTAATCTTTTAAGTTGTTATTATTAAAGAAAACGACGAATCTTTTTGTATTTTTATTATTTGATACATATATAGAAACAAAAGGAAAAATATTTTTGTGTTTTATACGTTTTTGGATGTTTTTGTGTTTTTGGATTTTTTAGAAGAAAATATGGATATATATATATACAGAGATGGATGATATAAACAAATGAGTGAGTATTCAAACAACTAATCTGCTAGACGAAAGATAGATCAGCACAGCTCCCCGGCAGCGGCGCCAAAAACTTGATGTGCGCAAAACCGTCAAGTTTTCTCACGCAAGCAAGAAACTTAAAACAGCTTAAGCACAGATGCAATGAAGATCTGAGGAGTATAGGGTCTCCCCGGGTCGTTATGTCCCAGCGAGCTATGCGATGAATTATCAAACGTTTAGTGATCGAGGAATTTGAACGGAAAAAGGATCAGATTATGATATTAACTACGGAATAAACCAACAAATTAAAACGGCTTAAATGCAAATTAAAGGAAATTAAAAAGATAAAATCTATTAAATAAACGCTATCACTATAATTAAAAATGATGTTTTTGTTTTTATGTTTTTACAAAACTGAAATTAAAATCTACGTGACGTACAAATAAAAACGTAAAACTTACACAATATTAATCCTAAAAATATGAAAATGATATTTTTACAATCCTAATGATAAAAGAAACTTTTTAGAAAAAGAAAACTATTTTTATCACTAATTATCTAATTATTATTAATTAAAAACTATTTTTAACTATTTAATGATTAACCAAAATACAAGAAATTAGGAAACAAAGCTAGAAAAATGAAATTATGAAATGGAAAAGTCTAAAATATCAAACTAGAATTTTTAAAACTATTTTTGTATTTTTCTGATTATTTTTCTATTTTCTACCAATTTTAAACTAATTTAATCTAATTAAAATTGTGAAAAATACCAAATAAAAGTGGAAAAATAAGGAAAAATCTTTTTTATGCTTTTTATATTTTTATTAAACTAATAAAATTGAAAAATTATTTTTTGGAACTTTTTCTCAATTATTTTCAATAAAAGCTAATTAAAATTGATTAAAAACTATTTTAAATTGAGAAAAATAGCAAATAAAGACCAAAAATTATGAAATCTTCAGGAAAATTCTAAAATGATATTAAGATTCTATGAAAAATGAAAAACAAGCAGGTTATGTGTGAAATATGGAAGATGCAATGCAACTGCTATTAGAATAAGCTAGGAAAATAAGCTAACCAAGGAATTAAGCTACCAAACAGTGAACAAAGCTAACTAGTGATCAAATAAGCTAATATCAACTGATTCTAACTACTCCTAACAAGCTTGAACCTCAGAACAGTGAAATAAGCTAACTGCTTATATTATCCAAACAGTGGTTCAGGTCCACTGTTTAAGCTTTTGCACAAGCTCAACTAATAAGCTAATCAGAAAACCACTTATGCAGTCTTAACAACCACCTGGCAAGCTACAATTTTGCGAAGTATCAGATCCTAACTCCTAGAAATGATCTTGATGCACCAAATGCAAATCTGCCTGATTCACACTCAAGTGTGAACAGGGCAGATAGCAGCTACTAGAAGAGCTTATTTGAAGCTTAAAATGACCAAACCAGATTTTACAAAAAGTGATTCTCAAATTTAGACCAGTTCAACTTGTAAATTCCAAAGTTTCAAACACTAACACTCAGAAATGAATTAGACATTGACTATCAAAGTTTGGTTCAAAACTGATTGACAGATTTTTGACTTTTGAAGATTAATGCTAAACTTTGACCAAACTGAGATTTGATCCACAATTTTGAACTGAATATGATGTATTTAAACTACTGATGATATCCAAAAGCTAGATCTACTAAATTCAAACCAATATGCAAGCTATGACACAAACTGATTTCAACAGTAGCAGACACAAGATCAGTTACACTATGATTTTGACTTTTAGAGCTAAACTGCAATCAACAAGACCTCAATTAACTTCCAATAACCTATTTAAGCAAGTAACAACTACTCTAAATAGATCTACTATCCTCTAGCATAGATTAAACAGTTGAACCAAACACTAGTTTATAACTTGATTTTGCAACTTGAGACAAATTTAAACCATGATTCCACTTGTTATTATAATCAAACTGACTTACTATCACTTAAATACTACTGTTTGACCAGGTTTTAACAGATTTATACTACAAATACATTAAGTGCAAAAACTTGTGAAAGCTACTTACAAGAGTCCAAAGCCACAGTGGCTAGCAACATGTGAAACAAAGACCACTAACCTATCACAATCAACCCAATAAGCTATAATTCACCCCATTCCATGCCTGCAACAACCCATATCCATTCTGCTTCAATTTTTGTACCCGTGTTGACTTTTGTTGACCAAGGTTCACAAGTGAGTGAAACTGAATTGTGAGCTTATGGAAAGCTTTTATGAGCTTATATGAACTTATTTGAGATTGAAAATGAGTTGCTAAATGCTTAAACAAGTAAGTTTGAAATTCAAAATCTCAACAGTGGACATACATTGTGGAAACTTATCATTACTTTGCATTTAAACTTGAAATGAGTTGTACCCACTTAAAAAACTGTTAATTGATACAAAATAAGCTTAGAAATACAGATTGAAGTTATTTAAGACAAATTAAACTACAAACGACATACATTGCAAAAAAATAAAAGCTAACTATTTCTTTGATGCTTCTCTTGGCCTCTTTATACACCCAAGCTACTTCTCTCACCTCAGTGAATAGTTCCCAGCAATAAAAATGACCCTTGGATTACTCAAGTTGATCCTAGCCATTCAAAGCTATTTTGGCGCCAAATCCTTTTTTAACAGCTGGAGGTGGGCAGGGTAGGTATGGGGTACATTTAATGCTTCCTTGGCTCTTAGTGTTTGGAGGGGGGAAGTAGTGATGATGGTTGAGTGTATCAGGTGAGTTGCAGGGGGAGGGAATGATGGACATGGTAGCTTGGTGTAACTCGTGAATGAGAGAGGGAAGGGGTGGGTCAAACGGTTTGACTTGGATTATTAAAAGGGTGGGTTGGTTTCGGGTTTAAAACCGGGTAATGGTTGGGCTGGGTAATTGGATTGGGTAATTTGTTTGGGCCAAGGATAATATAGGGTCCGTTTGGAAAAGTTAACAACACAAGGACCATAAATGCAATTTCCAAAAAAATAAGGGACCAAAGCTGTAATTTTGCAAAGGTGTTTCAGGGACAGAATTTGACAAGTGTTGATATTACAAGGACCAAAATTGCCATTTTCAATTTTTCCAGGGGCCAATTCTGTCAATTTGCAAACTTGAAGGACCATTTTGTAATTTTCTCAAAACTTTTTACATTTTTCACCAAAGGACCAAATTTGACAAGTTATGATTTAAAAAGGACCTTTGATGATTTTTCTTTTGAAATTTTGACTCAGGGACTATTTTTGACAATTTTAGAAACTTGGGGGACTAAAACTGCCAATTATGCAAACTTTGCTCATTTTTCATCTGATTTTAAACATTTTGCATCTGAAACATATAAAATGCCATTTTGGAATATTTTCAGTGTTTTGATGCATTTCTGAGCATTTTTAGACGTTTTGCAGTTCAGATTTGACTAAAAATGATGAGTATTTACACACTCATCAATATACAATAGGAGGACAAGGATAGTTGAAGAGAATATACATGTTAGGTTCAATGAAGAAACTCCTAGTGTTGAGACAAAAGGACCAGAGTGGCTGTTTAATATTGATATGCTAACCAAGTCTATTAATTACGAGCCTATCAATGCAGGTACATCCACTAGTGTTGATACAGGTACACAAAAGGATTCTGATGTAGAAACATCTTCTAAGGAAGCTGAACCTCAAAAAGAATTCTATTTGGTTGAAAAGTGGAAAGCTGGTCCTGTCAAACCCATCATTGAAAAGCAGAGTCCCCTAGATGATGATTTTCTGGATTCAGGAAGCAAAGGTGATCATCATCAAGATAAAGAAGAGTTGTCTCATGATAGCACTGCTAAGCACTGCTAAGCCAAATTCTACCACTGCTAGTTCAACTGAATCCCCTGCTGCAAGTTCAGATGGCAGTCCTTTCTTTGGAAACACTGCTAGACCACTAGTTGATTTAGAGGAGTATCCTACTGACCCTGACATGCCAGACTTGGAAGAAAGGGATACTCCCACAGATGATGAGAACTTGGATGACTATTTCAAAGATGTTGATTTTACTAATTTGGAAACAGTCATCATAGAGAGTCCAATTCCTACAACCAGATTTCATAAAAATCATCCCAAGGAACAAATACTTGGAAATTTGAATACTCCAGTTCAAACAAGAAGAAAGACTCAGAACACTAAAACCTTTCATGAACAAGGTTTCTTTGCAAGATCACTTCACAAAAGGAACAGTCATCAAGACTTGAAAAACTGTTCGTTTGCCTGCTTTTTGTCACAGAAGGAGCCCAAAAGAGTTGAGGAAGCATTAGGAGAAGAAGGTTGGATTGATCAATGGAAGAGGAGCTGTTATAATTCAAACTTCAAGAGGTGTGGACTTTGGTTGATCTACCTAATGGCAAGAGGGCTATTGGAACTAAATGGGTATTCAGAAACAAAAGGGATGAAAGGGGTATTGTGGTGAGGAATAAATCAAGGTTGGTTGCTTAAGGATACATACAAACTGAAGGCTTGGATTATGATGAAGTATTTGCACCTGTTGCCAGAATTGAAGCTATAAGACTATTTTTGGCATATGCTTCATTCAAAAATTTTGTGGTGTATCAAATAGATGTTAAGAGTGCCTTTCTGTATGGTACTATTGAAGAGGAGGTTTACGTTTGTCAACCTCCTGGTTATGAAGATCCTGATCATCCTGATAAGGTCTACAGGGTGAAGAAGGCTATGTATGGATTGCATCAAGCTCCAAGGGCATGGTATGATTGCCTTTCTACTTATTTGCTAGACAATGGATTTAAGAGAGGACTGATTGACAAGACATTGTTCATAAGGAAGCATAAGGAAGATATATTGCTGGTTCAGGTTTATGTTGATGACATCATCTTTGGCTCAACAAATAAGGAGCTGTGCAAAGATTTTGAGAAACTTATGCATGATAAGTTTCAGATGAGTTCTATGGGTGAACTCACTTTCTTTTTGGGGCTACAGGTTCAACAAAGGACTGATGGAATCTTCATTAGTCAAGACAAGTATGTAGCAGATATTTTGAAGAAATTTGGCTTTCAGTATGTCAAGAGTGCAAGTACACCCATGGAGACTCAGAAACCACTGCTACCAGATGATGGAAGTCCCAAAGTTGATTTGAAGCTGTATAGATCCATGATTGGATCTTTGATGTATCTCACTACTTCTAGGCCAGATATTATGTTCTAAGTATGCGTGTGTGCAAGATTCCAAGTCACACCAAACACATCACACATGAATGAGGTGAAGAGGATCTTTAGATACCTTAAGGGTCATCCTAAATTGGGCCTTTGGTATTCTAAGGATTCAGCTTTTGATTTAGTGGCCTATACAGACAGTGATTATGCTGGAGCTTGTTTGGATAGGAAGTCTACTACTGGAGGGTTTCAGTTTTTGAGATGCAGGCTAATCTCATGGCAGTGTAAGAAGCAGACTATTGTGGCCAATTCCACCACTGAAGCTGAGTATGTGGCTGCTGCAAGTTGCTGTGGTCAAGTGCTTTGGATTCAAAATCGATTGTTGGACTTTGGGTACAATTTTATGCATACTAAGTTTTACATTGACAATAACAGTACAATATGCATTATTAAAAATCCTGTTTTCCACTCTAGAACTAAACATATTGAGATAAGGCATCACTTTATTAGAGATTGTAATGAGAAAAGGTTAATAAAAATGGTTAAAATCTATACTGACTTCAATGTTGCTGATCTTCTCACTAAATCTTTTGATGTGGGGAGGTTTTAGTATCTTGTAGTTAGTATTGGTATGATAAATCTCTAAGTCTCAAATTTGTTTTGTAAAAATTTGTAAAATGTATGTACTGCTATTGGTAGATCTTAGTATTTCTAGTTTAGTTTCATCCACTTCTTGTTATTTTTGTTCCCACTAACTATTTTGCAGATCAAAGTTTTATCACAATCAATAAGTAGAAATGGTGCTTAAAAGAAACATGGAAATTATTCATTATTATAAAACTGGATCCTAGGATGCAGTGGTACAACGATTCCATTCATACTAGCATCAGCACAGTACATCAAAAGACAACCACTAAGGACTACCAACAAGAGACTACTACAACAAAACAACCACCTATAATAACTACTCCCTAGACTTCTTCCCTAATCCCCACTCTGGCATGGTCTGCCTCACTCCTCTTCCCCCAATAACATTCCAAACGTTTGGGGAAGGGAGACCCATCACTCACTCTCTTTTAGGGGATGCTGATGAAGATGGACCAGTTGGCTGTGGTGGAGCTGCAAGGAGTGCTTGAAGAGGTGGAACTGAGAGTGGTTCAGGTGCTGGAATCTCTGCCAGGGGAGGAACAATCAACACTCTTGAGGAAGCTTCATCATCTGTGTCCTCATAAGGTGACACATAGCTTGGCATGGAGCTCAGTTCAGAACTTCTTGAGGCATTGGTTGAATATCAGAAGGTCCAGCTGGTGCAGTGTGAGTACTCATGTAGGTGATTGATGCGTTCTTTTGGGGAAAATAGTTTTCCCATGCAGTGTTGGAAGATGGAATTTTTGATGAGTTAGATGAGATCCCAATAGGATGGCTTAAATCACTCATGTTGCTGATCTTTTGGTTTAGGGAAAGAAAGTTTTGGTAATGGTTTCTGAGATAGTGATTTCTAGAGAGATGATTTTTGGGAATGCAAGATATATGTGTGGTTTATGAGTGATATGTTCTTAAATAGAGTTAAAAAGAAATCAGTGAGTTAAATGTGTGGAAGGTGTGAGTTGTTGTGGAGTAAATGTAGTCTTTGACTTAAGGTAGACGGGTAGTGACTTGGAGTTGACTATTTGACTGGGTGTTTAGCTTATTGTTTAAGCAATGCCAGTATATATTAAGTAACCACTTCTAGTTATTCTTAACCTCTACTAACCTTAACAAAGTTCTAGTGTTTGGTTTGTGTTTGTGACATGCAGATTTGAAGGAGCTGTTGTACATTATGGAGCTTTTGGAGCTGTAGGAGTAGCTGATTAAAAAAAAATGTGTATCTTTTGTAATCCTTCAAATTAATGCATGATATCACTATTTTTGGCTTAGATTTTGCTGCAGAAGTCTTAGTTAAAGGATTAGAGTGTTGGTGAAGTTTCCACTGCTAGTACATTTCTAACCGCTGCTAGTTGTGGGCAACCTACTGCTAGAGCAGTTTTGATGACAATGGAAACTCAAGGGGCTGTTCTGTAACATCTTGGTGATAACGTATTTAATCCCCAATTCAATGTCGATCATTAAATTGGTCTTTCAAACACTCACAATTGGCGCTTTATACAAACCCTAACCACTCCCAACTCCTATTTTCACAAATCCCACATCTTCTTCACCTATCACACACAATGGCAACTGCATATTCCACAACCCACAACCTGGTAGCTTACTTAGTAAAAAACAACCATTCCAAAGGTTTTCATGAGATGATTGATTTCATCAAACACAGTCCAATTCACTTTGCCTTAGCAGTAGAACCCGTCATTGTTAAATCATATGTTCATCAGTTTTGGTGGAAATCTGAAATTCAAGAAAGAGATGGATTAGAGGTTCTAAGGTCCGTGGTTGATGAGAAAGAGATTACGGTCACAGAGGATGTGATTAGAGAGGTTTTGTAGCTTGAGGATGCTGCAAGAGTTGTTAATTTGTCTAATGAGGAGATTTTTGAGGGATTGGAAAGAATGGGTTATGAGAAAAGAGGGGATAGGATAAAGTTTCATAAAGTATGTTTTCACCACAGTGGAAGTTTTTGATCCATACCTTGCTTATGTGTGTAAGTAATAAGACTACTGGTTTTGATGAATTTCCCTCTAAAATTGCAACTACTATAATCTGTTTATCATAAGGAACGGTATTTGATGGTTTTCTGAAGAACATTAAGGAATAGGGGAAGTACTACTTATATCCTAGGTTTGTTCAATTGATAGTGGAGAGTCAGATCATAGAACCCATTCCTCATAAAAGATAGTATGATGTACTTCATACACTACCTAAGGTATTTGCACATATGAGGAAGCAAAATCCAAATTTCTCAGGAACTCTTACACCATTATTCCTTCACATGCTTAACTTGCTAGAAATTGTAGAAGAGGAGAATCCCCAATCCAATCAATCCACTGCTGAACCCTCTGCTACAACATCTGAACCCCCTGCTACAACAACTAAATCCACTGCTACCCTATCTGAACCCCCTGCTAACCCACTTGAACCCACTGCTGAACCCTTACCTGAACCCAAAAGGATCTTAGTTCAAAGAAGGAGGAGGAAGGGCACCAAGCTACCTCAGGCTGGTGTTAGTGGGGTAGTTAATGAGGCTGTCACAAGAGGTGAAGGTGACATGAGTGGAAGGGCTTTCACTACTGCTTCAGGCTTTGATGCTGGGCAGGTCAGTGAAATCATAAGTAAGACCCAACCACTGGCAACTCCTAATGTGGAGAGTTCTATTGAGCTCAACACAGGTGGAGGAATCCCTAGCCAACTGGTTGACTCAGGGTACATGGATGATCAGGCTAAGTCTGATGCCATGTTTTCTACACCCCAGGATTCATCTCTCGGAGCGGGTTACACAGCTCGAAGTGATGAGGGTAGTTTGGGACATAATAATGAATTGACAGGTACTGACAATGTACATGATGAGTTTTCCAAGGATCCACCTCTCGGACCAGGTCACACAGGTCTAAGTGGTAAGGATATTCTTGAACTATTAAATGAATTGTGGAAAACTAGAAGGGGGGGTTGAATAGTTTTGACAATTAAAACTCGTTTTAAACTATTTATATCGACTTATGTCAATCAATTTGCATGTGTGTTGGATGTTGATAAAGAAACATATAGAAATATAAATATGTAATGAAAAGATAAAGAGTAAGAAGCACAAAACCACAACGCAAGTATTTATAGTGGTTCGGCTACAAGGACACCTTCCTTGCCCTACTCCACTCCCCGAGTCACCTACTTGAGAGTTCGTAATTACTACACAACACCGACTCCTTATGGTGGAGAAACCTTCACAACGTCGCCTACTCTTTTTCCGGTACTAGGATAACCACCGGGTTTTTTACACCAAGGAGAACCAATCCTAACACAACGTTGCCTACCCTTTATCCGGTACTAGGCTAGATACCGAGTTCCATTACAATGGAGGAACTACTACCCAACACTACACCAATTACCTAACCTGAAAGGAGATCTACTCCTTATAATGTCAACAAGGATAACAATATCCTTTGACCCAATACTAATCTATCTTGTACATCGAACCACACCATATCGAATGTACATCTTAGGCACCTTTCACTAATGCCTTTGACTAGATCTTCAAGACACCCTTCACTAATGTCTTGTGAATTGACTCTTAGGCACCCTTCATTAATGCCTACAATACGGATGATCAACACCCTTCACTAATGTCTTCGTCTTGACACTTGAGACATCCTTCACTAATGTCTTCAACACTACACTTCTTAGTAGAAAGCAAAGAACCATCAACAAGAGGACTTCAGTAGTCTTGATGATGAGGAAGCATGGCAAATCATGGACTTGAGCTTGCTTGAATTCAAAGGTGGTTATCTCGACTTTAAGAGGAACCTAGAGGATCACACAAAAACAAAACTACAAACATAGATCACTTGGATCCGGGGTTAGAGAGTTTTTAACTCAAGGAGAAAGTATGTGAGAAAGGGGTGAGAAACAATGAAGAAATGGCTCACTATTTATAGAGAGAAAATGCTTACTGTTCCTCGGATCCCACGGATCCCTCCCTTAAGGGATCCGTCTAGCGTAAAGCTAGGGATCCGTGGGACGCTCCTCTTTTCCCATGGGTATTTTGGTCATGGGTCATGGGTCATGGTCATGGTTTATACATGGGTATTTCTTTAGATACAATGTATCTAATGAGTGCAATGCACCTAGTCAAATGGGTATGGGTCAATACCATGGGTTATGGATATTTTACATGGGTTGTAGTTTTTACCCATTTATAATATATACTAGTTATGTATATATTTTGCCCAATATGTAAACACTAGTTGTTGTACATATGTATTACTAAATCATAAAATCACTTATACTTGTTTTAGTGTTTTATGTGAAAACGTAAGTGTGTTAGAAAACTATTAGCTCAAACCATTTACGTATTTTATTTGTTTCGTTAAAATGATTTTACGTTTGTTATCGACAAAACATTAGAAGATCGTAAAATATAAATAAACGTTTTTACGGCTTATTTGTATTAACAATCTCCCCCTTTTTGTTGATGACAAAATATAAAATTATTTTAAGGAAAAGCTAAAATTCGTAAAAGTTTGAATTTGTAGTTTTTACTTTCTTCTCCCCCTTTTTGTCGAAACAAAAAGAGCTTCGAAAGGAAACTAATACATTGTTTTAAGAAAAGCATGTGAAAAATAGAAAAGAAAGGAAAAGTAGAGAGCAAGTAACGGGAAATGATCTCTTCTTAACTCCCCCTTGACGAGTCCATCCCTATGTGAGGGCGTCAAGAAAAATAATACTAAGCTAGTTCATTTGCAACTAAGTTTGCAAAAGATTTCGTCTATGTGACGAATATGCTCCCCCTTGATGATTGCAACTTTGCAAAGGGACGTCATGAAATGTAATCCTAATATTGCAAGTGATTTTGCAATGTATTGCTTTGACACAAAGCTTCCCCTAGCTTTAGAGTGTCAAAGTCTTCATGTGTAAATTGAATAACTACAAAACAAAGGTTAGAAAACAAGTATAATGCATAATTTCCTGCAAATATGACTCAAGTTAGTAGAAAAATAGTTTCCTGTCTCACGGATCCCACGGTTCCCTCCTTGTAGGGATCCGTCTAGGCAAATTTAAGGGATCCGTCTGGCTGATGACTAATTTCAGCAATGGTGATATAACAAATAATGTTAACATCAAAGTGAGATATGTATTATACAACATAATCATATACTCATAAATATAGCAACTAGCATGTAATTTCATTTAATAAAACTAGAGGTATGATATACATGACTCTAAAAACTAAGAAAATGAACGATACATGACTTGGATTTACTAGACTTATCTAAGTAATGCTTGAAACTAGGACACCACAAAAAATCCTCTAGATCAAGTTTGTTTAGGTTTAATCTCGTCGAAACGTTCGAGGAGGTGATAGAACAAGAAATAAAATTGCTTGATGCGAAGGATCAAGTGAAGCGGGTTGGGAAGCCTCAAACGACGGAGGGATTGGTGGAGGCGCATTTGAAGATGGCTCGACCAAGAATGAAGGTGGTGGTAGAGAAGTGTCAACTTCCATATGGTCGGGTGGTTGACTTTGATAATTTCTCATAATCCAAATGGGATTATATGATGGTGACGGCGAAACGGAAGCCGGAGCTAGTGTTGACTCAACACCTTGATTTTTGTATCATTATTCCTCCTAATAAGGAGAATGTTGCCGGTGGAGGAGGATGAGACGCCCTAGGAGGTATATCCTCTAAATTGTAGAGGTGTGGTGATGATAGTGGAGTTATGAATGAGATAGCTCTAGGAACCAATGGTGATGGTTTAGTGGAGATGGGATTGTTTGGCCTAGGAGGTATGGTGGTGTTTGGCATAGGTAGTTTTGTGGGTACTATCCTTTTGGGGATTGGTTTGATTGGTGGAGGAGAAATCTTTGCATTTGTGGACTTGACCAGAGAGCATTCGGTTGAAGAGATTTCATGTATAACACGAGCAATTTTCTTTGGTGGTTCTTTGGTTGATGAGTTACCACTTGGAGTTTTCCTCACGATGAGATTATTTCAAGACGTTTGTAAAGATTTCTAAGTGCGGAAAATGAGGATGAAGATGATGACTTTAGGAGTCCTAACAATATGGTTTATAAGGTAAGGGATTTGGCAAGTGCATTCAAGACTTAAGCCACTAAAATTCATTGGAGTGTGATGATTAACATGCACAAGAGTCAACTTCAGAGTTTTACTAATCTAGGAACTCATTTAAGATGAGATGGAGTGTTTAAGTTAGCAAGATGAGCTTGAAATGATTGTTTTAGCTAGAGTTGACATAAATCTGTCATACGGATCCCACGGTTCCCTCCAATGAGGGATCCGCCTAGGCTAATCCTAGGGATCCGTCTCTCAGAAGAAAAGAAAAGATAACATCGATGTTTGTAAGGTCTAATGCCTATTTCTTCTTGAGTGTTTCAGTTCATCTATGTGTCTTAAATGGAGAGGTGCTTAAATACTTAAGGGTAATGAGTGATGTAGCTAATGATTGCCTTTTATGGAAGAAATTGGAACTTTCATGAGTACCAATGAATGAACAAAGATGACACTAAAGATTATGAGAGTGTCAAATGGAGCTAAATGATCTTAGAGATCAGATAGTGACTTGGGATAATGTTTTGGAGAATATCCTAAAGGCTTTAAAATGGAAAAAATAGAATTTGATCAATTTTGACAAATTTTGAGGTAAGGATGATTATGATCAATTTTCCCATAATTGAAAGATTTCCAAAGCTAGATATGTGAAAAATGATGAGTGAGCTTGAGAGCGGAAGAGTAATGGTTTTAAGTGAAACGATAAATCTACAAGCGTCTTGAGTGTGATCTAGGTGAGTTATGTGTGAGTAGGAAAGATCTACTTAACTTGATAAGGACTTAATTTACCTTAAGGCACTATGTCTAGCTTAGTGTGAAGTGTTCTAAGGACATGTTTGAAATACAATGATTGCAATTGCATTTTTTGTTTGCCGGATCCCACGGTTCCCTCATAGTAGGGATCCGTCTAGCACAACCTTTGGGATCCGTCTATCTGCTAAGTAGAACCTTTACTAAATGTATGCAATGATTTTGACAATGCATTATATTTCAAGGTTAGTTAAGGAGGTTCTAACACTAAGATATCAAATGTAAAATGTTTTATTTCATGAAAGAAATTAGATTACTTTGATAAAGCATGAATACTAAGGATTGATCCTATTTGAAAGATTGCTAAGTTCCTTGAACGTTTTCGCTAGAAGGATCATCAAATGGTTGATGAGTGTTTTCCGATTCAGGAATGAAGAAAGTCTTCATGAGAGATGTGTTCAGAGGTTCCATCATCTTGTTCACAAGTATGTACAACGCACTTTGAAATTGAGGGTGGAAGTACATGATGTTATGATAAAGGCGCGTCAAGAACATTCCATAAGGGATGAGTTTGTTCTTGGAGCCTTGAAGATTCACAATTCGCCTTGCGAAGAAATAGGCGAGATTGTAAGGTTGTTATGTTAGCAAACAATGCATTATGTGATCACAACAAGCGGGAAGGATTCTCAATTTCCCCTAAGACTCCAAACATTTTGCCGTAGGATGAGTGCGAGAGCTTTGTACTCTTCTCGGATATCCTTTGTATAGATAATGTTTGGATCAGCGTAATAGGGTCGAGGTTTGCATATTGTGTAAGTAAAGTCTTGCGAGGAAGGTATGTGTGAACAATATGGACTATTTTCTTCACGAAAGTTGAAGAGAGAATCAAGAGACGAATCTTCGGTGAAGGCACATTGTCCATGATTTGGAATTCGGAGAATTTGAGCAAATTGCCCAAGGGTTAAAACAAACTTTCGGTTTTTGATCCAAAACCAAAGAGATAGAGAACGATCCTCGTTACTAACGAGTTCGACTTGACGGAAGAATTCCAATACAAACCTTGGACATATTTTCTTGTTAATTTCGAGAAGAAATTCCAATCCTATGGTAGCGGAAGGAGGTATTGATACCTTCTTCGTATTGTAGACGATTGTCGACAATACGTCCTTCGTGGAAGTGACGGGTTTTGAGATTATTGAACCCACATACATGATTACCAGGTGTGTTGGGCTCAAGGGAGATGTTAGGAGTGTAGACGCTAGTGAGTGAAAAATCAAACTCATATTCATGCGACATAGCGAAACCTATAGGAAAGACAAGTTAATAGGATGTGACGTATTACGGGTAAAACAATGATTACCTAACGTTTTTACAAGATGTTTATTAACAATGACATTTAACTCACTTAATGTTTGACATTCTAGTAGAACATTTCTTTTAGGAAGAAAGTGGTTTTTATTTTGCATGGAAAATCTGTTACCCAGAAGGACGGTTCCCACGGTTCCCTTCTATAAGGGATCCGACTAGTATACTTGCCGGGATCCGTGGATCTGTAGTAACATAAGCAGATTTTTGATAAAAACATAAGTTTAATAGTTTTATACCAAGATATGTGTTTTAGCCTACATTTTCTTTTAGCATGCATTCATGGTTTCTAATGTATCATGAAAGAATATGAAAGATATAAATAAAAAGAAATGACAAACACATTATGATAATAATAACCTAGATAAACTAGACTATTAATAATATTTCATTTCAATGCTAAGAATGATACAAAGGATTGGGTATATAACCCCAATGTAGATTAACAACACAAAGTATATGTCTCCGTATGTGAACTTCATCATAAGGAACACAAGAGCGATGAGTGTTAAGACGATGAGCACGAGGGCGATGTAAACCATGTTGATGACGAACCTTCTTGGTTTTGGTTTGAAATGAGATAAGATGAGATAAGATGAGAGGAAGATGAAGTTTTGAATGAGAGGTAATTTTTTTGAAAATGGAAGATTTAAAAAAGTGGGGATTTGATATAGTGGACGACGGATGGTTTATTTATGGGGAAGGAGGAATTTTTTAGATTTGTGTTTTGTTTTATTATTAGAAAGATATGATTTTTGGATTAAGTGAAATAAAACAAAAGTTTTATATACCACGACTTTAGACGAAAAAGTAACACGTATGCGAGAAAAGGCTTCCTAATGAAGCTACATGTAATACATGTATATGCACAAAAGATAATCATATAAATACCTATGTAGGCATACTTAATTATCAAGCTAATGTCATTTAGAGATAGGTAGAAAGTCATACCTCTAATGCACTTAGGAATGTATTTATAAATGACACAACAAATGTCAGTAGACAGTTCCGGCTCCTTTGTGTTTAAGATACCTTCTTAGGGAAGGTATTCTTGTTACCAAGCGATTCATATGGCTTGGTAGGTATGAGCTTTAACTAAGCAACATGACAAAGAGGATTAGTGCAATTAAATGAAGAATAAATAATAAGAAAAATGTTGTCATCTAATCAACATCCAAACAAAGAGTTTTAAAAGACATGGTGTTTGTTTTTATGAAAGACCTTCTTTGTAGTTTTTAATTAACCATGGATCGTATCAAGTTATTGAAGTACATTATACTTTAAGAAACTTGGTAATGAAGCTCTGATGCCAATTGTGGAAAACTAGAAGGGGGGGTTGAATAGTTTTGCCAATTAAAACTCGTTTTAAACTATTCAGATCGACTTATGTCAATCTATTTGGAAGTGTGTTAGATGTTGATAAACAAACATATAGAAAAATAAATATGTAATGAAAAGATAAAGAGTAAGAAGCACAAAACCACAACTCGAGTATTTATAGTGGTTCGGCTACAAGGGCACCTTCCTTGCCCTAATCCACTCCCCGAGTCACCTAATCGAGACTTCGTAATCACTACACAACACCGACTCCTTATGGTGGAAAAACCTTCACAACGTCGCCTACTCTTTTTCCGGTACTAGGCTAACCACCGGGTTCTTTACACCAAGGAGAACCAATCCTAACACAACGTCGCCTACCCTTTATCCGATACTAGGCTAGATACCGAGTTCCATTACAATGGAGGAACTACTACCCAACACTACACCAATTACCTAACCCCAAAGGAGATCTACTCCTTATAATGTCAACAAGGATAACAATATCCTTTGACCCAATACTAATCTATCTTGTACATCGAATCACACCATATCGAATGTACATCTTAGGAACCTTTCACTAATGCCTTTGACTAGATCTTCAAGACACCCTTCACTAATGTCTTGTGACTTGACTCTTAGGCACCCCTTCACTAATGCCTCCAATACGGACGATCGACACCCTTCACTAATGTCTTCGTCTTGACACTTGAGACATCCTTCACTAATGTCTTCAACACTACACTTCTTAGTAGAAAGAAAAGAACCATCAATAAGAGGACTTCAGTAGTCTTGATGATGAGGAAGCATGGCAACTCATGGACTTGAGCTTGCTTGACTTCAAAGGTGGTGATCTCGCCTTTAAGAGAAACCTAGAGGATCACTCAAAAAAAAAACTACAAACATAGATCACTTGGATCTGGGGTTAGAGAGTTTTTAACTCAAAGAGAAAGTATGTGAGAAAGCGTAAAGCTAGGGATCCGTGGGACGCTCCTCTTTGCCCATGGGTATTTTGGTCATGGGTTATGGGTTGATCCATGGGTATTTCTTTAGATACAATGTGTCTAATGAGTGCAATGAACCTAGTCAAATGGGTATGGGTCAATACCATGGGTTATGAATATTTTTCATGGGTTGTAGTTTTTACCCATTTATAATATATACTAGTTATGTATATATTTTGCCCAATATGTAAACACTAGTTGTTGTACATATATATTACTAAATCATAAAATCACTTATACTTGTTTTAGTGTTTTATGTGAAAACGTAAGTGTGTTAGAAAACTATTAGCTCAAACCATTTACGTATTTTATTTGTTTCGTTAAAATGATTTTACGTTTGTTATCGACAAAACATTAGAAGATCGTAAAATATAAATAAACGTTTTTACGGCTTATTTGTATTAACATGAATTGATTGCTAAATGAACTAAAATGGAAAATACAATCACTGGTCTTCAGGAACTTGCAGTCTTTCAAGCTGGAACTATCAGAAGACTGAAGCACAGGGTAACTGTATTGGAAAGAATAAGAAGACCAGGAATTGCTGCTTTTAGGAGAGTCAAGAAGGTGAATATGAAGGCTAGCTCCTCAAAGGATCAAAGTTTGGAGGATGCATCCAAACAGGGGATGAGTAAAAGCAAGGATTCAGGGGAGGATTTAAACTTGGATGTTGATCTGGATTTGGATAGTGGAGAGCATGGTGATAATTATATGCTGACTGACAAGGAAGGAAAAGAAGCTGTGCTTGAAACTTTGAATGTTGTAGTTAAAGATAAAGAGGAAGAAGTGGTGCAGGAACAACCACTGCTATTGTTGCTGAATCCCCTGCTAGTGCAGATGAAACCACTGCTGCAACCTCTGAGGAAATTTTATCCACTGTTACCTCAGATACAGCTATTGCTATTACAACCACTGCTACCATAATCAAAACTACTGTCACACCACCACTAAAGTCTAAGGAAGTTGAGAAGGAGGTTGCTTGTACACTGTTAAACTTAGGTAAAACCTCATCAAATCCTGAACCTATTATTGCACCTGTTCCCATTATACTTAAACCTACTGGACCTAAACCCTTGGGAAGTATAAAGATTGGTGAACCTGTAAAGACTAAAGTGGTTCAACCAGATATTGAAAGGGTAAAGGTATTGCAAAACCTGAAGAAGAAGAATAAATTGAATCTAATAGTAGGGAGGAGCAGATTGCACATGATCATGAAATGTCCAAAAGGTTACAAGAAATGTATCAGGATGAAGATCTGGATCTTGAAAAGAAAAGGAAAGAAGAAGAGGAAGCTACTCAGAGATTGATTCAAGAGTGGAACCAGGAACAACCTTTACTTCAAGCTTCTGAAATGATAAAGACAGAGTGGACTGATCATGAATGGGGACAATTAGACATTGATACAAGGTCTAAGGTTTTGGCTGAAAGGATGAGAAAAATGAAGAAGGAAAGACCTGTTAAAGATTATCAAGCTAAGAAGAATAAACCTCCAACTAAGCAAGAAATGAGAAATCAAATGATGAAGTTTATCAGACATATGGACATGCATATTAGTGTAAATTTTAGAAAATGCTCATTTGAAGAGGTTGAGGAGATCTATCAAGCTTGTAAATGAAGATGTGATGACTTCATTCCTATGATATCTGAGAAAGAAGATGAGTGGATAAGGAGGAGTCTAGTTCTAAGAAACAGAAATTGGATGAAGAAATTGATAAGGAAGAAAGAATGAATATGTATCTTATGGTGTGTGATAAACCAGAGCCTATTAATCCTACGCCAGTAAGAGCTATACATCCAATTATGGACTGGCAGATAGTCAGAGCTAATGATAGAGAAATGATAGAAATCACAAGAGCTGATGGATGGAAAAGTACATAATTTAATTTTGGATGTTTGCTATTTTGTATGTCTAAAGTTGATCTAGAACAACTGTGGAAGATCATGGAATTTAGATATGGTAAGTTTGGACCAACTGGAAATTTAGCAAGGTTTGTGTGGACAGCTGTGAAGAACTTGTGTCAACCCAATCCAGAAGAAATTTTTTGGGAAGACTGTAAAGTGGTTGAATGGATGTTATATCAACCCTGTAGAGTACATGCTGTGCAGACTACATAGGAGAAGTTTTTCATGTTCATTGATAAAGACTATCCACTAACCAAGAATGTAGCCAGAAAGATGTTGGAAGCCAAACTTGATCCACAAGGGACAAAGCCTACAAATCCTATGATTGATCAATTGTTCTTGAAGATTGAGAAGATTGCAGATCTACAAGGTCCTCTGGCTATTAGAGGCAAGCCTAAAGGGAGATTAAAAAGAATGGAAAAAAGGTCTAAGGCTACTGATGAAGAGTCAGGATCTAATAAGGAGACTAAGGAGGCTGCTGAGTGTTTGTTAGGATTTAGAAAATCCGGTAGTTAAAGAGTCGGTCACCTCAAGTATATGTATTCGTTAGAAAGCTCATAGTCGTAGTCATTTAATGTTAGTAAGTAGTTTGTTAAGTTACACCGTGGAGGACGGACGGGTCTTTACCTATGTCTGATCCACAGCCCGTAGGAGGTGTGTCTTGTAAGAACGTATACATAACCTTTGCCTAGCAAGGCAAAGGGTTGGAGCTTCATAATATTATTTTTCTTTGTCTCACTAAGTTCCCAAATCTCTTCCACTTTCTCTCTCTAAAAATCATACCATACGCCCCTTATTGTTATGTTATGATGTGTTTATGAAAACCAATATATTGGTTTTCATAAAGTTTTTTGGGTTTGAATGAGTTTAGAGTATTTTGCATCATTTGGATCGTTTCTATTGTTAAAGTTTGGATTTTGATAGTACTCTTGTGTTTAGAATCATTATAAGTGTTTAGGTTTTGAATTGGAAGGCTTGAATCATCGTGGTTGGATTGAAAAGTGGTTTTTTGGAAGGTTTCTTTGATGTGATTTGTGTCTCGTACCACTTTTCTTCTAAGCGATTTGTCTCAAAATTCATGTGATTCGTCCCTTTCGTGAATGCTTATTGAAGCGATTTGTTACTAATTTTGTGTGATTTGTCTGTTTCAGAGAAGCAACTTGTCCATTAAGCGATTTTTCTATTAAGACAAAATGACAAGAAAGGAGAAAGTAGTGGAAATAGTGGGTGTACTTGTGTACTATGCGATTTGTCAGTTTATGCGATTTGTCTTCTATGCGATTTGTCTGCTAAGCGATTTGTCGTTTAAGCGATTTGGTAATTAGGGTGCGATTTGTCTGAGAAGCAATTTTTTTGGAGTGCGTTTTGTTAAAAGAGCGATTTGTCTGAAGAGCGACTTGTTAAGGGTGCGACTTGTCAAGTGTGCGATTTGTCTTTTGAGACTTATTGTTTTTCTTAGGCTTATTGTTTCTTCGTGTTATGTTTTACGGTTTTCTCTTGATTTTGTAAAATCCCGTGAAAGAATCTATTTCCCGATTTAATCATTGAAGTTGTAAAATCCCGTGGAACTTGTAATCATGTCAACAATCACTTCTTCCGTTGCTGATGACGTTCAAGCTGCAGGATCTGATACTCGTCCTCCCATGCTGGATAAAACCAATTATGACTCTTGGGCTCAAAGAATCAGACTGTACTGCTTAGGAAAGGAAAATGGGGTTAATATCCTCAAATCAATTGATGAAGGACCATATCAAGTTGAGACTACCTGAGAAATTCTTGAAACTGCTGTTGATGGTTCAGTTATATTAGGATTGGATAGACCAAAGATGTATGATGAACTTAATGATAAAGAGAAGAAGAGATACGATGCAGAAATCAGGGCTTCAAACATCATACTTCAGGGTTTACCTAAGGACATTTACAAGTTGATCAATCACAACACTGAAGCGAAGGCAGTATGGGAAAATGTTAAGATGCTTCTCTCGGTTTCTGAATTGACTAAAGAAGACATGGAGTCTCAGCTGTATGATGACTTTGAGAGCTTTAAGATGAATCCAGGGGAAACTATTACAGAATACTATGTAAGATTCCACAAGCTTGTGAATGACATGAGGAATATCAAAATGACTATGCCAAATATCCAGCTCAATTCAAAGTTTGTGAACAACATGAATCCCGAATGGCACAAGTTTGTCACTGCAGTCAAACTAAATAAAGGATTGAGGAACAAAAATTACGAGAATTGTTTGCTTATTTACTTCAGAATGAGAAACATGATGTGTTTGAAAGAATGATCTTGGAAAAGTTCAAAACAAATGCTGGAGATGCAAGCTCTTCAAATGATTCAACTGCATTCTACACTAATGTAGGAATTACCACCAAAGCATCACAGGTCATACCTACTGGAAATGGTAATCACAAACTCATTCCAGATCCAGGGTATAAACCTCCAGATTCAGACACATTCATGGAACAACTTGTTAAACAACTGACCCTAATGGTTAAGCAAAACCTGAACTTCACTCCACACACCAACAATCATCTCAGAATGGCTTCCAATCTTCACAATCATGCTACAGTTAAAGAAGGAAAGGTAGTGGTGCAAAATGTGCAAGGAAGACAGAATGAACAAGGAATGGCAGGAGCAGGTTATGGAAATGCTGGTGTAGGTGGAGGATATGTGGGTAATCAGAATAGAGGAACGAACATGGCTCAAGGTCAAGGGAAGCCAATCAAGTGTTACAACTGTGGTGGAGAAGGACACATTGCAAGGAACTGCACCTCTCCAAAATGTCCACAAAATGCAGAGTACTTCAGGGACAAGATGTTGCTGGTACAAGCTCAAGATAATGGAGCAGTTTTGGATGAGGAAGAATTGCTATTTCTTGCTGAGGGAAATGCCAAAACTTACGATGCAGATGTGGATGAACAACCATTGCAGGGTATGGGACACAACAATCCAAATGCATTTCTAGTTGCAGACTGTGATGCATTTGACTCTGATGTCGATGATGAACCTATTGCCCAGACCATTTTCATGGCTAGTATCTCACCAATGGTCTCTCCAAAGGCTCCTTCACCACAACAGGCCAGTCCCTCCAAGGAATCAATCATATCAGAGGTATTAAAACTATACGATGACGTTGATGTGCAAAAGATACACGACAAGGTACAACAAACTGAAATTATTGAATCAGATATTGAAAATATGGGTAATAGCAATGTTGTCCCATATGATCAATATGTGAAGCAAAATGAAAGTGAAAGTGTACCAAGCGATGCATCTTCTGTAGTCAATGATGACTATATTTTTGATGAATACACTGTGTGTGCCCCTGATGACTCTATAACCTCTGAACTGAATGCCTATATGGAACAAGTTGCTATCTATGAACAACGTGCTAAGTTTGAATTGACTAATCGTGGGCAGGAGATGGATTTTAAAATGCGTACAATTATCAGAAAAAGTAACTTTAGAGAAGAAATGTTAAAACAAGAGTTAAACTCCTTGCAAGAAAAGCTCAATAAAACTGTTAAGCAAAAGCAAGAACTTCAAGAAAATGTAAATGTGCTTAAACAGGAGTTTACTGCTAAGGAATCAAAACTTTTAAATGACTTTTCCAACCTCAAAACTTTGAAAAACAAACTTGAGAACAAACTATACATACAAGGGAACACCATTCAGTCTGCTCACATGATCACTAAGCATAGAGTCTTAAGCGATAAGCATAGTATTCCCCTGGTAGAGGTACCCAATCCCGAGTATGGAAAAGTAGCTAGAGCTGCAAAAAAGGTAGTCTATAATGGTAATGAGATTCTTAAGCCTAGGCAAACACCATCATGTATAGGAAGCACTGATGAGGATAAAAAGTTAGAAGATGCCTCTAGGGAGAAAATGGCAAAGAAGTTAAATGATCCTAAGTGTGAAAAGCATAATATAACGTTTAAACCCCATGATTACACTAAAGAAAACTGGATAGCCTTGAATAAGTTTAAACCTCAAACTCAATTAACCCTTGAGCAAGTATTCTAGAAGAAAGATTTGGATAAAAAAAAATTGATAACCTGATTAAGAAGAATCCTCCCTGTAGGAGAATGCCTCCAGCCACTGTGTATCCCCCAAATACACCTATGCATTTAGTGCCCAGAACCCTTTCTACTCAAAGCAAGACCTTAATCAGTCTATACGTAGTTTATCAATTGTTTGTTGACTTTGAGAAAACATGTAAGAAGAGAATTACACCCACAGGGATTACTGAAGGGGAAAGGGGTTTTGAGCAAACTAAAGAGTGTTATTTAACTGAGGTCCTAAAAGATCAATTTGAGAGTCTTCAAAAAGGCATTGATACAGAGATTAAAGAAATGAAAAAGGTGTTCAATGAAATGGAAATTGAGGTCAATGATTACGAACGTGAACTCAAATATAATGAAATTGAAAGGAAGAATCTGCATATCTTAAATGAGAACTTGATTTCTAGTTGTGTTGCTCAAGATGTGTTTTATACCGTTACAAATTATTCTATTACTGCTTCTCAATTTCATGAATTATCTGTTGCTTTGAAAGTTTCCTATGATCGTGTCATTGAGCTTGAAAACACAAATTCAAAACTGAATGAGAAAATAGAACAGGATGATCATGATAACTTGGTAAAACATTTTTCTAAGCTGGAAGTTGAACATTTTTCTTTGCAATTAAAATATCAACATCTCAAAGAAAATATTAAAACCTCAAATGTCAAGACATCCTCGGATGCTCCGTTAGAGAACTAGATGGTGTTGAACTTTTGAAAGGAAACCGTGGAACCAATTTGTACACCATCTCTATCGAAGACATGATGAAGTCTTCTCCAATCTGCTTGTTATCAAAGGCTTCGAAAACAAAGTCTTGGTTATGGCATCGTCGTCTCAATCACTTGAACTTCGGCACCATTAATGATCTTTCTAGAAAGCACCTCGTAAGAGGCTTGCCCAGATTAAAGTATGAAAAGGATCATCTTTGTTCAACATGCCAATTGGGAAAAAGCAAGAAATATGCCCATAAACCCAAACCTGCAAACTCAGTTATGGAAGTTCTTCATACTCTTTTTGTGGACTTATGCGGACCAATGAGAGTGCAAACGATAAACAGGAAGAAATATGTTTTAGTCTTTGTTGATGACTACTCTCGGTTCACTTGGGTTAAGTTTTTGAGGACAAAGGATGAAACTCCAGATGTCATCATAAAACTTATCAAACAGCTACAGGTTCGACTTGACAAAACTGTCAGAATTATCCGAACGGACAATGGAACTGAGTTTGTTAACAAAGAACTAAGTTAGTTTTATGAAAGCATTGGAATCAGCTATCAAAGAAGTGTTCCACGTACTCCTCAACAGAATGGCGTAGTTGAAAGACGAAATCGGACTCTTGTGGAAGTTGCAAGAACTATGCTAATTTACTCAAAGGTTCCAATGTTTCTCTGGGCTGAAGCCATTGCCACTGCTTGCTATACCCAAAACTGTTCCCTTATCCACACCACTCATGGAAAAAATCCATACGAACTTGTCCACAATCAAAAACCTGATCTCTCTTTCCTTCGTGTGTTCGGTGCTTTATGCTATCCAATGAATGATGGTCAAGATTTAGGTAAATTAAGAGCTAAGGCAAACAATGGAGTTTTTGTGGGTTATGCACCAAACTGGAAGGGTTACCGAATCCACAACAAAAGAAACCGAGATATCATGGAAACTATTCATGTCACGTTCGATGAGCTTTCTGGGCAAATCGCTCCTGGACAACCTAGTTCAAGACCCGAATCTCAACATTCATCTTGTAGTCCCATCAGTTCTTCTCTTGTACAGAATCCCTCACCGGCACTTCCATATGTACCTCCTTTTGAAGAAGATTTGAAGAAATTGTTTGATCCGATGTTTGATGAATACTATGAACCTCATGACATTAACCATTCTACACCATCAACAGAGGCAGCTCCTAATCCTATCAACACATATAATCCATCTATTTATGTGTCACTATCCCAAGAAGCGCCTATTGAAGATCACTCATCATCATCCTCAAATGCTCAATCTTCGAGTGTATATCATGGAAATGCTTCTGCCAACTATGATGGAGATAACCCCTTTGCCACTCCAGAAGATGCACCGTTTGAAAACATTTTTTCTCCTGATCCATCATCTAAACCATCTTCATCAGGAGACCCCAATTATGCTACATCAGTTCCTCAATCACAACCACACGAGCATTTCATAAAATGGACACATGATCATCCATTGGACAATATCATTGGGAATCCTTCTCGTCCGGTATCCACTCGTAAACAACTAGCTACCGATTCCTTATGGTGCTTCTTCAATTCCATCCTATCAAACGTCGAACCGAAAGATGTTAAAACCGCAATGTCTGAGGACAATTGGTTCAATGTAATGCAAGAAGAAATTCACGAGTTCGATCGACTTGATGTTTGGGAATTGTTACCTGCCCCTGACTGTGCTATGATCATTGCTCTCAAATGGATCTTCAAAGTAAAACTTGATGAGCATGGTAATGTATTGAAGAACAAGGCAAGACTAGTCGCAAAAGGATATCGTTAAGAGGAGGGTATTGACTTTAAGGAATCATTTGCTCTAGTTGCACATATCGAGGCAATCAGAATCTTCTTGGATAATGTTGCTAGTAAGAACATGGTGGTTTATCAGATGGATGTGAAGACTGCCTTTCTTAATGGAGATCTGAAAGAAATTGTTTATGTCAGTCACCCTGAAGGTTTTTTGGATCCAAAACGTCCTACTCTTGTCTATTGCTTGAAGAAGGCTCTTTATGGCTTGAAACAAGCTCCAAGGGCATGGTATGATACACTGTCAAAGTTTCTCTTAACCAACGGATTTAGCAAAGGAGCAGTTGATCCCACATTGTTCACCAGAAAGTCAGGCAAACACTTAATTCATGTTCAAATCTATGTTGATGATATTATTTTTGCCTCGACCGACCCTAATGAATGTGACCGCTTTTCAAAGGAAATGGGCTCTAAATTTCAAATGTCTATAATGGGGCAAATGTCATTTTTCTTAGGATTACAAATGTCACAAAGTCCTGGAGGCATTTTTATTAATCAATCTAAATATGCAAATGAAATTTTAAAGAAATTTGGATTTGATACTTGTGACCCTGTTGACACTCCCATGGTGGAGCGTACAAAACTGGATGCGGACCACTCAGGGATCATGGTTGATCAAACGAAATATCGAAGTATGATTGGATCCCTGATGTACCTCACAGCCAGTAGACCTGATATTCTGTTCGCTGTATGTATGTGTGCTAGATACCAGGCTAAGCCTACCAAAAAGCACCTTGAAGCGGTTAAACGGGTCTTTCGGTATCTCCAAGGAACCATTAATATGGGACTTTGGTATCCGAAGGACACCAATATGTCACTAACAGCATATGCAGATGCAAACCATGCAGGGTGTCAAGATACACGTCGAAGCATGTCAGGCGGTGCTCAATTCTTAGGAGAAAAGCTTGTAAGTTGGTCTTCTAAGAAACAAATGAGTACGTCTATATCCTCTATAGAGGCAAAATACATAGCCATGTCATCTTGTTGTGCTCAAATCCTATGGATGAGATCTCAATTATCTGACTATGACTTTGAATTCAACAAAATCCCTCTGTATTGTGATAACAAAAGTGCCATTGCTCTCTCCTGCAACAACGTTCAACATTCGAGAGCAAAGCATATCGACATTCGACATCACTTCATCAGGGAGCAAGTGATGATGAACATTTTAGAAAATGTTAATCAAAGATTGGATCTTTAATTCTTAATCTAAGATTTCAAATTTCTCTTGCCTCCATGTGCTAAAACAATTTCTAATACATGATGCACATGTTGAGGGGAAGCATTTCTAAAATTATCAAAAACAATTAAGGTACAAAATGCTTTGTTTCTATATCACAAGTACCCTGATTGATTTTCAAATGGTTTTCAATTGGTTTCAATGGTAGAAGAACAATACCAAAAGACCGACCAAATTTACTTTATGCATGGAGATATAAGGGTGGTAAGGTTAGGTATTCATTCCCACAATCTCGCCAGAGCCGGAGGGATCTACCCAGGGACAATTCACTAGATAGTGTAGAAGTCCTTAGGTATGATGAAAAAAAGGAGAAAAGTGAGAAACGGGAAGAGTACGGACTGAGAAAGAGCTAGAACTGGAATAAAACCAACAAGGTTCTAGTAATGAAGTCTCGGTAAGCACTGAAGGGGTTGAAGAATGAAAAAGAATTAAATTACAAAAAGGGTGAAAATAAATAGCCCTCCATTTATTCAACCTTAGGGCAGAAATCGGGTTCAATTCATAAGCTACTGGTGGTTACTAAGGTAACACTGGTATTGAAGACAAGACGTCATGGACCCACTGACGTACTGCACTAAACTTCCCAAGCTACTCAAGTTCCTCTTAAAAGGACTTGTTTCATTCTCACCGGGAACCTACATAATCTATCGACTTTCTCTTAGAGATTGTTGATACTGAAGAAGAAGACCCTCTCCCTAGTCTCCGGCATAGGAAACCAAAAATGCACTATTGAGTCTAGCGCCACGAGATCATCAATAAATCTCATTAGGACACAATCAATGAAGACTCACTGTTTCACACAATGTAGAAAGTGAGAATATATCTTAAGAGTCCTACGCATTATCCTTGTGGTATTGCCAGAACATCTGAGTGATATGCTGTCATATTCACAATGAAGATGGAAAGCCTTCTAGAGCCAACATCAAACAAGCTCTTGGTCGGTGGCATGTGAGATCCGTCCAATAGATCAACCATGTGACAACTGAACAGAAACGATGGAGCGATTCAAATTATGAATCAATCCTGGTTCAGGAAATGGATTGACGGATACCTTTGAAAAACCAGTCGTTGTGTTCAAAAATTATTTTCTAAAACACATCGACTGTGTATCACATTTTCAAAATCAAAAGGTATTTATGATTGAAAATTGATTTCTATTATATAACCTTCGTTCTATTGCAAAAACTCCTTCTATTCAGCAATACACGATTATTTTCAAATCATTTTCATCAATCAGTGAATCTCAATTTGCTGGTTCACTCACTCCGTGTTGTCTTCTTTGAGACGTTCTGGTTTGAGAGCAGCTAGAGCAGCTGCAAAACCCTGTCAAGGAGATTTTTCAGAATTTTACCTGATCACAGGCAGTACTTGTACTGATTAACAGGGAACCGTGGGCCGTGTACCTCAATTCAACGAAAGTGATCAAAGACACTTTCGTGCACTTTTATTGCTAACTGATGTCTGCAGGAACACCTGACGGTTGCAGCTGATCAGAACTGAGGCGTCAATCCATAGCCGCATGCTCACACATCATGTACGTCTCAAAGAAATCATGATAAGTTCATATCTTCATCAAGTGACTCTGATATTTCCACTCCATTCTTCTGCTACACTACTGCAAATATCATGATTCAACTAAAGCTTCCGTTACTCTAATGAGAAGATATCATGATTTAGAATGTGAGCATGTCGGTCCAAAAGTCACAACTTTACATGATGGCAACACAACTGTTAGGATTTAGTGTTAGGAATTAAAAAAATTCATTCATTAAAGAGTCGGTCACCTCAAGTATATGTATTCGATAGAAAGCTCGTAGTCGTAGTCAAGTTATGTTAGTAAGTAGTTTGTTAAGTAACACCGTGGAGGACGGACGGGTCTTTACCCACTGTATGCCTGATCCACAGCCCGTAGGTGTCGTTTATTTGTAAGACACTATAAATACCCTCTACCTCCCAAGGTAGAGGGTTGGAGCTTCAATACCATTTTTCTTTGTTTCACATAGTTCCCAACTCTCTTCCCTTTCTCTCTCTAGAACTTTCTCTCTCTAAACATATAGAATGCCCCATGTGATTATGGTTTAGTGTGTTTGTGAAATCCTATATCTTACAATTGGTATCAGAGCCATGGTTTGATCACTCATCTTTCATGCTCTTTGTTTTGGTGGATTTCATAAGGTTTTTGGGGTTTTAAGTGTTTAGGAGAGTTTGAATCATTTGGACAAATTCTAGTGTTAAAGTTTGAATTTTGTGTGTAGTTTTGTGTTTAGGATGATCATATGTGCTTAGGTTTTGAATTGGCTGGCTTAAACCATTGTGGTTTGGTTGTTTTTGATTTATAAAGTGGTTATTTGTGAAAGTTGTATGAAGCGAGTTGAGTCTCGGTGTTTTGTTTCTTCGAAGCGAGTTGCTTTGTTATTGGATGCGAGTTGGTATATGCGACTTGGCTATTTAGCGAGTTGACTCTTTATGCGAGTTGTTTCTTTAAGCGACTTGAGTTCTAAAGCGACTTGGCTATTAAGCGAGTTGTACAACTAGCCAGTTAGTTTAAGCGACTTGGTGGTTAAGCGAGTTGTCTCTGTTTGCGACTTGCTATTAAGCGAGTTGTCTCTATATGCGACTTGGCTATTAAGCGAGTTGGTTCTTTAAGCGAGTTGATAACTAAGCGAGTTGATTGTTTAGCTACTTGTCTATTGAGTCTTGTTACTTCTTCGTGCTACATTTTTACGGTTGTTCTTTTGGTTTAGTAAAATCCCGTGAAAGAATCAATTTCCCGGTTTAATCAAGGAATAGTAAAATCCCGTAGAACTTGTAATCATGTCAAACATCGTACCTACTATCGTTTCTTCTGTAGCTGAGGACGTTCAAGCAGCTGGATCAGATACTCGTCCACCTATGCTTGACAGAACTGATTATGACTCATGGGCTCAACGAATCCGATTGTACTGTCTTGGAAAGGAAAATGGGGTGAACATTCTCAAATCCATTGATGAAGGACCTTATCAGGTTGAGACTACAAGAGAATTAATTGATACTGCTGCAGATGGAACAATGATCTATGGATTAGACAGACCAAAGATGTATGATGAGCTCAATGATAGGGAGAAAAAGAGATTCGATGCTGATATCAGGGCTTCTAACATTATACTTCAGGGTCTTCCAAAAGATATCTACAAGCTTATCAATCACAACACTGAAGCCAAGGCAGTTTGGGATAATGTCAAGATGCTTCTCTCAGGTTCTGAGTTAACCAAGGAAGACAGAGAATCACAACTGTATGATGAGTTTGAGCACATCAAGATGAAACCAGATGAGAGTGTCTATGAGTACTACGTGAGATTTCATAAGCTTGTGAATGATATGAGGAACATCAAAATGACCATGCCAAATACTCAGTTGAACTCAAAATTTGTGAACAACATGAATCCCGAATGGCACAAATTTGTCACCGCCGTGAAGCTAACCAAAGGATTGAAGAATACAAACTATGAGCAACTGTATGCCTTTCTTCTTCAAAATGAGAGACATGCTATGTTTGAAAAAAGGATTCTTGAACAGTTCAAAACCAACCAAGGAGAACCAAATTCTTCAAATGATTCAACTGCCTTTTACACAAATGTTGGAATTACCACCAAAGCTTCTCAAGTTATACCCATGGGTAATGGTAATCACAAACTCATTCCCGATCCAATGTTCAAACAAGCTGATGCTGATGCAGCCGTGGGACACTTCATTAATCAACTGGCTCTTATGGTTAAACAAAACCTGACTCTCAATCCACATCCCAACAGTCTTGACACTAACAATGAGATCATAACTGCATCCAACCTTCACAATCATGCAGTTGTCAGAGATGGAAAAGTTATGGTACAACCAGTTCAAGGAAGGCAATATGATCAGGGAAGAGGTGGAGTAGGTGGAGGTTATGTTGGAAATCTGAATCGGGGAAGGAATGGAAATCAGGGTCAAGTAAAGCTAATTAAGTGCTACAACTGTGGTGGTGAGGGACATATTGCTAGTAACTGCACATCTCCAAAACGTCCACAGAATGCAGAATACTTCAGAGATAAAATGTTGCTTGTGCAAGCTCAGGACAATGGAGACGCTTTGGATGAAGAGGAGTTGTTGTTTCTTGCTAAGGGAAATGCCCGAACCTATGATGCTGATGTTGATGAACAACCAATTCAGGAGATAGGTCACAATCATCAGAATGCCTTTCAAGTCGCTGACTGTGATGCATACGACTCTGACGTCGATGATGAACCTACTGCACAAACAATTTTCATGGCTAGCATTTCTCCAATGGTCTCTCCTAAGGTCTCATCATCACAGCAAGCTGGTCCATCCAAAGAATCAATCATCTCAGAGGTATTAAAACTATATGATGATGTGGATGAGCAAAAGATGCATAATAAAGTACAATCTCTTGAAACTTATGAATCAGATATTGATGATGAGGGTAATAGCAATATTGTCCCATATTATCAATATGTGAAGCAAAGTGAAAGTGAGGTTGTACAATGTAATGCATCTTCTGCAGTCAATGATGACTATGCTTTTGATGAATACACTGCATGTGCCCCTGATGATTCTGTTATCTCTGAACTGAATGCCTATAAAGAACAAGTTGCTATTTATGAACAACTTTCTAAGTTAGAGTTAACTACCCGTGAGCAGGAAATGGATGACCAAATGCGCGCAATTATTAGAAAAAGTAATTTTAGAGAAGAAGTATTAAAACAAGAGTTAAACTCCTTACAAGAAAAGCTTTCTAAAACTGCTAAGCAAAAACAAGAACTTCAAGAAAATGTGAAAATGCTTAAGCAAGAATTCAATGCTAAGGAATCAAAACTTTTGAATTATTTTTCCAATCTAAAAACTTTGAAAAACAAGCTTGAAAATAAGTTGTACGTACAAGGGAATACCATTCAGACTGCTCACTTGATCACTAAACACAGAGTCTTAAGCGATAAGCATAGTATTCCCATTATTAAGGAACCCAATCCTGAGTATGGTAAGAAAGCAAGAGATGCTTAGAAAGTAATTTATGATGGTAATGAAATCCTTAAGCCTAGCAGAAACCTAGTTGCGCTGAGTGCACTGAGGAAGATAAGAAATCAGATGAAGTCACTAGGGAGAAAATGGATAAGAAACTTAACAATCCTGCATGTAAAGAGAAAAACATCACGATCAAACCTCATGATTACACTAAGGAAAATTGGATCTCCCTTAACATGTTTAAGCCTCAAACTCAATAAACCCCAGAACAGATTTTTTGGAAGAAAGATATGGATATGCAAAAAGCTGAAAATTTTGTTGAAAATAATCCCCCTCGTAGGAAATTGACTCGAGCAACTGTGTATCCTCCTAATACACCAATGCATCTAGTTCCTAGATCTATTGCCACTAATAGCAAGACCTTAATCAGCCTATATGTTGTTTATAAGATGTTTGTTGATTTTGAGAAAACGTGTAAGAAGAGAATCACACCTACAGGGATAACTGAGGGGGAAAGGGGTTTTGAGCAAACTAAAGAATGTTATTTAACTGAGGTTATGCCTTTCTTTAAATAATTAAAAGGTCAATTTGAGAGCCTTCAAGAAGGAATAAATTCAGATATTAAAGAAATGGAAAAGGAATTTGATGCAATGATAGTTCAGGTCAATGATTATGAACAGGAACTCAAATATAATGAAGTTGAAAGGAAGAACTTGCATATCTTAAATGAGAATTTGATTTTGAGTTGTGTTGCTCAAGATGTGTTTTATACTGTTACTAAGCACTCTATTACTGCTTCTCGATTTCATGAATTATCTATTGCATTGAAAGTTTCCCATGATCGTGTCATTGAGCTTGAAAACAAAAACTCAGAATTTAATGTGAAAATTGATCAAGATGATCACGATAATTTGGTAAAACATCTTTCTAAACTGGAAGTTGAACATTTTGATTTGCAACTAAAATATCAACATCTTAAAGAAAATGTTAAAACCTCAAGTATCACGACATCCTCAGATGTTCCAGAGTTTGATGCAGTTTTTTAGATAAATAAACGTGACGAACATATTCAAGCTCATTGTTGCACGATCAGAAAGTTGAAAGCCCAATTCTCTCAATTAAAGGGTGAAAAAAACAATGTGACTGGCTCCCAAATGCCTCCTCATTTAGATTCTCAGTATTCTCAAACTTTTCATCTTCAAAACTTGGTTAATGTTTTACAAAAAGAAAACGAGAGTTTTCTAGAAGAAAATGAAAAAGTTAAACGACACTTTAAAGAGTTATATGATTCAATGAAAGTCACTCGTGACCAAAACAACGAAAAAATAACTTCTTTACAAAAAGAAATTGAGAATATGAGGAGTCAGGAAAAGGGAAACTGCCACTTGTCTTTAATGAGAATGTTGCATCAAAGTCATCCTCAGACTGCAAATATACTGTGACTGTTAAATACATTCCTCCTCATCTTAGGAACAATGAACTTGTGTTTCATAAGTATTGTGCTCACCTTAAGGATAGTCTAGAATGTCTCCGTGAGATTGTGGAAGAGGACTTCATTAATAAGCCTCTTGATAGAGAAATTAGGTTTGCTTGCATTCAGGCCAAACGATCTCAGGAGCTGCTAGAATGTTTGATTGCAACATGTCCTAAATCCTTAGGTGCGAAAGGTAAAACTTTGATGCCTTGTTCTATGCCTAGTGCCAAGCATACAAACCACTCTATGCCCAGTAATATGAAAGTGAATTCTAAGGTGCCTACTAGTAGTTCAGATCCTTGCACATCTAGTTCAGGAATGCAAAATGTAGCTCAACCAACTAATATTCCCATAATTCCCTCTACAGGAGTAATCAGTGACATTAAAGCAAGCGGGTCAAAGCCTCCAGGCAATACCAAGAATGATAGGACCTTGCAAGCTAGGAATGTTCAGTGGAAGAAAGTAGAAGATCACCTTAGGGAGAATTTGAATAAAACGAATCGTGTTGATTCTAGTGTTAGCTCTAAGCGTACTGTAATTAATGCGAATTCGGCTACTTTTGGCAAAACATGTAATGATGATTGCGTTGTTTCTGTTACTAATCATGAATGTGGTGTGAATGTTTTGTCTAATACTGTCAAATGCCCTGTTAAAACTGTTAATGCTAAAAATCAAGCTAAGAAGGCTAAAAGGCAAAGACGAAAGAAAGTTAGAAAACAGTGGAAACCCACAGGAAGAATATTTAATAAAATAGGTTATCAATGGATACCTTCTGGCCATAAAGTTAATGAGTTATGTCCTCAATCTGCTAAGACAATGCCCACTAGAAAATGGATGCCTACTGGTAGAACTATTCCCTTAAGAAGTGAACATACTTTGAATAGGTCAAATACGGACACTAGCACTGCATTTATCCCTAATGATTCCATTGCTTCTATTTCTGATGTGGGTGTTTCTATTTCTGATGTGGGTGTTCCAATCACTGTTACTAACCAAATGGAACCCATTCTTGCATGGGGATCCCAATTATCCAGTTATCAATTCTTGTATGTGTTCAATTGCAGATCGTTCAAATCGTTCTATGGTACCTGGACTCAGGCTGTTCCAAGCATATGACTGGAGACCGGTCGCGGCTCATGAACTTCATGAGTAAATTCATCGGGACTGTTAGATTCGGGAATGATCATTTTGGTGCAATTATGGGTTATGGAGATTATGTTGTCGGTGATAGTGTTATCTCCAGGGTATATTACGTAGAAGGTCTTGGTCATAACTTATTCTCTGTCGGTCAATTCTGTGATTCTGATCTAGAAGTGGCCTTCAGAAAACATACTTGTTTCGTTAGAAAACTTGATGGTAAGGAACTTTTAAGAGGAACACGTGGTTCAAATCTATACACCATCTCTATCGAAGATATGATGAAGTCTTCTCCAATTTTCTTGTTGTCAAAGGCTTCGAAAACAAAGTCATGGTTATGGCATCGTCGTCTCAATCACTTGAACTTTGGCACCATCAATGATCTCTCCAGAAAGGACTTAGTTGTAGGTTTACCTAGACTAAAGTATGAAAAGGATCATCTTTGTTCAGCATGCCAATTGGGAAAAAGCATGAAATATGCCCACAAACCCAAACCTACAAACTCAGTTATAGAGGTTCTTCATACAATTCACATGGATTTATGTGGACCCATGAGAGTGCATGATATCTTTAGGAAGAAATATGTGTTAGTTATGGTCGATGATTACTCCCGATTCACCTGGGTTAAGTTCTTAAGGACAAAGGATGAAACTCCAGATATCATCATCAAACTTATCAAACAACTGCTGGTTCGACTTAACAAAACTGTCAGAATCATCCGAACAGACAATGGAACTGAGTTTGTTAATAAACAACTTAGTGAGTTTTATGAAAGTGTTGGAATCAGTCATCAAAGAAGTGTTCCACAAACTCCTCAACAGAACGGTGTAGTTGAAAGACGAAATCGAACTCTTGTAGAACAATGCTGATTTACTCAAAGGTTCCAATGTTTAAGCCATTGCCACTGCATGCTACACTCAAAATCGATCCCTAATTCACACTGCTCATGGAAAAACTCCATATGAACTTGTCCACAATAGAAAACCTAATCTCTCATTCTTTCGTGTGTTTGGTGCATTGTGTTATCCAACTAATGAGGGCCAAGACTTAGGCAAACTTAAAGCTAAAGCGGACATTCCAGTATTTGTAGGATATGCACCAAACAAAAAGGGATACCGAATCTACAACAAAAGAACCCGAAATATCATGGAAACAATTCAAGTTACGTTCGATGAGCTGACCGGTCCAATGGCTCCAGGACAACCCAGTTCTAGACCCGCATCATCATGTAGTCCCATCAGTTCTACTCTTGTTTACGACTCCTCGCCAGCAACTCCTTATGTACCTCCTTCAGAAGATGACTTGAAGAAACTATTTGATCCAATGTTTGATGAACACTATGAGCCAACTACTAATGATCTTTCAATCCCATCATCAGAGGCTGCTACCATCCCTGTCAATGAAGTTAACCCTTTAGTTTCTATGACACTAAGTCAAGAAGCGCCTGCTGCTGATCACTCTGTCTCATCAACAAATCATCAATCATCAAGTGTACATCATGGAAACGTTTGAAAACATATTTGCTCCTGAATCATCATCAGAACCATCTTCATCATGAGAAATCGATTATGCTACTTCAGTTCCTCAACAACAACCACATGAACACCTTAGGAAATGGACACATGATCATCCATTGGACGACATCATTGGAAACCCCTCTCATCCAGTATCAACACGGAAACAACTTGCAACCGATGCCTTATGGTGCTTCTTCAACTCCGTACTCTCTAAGGTCGAACCAAAAGATGTTAAAACTGCCATGAACGAAGACATCTGGTTCAATGCCATGCAAGAAGAAATTCATGAGTTTGATCGACTTGATGTGTGGGAATTAGTACCTGCTCCAGATTGTGCTATGATCATTGCACTAAAGTGGATCTTCAAAGTGAAGCTTGATGAGGATGGCGATGTATTAAAGAACAAGGCTAGATTGGTTGCAAAAGGATACCGTCAGGAGGAAGGTATTGACTTTGAAGAATCATTTTCTCATGTGGCATGCATCGAGGCGATCAGAATCTTCCTGGCTAATGCTGCAAGTAAGAATATGATTGTCAATCAGATGGATGTAAAGACGGCTTTTCTTAACGGAGATCTTAAAGAAGTCGTATACGTCAGCCAACCGGAAGGTTTTGTGAATCGAGAGCATCCTACTCATGTCTATCGATTGAAGAAGGCTCTTTACGGCTTCAAACAAGCTCCAAGGGCATGGTATGATACGCTATCAAAGTTTCTTCTATCTACTGGATTCAGCAAAGGAGCAGTTGATCCGACATTGTTCACCAGGAAGTCAGGCAAACATTTAATTCACGTTCAAATATATGTTGATGATATTATCTTTGCCTCGACTGACCCCAATGAATGTGATCGTTTTTCAAATTAATGGGTTCCAAATTTCAAATGTCAATGATGGGACAAATGTCATTTTTCTTGGGATTACAAATATCACAAAGTCTCGGAGGCATTTTCATAAATCAATCTAAATATGCTAATTAGATTTTAAATAAATTTGGATTTGATTCTTGTGACCCTGTTGACACTCCCATGATAGAGCGTACTAAACTGGATGAGGACCACTCAGGGATCATGGTAGACCAAACGAAATATCATAGTATGATTGGATCCCTGATGTACCTCACAGCCAGTAGACCAGACATTCTGTTCGCTGTTTGCATGTGTGCTAGATATCAGGCTAAGCCTACCAAAAAGCACCTTGAAGCGGTTAAACGGGTCTTTCGGTATCTCCAAGGAACCATCAATATGTGACTTTGGTACCCGAAGGACACCGGTATGTCACTAACAGCATATGCAGATGCTGATCATGCAGGGTGTCAAGATACTCGTCGAAGTACGTCTGGAGGTGCTCAGTTTTTTGGTGATAAACTTGTGAGCTGGTCTTCAAAGAAGCTACTGAGTACTTCTATTTCCTCTACAGAGGCTGAATACATAGCCATGTCATCTTGTTGTGCTCAAATCCTATGGATGAGATCCCAATTATTTGACTATGGCTTTGAATTCAACAAAATCCCTCTGTACTGTGATAATAAAAGTGTTATTGCTCTCTCATGCAACAACGTACAACACTCAAGAGCAAAGCACATCGACATTCGACATCATTTCATCAGGGAACAAGTGGAAAAAGGTGTGGTGGAACTCTATTTTGTGAGGACTGAATACCAATTAGCAGACATCTTCACCAAAGCTCTTCCTAGAGAACGTTTTGAGTTTATCCTTTCACGTCTTGGTCTAAAGAGTCTACAACCGGAAACACTCAAGCGTCTTCAAGAGGAAGTCGAGGAGTAAAGATCTTTATTCATCTAACTCTTGTATATATTTATTCAAAAAGCAAAATACAAAATTTAAAAACCCTCAAAAGAAAATATAAAAATATAAAATTCTCTAAAATCCATAAAAATTTGAAAAATCTTTAAAAAAAAAATCCAAAAATATTGTTATTTTGTCATGTTTTTCCTTATTCGATATCAGCTACGGAATTTGTGTTGACATTCAAAGAATGTCACGGGTCTTTAGATGTTCTTCGAATGTACATAGTTTTTGTTTAAAAAAAATAAAATAAAAAATGAGTCGGAGAAAAATGGTGGTTTATTGTCATTTCAGGCAGTAACCTATTTTTAAAGTAAAGAACAGAGCCATGCTTTATCTTATTTTTCAAATATCATGCTCTGATTCTTAATACAAATGTTTGTCATCAAAAGGACAAATGTTTTTCTTTCCAAATATTTTTCCGTCTAATGATTCTTCTGAAAAATATTTGCCATTTAATGAAAACTAAATTGCTTTGAAGATACCTCGTACTCTATTATTCGTGTAAATCATTTGTGCTTATCATCTCTCAAAATCTCTATCTCTCAATCAACAACTTGTGTCATTGATTGAGGGGGAGAATGATTTTATTAAAAATGTTTTTTTTTTTAAAAGCAAGTCACTATTCTCCTAAAAAAGCCTTCAAAATTTAATCTAAATCAATAGAGATCACAACTCTCAAAGGATTTGAACAATGTGATCGGGGGAGAATCTATGATTTAAATTGGATTTAAAACTGATAATTCGATAAATGGTTTCATAAGTGTTTTGCAAGCTTTCCTCCCCACATGTGCCAAACGATTTCAATTTTTCATGCACATGTTGAGGGGGAGCATCTTTTAAAACCACAAAGAATTGAAATGTGATTGATTTATCTCTAAGTGCAGGTTCCCTCTAGTATGTGAAAAACTCTTTCAAACCTTGAGGCACACATTGAGGGGGAGCAAACTGTTGAAAACCTCATCCTTCCCCAATATGTTGTATCTACTTGATTTAATCAGGGAAGTGATGATGATATCTTTTAGAAAATGGTAATCAAAGAAGTTAATTCTTCCTTTTGCCTCCGTGTGCTAAAACGATTTCAAATACATAATGCACATGTTGAGGGGGAGCTCTTTTTCTAAAAATATCAAAAACTATTCAGGTACAAAATGCTTTGTATATCACAAGTATCTGGATTGATTTTCAAATGGTTTTTGATTGGTTCCAATGGCAGATGAACAATACAAAATAGACCGACCAAATTTACTTTATGCATGTTGATATAAGGATGATAAGGTTAGGTATTTGTTCCCATGATCCGCCAGAACCGGATGGATCTACCTAGGGACAATCCACTAGATAGTGTAGAAGTCCTTAGGTATGATAAAAAAAAAAGGAGAAATGTGAGATATGGGAAGAGTGCGGACTGAGACAGAGCTAGTACTGGAATAAACCCAACAAGGTTCTAGTTATGAAGTCTCGGTAAGCACTGAAGGGGTTGAAGAATGAAAAAGAATTAAATGTGAAAAGGGTGAAAATAAATAGCCCTCCGATAATTCAACCTTAGGGCACATACCGGGTTCAATTCATATGCTACTGGTAGTTACTAAGGTAACACTGGTATTGAAGACAAGACGTCATGGACCCAGTGACGCACTGCACTAAAACTTCCCAAACCACTCAAGTTCCTCTTAAAAGGACTTGTTTCATTCTCACGGGGAACCGACATTATCTATCGACTTTCTCTTAGAGTTTGTTGATATTGAAGAAGGAGACCCTCTCCCTAGTCTCTGGCATAGGAACCAAATTATGCACACTTGAGTCTCGAGCCACGAGATCTTCAAATAAATCTCTTTAGGACACTGTCAATGAAGACTCTCTGTTTCACACAATGTGGAAAGAGAGATTAAATCGTATGAGTCTTACGCATTATCCTTGTGGTATTGCCAAAACATCTGAGTGATATGCTAACATATTTACAATGAAGATGGAAAGCCTTCTGGAGAAAATATCAAACAAGCTCCTGGTGGGTGGCATGTGAGATGTATCCAATAGATCAACCATGTGACAACTGATCAGAAACAATGGGGCGATTCAATCTTTTGAATCAATCTTGGTTCAGGTTATGGATTGACGGATACCTTTGAAAAACCGGTCGTTGTGCTTAAAAACTCTTTTCTTTAGCACATCGACTGTGTACCAATATTTCAAAATAAAAGGTGTTTATGATTGATAATTGATTTTCTTTAAAACCTTTGTTGTATTGCAAAAACAATTTCTATTGAGCGACACACGATTGTTTTTCAAATCTCTTTTCATCAATCAGTGAATCTCAATTCGCTGGTTCACTCACACCGTGTTGTCTTCTTTGAGACGTTCCGGTTTGAGAACAGCTAGAGCAGCTGCGAAACCCTGTCAAGGAAATTCTTCGGAATTATAGCTGATCACAGGCAGTACTTGTACTGATCAACGGGGAATCATGGGCCGTGTACCGCAATTCAACGAAAGTGATCAAAGACACTTTCGTGCACTTTATTGCTAACTGTTGTATGCAGGTACGCCCGACGTCTGCAGCTGATCAGAATGAAGCGGTCAATCCATAGCCGCATGCTCACACTACACATTCATCTCAAAAGAAATCATGATAAGTGCTTCAACGACTCTGATACTTTCACTCCATGCTTCTGCTATGCTACTGCAAATATCATGATCCAATAAAAGCTTCCGCTACTCTGATGAGATTATATCATGATCCAGAATGTGAGCATGTCGGTCCAAATGTCACAACATCACATAATACCAACACCACAAAGAAAGAGACAGAGATTTCTGTTTGCTGATGATCTCAATGCTGGCTCAAAACTCATCATCACGTGGATCAGTTAAAGACCTCCACTTGAAATTATCCAAACATGCGGAACGTGAAGAATCAAAGACTACGTGCTACTGAGCAAAGAACTTAATCAAGAATCCTAGAACAATCTAGTGTAATATCTGTTTGTATTCATTGTAAATTGAGGTGACCTCCGTTAGGGGGATATTGTTAGGAATTAAAAAATTCAGTCGTTAAAGAGTCGGTCACCTCAAGTATATTTATTCGATAGAAAGCTCGTAGTCGTAGTAAAGTTATGTTAGTAAGTAGTTTGTTAAGTAACACCATGGAGGACGGACGGGTCTTTACCCACTGTATGCCTGATCCACAGCCCGTAGGTGGCGTTTATTTGTAAGACACTATCAATACCCTCTACCTCCCAAGGTAGAGGGTTGGAGCTTCAATACCATTTTTCTTTGTTTCACATAGTTCCCAACTCTCTTCCCTTTCTCTCTCTAAACATATAGAACGCCCCATGTGATTATGGTTTAGTGTGTTTGTGAAATCCTATATCTTACATTTAGAAAATCTATGATGAAGTGTCGGTCACCCCAACATATGTTTAGCATATTATAGCTCGTAGAAGTATTAGTATACTAGTTAGATTAGTAGTAGTGTAAGTAACACCGTGGCAGAAGGACGGGTCTTTACCCACTGTATGCCTGATCCACAGCCTGAAGGAGGGCGTAGTCATTTGTATAAATAGCCCTCTCCCCACAAGGGAGAGGGTTGGATGTTCATATGGTAATCTAACCTTATATGTGTTTCTCTCACTAGAACATTTCACTTTCTCTCTCTACTCATTTCATACGCCTATTTAATGTATGTGTTGATGTGTTTATGAAATCCAATATGTTACAATTGGTATCAAGAGCCATGGTTTGATCACTCATCTTTCATGTTCTTGGATTTTAGTGGATTTCATAAGGTTTTTGGGGTTGAATGAGTTTAGAGTAGATTGCATCATTATTGCATCATTTGGCTCATTTCTAGCATTAAAGTTTGGATTTTGATTGTACTTTTGTGTTTAGAATCATCATAAGTGTTTACGTTTTGATTTGGAAGGCTTGAATCATCGTGGTTGGGCTGTTTTTGATTTGAAAAGTGGTAGTTTTTTAATATTGTACGAAGCGAGTTGTCACTAGTGCGAGTTGGTACTTAAGTGAGTTGTCGCCTAAGCAAGTTGTCTTGGAAGCGAGTTGGCAGCTTAAGCTAGTTTTCACTTAAGCGAGTTGTGTTCTAAGCGACTTGTCTATTAAGCGAGTTGTCTACAAAGCGAGTTGATCAGGGTGCGACTTGTCTAATACTCTACTTGTCTATTGAGACTTTTCACTTCTTCATGCTACATTTTACGGTTGTTCTTTCGATTTAGTAAAATCCCTTGAAAGAATCTATTTTCCGGTTTAATCAAAGAATAGTAATATTCCATAGAATCTGATATTTATGTTATGGCTTACACCATTGATCCATTAATTTCCAATGTGCTCAAACTATATGACTCGGTGGACAGCAGACAAAGTACGTACTACTTAGAGAGCTTAACCATGATTGACTCAACCAATGATGATCAAAACACTTCGTACTTTGAGTCAAATTCTAAGGAATTACACCAGCTAATGCTGCAAAATGCCTTGCTAATGGAATGGAGCATTGAGCCCTATCAACTACTTCACTCTCACATCTTACAGCTTTTATCCATAACTATGGATCGAACATGTAGTGCCCTTTTCCGTCAGGACTTATCTACATTGACGAGAACCTTGCTAATGAACTTAGAACAATTGAAGCTTCAACTTACAAAAAGGAAGGTATTAAAGGATGATTCCAAAGGTGCACTTCAGGTAATCCACAACCAATTCCAGCCATTCATTAATGGGGAATATTCCGCAGACTTCGATCAACACTTGACAAAAATTTCTTTCAAGAAATATACTGGAATGGAAATTCAGGAGTTCATCAATACATTTATCCAACAAATGGATAATGTGGAAAAGTACATTGAGGAAGCTGCTCAAGAGGATGATTACGTGAATGAGTGTCAGGTGCAATTTGGAAATAGTGGTGAAAAGTCTGGTAATGTTTCAGTTGAAAGGTCGGGTGTTGCTGAATGCAGAATATCAGATACTACAAATGTTGGAATCACTCCTAAACAGTATTTCAAGTATTTATATTTCATATGTAATAGGTAGCTTTATTATGGCCTTTATGTTTGTTTAAGGTCAAGCTTGTGTAGAAGGCCCATAAGCTTAGGCCCAAGCCCAATAAGGAATAGGGAAGGAGAGGGAGTGTTACCCTAGCTCCTTGCCTATATAAACCATGTAATAACCCTCACTTGAGGGTTGGTTGTTCAAGTTTTCCTTTCACTCATGCCTCACGCCTAAACTGTATTATTACTATTGTGTGTGTGTGTGATTTACTTGTTCATCCGCCTTCATCTCTTTCTCTATAACTTGTGTTTGTAAAACTAGTGACCTAACAGTGGTATCAATCGCCTAATAGTTGGGTGAATCGTTATTGCTTTTGAAGTGGGTTTTGGTCCTACGCGTAAGGCTAACGAGTGATACTTTGGTTCGCTTAAAAACTTGTTTTTTACACTTTTTAATCCAAGATTCTTGTACTTTCAATGTTTTGAGGTGTTAAAATACTTGTTTTTGGCAAAAAGTTTCAAACTTTACGCGTGGATCTACGTTTTTAAGCTTGTTTTTGTTCGAGGGTTTCATCCTACGCATAACTGTTTTAAGAGCTTTGGATCATCAAGTTTCACACTTTTGTGTCTTTTGGTGTTATTGAAGCTATTTCATCACACAAAAACTGGTTTAGAAACATCTTTGGACAAAATCAAATTTACGAGCAATCCTACGCGTATCAAAACCCTAAAATTACGCGTAAGATTTTCCTTGGTTTGATCTTCATTTTCCTGGTTTATTCCGTGTTTTCTTACTTGGATAAGTCTGAAAATACGTCGACTTTGGATATCTTTTGCACTGTGATAGTGTAAAAGATCATTTGGGCAAAAACCCTAAACTTACTCATAAGCATAAGCTTACGCGTAGAAATCCTACGCATAAGATTCACTTTACGCGTAAACTCAGTTCTACGCATAAGGTAATCCTACGCCTAACTTTCTACGCCTAACTTTTGTCTACGCATAACTTTAGTGTTTTCCCTACTTACGCGTAAGCTAAAACCTACGCGTAACTCCGTATTGTTACGCGTAACTTTTGGTGTTTTTACGCATAAGTGCTACTTGGTTTCTTGTCCTTTCTACGCCTAAGGTCACTTCATCAACAAAGGTTCATTCGACTACAAAGATCCATTTTTACTACACAAGTTCATCAACATGTCTCAACCACCAAGTCTTCAAGTTCAACCCTACACAAATGATTTCAATCAACATCCATCACGGAACACTATGAAGGAACACACTTGGTTCGCAAAGATGTGTGAAGCTTTAAGCAGCCAACAATCAATTCATGAAGTTGGATCACTAGATAGACCTCCAATGCTCACTCTAGGAAATTACGATCAATGGGTGATAAGGTTCTTTAGATTTTGTGATCTGAAGAAGCCACATGGAAAGTTCTTAAAGAAGGTTATCTTGGAAGGTCCATTTGAGATGCCTACTGTCATTGTACCCGGAGATCCAACTGCTGTTCCACCAAGAGATGAACAAACCAACATTGCTACTGTTGCAGATTTAAATCCTACAGAACTTCTACACTATGAAGCTGATGAACTTGCAATGGAATACATCCTCTTAGGATTACCAAACCCAATTCTTCGTAGTGTTGATGCTCAAAAGACTGCACAAAAAATGTAGGATCATATTCGTCTTCTTATGGAAGGATCTGTACTCAATCAGGAGGATTTGGAATCAAAAATTTACTTGGCTTATGAACACTTCATGATTGAACCTGGAGAGACACTAGAGTCCTATCATCATCGATTTTCAGACATCATCAATGATTTGGATAAACACAACATCATCATGCCAAGAATTGCAGTGAATACTAATTTCCTGAGTAGTCTTGGTCCTGAATGGGAGAAGTATGTCATCTTTCTCCGTCAAGCGAAGAATATGCATCATTCTACTTATGGATTGTTGTACGATTACTTGAAGCCTCATGAAAAGGAAGTTGATCGGGAAAGGATTCTCCGTGCTCAAATTGCTAAACAGTCACTTCCGGATAATCAACAACTTGCCTTGTATGCTCAACAGAATTATCCCTCTCAACCAACAACTCAACCAACTGCTTCAAACACACCTTCACAGCAACAACCTCAACAAAATCAATTGGTTCCATACAACAACAACAATGCTCAAGCATATGTCAGTGAAGCGAGTGAGGAAACCGATCCGTTCGAAGCATTGCAACAAGGATTTGTGATGATTGCTAATGCTTTTGGCCGTTACACCAAATCCAACAATCGTATTCGTTCCTCATCTAATACACGGACTCAAGCTGTTGTGAACAATGGACGTGTTGAAGTTCAGAATCGTGATTATGGTCGTCAGATGGGCGGTGGTCAAGGGTTTAATGCTGTGGGTAGGAATAACAACAGAGCTCAAGTGGTGGAACAGGGAAATGCTTAGAATCGGTTAAATGGTCTTAGATGCTACAACTGCAATGAGAAGGGACACCTGGCTAATGCATGCCCAAAGCCAAGGACTAGGGGCAGTGCTTATTTTAAAGAGGCTTTACTTCTGGCTCTTAAGGATGAAGCTGGTGGATCTCTCATAGACAAAGAACAGAGCTTTATGGCAGATGCAGACTCGGATGATGATATGGAGGACTGGCAGGCCAATGCAGCTGTTATGTTGATGGCTAATATGCAAGAGTTACACATGAGTGAAACAGGCCCAGTGTATGACACTGATGGCTTGTCTCAGGTACCCGAACATACCATCATCATATCTGAACTAATATCTCCATCAATATCTGAATCCGGCACGGCTCAGAATGTTCAAAATGAGTCATCTACATCTCATTCAGACGATTTTCAAATAAACCCCGTTGTTACATTTGACGATCCAGATGACCTTATGGTTTCCCTTGATAATCAAATTGACTCCATGGTTATACTTGAGGATCTACATAATGATCATGTTGTGACTCACGTTGAACACGATGAACCTTTGCCTCATCCAGATCTTGTTCTGTTACTTAAAGACCAACAATCCAAAATTGCTGAATGTGTTGCATTAAATCAGTCCTTAAAAAGTAAAAATGCACTGTTAACCAAGGATTTTGAATGCTTACAAATGCAACTCAACTTTTTCAAAACTCAAGAAAACCGTGAAAAAGGTTTTGAAGCCGCTTTTGCAAAATCTCATCAAAACGAAAAATATTTAGAGAGACAGATGCGTGATCTAGCCGCCTCGAAGAATGCTTTATTGTCTGAATTAGAACAACTGAAACACGAACATAAAAAGCAAATTAACGCTCTCACCTTGGAAAATCAAAAAGCTAAGGCTGAGTTTTTAAATTGTCAAAAACAGTTCTCCGCATACAAAAAGCATTCAACGAATCGGGTAGATGACCTTCTTGAAGAAATTATCGGCTTGCAAAACAAACTGACAGAGTTTAAAACTGTTGTTTACAAACATGGTGAATCAGTAAAAGCTATTGAAAAGTTTACCTTAAAACCCAATCCAAAAGGATATGGAAAAAATCTAGCTGATTACAAACCAAAGCTTTCACTAAAAACATTCAAAACAACTCCTGAAGTTTCCAGTGCAGAATACAAAATTGATAATACTGTCATGAGTGTTGTTGAATATCATCGTCAATAGGAATTAGATGCAGAAGACGAGAGTCGATCAAAATTAAAAAATGTTGTTTACAACAAACCTTTTAATTATAAAAACGCGGTCACTTTCGTCACACCAACGGATTCTTCTAACACACCAAGGGTTATCATCAAAACACCTGAGTCTTCTAATGTTAATCCCAAAACAGATTTTGCACAAACTTATGGTCCTTTACCTTCCATTAGTGAAGTAAACTCACAACCTGAAAATCGAAAAATTCTTCGATATTTTGACATTTTCATGGCTGACCTCAAAATTTTACAACATGAGATAGAATATCGATCTGAAATCAAAGTTGAACATTTTCAATCGCCTCTGGCGCGAGAACAAAGAGACATTTTTCAGAAAAATCTTTTACCTAATGTTAAAAACTTGAAAAGTTGTGAAATTGCCTGGGAAAAGGATTTTCATAAGGAACTTGGGGTAATGAAAAACGTTTTCGAGAAAACAGACACATCTATTTCTAATACTAAACGCAAAAAGAAACTGTTGAGAAAAGATGTTGATCGACTCTTGGAAGATGTTATCTGTGCTGATATCCATAATGTTGTGTTATTCTATTCTTTGCCATATGCATCTGATCATATCTCTGCTGATATTGTTGAAAATGTTGTTACTGTTGAGAACACCGATAATGTGCTTCAGATTGAGTCTTTAAAAGCTGAAAATAAACGATTACTCAATGAAATTTACAATGCAAAACGTCGTCTTCATTGGTGTGAAAAAGATATTCACAATCATCAACTTAGTTTTCAAAAGAAAATCGCTCAGTTGAGTGCAAAATCTTCGGATCCTAAAATTGAGCAACTGGATGATCAAAACGTATCTTTGAAAAGTCAAATCTCAAAATATGAACAAGAACTTTTAAAAGTTAAACAGGAATATGGTGTCATATTTGATTTACTCAAAAAGACTCGACTTGAAGCATCAAACGAACTTGATCACTATCTTGCTCACACTAGAGATGTCATGAATTTTGCTGGAAATATTCGTTCTGAAAATCAAGATCTGATTCACACTATCTCGAAGTTACGGGAAATGTTAGGAAAGTATGAACAACTTCCGCCTACTGTGATTAAGAGATTAGCACCAGTCACACTTAGTAATCGTGAACCTAGAATTCCCACTGCCAAATCACAAGTTGCTAATGTGTTTCCCTCTACTGAAACAGGAATAGTTGCATCTTTTCCAAACGTCCGCACTTCACAGCCTAGGAGCACTCAATCGAAGAATAGGAAGTTGCGACCTAAGAAAAGATCAATAAGGAATGCTAAAGTAGAAGAACACCCTAGGACTCTGAATAAAACTCATGTTGCTTCCACTATAGATGTTGCGTCTAGCAAATGTAATACAAATAGTGATGTAACGAATGCTAAACCGTTAAGTACTTTTGATATTCAGTCTGATGCACCTTGTGTTATTTGTCGGAAGAATATGAATTCTGATTGTCATGACAAATGTGTTGCTAAAGCTATAATCTCTCGATTACGAACTCCTAAGAATCGGAATACCTCTAGGCCCACTAATCATTCTAAGTCTGTGCTTGGTAGACCGCCTTCTTTAGATTCTAAGGCAACCATTGCTATCACAGTAGCTCCCGCTTCACCTCCTAAGAATGTAGTACCACCTAGTGCTTTCACTAAGACTAAAGCAAAGAGTAGCTATAGATGGCAGAAATGGATATACAACACACTAGGATTTAAATGGATGCCTAAAATTATCAATGTGTGTATGTCTAACATACCTGCTTCGGAACCCTCTAACATTTCGGGTTCCACATCTACTTCTATTCCATCTGTGTCGTCTGTGTAATGCAGGTGATACAGATCATTCTCTGGATTGTTGATAGCGGATGTTCCCGACACATGACAGGCAACCTTAAACTGTTATCAAACTTTATTGCAAAGTTCATTGGCATTGTCAGATTCGGGAACTATCACTTCGCAGCTATCATGGGCTACGGAGATTATGTCAATAGGAACATCGAAATCAGCAGGGTTTACTATGTGGAAGGCCTCGGTCACAATCTGTTTTCAGTAGGTCAATTTTGTGATGGAGATTTGGAGGTTGCTTTCAGGGAGAAAACTTGTTTCATTCGTGATCTACAAGGAAATGACCTTATGTCTGGCTCGCGTAATTCTAGTCTCTACACTATCTCTATGCAAGACATGGTTGCTTCCTCTCCCATTTGCTTACTTTCAAAGGCAACATCTACAAAATCCTGGCTATGGCACCGTCGTCTCTCACATCTAAACTTTCAAACCATCACCAACCTTGCTAGACACAAACTAGTTGAAGGACTCCCACGATTCCGGTATTCAAAAGATCACCTTTGCTCAGCCTGTGAACAAGGGAAAAGCACTCGTGCTCATTTTCCTTCAAAGGTGGAACACAGCTCTCAGCATGTGCTTCATCTTCTTCACATGGATTTGTGTGGCCCGATGCGCATGCAAACGATCAATGGCAAACGCTACATCTTAGTAATTGTTGATGACTACTCACGATGGACTTGGGTCTACTTTCTTCGAAGCAAAGACCAAGCTCCACAAATGATCATCACCTTTCTCACAAAAATACAGGTTCAGCTCCGCAACACCGTCAGAATAATCAGAACAGACAAAGGAATTGAATTTGTTAACAAAACCCTTCGTGAATTCTATGAGAAAGTGGGAATTCAGCATCAAACATCTATTGCACGTACACCTGAACAAAACGGAGTTGTTGAAAGACGAAACCGAACGTTAGTGGAAGCTGCAAGAACAATGTTAATTAATGCTAAACTTCCAGATTACTTATGGGCAGAAGCTGTATCTACTGCATGCTATACTCAAAACCGTTCTATGATCACAAAACGCCACAACAAAACACCTTTCGAGCTTGTCCACAACTATAAACCGAACCTCAAACACTTTCATGTATTTGGATCCCTTTGCTATCCGAATAATGATCGTGATGATTTTGGAAAGCTCAAAGCCAAAGCTGATATTGGAGTCTTTATTGGATACTGTGACAATTCTAAAGGTTTCCGAATCTGGAATCGTCGAACTAAGGAGGTAATGGAAACGATTCATGCTCATTTCGATGAACTCACGGAAATGGCTTCTGAGCACAACAGCTTAGAACCCGGTCACAACCGTTTAAACTTCCCTCAACCCCCATCATCAGCTGAACAAAGCCCCCAGCTAACTCGTCAACAAATGGAAAGGTTATTTACTCCTCTGTTCTGTGACGATATTGATGAACGTGCTCCAGGTGTATCCGCTGTTTCCGCTGCACAACCTGATAATATTCTTATACCTGATACACCTGCTACAACAACTACTGTTGAAGATGCACCTACATCAGTTGACTCCAACACAACAGTTGAACACATCGCTTCCAACAATGATGAACCAGCTGATGATATTCTGAATGAAGTACCCCTACCTGCAGATTTTGATACAAATGCGTTCTTCAACCCGTTTGCTAATGAGACTGCTGCACCAGATGTTGCGGAATCTTCAACAAACCATTTGAATCCTCAGAATCTGCACAATGTATACCAACATCAACCCTCTACACATAGATGGACAAAAACCATCCTCTGGCTAACATTATTGGCAACCCGAATCAACCAGTCGTTACGAGACAACGTCTTCACACAGATGGTGAACATTGCATTTATGCTCTCACTGTCTGCCAATCTGAGCCTAAAAACATTAAAGACGCAATGACAAAAGACAACTGGATTGAATCCATGCAGGAAGAACTCAACCAATTCAAACGTCTTGAAGTATGGGAACTGGTTGAAAGACCAACAGAGGTCTACGTCATTGGTCTAAAATGGATTTGGAAAAACAAATTAGATGCTGAAGGGAATGTCATCCGAAACAAGTCACGTCTAGTTGCTAAGGGTTATCTTCAGGAAGAGGGAATAGACTTTGAAGAATCTTTTGCTCCGGTTGCTCGTCTTGAGGCTGTTCGGATATTTCTCGCGTTCGCAGCTCATATAAATATGACGGTCTATCAGATGGATGTCAAAACGGCGTTTCTCAATGGACAACTTAAAGAAACAGTCTATGTCAGCCAACCAGATGGATTCGTTGATCCTGAGTTCCCGAACCATGTCTACAAATTGAACAAAGCTCTTTATGGTCTCAAACAAGCCCCTCGGGCATGGTACGATAAGCTATCATCTTTCCTCATTGCCAATAATTTCACCAAAGGCTCGGTTGACCCAACTCTTTTTATACAATATCACGGGGCACATATCTTAATTGTTCAAATTTACGTGGATGACATCATTTTTGGGTCTACACATAAAGAGTTTTCAATCGCTTTTGCAAAACTAATGAAGAAAATTTTTGACATGTCCATGATGGGTGAACTTACGTTCTTTCTAGGACTGCAAGTTCATCAATCACCCCGTGGTATTTTCTTGAGTCAGTCCAAATATGCCCTTGAATTGTTAAACAAATTTGGAATGAAAACCTGTGATACTTATGCCACACCAATGACTCATACCAAGAAGCTAGATGCTGATTTACATGGGAAATTAGTTGACCCCACCAAATACCGAAGTATTATTGGGTCCCTCATGTATCTAACAGCTAGCAAACCTGATATTGTCTTTGCCGTTTATCTATGCTCCCGCTATCAGTCGCGACCAACTGAAACCCACCTCTCTGAGGCTAAACGAATCCTCCGATACATCAAGGGAACCATTAACTTGGGGATCTGGTATCCGAAGGATTCTGGTTTTGAACTAATCGCTTTTTCAGACGCTGACCACGCAGGATGCTTAGACTCAAGGAAAAGTACTTCAGGAGCTCTACAATTTCTCGGTGATAAACTGGTGTCTTGGCAATCAAAGAAGCAGGATTGTACATCGCTGTCATCAACCGAAGCAGAATATGTAGCCATGTCCGCGTGTTGTGCTCAAGTCATTTGGATGAGAACACAACTCAAAGACTATGGTTACGTATTTGACAGAATCCTGATGTACTGCGACAATCGGAGTGCCATTGCAATCTCGTGCAACTCAGTTCAGCACTCGAAATCAAAGCACATCGATCTACGCTATCATTTCATCAAGGACCACGTGGAACAGGGTACCGTTGAATTATACTTTGTGGGTACAGAATACCAATTGGCAGATCTGCTCACCAAAGCCTTGCCTCCCGCTAGGTTTAATGAGTTGGTCCACCGAATTAGTATGAGGTGTTTGATTCAAGAGGAATTGGATGACCTCTTAAAACAGTCTTAAAAACCTGTCAAACACCAAAACATCTTGTGTAAATAATTTTTCAAAAACAAAATACAAAAATATAAAATCCGATAAAACAACAAAAATATTCTTCTAATCTATCTTTCTTTCAACATGGCAAGTACATTTCTTCCGTCAACACTTTAATCTTTCAAAATTCAGTATTTCTCCGATCAAGTGTTGAGGGGGAGAAAATAATCTCTTAACTATTTCAAAACATCTGTGTACTAGCATGTTTTCATATCTCGGTCGTTTCATTTTACAATGGTGGTGAATATTCTGGTTTAACGACACTCCTCGGACTAAATTTATAACCTTTCATTATTTCTTAAGTCAAGGGGGAGTGTCGTCATGTTTCTTTCCTAAAAAATCTTTGTTTGGTAATCAAAATGGAAGTTAAAAGGCTTTGTTTGAAAAAAGGAAAAGGTGGAGGGACCAAAACTGTCAAAACCTTAAAAATATTTTGAATAAAAAGATCCTCCACCTAACATTTCACTTATCATTTATTACTCAAAACACCAACACATCCTACGCCTAAGAATCGTTTATCAAAACCGTGTTTAAGATCGTCAATTTGTAAGTGATTTCATGTTCCTAAAAGGATTCTAAACAATGGTTTTAAATTTTACACGAATCCAACGGTTAAAACATCGTGTAATCTTGATTGAGTGGTCTACGCATAAACATATGAACACCCAATCAAGAATGGGTGTTTATGGCTAAAAGGAATGTGTCAAAATGATTTAACAACATCTATGATATCGTTTCTAAGCTCAAAACAAACCCAGTTACACGAATTAATGATTTTTGAATATTAGGGTTTGTGAATCGAATTGGGTATTTTTGAATGTGAAGTGTATTGGTCAAAAAGATTGTTGGGTTATGCTCTTGTGTTGTTGAATTAATGATTTCCAAGGTTTCTAACCACCCAGAAACACGAATTGGCTAACAATTTGAAATTAGGGTTTAATGTTCATGACTTTTGGGTATTTTTGATTCTCAGCAAACAAAGTGTTATAACTTGGCCTATAGACTCTCAACATATCTTAGGACTACCAGAATCAGTTTTAAGCATATTCCATGGCTAGATCTCATACGCGTAGAATTAGGGTTTAGTCTACGCGTAAGATTTTATACGCGTAACTGACAAACTGTCCAATTGTGTTTTGATCTGTCATAAAATGAATGTTATGTGTTAAACATTGATGATATGATGCTTTGTTTCAGGCTTGCTACACTTAATATTCAGAATCAAGGTTGTTGTTACTCTACGCATAAGGATCACCTTACGCGTAGCTTGTTATGCGTAAGATTAGTCTTACGCGTAGCTTCTACGCATAAGGTTCTACATATGGGACTACGCGTATCCTGTGAAGGATATGCGTAAACAGTGACCTCTACGCATAAGGTCAACTCTTACGAGTAACCTTACGCGTAAGGTTAATATATGCCTACGCGTAACCTCTACGCATAAGGTCCAATTTTTCTTGCACGTAATATTTCTTACGCGTAAGTTAGGATCCTACGCGTAAGTTTACGCCTACGCATATATCATTTTTGTCTACGCATAACTCTACCTATCCTACGCATAATCCTGGATCACACCTTCGTTATGAATTGTTACGTGTACAAACTTGTAAATAAACTAATCATATCGTCACGAATCCAATAATGTCACTAATAAACTTAAATCGTTTGATACGTTGTGAACAATAAGTGATAAAATAAACTTTAAAACTTAAAGTTAACTAACTCACGAAACATTTCACTACGTCATTGAACTATTGAACATACAAGTGACTTAGGACTCGTAACAATCATTGACACTGTACATTCAATAACTAGACAATAAGACCTTCAGTTGACTAACATTATGTAACGCCCCGACCCGCCAAGGGTAAAGGAATCACAAGTAATGGTGTCATATCAAAGCAAAACATAAATAACCAAAAGAAGTCTTAACATAAATGCGGAAATAATCCAAGTCAAAATGACTTCAATACATAGGTCCCAGCGGAAACATAATAAACCTCAACAATATCCGAAATAAATAAGTCTAAAATGGCATCATAAGAAATCAAAGCTAAAATCTCTAAGGTAAGTCCACTCAAGCACTCATCCCAAAGCAACCCAGCTTCCAATGCTTAGATACCTGCCGCGGAAGAAAAGAAAAGTGCGGCTGAGCTTCAAAAGCCCAGTGAACAGATATGAAAGCAAAAGCGAATACTAAACGATATCGAATATGAAATAAAGTGAATGAGCGATAGCAAAATCATAATCATTTTCAAAGTATAAATCAGAATTTCAAAAGATGTTCATAGTCAACTACCACGAGCCTAGAAACATATATCAGATCATATTCATATTCACATAAGGCAACATTTGTAGGGGAGACCTACAAGAGTTATGAAGGACGTGCATGCACGCAACATCAATCATCAGATAACAGATAACATATAACATATAACATATAACAGATAACAGATCTAGGATGCATCCATACGCCCCTTCCTACATATTCACAAATATGCTTCACCATCCAGAGATGTGGCAGAACATCACTCTACTGCCCTAGAGTCATATCAGAGGTGCATCACTGATACGGACATGGAACCCCCATGACTAGTTAAATATTTGGCTCGGGTGTCAAACTATCTTAGGTCAAATCAGAATGTCATAACTGACACAGATCATATTTATCAGAAAATCATTCATATTTCCAAAATCATAGTTTTCATATCAGATAGTTCAAAATCAGATGTTTCATAATTCAGAAATCAGAGTTCAGATAAGCAATAGCTCAAACAAAGCAGATTTGGGATTCATAGCAAAGGCTTAGGAAACCCTAATACGAAAGAAAACATTACAAGGAAACCTCTACTGAAAAGGTCAGAATATCTGTACCTTATTTCAAAGCAATGATCGAAAAACAGAAAGACGAAAGGCAAAGGATTACTCCCTCTTCTCAGAACCTATAGACATTAACGGTCTTCCATGTTATTTATGATTCCATAATCGTCGAAACGATCTTTTAAAATTTGGTGTTCATACTTAATGATCTTCATACTTTAGGTTTTATTAAATGAGACTTAAGTATTATATAATTAATGTTGTAGATTAGGGTTCGTTATGTCATTTATTAAAGTCTAGGGTTAAATGTGAAAATAGTTTATAAGTCATAACTCACACATGAAATAACGAATTACTATATTTAGCTCAAACCCTAATCGACTCTCATTTATGTTCTAGGGTTTTCTCATCCTTGAATATCTCATTAATATGCATTTACTTTACATGTTACGCCTTAATGACTCGCTACTTAACCTTATATGTAAATGATAACAATCTTTCCTTTTATGTTTTATCATGTACGTTTATGATTTTATGTGACATACAAGTTACTTCTTACTCGGATAAATTACATATGTACATAATTATTAGTTCACTTGAATTAATATAACGCACACAAAAGAGACACGTTCACAAACATTTAGGGTTTGATATACTTTATTCGCTTTACATATTAAACTAGGGTTTATGTTTACGTGACCCTTACTTGTTTATTACACGTTCAAAACTTATATATATATATATTCGGTTCAACTAGGGTTTTCGGCTAGTAGGTTTACGCAAGTCTTAGCTCATCTAAACACGTTACATATTCAAGTTATAATGTTTTACCCCTTAGCCGAATACTTATATGGTTCGGTCCTAACTCATGCATGGTTTGGCCTAGTTTAGCTCAACATATACATGACCCGATTCATTATTACATCTTACGTTACATGTTCTTTAATAGTTATCAAGTTTAATCATTAGGGTTTGCCTTGGTTTTGGTTTACACCTCTCGGCCAACAAAAGAAACAAGAAAACTCGAGTAAACAAAACATAGCTCGACATATACATGCAAGGTACATCAAAACAAGACGAATAAACGTTATACCTTAACTTGTTGAAGCAAAAATCTCAACACCAAGGGTGTTAGTGTTCGGCCGAGTAGAAGAAAGAAAAAGGGAGAGGCAAAGCAAACTAGGGTTTTACTTTTGAGCTTATGAGTTATATTTATAGTAGTAACATTTTAGGTTTAAGCAAATTGGAGGGGGTTTTGGTTCGGCTTGATCCAACCGAGCACACCAAAAACCCACGCCCACCTTTGGGCTTCGGCGCTTGACCCAACGAACAAAAACAAACGCCCCTCGTGGGCTTCTCTTGATCCTCGGCTTGGCAAGAAAAAGAAAACGAGCCCATACAAACAAACGAACGGCCCAACCTTTAGCGAAACATTTAAATCCTTCGTCGTATCAAAGTTGTTCACGTAAAATATATTCGTCAAGTTTTATTTATTAGGTTTTTAATTTCGTACTTTTATTATAAACGTGTTTTACGTATTTTATAATTCTTGGTTCCAAGGGTATTTTCGTCTTTATATAGGTTTTAGATTTTTGGGTTTTACAACTCTTCCCCTCTAAAAAAAATTTTCGTCCTCGAAAATTGAAATGAAACGAAACGAAAACTAGATGAGACATACCAAACTATTCAAAGAAATGAGGATAACTAGCTCGCATCGACTCTTCGGTCTCCCAAGTAGCCTCACGCTCCGGTTGATTTTTCCAAAGAATCTTAACGAACGAAATGACTTTACTTCTCATAACTCTCTCTTGTCTTTCTAAAATAGCTTCCGGTTCTTCAGATAAAGACATATCGGATCGAATTTGATCAAACGGATACGAAGCAACGTGTAATGGATGATAATTTTATCCCCTTAGGAGAGATACATGGAAAACATCATGAACATGCGATAACTGAGGCGGAAGTGCTAAACGATACGAAACTTCTCCTATACGCTCCAAAATTTCAAACGGACCAATGAATCTAGGACTGAGCTTGCCCTTGATTCCAAAACTTTTCACACCTCTAAACGGCGAGACTTTCAAAAATACACGATCACCAACTCGAAACTCTAAATCACGACGATGCTTGTCGGCATAACTTTTCTGACGAGACCTAGCCTCCTTCAACTTTTCTCTAGCAACAGCTACTTTCTCATTTGTGATCTCAATCATTTCCGGACCTTCGATTAGACGTTCACCTACTTCATCCCAACAAGTAGGTGATCTACATTTTCTTCCATAAAGAAGTTCAAACGGTGCTGCCTTAATGCTAGCATGCCAACTGTTGTTGTATGCAAACTCTACCAAACATAAATATTCATCCCAGCTGCTAGTCCATTCCAAAGCACAAGCCCTTAGCATATCCTCTAAGGTCTGAATAGTCCTCTCTGACTGACCATCTGTTTGAGGATGAAACGCCGTACTAAAATTAAGTCGAGTACCCCAAGCTTTTTGCAAACCCTTCCAGAAACGAGAAGTAAAACGCGGATCCCTATCTGACACAATAGACGTCGGAGTACCATGAAGCCTAACTATCTCTTGCTGAAAAATCTCTGCCAATCTACCAATACCGTAATCCTTTCAAATTGGTAAGAAATGAGCAGATTTGGTTAGCCGATCAACAACCACCCAAATCGCATCATGCTTCTTCTTAGTAAGAGGTAGTCCAGTCACAAAGTCCATAGATATCTTATCCCACTTCCATGTCGGAATATCCAATGGTTGTAACAGTCCACTAGCTCTTTGATGTTCGATCTTCACTTGCTGACAAATCATACACTTCGACACAAACGTAGCCACATCTTGCTTCATGCCGTTCCACCAGAAATACTGTTTCAAATCCCTATACATCTTGGTAGAACCAGGATGGATAGTGAAAGGAGAACTATGAGCTTCAGTCATAACTTTCTCACGAAGTACCTGATCATTGGGAACACAAAGCCTATCTTCATACCATACAATTCCGTCGTTATCAATCTTAAATTCCGGCTGCTTACCTTCTTCAACATTTTGCGCCACGGCCCACAGCTCGCCGTCATCTTTCTGAGCTTCCTTAATTTGCAGTATAAGGTTCGACTCCACCTTCATACTAGCCCAGTATCCACCAAAACCTCGTACGCACAACTCAACATCCAAACGCTCTAAGTCACGAATGATCCTAGGTTCAATCTCAAAACTTGCAAGCATACCTGATTTCCGACTAAGTGCGTCAGCAACTACATTAGCCTTACCAGGATGGTACTGAATGTTAGTGTCATAATCCTTAAGAAGTTATAACCATCTTCTTTGTCTCATGTTGAGTTCCTTTTGAGTGAAAATATACTTGAGACTCTTATGGTCGGTGAAAATATCACACGTCTCTCCATACAAGTAATGTCTCCAGATCTTCAACGCGAACACCACAGCAGCTAACTCAAGGTCATGAGTTGGGTAATTCTCCTCATAAGGTTTCAGTTGTCTTGAAGCGTAAGCTATCACCTTACCATGTTGCATCAAGACACAGCCCAATCCTTTCTTAGATGCATCGCTATAGATTTGATATCCTCCAGAACCAGATGGAAGAGTCAAAATAGGAGCGGACACCAACCTCCGTTTCAACTCTTCAAAACTCTTTTCTCTTTCATCCGTCCACACGAACTTTTCACCTTTCCTCATCATTTGGGTTAAAGGCAAAGCTAAACGAGAGAAACCTTCAACAAAACGTCGGTAGTATCCAGCAAGTCCTAGAAAACTCCTAACCTCAGTCACTGTCGTAGGTCTTGGCCACTTAGTGATAGCCTCCACCTTAGACGGATCCATGGTTATACCATCAGCTGATACAATATGACCAAGGAAAGCGACTTGTCCTAACCAAAATTCACACTTCGAGAATTTGGCGTACAACTTCTTCTTCCTCAGAATCTCCAACACTATTCGGAGATGTTGCTCATGCTCCTCTTCAGACTTAGAGTAAACTAAGATGTCGTCGATAAAAACAATAACGAACTTGTTGAGGAACTCATGGAAAACACGATTCATCAGGTCCATAAACACAGCAGGCGCATTCGTCAAACCAAAAGGCATAACGAGAAACTCATAATGACCATATCTGGTACGAAACGCGGTCTTAGGAACATCTTGCTCCTTCACACGTAGCTGATGATAACCAGACCTCATATCAATCTTAGAAAAGAACTTAGCTCCTTGCAGTTGATCAAACAAATCGTCTATGCGCGGAAGAGGATAACGGTTTCGAATAGTAATACGGTTGAGTTCACGGTAGTCGATACATAAGCGCATACTTCCATCCTTCTTCTTCACAAACAAAACAGGTGCACCCCATGGAGAAACACTAGGTCGAATGAATCCATTCTCTATCATCTCTTGTAGCTGTTCCTTCAACTCCTTCAGTTCTACAGGTGCCATACGATACGGAGCTTTCGAAATCGGTTTAGCACCAGGAATCAACTCAATGCTAAACTCAACTTCTCTAGCTGGAGGAAGACCAGGAAGTTCATCGGGAAAAACGTCGGTGAATTCACAAACAACAGAAAGGTTTTCAATGTTAGGACTCTCCAAAGATGTGTCCTTAACAGATGCCAGAAAACCTTGACACCCATGAGCAATCATGGTCCGTGCCTTCATAGCAGAAATGAACTTAACAGATTTGAGCGGTTTAGAACCATAATAAACGAATTCAGGATGTTTTATGTCTCCAAAGATCACAGTTCTAGCATAGCAGTCGATGGAAGCTCTATGATAAGCCAACCAATCCATGCCTAGAATGATATCAAAGTCGACCATATCGAGAGGATACAGATGTGCAGGGCGAATACGATCATTAAAACGAAGAGGACACTTAACGTATTTATGATCAATGATCATGTGGTTTTTCATAGGCGTAGATATCGATAAGTGATTCGTTAGTGGTTGTGGTTTCATATTAAGTTTCTTAGCACATGTGACAGATATAATGGAGTGTGTGGCACCGGTGTCAAATAAAACGAAGACAGAATAATCATCAATGAAAAGAGTGCCCGTAATGGTACCTGAAGTATGCTCCGCCTGATTCCGAGTAGTAGCATAAACACGTCCAGTAGTAGGTGGCGGCTTGGTGTAGTTTCCAGGAATCGCCGGGTTCCTCTTAGGGCAATCCTTGATCTTGTGAGTAGTGGAACCACAAGAGAAACATCCACCAGTGGCCTTGAAGCACGGTCCCGGATGAGCCTTTCCACAAGTAGTACAGATAGGTGGGGGAGGCAAAACTTCAGCTGTCCTTTGCTAACCAAAAGATCCTGAAGCACGACCCTGATTCGATCCTCGAGCCGACTGATCTTTGTTATAACGCTGGTTATTGTTACCTTGATTCTGACGATCATTTCCATTTTTACCAGCAGCTCTGCTATCCTGACCCCTCGTCTCAGGGCGCCTAGAGTCCACATTCCTTCCCGACTGACCCCGCTGATCATAACCCTTATCCACTTGTCCCCTTGAATCATAACTCCTGCCAGTATTTCCCTTATACTCATTACTTTGAGTCCTACCTTGAATCCGATCACCATCGCGATTACGCTTGTTGTAACCCGAACCCTCATGAAAGATCTCAATGTTACGAGCTGCATCATTGCAGGCCGACACATCCTCATACTCAGTGTTAAGCAGTCGGTCCAACACCCACTTCTTCAGTCCCCATTTGAAATGCTTAGCTTGGCGCCTACCATCTCCAGCAATCGCTCCAACAAAACTTACCAACCTCATAAACCTACTCATGTACTCATTGGAGTTCTCATGATCAAACTGGTAGATCGCCTGATAATCCCTCTCATACCTTTGCTGTTCCGCATCAGGGAAGTAACGATTATAGAAGATAGTCCGAAACTCCGCCCAAGTACAAGTAACAGCAAAAGCATCTCCTCCTCGTGCTTGTTTCAATGCTTTCCACCAATTTAAAGCATCACCTTCCAACTTGAAAGCAGCTAAACGAGTCTTAAATTCATCTCCACAACCCAGTACTTCAAACAGCTTCTCAACATGAGTGATCCAGTCCTCAGCTTCAGTGGGAGTAGCAACAGTGCTAAAAGAAAGAGGCTTGAGCTTACCGAAACGCTCGAGCCAAGTGTGAATGCCTGTGGGTTGATTTCCTCCACCACTACCCGAAGCACCATTCTGATTACGAATGTTGTTGATCACCCGTTCCATTATCTCAGGTGTAGTCAAACCAGGGAAAAGAGAGTTGAGAGCATTCGCAATCGCAGCATCCATGTTAGGAGTATCATCGTCTCCATCCAGATTTTGACGAGTTCGAACCATCTGAATGATATTCACACGATTAGCAAAATGAACAAAGGTGAGATACGAAATGGAAGTTCGCAGAAGGAAACCTAAGTCTACCCAATCCTCACAGGTCAAATCCTAAACTACAAGGGATAACCTAAGGTTCTTATGTTCACAGGTCCTGACTACAAGTCGTAAACCTGGGCTCTGATACCATAAATTGTAACGCCCCGACCCGCCAAGGGTAAAGGAATCACAAGTAATGGTGTCATATCAAAGCAAAACATAAATAACCAAAAGAAGTCTTAACATAAATGCGGAAATAATCCAAGTCAAAATGACTTCAATACATAGGTCCCAGCGGAAACATAATAAACCTCAACAATATCCGAAATAAATAAGTCTAAAATGGCATCATAAGAAATCAAAGCTAAAATCTCTAAGGTAAGTCCACTCAAGCACTCATCCCAAAGCAACCCAGCTTCCAATGCTTAGATACCTGCCGCGGAAGAAAAGAAAAGTGCGGCTAAGCTTCAAAAGCCCAGTGAACAGATATGAAAGCAAAAGCGAATACTAAACGATATCGAATATGAAATAAAGTGAATGAGCGATAGCAAAATCATAATCATTTTCAAAGTATAAATCAGAATTTCAAAAGATGTTTATAGTCAACTACCACGAGCCCAGAAACATATATCAGATCATATTCATATTCACATAAGGCAACATTTGTAGGGGAGACCTACTGATTGCGTCCAAACAGTCAAGTCAAACAGACTTGAAACTGCTCAGACACAAATACAATGAAGATCAGAGAATACAGGGGATTCCCGGGTCGTTAAGTCCCAAGGAGACTCAATGGTGTGTTAAACACTGATTCAGACGGTAGAATGACCACTAATGATAGCGATCAGAAAGGATTAGATTGAATATTACACTACAGAAAAAAGAAATAAATAAAAGCGACTTAAATGCAAATTAAGAAAGTTAAAAAGTTAAAAGATATTAAATAAACGCTATCACTATATTTAAAGTGATGAACGTTTAAAACTAAAAACTAAAAACTTACGTTTAAATTAAAAATACGTAAACGTACAAAATAAAACGTGAAAATTACACAATATAAATCCTAAAAATATGAAAAATACATTTTTACAAACCTAATGATAAAAGAAAATTTATAGAAAAAGAAAATTATTTTTACAACTAATTATGTAATTATTGTTAATTAAAAACTATTTTAAACTATTTAATAATACTCTAAAATAAAAGAAAATATGAAATAAGACTAGAAAAATAAAGTTAAGACTTAGAAAAATCTAAAATATGATAAAACTAATTTTAAAACTGAAAATATATTTTTTAGACTTTTTATGTATTTATTATTAATTTAAAACTATTTAAAACTAATTAAAATTGTGAAAAATACCAAATAAAGGGAGAAAAATAAGGAAAAATACTTTTTAAGCTTTTTACATTTATCTAAACTTAAGAAAAATGAAAACTTATTTTTTAGAACCTTTTTCTAATTTTTTGTATTTAAAGCTAATTAAAAAGGATTAAAAACTAATTAAAAATAAGAAAAATAGCAAACAAGCTTAGAAAAATCTGAAAATTTCAGGAAAAGTCTAAAATAAAATATAGAAGCTAGGAAAAATAGAAAAACAAGGGGTTGCTAGGAGGAATAAGGACCTGATGAGCAAGAGCTTATTGAAATAAGCTCTAGAATAAGCAAATGGAGTCCAAGGACTACCCAACTTAGACAGAAGTACCAATAAGCTAAAAATGACCAAAATCAACAAGAATCAACAAGCTAAACCTTCTGATAAGCTAGTTGCAATGATTTGGCTAACTGAGATTATAAGCTAGAACAGTGACATGGGTGCTCACTTTGAGCTGAAAATTAAGCACCTAAATAAGCTGTAAACAGAAAACAAATACTTGGAACTAACACTAGACCTAGGTGAGGGCTTGTAAACCAAAATACAGACCCTGGGGAGCTAAACTAAGCCCTGTGCAAGGTTGCCAAGAACTGAGAAAAACTCAGCATAAGCTGAGTTTTGCACAGGGCAGTTTGGACCTAAAAGCCAAGCTATTTTGAAGCTTGTAGAAAAATCACAAAATTATGCTAAAATGATAACAAGAAACTAGAGCAGTAGGGCTTTCTAGAACTATAAATTTCATAGAAAATGGTTCAGAAATGAAACCATGAAAAATCCTTCTATCTAGCTGAAAAACAGATTTTTACCACTATTTGACTTTTTATGAAAAACTTGGAGAGTTGACTAAAATGGATTTTGATCTTGATTTATGAACTGAAAATGATGTTATTTGATGCAATAACACTGAAGCAAGCTTTATCTATGAATTTCAAACACAAATTTAGCTTTGGACTAGAAAATGATTCATCAGTTAAAAGATTAAGACAGATGATCATGAATTCTGACTTTCAAGGTTGTAGGCACAAAGGAATGATTCAAATGAGTTCTAAATTGATTAAACAAGCATGAAACACCAAAAATACCCACTGATGAGGTCTCTAATACAGATATTGCAGCCAAACCAAACACCCTTTAAGAATCTGCTAAGCACATAAAAACACTTAAACTTCTAAACTGACTTATCCCAGAGATCAAACTAAACTATCATGACCATATTACAACTAAATTAGCAGATTAAAACTATTGGAGATCACAGAAACTCAAACAACTACAAAATGCAAAATGCTTGAAGATGAAAGGTGAAATATGAACTCACATCAGTCCAGCTGTTAGCAGACTAAACCAAACCCAAAACTAACCTAACCCATGCTATTTCAACCCAAATCCATCCTTTGCATCACCAAATTCATCACCATTTCCAACTTGAGCTTAACAGTTGACTTTCGTTGACCATTGATCAAGTTTTCTAGAAACTGAAATATAAGCTTATGAAAAGCTTTAACAAGCTTAAACAATATTGTTTGAACATGAAAAGAGATTATTTGAAGCTTTAGAATGAGACTTTGATATGTAAATTTTCAACAGTAAGCTTTGAACATTAATTCTTAACAAAACTTGGATTTATAACTGGAAAGAGTTTATAAGGATACAATATACTTAATTTGATACAAAGAAACAAGAAATAACAGATTTTACACTAATTTGAAGACTTTAAATTAAAAACGACATTGAAGAAAAATTAAAAACTAGCTAACTCCCTTGCATCCTTCTTTCTTCCTCCTTTTATATCCCAACATCTTTCTCTCTCTCTTCTCAATCAATCCCACCTGATTTTCAGGCCTTTTGATGACTTTTGTGGATTTTAACAACTTTTTCAATATTGGCGGGAAAAAGGGATTTGAGTAGTTGAGGTTGAGTGAAGGGCTTTGGAGGCACATTAATGGTTTTTGTTGTGTTAGGGATGTGTAGGGGACATGGAGGGTGAAAAAGAGAGGAGGGGGGATGGTTTCTCTGGTGAGCAGTGATAGTGGTTGGGGAAGAAGGAGCAAAAGGCGCCAAGTTGGGTGTTTGGGTTTGACTAAGCAGTTGACTGGGCAGAGATATTAATAATAGGGGGTTCACAATGGCTTTTTGACAGGGGGTCCAATAGAGTGGAAGGGTCCAAAATTGGTTTAAAAGGTTTATAACTATCGGGACCTAAAGTGTAAATCCTGAAAGTTCAAGGACCTAGGCTGCCAATCTTGCAAAGTTTCTTCCAAGGACTAAAAGTAACAACCTTCAAAAGTACAAGGACCAATGTTGTCATTTTCTCATTTTCCAGGGACCAATTCTGCCAAATTTGAAACTTGAAGGGCTAATTTGTAATTTTCTCAAAACTTTTTATATTTTTCACCAAAGGACTAAATTTGACAACTTTTGATTTAAAAAGGACCTTTGGTGACTTTTCTTTTGAAATTTTGACTCAGGGACTATTTTTGACAATTTATGAAACTTGGGGGACTAAAACTGCAATTTTTGCAAATTTGATATGTTTTTCATCTGATTTTGATATTTTTGCATTTAAAACACATAAAACACTGATTTGTGATATTTTGATCATTTTGATGTGTTTCTGATTGTTTTCAGATGATTTTGCAGTCTATATGTTATAAAAATGATGAGTATTTAGACACTCATCAATCCCCCACACTGAGATATTGCTAGTCCCTAGCAATGATTTGAGAAAACATAATGGATTTTAAACTCTTTACCAAAAGCCATTACTTCTGGAGTAGCCAAATGTTTCAGTTCAAGTAAGAACCTTGGTACACCGATAACCATGTGATTTTGAGCAAACCACCAGCTTTCAACGGATTTGATTTTGTCTTTACCAGAAGCCGTACCCTTCTGGACTAGCCAACTCTTAGATAAATTATCAATATTATCTTTGGTGAGCTGAATACCAATTATGGTTTTTCCACTGCCTTTACCACAAGCCATAATCTTGCGGGCTAGCCAACTCTTCACTTTTTAGGATATGGTGAGTTGAGAACCATACAATTTTGGGCAAATTGCAAGCCATATAAACGGATTTGATATATCTTTACCAAGAGCCGTTTGCTCCTGGATTAGCCAATCCTTTTGTCTTACAGACATGGCGGACTGATAACCAAATGAGAAAGTGTAGAACACTTACTCCAAAAAAAAAAATTTTGGCCAAAAACGGGGGAATTGGGTAAATAATATATGAAATTCGTGAGAATTCCCCCCCACACTTAGAAATGAATATTGCCCTCAATATTCAAAGTACCGGTGGTTATGCCGAAACAAAGAACGTTAAAGGGAAATATTATGGCCATTTATTTAGAAGAAGATTTTTTTTTTTTTTTTTTTTTTTTTTTTTTTTTTTTTTTTTTTTTTTAAGATATATATATATATGTAACATGTGGGGCATCACCCCCACACTTAGGTGGTAGAAAGGGGTAAGAAGACAGAAATATGGGTGAAAACCCATATAGTGTGTGCTACTGTTTTTGATTTCCGAGTCGCTAGCTTGACTCGACCCCGAATTCATTGGTTCATGGGGAAGCAAAGTGGAATAGACAATCTCCATCGGACTTTCATTCAAGATGCTTGGACAAACATTTGAAGCACGAGAAAGTTCCACACCGATGAGATATACAGAGAAAGAGACAGACCCGGCTCACAGATGGTACATGAAAATGCCGGGGTCAAAGATAGTGTCCTCACTCCCGAAGGAGTGAAGAAGAGAAGAAGACACATCATATGTGAGGAATGGAAGAAAGATGTTGATAACAATCAAGATCCATTCTTCATCCTCTAATGTAGGCATATCGGGAGGAAGGGTGAAGGTAGTATCATCAATAAGCAAACTCTTATGATAGAGTAAACCTTCCTCCGAGCCAATATCATCCTCAAGATCAAAATGGAAATGATCATATTCCGGAGGAGATATGTCATGAGAGAGTTCACCGGAGAACTCTTCATGAAGAGAATCATTGGAAAAAGCCTCAAGCTCGGGCTTGTCCAATGTAGAATCACTATCCACAACGGGGATAGGAGATGAAGCTGACTTAGCACAGAATGATTCAATCTTAGAAATGAGGAGATTTATATTGAACAATTGTTCACGAAGTATCTCGTCCTCAATTTCCAGATCATCAGAATTTCTCACTTCCTCTAAGCTAACTAGCTCAGAAGGTAGCTCCTCGACATAATCGATGTCTCCATAGGATAAAGAATCGTCAAACGAAGTACAATCGTTATCAGAATCGGAGAACATCTCGACATGATCATATGGAATGTCAAGAAGAGGGTAAGAAATATCATCAAGAGGCTCATCACACATATTACCGGAGATAACCTCGGACTCACTTGGGTTTGGAACAAGGCTCTCAACACTTGACGATTCCATTTCTGGAATAGTGCTAGAAGGCTCGTCCCCCATTATGAGAGAGTCTTTGGAAGTAATAAAAGGTAAGATAGGTGTGATAGCAATAGACTGAGGGAGTTGAGAAATTATATCTTTCCAAGGAATAACACTCTCCTCGTCACAATCATAGTATTCCCTCATTTGAATACTATCCTCATCATCATCGTCATCATATCTGATTCTGATATTCATCTGCTGAAGCTTAAACACCATTCTTTTCATTTGTAGTTTCTTTAGAATGCGTATTTCTTCAGAACTTTGAGGAAGATTACACTCCTCGTAATCATTGAAATGCTGTGAAGGCTCAGAAGTCTGATGACTGATGGAATACTGCGGAGGTTGAAAATTGTCAAAACCGAGAGAATTGGAATTTTGAAAATTTTGATTCATTGGCTGACATTCAAAAGTCGCATGAGGACCCCCGCAATTCTCACAACAGAGATAATTGGGAGAATAACTTTCACCAAAATTCTGATTGTAACACGGTTCCGGCTCATAGACAAGCGGAACCTGTGGTGGACAATCAAAACCATAATGAGAATCATTCCCACAAAACTCGCATGAGTAGGATTCGTACTGGGGTTGTGGAGGTAGGTAGGAAAAATCAGGTGTTTCATTTGAAATGGGATCGGGATTACTGACAAACTTGTCTCCGAAACCCACATTGGTACATCGCTGACAATTTCCACCATTAAATGGACCTCCACACCAGGAACATGTCAAATACCATGACATAGAGAATTAAACAGATAAGAGGGATAAGAGATGAAGAATTAAACGGTTATAGAGGATAAGGAATAGAGAATTAAACAGGTTTGAGGATAAAGAAATGTAGAATTAAACAGATTGGAGGATAAAAGATGGATATTTTTGAATTTTTGAAAAATAAGCTATAAAAACAAAGAATGAAAATATTTTTGGCGTTTTTAACACTTTAGGAAAAGTGTTAATGAACTTTTGGATTTTTGAAAACTTTACAAAAAAAAACTTTTTACAAAAGATGGATATGCACAAGAATGGGTCTGAAAAAGGCTAAACACACGCTTAAGCCTCCCCGGCAGCGGCGCCAAAATTTGATTGCGTCCAAACAGTCAAGTCAAACAGACTTGAAACTGCTCAGACACAAATACAATGAAGATCAGAGAATACAGGGGATTCCCGGGTCGTTAAGTCCCAAGGAGACTCAATGGTGTGTTAAACACTGATTCAGACGGTAGAATGACCACTAATGATAGCGATCAGAAAGGATTAGATTGAATATTACACTACAGAAAAAAGAAATAAATAAAAGCGACTTAAATGCAAATTAAGAAAGTTAAAAAGTTAAAAGATATTAAATAAACGCTATCACTATATTTAAAGTGATGAACGTTTAAAACTAAAAACTAAAAACTTACGTTTAAATTAAAAATACGTAAACGTACAAAATAAAACGTGAAAATTACACAATATAAATCCTAAAAATATGAAAAATACATTTTTACAAACCTAATGATAAAAGAAAATTTATAGAAAAAGAAAATTATTTTTACAACTAATTATGTAATTATTGTTAATTAAAAACTATTTTAAACTATTTAATAATACTCTAAAATAAAAGAAAATATGAAATAAGACTAGAAAAATAAAGTTAAGACTTAGAAAAATCTAAAATATGATAAAACTAATTTTAAAACTGAAAATATATTTTTTAGACTTTTTATGTATTTATTATTAATTTAAAACTATTTAAAACTAATTAAAATTGTGAAAAATACCAAATAAAGGGAGAAAAATAAGGAAAAATACTTTTTAAGCTTTTTACATTTATCTAAACTTAAGAAAAATGAAAACTTATTTTTTAGAACCTTTTTCTAATTTTTTGTATTTAAAGCTAATTAAAAAGGATTAAAAACTAATTAAAAATAAGAAAAATAGCAAACAAGCTTAGAAAAATCTGAAAATTTCAGGAAAAGTCTAAAATAAAATATAGAAGCTAGGAAAAATAGAAAAACAAGGGGTTGCTAGGAGGAATAAGGACCTGATGAGCAAGAGCTTATTGAAATAAGCTCTAGAATAAGCAAATGGAGTCCAAGGACTACCCAACTTAGACAGAAGTACCAATAAGCTAAAAATGACCAAAATCAACAAGAATCAACAAGCTAAACCTTCTGATAAGCTAGTTGCAATGATTTGGCTAACTGAGATTATAAGCTAGAACAGTGACATGGGTGCTCACTTTGAGCTGAAAATTAAGCACCTAAATAAGCTGTAAACAGAAAACAAATACTTGGAACTAACACTAGACCTAGGTGAGGGCTTGTAAACCAAAATACAGACCCTGGGGAGCTAAACTAAGCCCTGTGCAAGGTTGCCAAGAACTGAGAAAAACTCAGCATAAGCTGAGTTTTGCACAGGGCAGTTTGGACCTAAAAGCCAAGCTATTTTGAAGCTTGTAGAAAAATCACAAAATTATGCTAAAATGATAACAAGAAACTAGAGCAGTAGGGCTTTCTAGAACTATAAATTTCATAGAAAATGGTTCAGAAATGAAACCATGAAAAATCCTTCTATCTAGCTGAAAAACAGATTTTTACCACTATTTGACTTTTTATGAAAAACTTGGAGAGTTGACTAAAATGGATTTTGATCTTGATTTATGAACTGAAAATGATGTTATTTGATGCAATAACACTGAAGCAAGCTTTATCTATGAATTTCAAACACAAATTTAGCTTTGGACTAGAAAATGATTCATCAGTTAAAAGATTAAGACAGATGATCATGAATTCTGACTTTCAAGGTTGTAGGCACAAAGGAATGATTCAAATGAGTTCTAAATTGATTAAACAAGCATGAAACACCAAAAATACCCACTGATGAGGTCTCTAATACAGATATTGCAGCCAAACCAAACACCCTTTAAGAATCTGCTAAGCACATAAAAACACTTAAACTTCTAAACTGACTTATCCCAGAGATCAAACTAAACTATCATGACCATATTACAACTAAATTAGCAGATTAAAACTATTGGAGATCACAGAAACTCAAACAACTACAAAATGCAAAATGCTTGAAGATGAAAGGTGAAATATGAACTCACATCAGTCCAGCTGTTAGCAGACTAAACCAAACCCAAAACTAACCTAACCCATGCTATTTCAACCCAAATCCATCCTTTGCATCACCAAATTCATCACCATTTCCAACTTGAGCTTAACAGTTGACTTTCGTTGACCATTGATCAAGTTTTCTAGAAACTGAAATATAAGCTTATGAAAAGCTTTAACAAGCTTAAACAAGCTTGTTTGAACATGAAAAGAGATTATTTGAAGCTTTAGAATGAGACTTTGATATGTAAATTTTCAACAGTAAGCTTTGAACATTAATTCTTAACAAAACTTGGATTTATAACTGGAAAGAGTTTATAAGGATACAATATACTTAATTTGATACAAAGAAACAAGAAATAACAGATTTTACACTAATTTGAAGACTTTAAATTAAAAACGACATTGAAGAAAAATTAAAAACTAGCTAACTCCCTTGCATCCTTCTTTCTTCCTCCTTTTATATCCCAACATCTTTCTCTCTCTCTTCTCAATCAATCCCACCTGATTTTCAGGCCTTTTGATGACTTTTGTGGATTTTAACAACTTTTTCAATATTGGCGGGAAAAAGGGATTTGAGTAGTTGAGGTTGAGTGAAGGGCTTTGGAGGCACATTAATGGTTTTTGTTGTGTTAGGGATGTGTAGGGGACATGGAGGGTGAAAAAGAGAGGAGGGGGGATGGTTTCTCTGGTGAGCAGTGATAGTGGTTGGGGAAGAAGGAGCAAAAGGCGCCAAGTTGGGTGTTTGGGTTTGACTAAGCAGTTGACTGGGCAGAGATATTAATAATAGGGGGTTCACAATGGCTTTTTGACAGGGGGTCCAATAGAGTGGAAGGGTCCAAAATTGGTTTAAAAGGTTTATAACTATCGGGACCTAAAGTGTAAATCCTGAAAGTTCAAGGACCTAGGCTGCCAATCTTGCAAAGTTTCTTCCAAGGACTAAAAGTAACAACCTTCAAAAGTACAAGGACCAATGTTGTCATTTTCTCATTTTCCAGGGACCAATTCTGCCAAATTTGAAACTTGAAGGGCTAATTTGTAATTTTCTCAAAACTTTTTATATTTTTCACCAAAGGACTAAATTTGACAACTTTTGATTTAAAAAGGACCTTTGGTGACTTTTCTTTTGAAATTTTGACTCAGGGACTATTTTTGACAATTTATGAAACTTGGGGGACTAAAACTGCAATTTTTGCAAATTTGATATGTTTTTCATCTGATTTTGATATTTTTGCATTTAAAACACATAAAACACTGATTTGTGATATTTTGATCATTTTGATGTGTTTCTGATTGTTTTCAGATGATTTTGCAGTCTATATGTTATAAAAATGATGAGTATTTAGACACTCATCACCTACCAGAGTTATGAAGGACGTGCACGCACGCAGCATCAATCATCAGATAACAGATAACATATAACATATAACAGATAACAGATCTAGGATGCATCCATACGCCCCTTCCTACATATTCACAAATATGCTTCACCATCCAGAGACGTGGCAGAACATCACTCTACTGCCCTAGAGTCATATCAGAGGTGCATCACTGATACGGACATGGAACCCCCATGACTAGTTAAATATTTGGCTCGGGTGTCAAACTATCTTAGGTCAAATCAGAATGTCATAACTGACACAGATCATATTTATCAGAAAATCATTCATATTTCCAAAATCATAGTTTTCATATCAGATAGTTCAAAATCAGATGTTTCATAATTCAGAAATCAGAGTTCAGATAAGCAATAGCTCAAACAAATCAGATTTGGGATTCATAGCAAAGGCTTAGGAAACCCTAATACGAAAGAAAACATTAAAAGGAAACCTCTACTGAAAAGGTCAGAATATCTGTACCTTATTCCAAAGCAATGATCGAAAAACAGAAAGACGAAAGGCAAAGGATTACTCCCTCTTCTCAGAACCTATAGACATTAACGGTCTTCCATGTTATTTATGATTCCATAATCGTCGAAACGATCTTTTAATATTTGGTGTTCATACTTAATGATCTTCATACTTTAGGTTTTATTAAATGAGACTTAAGTATTCTATAATTAATGTTGTAGATTAGGGTTCGTTATGTCATTTATTAAAGTCTAGGGTTAAATGTGAAAATAGTTTATAAGTCATAACTCACACATGAAATAACGAATTACTATATTTAGATCAAACCCTAATCGACTCTCATTTATGTTCTAGGGTTTTCTCATCCTTTAATATCTCATTAATATGCATTTACTTTACATGTTACGCCTTAATGACTCGCTACTTAACCTAATATGTAAATGATAACAATCTTTCCTTTTATGTTTTATCATGTACGTTTATGATTTTATGTGACATACAAGTTACTTCTTACTCGGATAAATTACATATGTACATAATTATTAGTTCACTTGAATTAATATAACGCACACAAAAGAGACATGTTCACAAACATTTAGGGTTTGATATACTTTATTCGCTTTACATATTAAACTAGGGTTTATGTTTACGTGACCCTTACTTGTTTATTACACGTTCAAAACTTATATATATATATTCGGTTCAACTAGGGTTTTTGGCTAGTAGGTTTACGCAAGTCTTAGCTCATCTAAACACGTTACATATTCAAGTTATAATGTTTTACCCCTTAGCCGAATACTTATATGGTTCGGTCCTAACTCATGCATGGTTCGGCCTAGTTTAGCTCAACATATACATGACCCGATTCATTATTACATCTTACGTTACATGTTCTTTAATAGTTATCAAGTTTAATCATTAGGGTTTGCCTTGGTTTTGGTTTACACCTCTCGGCCAACAAAAGAAACAAGAAAACTCGAGTAAACAAAACATAGCTCGACATATACATGCAAGGTACATCAAAACAAGACGAATAAACGTTATACCTTAACTTGTTGAAGCAAAAATCTCAACACCAAGGGTGTTAGTGTTCGGCCGAGTAGAAGAAAGAAAAAGGGAGAGGCAAAGCAAACTAGGGTTTTACTTTTGAGCTTATGAGTTATATTTATAGTAGTAACATTTTAGGTTTAAGCAAATTGGAGGGGGTTTGGGTTCGGCTTGATCCAACCGAGCACACCAAAAACCCACGCCCACCTTTGGGCTTCGGCGCTTGACCCAACGAACAAAAACAAACGCCCCTCGTGGGCTTCTCTTGATCCTCGGCTTGGCAAGAAAAAGAAAACGAGCCCATACAAACAAACGAACGGCCCAACCTTTAGCGAAACATTTAAATCCTTCGTCGTATCAAAGTTGTTCACGTAAAATATATTCGTCAAGTTTTATTTATTAGGTTTTTAATTTCGTACTTTTATTATAAACGTGTTTTACGTATTTTATAATTCTTGGTTCCAAGGGTATTTTCGTCTTTATATAGGTTTTAGATTTTCGGGTTTTACACATTATGTCTTTCGATATGTTGGTTCTTTTGGCTAATGTTATTTCAGATCACAACATGGCTGAACAAATGAATATGGATGCATCTGAAGTTCTCTCCATTGCTGATATCTATCCTCATGGCTATCCAATGAAGATAGGAAAGAACAATCTCCGTGTTGACTTTGACACCCTCACTTGCTCAGAATCTTCGTGTCTAATTGCTATTGATATTCTGAGGACTCATCCGTATCAGAACATGCTCACTCACTCTTCAACTGTCCCTGAGATCTATATCCAACAATTCTGGAACACTATGGAAAGGGTCAAAGGACAGACTGCTGTGACGGTGACTCTGAATCACAAACAAGTCACCATTACACCTGCAGACTTAAGGGCTGTTCTCCTAATTCCTGAAGTCGATCCAACCAAACTATATGCCACACCTGTTGAAGAGCTCACTCTCCAATTCTTAATCGATATCGGTTATGACGAGGCTACAGGAGTAATCACCAAGCATTCTCACGTAGAGCTTAAGAGTATTCCTCAACCCTGGAGAACTCTCTACATGATCATCACCAAGTCTGTTTCTGGTCGTGACAGTGGCTATGAGCATCCTAAGCTCATGGAACTGCAAATATTCTGGGCATTGGTCAACATGAAACACATCGCTATCGAAGCTCTGATTTGGGATGACATGATGTCATTTCTCAACAAACTTGGCTCAAAGATTCCCTACATCAGATATACTAAATTGTTGATCCAGAGAGCACTTGGACTTCATCCTGATATTCCCAAGAGGCTCAATGACCCCGACAATCACGATATGTTGACGGAACCTATTATATATGTCAGAATCAAGGAATCGTCTACAAAGAAACAAGGTGTTGTGCTGCCAGATTTCCTTCTAACTGAAGATGTCAGAAAGCTCGAAACGTACAAAAGGTATCTGGAAGCAGTTAGACAAGGCAAAGTTGGTCATCTCGACGAAAAATCTTCTGGAACACCTGTAAGGAGAACCAGAAAAGGAAGTGCTGGAAGTGTCACAAGTACAGATAGTCAGACGAATGTTCCAAAGAAGAAACCTATTCCAAAGAGGAAACCTACCCCTAAGAAGAAAGTTCCTTCTCAGGAAGCCACTCTGATCCCTTCACCTGAACCGCAAAGAAAGCTCATGGACGAGGACTCTGAAGCTACTGACACAGATGAAGAGATCACATACTCTAAAACTGCAAAGGATGAAAATCCCTCAGTACCAAAACCTCCAAGTCCTCAAACTAATAAAGGAAAAGGGAAGACTCCTGCACTTGAGCCACATGATGAAAGCTCTGAAGATGAAGAAGAGCAACTGGATCAATCATACAGGAAGAAGTTTCACAACGTCAGACACCTTCAAAAGGCTGAAGAATTTGCTAAAGATCAAATGGGTGGCCCCGGAGGATCAAGTGGTGCTGCCCACTCCTCACCAGATCTTGATACGGTTAATCGACCCGGTAAGGAATCTGGTGCCACCACTCTTCTGCAACAACAACAGTCTGTGGAGGATACTATCGTATATGAGTTTGAGAACCCTGAAACTGAGAAGTCTGAGAAAGATAAAGATGATGATTATGACAAGTTGCTTCTGGGCAGTCCCACACAGTCACAGAAGGAAACTTCTGAACCGCCTAAGGACCCCAAGTCTCCTCACATCTCATCCTCATCAGACTCATCATCTCACTCATCACCACCACCATCAACGAAGTCAACCAGATCATCATCCAAATCCGTGAAGAAACCACCTAAATCTTGGATTTCTCAGACTCATGAAAGAATTGTGAAAGCTGTCCAACAAGTCAGAAAGAAGGACATACTTTACATAAAACTGAATTGGTTTGCTGACCAAATTCAGTACTTAAATGATGAGAAAGACAAGATGCAGAAAGAAAGGGAATTTGTTCAGAAGTTCATGAAGAGTCATCGTCAAGAGGAACTTAACGAAATGATCGAAGGTTACACTAACAAGTACCTTCAGGATATCGTTCCTAAAGTCCAAAAGGAACTGGAGAAGACAGCAAGAGATCATACCCACAAGTTTCTTCTCGACACTGTCCCCGGTGTGACTAGAGAAGTATTTTCCAGACAACTCACCCCTAACATCGTCGCATTGGTTAAACATACAATGGCCAAAGAAGCTGATCTCTCCGAATCTGAGTTAATCGCTAAACTAGTGATGCAAATGTCAAAGCGATCTGGAACGTTTACTTCGGATGAAGCTAAATTTTTCGAAAGTCTACTTGATTTTCAACTCAGATCATCATGCAAGGAGTCAGCCGATCAACCCAAACGGCCAAGAGATGACGATGATAAGGACAAGGACTCTGCACCTAAACGTCAGAAGCAATCTGGTGAATCTACTTCGATGCCACCTCCTCCACCACGGACTTCTTCTCAACAAAAGTCTCCTCCACCTCGGTCTTCTACTGATAAACCTCGGGACGATTCCGAGTTACCACCCCTGACTCAAAAAATAGGTGATCACTTTGAGTATACGGGTGGTGACGATGAAGAGGTCCTTGAGCCCCGACAACAACCCACCTCACCCAAACAAGTGCAGAAACCAGTATCATCATCAAGGCCTTCCAAAAAGAAGAAGAAGACGACTCAGCATGCAGTCGTATCATGGCTAGATGACGATAAAACCGAAGAGTTTGAATGGTTCTCCACACTTGTCAATCAAACTCCCTACCCTGATGAAGGTCAAGACTTGGTAGACGGTTCTACATTGGAGCACGAAAAACTTTTGCAAGAAAAGTTCCATGTGAAGAAAATGACGAAATCTGAGTTGAAGCGAATCAAGAATGAAGCGTTTCAACTTCTAAAAGACAGCTCTGAAAGCGCCCTCGAGGTCGAATATCATCTTGAGAACATCGCTCGAGCTATGTCTAACAACATGGATTGGCTCAATCCGGAAGCAAACATTGACTTCACACAAAGGGACGACCCTCCATACTACACCGATTGGACCAAACCCCTACCGACCATTGGCCAAGCAGACGAACCACGGATTCCCTTCCGATACTTCTTTAACAGAGACCTGGATTTTCTCTTACACGGTAGCGATGGTTCGCAAAAATACGCTACATCATTGACTCTTCCATTCCCAGCGGCTATTTACTCAAACTGCATAGCTATCGAGGAACGTGCAAATCACTTGTTTTCTGACAACGTGCAAGCATACGACCAAGATGCATTGTATGGGATTCATCATTGGCCTGAACGCCGAAGAATCTACTACAGAAGCTGCCTGGTTCAGAAGTCTCAACACGCAGTGTATAGTTCTAAGGACATCGTGGCCATCAAACACGTTGATCTCAAGGCTAAGTGGGACTACACATTCTTGAAGAACATCATAGTCAAACGACAAGATGAACAGGACTATGGATTCTCCGAGGCTGACTTTGAGAACTTGTCCCTCAACGACATCGAAGACATGTACCTTGCCAAAGTACAGGGTCGTATGAGACAATTCTCGACTGAAGTTCAACACGAATTTATCAAGTCACTTCTCATCTTCATTAGACGCATCGTGATCAAAGAACGTGTTGAAGATATCCAGATGGCTGTTGAATCTTATCAGACGCGTGTCAACCTCACTCCTCCAACGCTTACTCTTCCCGATCTCAACCAGCTATCTCAATATACACTCATCAGCAAACCTTTCGGCGTTGTTTACCATAGTGAACTTCAAAGAAACTGCTTAATGGCGTGTAGTGAGCTCCACAAATTCGGGGATGATACCTTGAAGCTGGTTAGGGATGGATTGGCGTACAGGTTGAAGGATATACGCCTGAAAGTTGGGTCTCCTAAGCGCTGGAATTCTCAGGAAAGGAGGGATGTGAGACGAATCATCACCATGATTGATGAACGGTTGTTCAGAAGGGATCAGTTCAGACGATTGGAGAGCTATGTTGGTGGTCGACCCAGGAGAAACATCACCGGCTTTCAACGCCCTGTGCGCACTCCTAGGAACATCACTGCACTTCCTGGTACCCCTTGAATTGTTTCCTTCATATAATTTTGGATGTGTGATTATATATGTCTATGGCTTGTGCACACATAACAGTGTACAACCCGTAATTGTCAAGAAAGGACCCTGTGGTATGCCTCAGTGCCACAATCCTTATAAAAGGAGCGAAAGCTTCTTATTTTTGAGTAAAACCTATCAAACCTTTCATTTTTCAAGGTTTTGCTCAAAAACACAAGTACTTCCCCATATGATTTTTCAAAACCTCAATCGTTTATATCACTAGTTGAGGGGGAGTATTTGAATTAAAACTTTGTTCACAAATTGTTCACAGTGGTCACTCTTCCCGCAACACTCAAAATGGTCATATTTATTCTCAACCGTTCAAAAATAACATTTTTATATGCCATTTTTTAGGGGGAGAAAATTTGTGTGATAAGAAATATGTTGTGAAAAATGCAAATGAATCTGTGTACCTCAGACTTAACCAACGAATTGACGGTACTAAACTGTTTGTAACTCGAAAAGACTTGTCCTGGACGGGTAATAATTTCAAGCTAGTTCGCTAGTAATGTAAACGTGTCTCGCAAAGGACTTGTCCAAGTAGAAAGTACCATTCGAGAAACTTTTGATAGACATGAACTCTGACGGGTTTGACAACCTTCCAAGGTTTGTCTACACCTTCAAGGTAGTTATTAGAGCTAGTTGTCACCTAAAAGCTGACAATGTAACTCTTTAACTATTCAATGTAACCGTGTCTCGCGGGAGATTGTCTATCTTTAGTGAATCAATTCAAAAAGTGCGCGCTCTTTCCTCACTGTGCATTTAACCATTAAAACTATTAAGCACATGTGGAGGGGGAGTATTTATGCAAAACTTCATCTCTCACAGTGGTTCAAACATGTTTTTCATTTACAAAACCTTTGAGAGATATTTTAACATACAGTGGTTTTAATGGCAAACATAGGTTAGTCATGGAGTTATAAGGTGACTAAGGTTAGGAATAACCGTCCTATGATCCGCCAGAGCCGGAGGGATCTACCCAAGGATACTACCATTAGTTAGTGTTAGAAGTCCTTAGGAATGATTGTAAAAAGGAGAATATGAGAATCGGAGAAAGAAGGAGTTGAAGAATCAAAAAGAAATGCAAAGTAAAGGGTGAAAAGAAACAGCCCTCCAGATTATTCAACTTAGGGCAGACACCGGGTTCAATTCATATGCTACTAGTTGTCACTTAGTGACACCGGTATTGAAGATTAAAAGTCATCATGGACCCAGTGACGCATTCACTATACCTTCTTAGCTACTCAAGTTTCTCTCAACAGAAGCTTGTTTCATTCTCACAGGGAATCCTAAGTAATCTATTGGCTTTCTCTTAGAGATCGCTGGTATTGAAGAAGGAGACCCTCTCCCTAGTCTCCGCTCAGGAAAACCAAAACGCACTATTGAGTCTAGATCCACGAGATTCATCAAAAGATCTCTTAGGAACACTTGACATTTAATCACTTGATGATCACCTAATAAGATTATCAGTGGTTCGTATCGAGTCCTTCACAGATCTTAGCAATCTGTCGAGAACATTCATGAGAGGTTCACATCTGTGATCCTCAGTGATTGAATGGAAACTCCTGCCAGGGTCAACATCAAACAGCCCTGACAGCAGGTCACTTCGGTAACTCCCCGTGGATTACGCGGAGTGTGTCTCAAACGGTCTACAGTCGTGAGGTGATACTTCGGTGTACCTCATCGACTCATCTGAACTGTAGATGTACTTCGGTACATCGCGTTATCTCACTTGTGGGACTCCAGTTCAGGAACGGCCTTTGTAAGAATTAGAGTTGTGTTTTCACACTATGCTGTTAACACTCTCGAAGTTCAAACTTGTAAGTGCCGGAAACCGCTTATTACTAACCGTTTGAAATGTTTTCTTCTTATGGAAGCTCCGGAGCAGAATGATCGTGCTGATTCTTCTCATGCTCACGCCAACATCATCACTAATGGAAGTTCTATTCAAATGCAACACAACAGTCAGAATGATTCTTCATCAATCAAAGAATCTACAAAGTCAAAGACTTACAGAACTTCATCAATATTGATTTCCAACGTCAAAGAGCGTGTGAGCATGTTGAAGAATGACGTGGAGACACTGGAGCAGCGAAGCAGACCTGAGGCAGACTGATGCAGACAACAACATACTATCACTTTCACCACAAATAACAATGATCAAAGAACAAAGTTAAAGATGACGTCGAAGCATAACTGTTCAAAGATAACTATCTCTCTACACTGGGGAGATTGTTCGAATCAAGGCAATTCCTCTCACAAGAAAGAAGAATGTCAGAAGACGTCACAGCTACTATTACATCAACGCCTTCACCGTTTACATTCATATATACTTGAGGGGGAGATTGTTGGAATCACTCCTAAACAGTATTTCAAGTATTTATATTTCATATGTAATAGGTAGCTTTATTATGGCCTTTATGTTTGTTTAAGGTCAAGCTTATGTAGAAGGCCCATAAGCTTAGGCCCAAGCCCAATAAGGAATATGGAAGGAGAGGGAGTGTTGCCCTAGCTCCTTGCCTATATAAACCATGTAATAACCCTCACTTGAGGGTTGGTTGTTCAAGTTTTCCTTTCACTCATGCCTCACGCCTAAACCGTATTATTACTATTGTGTGTGTGTGTGATTTACTTGTTCATCCGCCTTCATCTCTTTCTCTATAACTTGTGTTTGTAAAACTAGTGACCTAACAACAAAGAATGATGTAACCAGCAGCTCAGTAACTCCTGTCACATTTGATGTGGATGCACATGTCAGACCGGTGGATGAACATGTGTCATCTCATGAGGTACCCTTGACTGTTCAACATAATGCATCTGGTAACGTACCCAAACCAATTGACTTTAAGGCTGTACATGATTCTGGTAATTGTTCCTTGGTTGAGAATGAGTCTATAAGTTTTAAAACAAATGATATGGTTTATAAGAGGGCCTTTGATGAACTTTCTAACAAATATTCAATTCTTGAAAAACATTGCATTTCCTTAGAAATTGCAATACAACAAAAGGAAGAAAGTTTTCTAACTACAAAAGCTTGCACAAATCCGGAATTCCCAGAATTTCGAGAATTTTTTGAAATTAACCAATTAAAAACTCAGCTTCAAGACAAAGACTCAACCATTTGTAATCTGAAAAAAAAATATCAGACCTGCACGTGAACATGAATATGGGAGTGAACAACATTAACATTCAAGTTTGTGATGCGATTAAATCTAGGAATGAGGAACTGGCCCTATGTGTAGCCAAACTGTTAAGGGAAAATGAATCCTTGAGGAAGAAATCATTAGAAAATAAGACAAAACAGATAGATCAAACCAACTCTATGTTGGCTGACATTGATGCCCTCAAAGCCCAAATTCAGGAAAAGAGCTTTAATATCGTTGCTTTAAAAAACGAGCTTAGGAAAAATATGGAAAATAGAGTGAACACTAAGTTTGCAAAACAATCAACCTTGGGGAAGCCAACCTTACATAATACCACAGAACGACATGTAATTAGGCAGCCCAATGCATTTAAGACAGAAAGGTTTAAAACCTCAAAATCTAGGCTTGCCTCCCAAGTTGATGAGAATACTGTTTTGTCAAAACCAGTCACTTCACTAATTCATTCCGTTAAGATAAAGGACAATACTCAGGAGAATGCTCAAAGCTCTAAGATTAGAAAAGTATCAAGATCATCTAGTGCACTTAAGAAGAATCAAACACCTGACCATTTCCCTAACAAACCAGTTAACAGCAAAATGTCTAAAATCAAGAATAAGGAAAAGGTCAAATCCTCTACTGTGACTAAGATACTTCACCCAAATTTCTCTAGTCCTAGATGGATGCCTACTGGTAGAAGATTTATGAACATTCAATCTACATGGAATCACACCTCTAGCTCCTGTCTTAAGTGGATGCCTACAGGAAAAATCTTTAAGAAGGTTGGGTTCAATTGGATTCCAACCAGAACTCTGGCCACTAATGACATTTCGAAGCTTGACTGTAATTTACCCTATGAACAGGAGATAACTGCTACTAACCCTTCCAAATGTCATTCCACATATGCTATTAGTGCAGATACTCCTCAGTCTTTTTCAGGTACAATGCTCAATTCAATCATGAACATCATGACCTGGTTTCCAACTGAACTAAAGACGGCTCACTCAGGAAGCGTAGCTTGTCAGAACTGACGTACCTCGTACTTTGACTCCTGATCACTTCTACTCAGGACTCGTTCTCAGTAATCCTTGTACAAATTAATCTACATTTTCTTATACCAAAAAAAAAAGAAAAAGAAAAAAAAGACACATACTTCTGAAAAGAAAACACAACAGTTCAAGCCTCGTACCTCAAAGAAAATAAAAGTGTACGCTTCAGTGCGCTTTATCTTCTGAATAAGAGAAATCTCCTTATTTATGACCAATCTCGTCAACATACTTTATGCCTTTTTCCACGCGCTTTCAGTTATCAAGTGAACCGAACTACTGTTGATTATGTTTCTTATTCCACTTGCTCAGTTATAATGGCGATGGCAACATCATATGCAAATTTTACGGGGGAGAAGTGTGAATAGACTACATTTGTTGAAGATATTCACTAGTTTAATCAAGAATGGCAACTCCGTATGTAATTCTTGAGGGGGAGAAGAAGTGTGAATTTACAGCATGTTGATTGACGTCGGAATATAAATGGTCATACGGCTCCTAAATCATGTAACAACCGAGCTTCTTCTTACCGGGTAATCTTTACATGGAGTTTCTTCTAACAACCGTTGGTTGACATCTTCACACAGACTGATGAGTTTAACGAAAAAGTGCTTCCAGTTGCGGGGCTGATTTCCTTAATGAACATGTTTCTGTTCTTGTTTGATTTGGAGGGATTTGAGTTAAGGGGATTTGCTATATATAAGTTAACGGGAAAGCATTTGGTGAGAAGAAGATGTTAACCTTTTGATCCCCAACTGGACAATATTGAAGAAGGTCGAGTCTACAGTTGTCACACCCCCAAATTACTTGTTTTGCAGCGGAATGGAATTCCTGGGGATTGACTGTCATAGCATCACAATCACAGTTATATTGAACGACCTAAAGTTTCGTTTGGAAAATACATCGCTTGAATTAATAAAAACATTCAGAGTTACAAAGATAGGTCCCAAATGAAAGTTACTATGTGCGGAAAATAAGTTTGTTATAAGTCAAACGATGTTTTTAAAGTTCATAAAACCCAAGTGAGACGCGTCGTCACCACGACTCTATGATATGTCCACATGCATGCCATGAAGTGAATGCCTTAGATACCTGAGATAAAACATGCTAAAAAGTGTCAACACAATGGTTGAGTGAGTTCATAGAGTTTAAGTTGGAATGTAAAGCCTTTCGAAATCGTTTATGCAGCAAAGGCATTGTAAATCCACTCAGTTCCAAGTTCCGCCCATACAAAACTTGCAACCTGTGTGTTCACAACCCACTGCCAAAATATGTATAGTTTATGTTCAAGCGCATGATGTCAAATGAATTCACTTAATAGTGCATGACTTTATGTATCAATAGTTACTTGATATAACACATAATTTGTACGGTTTCAAATTGTTCCAAGACCATTAGTTCAGGATTGTACCAAGACCATTAGACCATGATTGTACCAAGTCCGTTAGTTCATGACTATACCAAGACCATTAGACCATGATTGTACCAAGTCCGTTAGTACATGACTATACCAAGTCCGTTAGTTCATGAGTATACCAAGTCCGTTAGTTCAACATTATCCAAGTCCGTTAGATCGTGATCATACCAAGTCAGTTAGCTCAATGATTCATGATATAGAAATTCTAAGTATGGCGATACTGTTACTTCGTATGACTAACATTCAGTTCAGATAAACATATAGTTTGCAAATAATCATGTTTGCCATAAAAGTTTTTGAGCATGTATCTCCCCCAAAGAGTTTAATAAAAGTATTAAAACAAGAAAAGTGGGGCTAGGACTCACTTGGACAATGATGCGATGGCAAACGCGAGTACACCAAAATGTAGCGTGAATCTCGAAACTGACCTATTATGAATGATATGATATGTAATAAGTCATGATGTAATGTTATGCATGCAATTCGAATGACATTTATACCACTTATGAATTTTTGAAAACAATACTTCTCGTCAAAAATATAATCTTTTAACGTCTTGACCATTTTCAAATTACTTCACATGTATTTAAGTTGAAATGATATCCGACGATAATCATTTAGTGATTTATTGTAAAATTGTAACTTTTCGTCGTAAAATAATGTCATTTGACATTTCATAAAAATGGATAAGTGGCCTTGAAAAGCTAGTCGTAAAATGGTGCACGTCGAGTGTTAGGAAACGAACTCAACGGTTTTGGAATGCTTGTATCATTATCTCAAAGTTTTAGCATTTAAGTTTTCATCCTAGAGGTCTCGTACATAGAGAAAATTAGAGGTTAAGTATGGTACTTGTGAGTTTAAGAGTGGTTTTCGGCAAACTTGGAGCGACCTTATTTTAATCATTACAACTCCGCTTGACGAACGGTTGGACATTTTGGAAAATATGGTTGGCGAACTTACTTTTACTAGAAGACATCTTTTTATAATAAGTACTACGTCCATGTTAAAAACGACCCTCAACATGGTCCCTAGTTGCCGAAGTATATGTTTAATAGAAAATATATTAATGTTGCTAATAGAATAAAGTTACGGCAACTTTTGTTTATCGCGTGTAATTTGCTCGTTACAAGTCCGTTTTAATCCGTTCAAGCGGCCACGGTTTCGTTTTAAAGTATATTTTCTAAATATCTAGGCCAAATATTTTTGTCTACTGTCGGATTTTCCAGAATTTAATTTTAAGGACAGACCCTTTTCAAAACGTGTCGAAATGAGTTTTTCTCGCGCCAAACCTATTCTAACCCATTCAAAACAACTCCGAAGCTATTCTAATCCTACCATACACCTTCTTAGGGTGTCATGGGTTCCTAGACATCACCAAAAATAATATATAACAAGGAGTAATTATAGGATGGATTATATATATTTAACACATAAAAACCTTAAAAATGGTATAAACATCATGAGACTTGCATGTTTCTCAAATAAAATGATATGACCATAAAAATGAATGTGAAATAAAAATCTGAATATGAATGCTTACTAGTGATATGATGAGGTTTATGGACAAAAGGTTTTTCCTAATCACTTGAGGTTTGTATTACAAAACCTTTGCAACAAATGATACTAGTGTATAATTAAACTTGTCTATTAAAATTTTGAAGCTTCCTCTTCTTGGTCTTGTGGCTGCCGAATGTTGGAGAGAAAGAGAGAAAGAGAATGGTTTTTGGTTTACAATGAAGTGAAATGATAAAATGAGATATGAATGTGTATAATACAATATTGTTGTAAGATATTATGTAGATTTTAAGAGTGAGTCATCAAGATGTCGACAACCATATTACTTGTTGTGTTTATGTTCTCTTTTTTTTTTTTTTTTTTTTTTTTTTTTATGAGTAAGTATAATGTAGATATAATTTAATTAAGATAGTTAGTAACTTGTAAGCTTATTTAAGCATTTAGGGTAGCGTTAGCAAATAATAAATTTTAACGGGTATAAAATATATTGAGGTCATAAAAATTATAAATATACATTTCTTGCAAAGTTTGAGTGAATAAATAATAATCGTGTAATATTTAAGAAAAACGTCGTAATTATATAAATACAACAATTTAGTCACAAAATAAATTTAAAACACTAGGTAAACTCATAATATTATTTTATAAACTTAATATGAATATAAAAATATATTGGAATAATTTTTGGAAGTAATGGATCAATTGTTCAAAATAATTAATTACGCGATAACGTTTATTTAATATGAAAATTATACGTTTAATGTAAAATGCAAAACCATGCATGAACTAATATGATGAAAATGATGTTAATGAAATGTAGACTAAACTTAGTCTATATGAAATGACCTCGATGATATGATCATGAATTCACAGCTAAACCATTACGGTTACGTGAATTTGATACTCGTAAACCTAGTTTACGATAAATGATGAAATAGTGAAACTTGAGAAATGACCTAAAATTGCGAGTTGTCACATTCGCCCAACCAAAAAGGAATTCAGTCCCTGAATTCAGTTCGTGATAGTCTATCGAATTTTTGAGTTTGTGATGAATAACGAGGAGAGAAGACATGGAGAAGTGTCGTTACGGTTATTGATGATTGAGAGTGTATAAAACATCATAGTAGAGAAAATATTGGATGAATCTCCCATGAGTAACACTTTGACTTGGAATATGTGAAAATTTTGCTTGCACTAAGATTTATAAATAACTGCTCCCAACATAACACGATCCCTCCAGAATTAGACATAGTTAGCTAGGCTATGTATAATTAAGGAACGATAATGTGACGTTCGGTTTAGTTGTTATAACTCTCGATGTTTACATAGATTTAAACCGTGTCGATAAACTGGTCGTTAAAGAAAAAGGAAGTAAAATTCTCGTAAGTTATAACAAATCGAAAAGAAAATAAAGTACGATAGATGAGAATATTTTACAACAAGAGGTTTATCAAAAAGTAAGACATCTTAAGTTATAAAGATTCGGATACGATGGAAGACATAAAGTTAGTACGACATAGTACATAAGGAAAATGAGATTGTTAGTTTCTAAACTTCTTCAGTCTTCCGCGTTGTTGAAATCCTGACGAGTTTCACCTCCTTCTAACATGTATGCTTTCCCAAGAGCACCTTCACCTTGTTGACCTTGGTTTTGAGGACATTGGTTCCGATAGTGTCCTTGCTCTCCACATCCGAAGCATGTGACTACGGCTTTACCTCTACAATCCCTGGCTAGGTGTCCCAATTTTTGGCACTCGTGGCACTTGGCAGGGCAAGGACCCGAGTGATGAAACTTACATCGATTACATAATGGGTGGGTTCCAGCATAACCTCTGCCTTCTATTGGTGCAGCGACATAAACCATTGCAGCTTCTTGCCTTCTATTTTGTTGTTGATGATGGTTAGTGTTACGGTTTTAGTTGCTGTTGTTATAACCTCCCTGGTCATTTTCCCATTTTCTTTTGTTGTTGTTGATTTGGTTATCGTCGTTGTTGTTGTTGTTTTGGTTATTGTTGTAGTTGATGTGGTTGTTGGTATTGTTGTTGTTTCGGTTGATGTTTGCGATTTTGCCTCTCTTTACTACCTGAGCCATGAGCTTTTGCGACACTCGAATGGACTCCTCAATCGTTTGTGGATCAAATGAAATCACATCTCCTTGAATAACTTCGGGAAGTCCCCCGATGAAAGCCTCCAGTAGCTTCTCGTTATCCGAAACCATAGATGGGCATAACGCTGCTAATTCTTGGAACCTCCGAACGTAAGCATCAATATCATACCCAATAGTTACCAACTCGTAGAATTCGGTCTCCAACTTTTTCACCTCCGTACGCGGACAATACTTTCTTGTTAGCAAACTCTTGAATTGCACCCAGGTGATCCTGTACGCATTTTCCATTCCCATCGGCTGAGCATATGAATTCCACCACGACATTGCCCCATCCAGTAGTGTACTCGTAGCAAACTTAACCTTGCTATCCTCCGGGCAATTACATAACAAAAATACAGACTCCATTTTCTTGAACCATCGAACCATGGCAGTTGCCCCTTCAGTACCCTTGAACTTAGTGGGATCTCCACTTTTGAAATCCTTATACGAACAACTTCTAACCCCGGACCCTCCTGCATTACCTGCAGCAGCAGCAAGTCTAGCGGCCTCGGCAGTTGCCGCAGCCACCACCGATGCTCTCTCTTTCCTTAGTGCCTCGGCTATACTATCCTCTATATACCTTTGGATAGCAGCTGGTGTCATTTCTGGTGCAGCTTTCTTCGGTGCCATAACTCTTCAAAATAAGAGGAAAGGTGAGACGTAGAAAAGTCCTATGTTAAGAATAAGCGCTCTAAAGAGATGTGATGTGAGGTGATAAGTTTGAGGTTACTTTTCAAAATGATCGACGAGTTCCCAAAGGATGAGTTATGAGATGTTATAAGTGCTTCAAATGTATGATGGTTTAATGACTTAATGTATGAATAACGTGTAACTCGACATGTTAGTGGTGAAACAAAGGAGTGAAAGTGACTTCGCCCTACTTAAAGGTTTATCTCGGCATTCGACGTTATCGATGATGAATCAGCTGATATTAAAAATTACGATAGGGAATGACAAAGCATTCTCCATATTAGAGTATGAAGAAAGGATAATGGAATGGGTATTTGAAGGCATCCATGTGACAATCGTTTTGAAATGAAAGTAAACAACTCAAAAAATGTACGTATAAACCACATGTAAAGTGAACATGCACTTATGATGAAATGATGAGATGCTATGATGATGTAGTTATAGTCTAGGGTCAATGATGCAACCTAGTTCTCTATAACTGAAGCTTTGATACCAATCTGTCACACCCCCAAATTACTTGTTTTGCAGCGGAATGGAATTCCTGGGGATTGACTGTCATAGCATCACAATCACAGTTATATTGAACGACCTAAAGTGTCGTTTGGAAAATACATCGCTTGAATTAATAAAAACATTCAGAGTTACAAAGATAGGTCCCAAATGAAAGTTACTATGTGCGGAAAATAAGTTTGTTATAAGTCAAACGATGTTTTTAAAGTTCATAAAACCCAAGTGAGACGCGTCGTCACCACGACTCTATGATATGTCCACATGCATGCCATGAAGTGAATGCCTTAGATACCTGAGATAAAACATGCTAAAAAGTGTCAACACAATGGTTGAGTGAGTTCATAGAGTTTAAGTTGGAATGTAAAGCCTTTCGAAATCGTTTATGCAGCAAAGGCATTGTAAATCCACTCAGTTCCAAGTTCCGCCCATACAAAACTTGCAACCTGTGTGTTCACAACCCACTGCCAAAATATGTATAGTTTATGTTCAAGCACATGATGTCAAATGAATTCACATAATAGTGCATGACTTTATGTATAAATAGTTACTTGATATAACACATAATTTGTACGGTTTCAAATTGTTCCAAGACCATTAGTTCAGGATTGTACCAAGACCATTAGACCATGATTGTACCAAGTCCGTTAGTTCATGACTATACCAAGACCATTAGACCATGATTGTACCAAGTCCGTTAGTACATGACTATACCAAGTCCGTTAGTTCATGAGTATACCAAGTCCGTTAGTTCAACATTATCCAAGTCCGTTAGATCGTGATCATACCAAGTCAGTTAGCTCAATGATTCATGATATAGAAATTCTAAGTATGGCGATACTGTTACTTCGTATGACTAACATTCAGTTCAGATAAACATATAGTTTGCAAATAATCATGTTTGCCATAAAAGTTGTTGAGCATGTATCTCCCCCAAAGAGTTTAATAAAAGTATTAAAACAAGAAAAGTGGGGCTAGGACTCACTTGGACAATGATGCGATGGCAAAAGCGAGTACACCAAAATGTAGCGTGAATCTCGAAACTGACCTATTATGAATGATATGATATGTAATAAGTCATGATGTAATGTTATGCATGCAATTCGAATGACATTTATACCACTTATGAATTTTTGAAAACAATACTTCTCGTCGAAAATATAATCTTTTAACGTCTTGACCATTTTCAAATTACTTCACATGTATTTAAGTTGAAATGATATCCGACGATAATCATTTAGTGATTTATTGTAAAATTGTAACTTTTCGTCGTAAAATAATGTCATTTGACATTTCATGAAAATGGATAAGTGGCCTTGAAAAGCTAGTCGTAAAATGGTGCACTTCGAGTGTTAGGAAACGAACTCAACGGTTTTGGAATGCTTGTATCATTATCTCAAAGTTTTAGCATTTAAGTTTTCATCCTAGAGGTCTCGTACATAAAGAAAATTAGAGGTTAAGTATGGTACTTGTGTGTTTAAGAGTGGTTTTCGGCAAACTTTGAGCGACCTTATTTTAATCATTACAACTCCGCTTGACGAACGGTTGGACATTTTGGAAAATATGGTTGGCGAACTTACTTTTACTAGAAGACATCTTTTTATAATAAGTACTACGTCCATGTTAAAAACGACCCTCAACATAGTCCCTAGTTGCCGAAGTATATGTTTAATAGAAAATATATTAATGTTGCTAATAGAATAAAGTTACGGCAACTTTTGTTTATCGCGTGTAATTTGCTCGTTACAAGTCCGTTTTAATCCGTTCAAGCGGCCACGGTTTCGTTTTAAAGTATATTTTCTAAATATCTAGGCCAAATATTTTTGTCTACTGTCGGATTTTCCAGAATTTAATTTTAAGGACAGACCCTTTTCAAAACGTGTCGAAATGAGTTTTTCTCGCGCCAAACCTATTCTAACCCATTCAAAACAACTCCGAAGCTATTCTAATCCTACCATACACCTTCTTAGGGTGTCATGGGTTCCTAGACATCACCAAAAATAATATATAACGAGTAATTATAGGATGGATTATATATATTTAACTCATAAAAACCTTAAAAATGGTATAAACATCATGAGACTTGCATGTTTCTCAAATAAAATGATATGACCATAAAAATGAATATGAAATAAAAATATGAATATGAATGCTTACTAGTGATATGATGAGGTTTATGGACAAAAGGTTTTTCCTAATCACTTGAGGTTTGTATTACAAAACCTTTGCAACAAATGATACTAGTGTATAATTAAACTTGTCTATTAAAATTTTGAAGCTTCCTCTTCTTGGTCTTGTGGCTGCCGAATGTTGGAGAGAAAGAGAGAAAGAGAATGGTTTTTGGTTTACAATGAAGTGAAATGATAAAATGAGATATGAATGTGTATAATACAATATTGTTGTAAGATATTATGTAGATTTTAAGAGTGAGTCATCAAGATGTCGACAACCATATTACTTGTTGTGTTTATGTTTTCTTTTTTTTTTTTTTTTTTTTTTTTTTTTTTTTTATGAGTAAGTATAATGTAGATATAATTTAATTAAGATAGTTAGTAACTTGTAAGCTTATTTAAGCATTTTGGGCAGCGTTAGCAAATAATAAATTTTAACGGGTATAAAATATATTGAGGTCATAAAAATTATAAATATACATTTCTTGCAAAGTTTGAGTGAATAAATATTAATCGTGTAATATTTAAGAAAAACGTCGTAATTATATAAATACAACAATTTAGTCACAAAATAAATTTAAAACACTAGGTAAACTCATAATATTATTTTATAAACTTAATATGAATATAAAAATATATTGGAATAATTTTTGGAAGTAATGGATCAATTGTTCAAAATAATTAATTACGCGATAACGTTTATTTAATATGAAAATTATACGTTTAATGTAAAATGCAAAACCATGCATGAACTAATATGATGAAAATGATGTTAATGAAATGTAGACTAAACTTAGTCTATATGAAATGACCTCGATGATATGATCATGAATTCACAGCTAAACCATTACGGTTACGTGAATTTGATACTCGTAAACCTAGTTTACGATAAATGATGAAATAGTGAAACTTGAGAAATGACCTAAAATTGCGAGTTGTCACAACAGTCGGTTCTACATTTTCAGCTATATGTTAGAAGACTAAAAGACGAGTTGAATTTGATTATCAAAAGACTTCTTCTTATTCTGGGCATTTATTAAAAGATTGTCGGTTTAGGGGAGAGCACTAATTGGGGGAGATTGAAAGCCAGATTTAATCCCCAATTAGAGGTGCTCACATTCTTCTTCAGCAAGTTGATTCTTACAAAGATTAAATGTGGTATTCTCAAAAAGATTTCAAGTATTTGGGCTTATAATATGTTGCTGATTCTGAAGTGTCAAAACCAGCAAGGGGGAAGGAGATACACATCTAAACACAAAGCGAGTAAACTTGATGAACTTAATTCTTCTAAGTGATTGAAGATATCCTGGGAAGACAAATGTCATGACCGCAGAGAAACTCAAGGTTTTACTTATCATAGCTTTTAGTGTTATTATTCCAACTACATGGGGGAAGTGATGTATGAGAAAGTTTCTAAAGATAAAAGAGGTACACAAGTGTGTAATAATTTCGATGTTATCGCAATCATCAGGGGAGAGAGAATTGTGTACATTGGGGGCGCTCAGCTGTTTCACTTAAGTGCTTAATCAGTGATTCAGAGATATAATCACTTATTCCGGAGTTGACATCCGCAAAGATAGTCATCCGCAGAGATAATCAGTGATTCGGCCTGCTTCTTCAATGTTATCGGTTATTCTCTCTTTGGGCATTCAGGTACTTCGGTTTCTTGAGCTTCATACACTATCATCAGGGGAGAGAAAAGTATACATCGTGGTTATTCTTTGGCTATCGGACTTAATCTGCTACTTTGATGGTATAAGTTTCTCTGTCTTCGGGTATATGTGTATTTGGGTTCGTGAGCTCTAGTCTAAGAGACCGACTGCATCAATTCTTCTACTTGGGGGAATTGTTCTCTTAACACCTTTTGGAATGGATCGATTCAGACTTCAGTGGAAAAGGAATTTGAGAAGATTTATTCAAGCGTAGGATGATACGTTGTTGTTCTTCTTGTGTATGATATAACCCCGAACGAAGAATCACAAAGATCATTCTTAAAAGGAGCAGCAAGATCGATGATAATGGTGTGCTTCTGTGTGCACCTGGCTAAGGCAAGCTTGAAATAGAGCTTTGAATCTGCTCAACAAAAGGATTTACGGTTTGGGGGGAAGCTGCCAAAGTCTCACTTTCAGATGGTTCAATTTCTCTCAATTCAGGAGCCTCGAAAGCTTTGGTGGTGAATGTTTAAGAGATGATGACTTCTATCTTCTTCAACGGGGTTGTTCGATATCCTTATCTCGGTACTCGTATCATCATCTTCTTAATCTATATCATTTAAACTATCTTTCTAAATATTTATCAAAAACCAAATACAAAAATATAAAACCAACAAAAAGAAAATAGAAAATTATAAAACCAACAAAAACCCATAAAAATCAGAAAATTTGAAAAAAAAATACAAAAAATATGTTTTCTCAAGACATGTCTTCTGATATCGATAACATCTACGGTATTAGAAATGTCATTCAATAATGGCACGGGACCATAGATGAAGTTTGAGCAGGAGGTGTAAATATTCTTTTCCAAAACATGTCTCAAAATATGGCTTGCAGTTACTTCTGACTGTAACCCGTGCTTAAACTATGACTTGCTATTATTTCAGATAGCAACCCATTTTTCAAAATTCGTGCACTTATCCTAAAATCAAATTGAGGAAAGTATGTCGAAGGACTGCTGTTCCTACACAAATGTTTTTCCTTCTATAAATTCTTCAGAAAAATATTTGTTGTTTTCAAAAATGGTGGTTAATGAGTTTCTTGTAAATCAATCAGATTCAGAGTTTTCGTAAAAATCTAAAACTCAATCAATGACTTCAGCTTAGTTAATTTTTTTTTGAAATGAGTCATTGATTGAGGGGGAAGAATGTTTTCAAATTTATATCATCGGGCTTATCTAATTATCCTACGTGCTTAACTAAAAATGATATTTGCCTATGTCTAAGGACTAGGAATTTAGGATATGATTATTAGAATTAGATGATTAGAGTTTGATAAACACATAATTCCCATGCTTTACATGATCTGATTGATATGTTGAATTGACTTGTACTAGTCGATTGATGTTTGGGTGTTGTCGACCACCATATATCTGTTTGTGTTGACTAACGTATGCAGATAAAATGGATTATAAGAATGTTCCCGATCCGGATCCCACAAATGAAGATGATTGGATGCCGAAAGGAAAGGGAAACTATTTCTTGGGTCGACAACAGAAGAAACGGAGCTTAATTGGATCTCTATTAAGAGTTGGCATGATATATGCAACGTCAGAGGTCTTGCTGCATCAGCAGATGGTTTTCTTCATGCCCTACAACAACAACAACAAAAGCAGCTTAACCACTTAACATATTTTTGTGCAGGATAATAGTGATGATACCGTTTTTTAAAAACAATTTTTGAATAATATTGTTTTGAAAATGGAAAAATATTTGTTTGAAAATAAACTGAACTAAATTTTGGAAATCAACTGGACTTCATTTTTGAAAACTTAAGTCACTCAATCAACGACTACGTTCATTGATTGAGGGGGAGAGTGATTTCAAATTGAATAGTTTCAAACAATATTTCTTCATAAAAGTCCGTTTGTACTAAATAAGTGGTGATCTAAAGATTTAATGTTATGTCATGGTATGATTTTCTTTAAAACTCAAAGATCTTTCAAAATGAAATTTTTTCTGTTCTTGTTTGATTGTGAAATTGTTTTATTTTACTAAAAGATCTCTTTAAACTATCATACCTGACACTAACAATCTTTAATGTCTAAAATTGATCCTGATCAATCATTCAAAATTAAATCGTGCCACTTCTTTCCCCTAAAATTTTCTAAGTGATTTAAATCATTTGGGATCACAAATCTCAAATGGTTTGATATTTTTGATCGGGGGAGAGATCGTGATTTAAATCTCAAATCGGTTTAAAAAGGGTGACTGTTTCAATAGCACTCTTTCCTTCATGTGCCAAACGATTTCAAATACATAATGCACATGATTGAGAGGAGCATTTAATCAAAAACCAGAAGAGAATTTAAACCAGGCCACATTTTCTCTCACGTTTTCTAAACCTTATTAAATCACTTGGGATCCAAAATCTCAAAGGGTTTGATATTTTTTATCGGGGGAGAATTTGTGATTTAATTATGAAATCTGATAAAAGATGATCATTTGACTCAAAGTGCAGGCTGCTCTCCCATATGTGCTAAACATTTTTGAATCTTGAAGCACATATTGAAGGGGAGCATTTCAAAAGAAAATAAACTATCAAGGTACAAAGAATTCTATGTTTCAACATAAAGTACCTTGATTGATTTTCTAATGGTTTTCTGTATGGCAATGTGATCATGAAAGTACTTCAAAGAACTCTTTCCTCTATGTGATAAAATTATTTCAAATATCCTACACACATATTGAGGGGGAGAATTTACCAAAGAAATTCAAATGGCTTTTTCTAAGGGAATTGTGATCAAGAAATTGTTTCAAAGAACTCTTGCCTCCATGTGATAATCAATTTCAAAATCATACCCACATGTTGAGGGGGAGCATTTCTAAATGATCAAAAATAATTAAGGTACAAAATGCTTTTGATATTATATCACAAGTACCTTGATTGATTTTCCAAATGATTTTTCAATTGGTTTCAAGAAGAGAAATAACAATACCAAAAGACCGACCAATTTACTTTATGCATGGTGTTATAAGGATGGTTAGGTTAGGTATTCGTTCCCACGATCCCGCCAGAGCCAGAGGGATCTACCCAGGGACAATCCACTAGATAGTGTAGAAGTCCTTAGGTATGATGAAAAAAGGAGAAAAATGAGAATACGGGAAGAGTGCGGACTGAGACAGAGCTAGTACTGGAATAAACCCAACAAGGTTCTAGTAATGAAGTCTCGGTAAGCACTGAAGGGGTTGAAGAATGAAAAAGAAATGAATGTAAAAAGGGTGAAAAGAAATAGCCCTCCAGTAATTCAACCTTAGGGCAGAAACCGGGTTCAATACATATGCTACTGGTGGTTACTAAGGTAACACCGTTATTGAAGACAAGACGTCATGGACCCAGTGACGCACTTCACCTAACTTGTTAGGAATTAGAAATTCCAGGTATTAAAGAGTCGGTCACCTCAAGTATATGTAATCGTTAGAAAGCTCGTAGTCGTAGTTCTTTTAAGTTAAGTAGTATGTAGTTAAGTAACACCGTGGAGGACGGACGGGTCTTTACCCACTGTATGCCTGATCTACAGCCCGATGTGTGGCGATTTATGTAAGACTATAAATACTCTCTACCTCCCAAGGTAGAGAGTTGGAGCTCATAATAATATCTTTCACTTTCTCTCACTAAGTTCCCTAAACCTCTAACTTTCTCTCACTAGAATTCCATCTATATGCTACTTTGTGTTATGGTTTGATGTGTATGTGACAAGTTATATCTTACAATTGGTATCAGAGCCAGGTTAGATCATATCTTGCACATCTTTGGATTTCTAGTGGTTTTTAGGTGGTTTTTGAGTTTGAAAAAGTTTAGTGGTTTTTGCATCATTTGGTTGATTTCTTGTGTTAAAGTTTGAATTTTGTTAGTACTTTCATGTTTAGAATCATCACAAGTGTTTAGGTTTTCATTTGGTTAGCTTGAATCATCTTGGTTGGGTTGTTTTTGGATTGAAAAGTGATGTTTATAAGGTTTTTTCTGCTAGCGACTTAGCTCACGGTTTATTTTTCTTCATAGCGACTTGCTTCACAAAATTGTAGCGAGTTACAGTTTTAAACCTAGCGAGTTAGATCTAGCGAGTTAAAGTACAAGTAGTGGACTCTCCACTACGAGTAGCGACTTGGTGGTAGCGACTTGGTCTGTAGCGAGTTGCTCTTTAGCGACTTGTATCTCTAGCGACTTGTGTAGCGAATTGCTGCCAAAATTTGGCTAGCGACTTGGTCTGTAGCGAGTTACTACTTAGCGACTTGCTTTTTGTCTAGTGACTTGGGACTTTAGCGACTTAGGGGTGTAGCGAATTAAGGGTTAGCGATTTAGTGGTTTATCTTCTAGCGACTTGAGTGATTGTTTACGGTTTTCTCTTGATTTAGTAAAATCCCGTGAAAGAATCTATTTCCCGGTTTAATCATAGAGTTATAAAATCCCGTATAATCTGTTAACATGTCTACCAACGTCCCTACTGTCATCTCCACTGTTGCCGAGGATGTACAAGCAGCTGGCTCAGACACTCGTCCCCCCATGCTTGACAGAACTGACTACGATTCTTGGGCTCAACGAATCAGATTGTATTGCCTTGGAAAGGAAAATGGTGTCAACATTCTCAAATCCATTGATGAAGGACCATATCGAGTTGAGACAACTAGAGACATACTTGATACTAATGCAGATGGTACTCCTGTTTACGGAATGGACAGACCTAAGATGTATGATGAGCTTGATGATAAGGATAAAAAGAGATTTGATGCAGATATCAGGGCTTCAAACATTGTTCTTCAAGGTCTTCCTAAAGACATCTACAAGCTGATCAATCATAACACTGATGCTAAGGCAGTTTGGGATAATGTTAAGATGCTTCTCTCAGGTTCAGAATTGACTATGGAAGACAGAGAATCCCAACTCTATGACGAATTTGAGCACTTCAAGATGAAACTAGATGAGAATGTCTATGAGTACTATGTGAGATTTCATAAGTTAGTTAATGACATGAGGAACATCAGAATGACTATGCCTAACATTCAGTTGAACTCAAAATTTGTGAACAACATGAATCCCGAATGGCACAAGTTTGTTACCGCTGTGAAGCTCACTAAAGGATTGAAGAATACAAACTATGAGCAACTCTATGCCTTCCTCCTTCAGAATGAGAGACATGCTATGTTTGAAAAATTAATTCTCAATCAGTTCAAAACCAACCAGGGAGAGACAAGCTCGTCTAATGACTCTACAGCTTTCTACTCAAACATCGGAATCACAACCAAAGCATCACAAGTCATACCCTTGGGTAATGGTAATCACAAACTCATTCCTGATCCTATGTACAAACAAGCTGATGCTGATGCTCACGTGGGTAGCTTCATCAATCAACTAGCTCTTCTCATTAGTCAAAACATGAATACTCTCCCACAAACCAACAACAACCTCAGAACTGCATCTAACCCACACAATCAAGCCACTGTTAAAGATGGAAGGATCGTGGTGCAACCAGTTCAGGAAAGACAGTATGATCAGGGACGAGGTGGAGCTGGGAGAGGTTATGTTGGCAACCAGAATCGAGGAAGGAATGGTAACCAAGGTCAAGCTAAGCCCATCAAATGTTACAACTGTGGTGGTGAGGGACATATTGCAAGGAACTGCACATCTCCAAAGCGTCCACAGAATGCTGATTACTTCAGAGATAAGATGCTGCTGGCACAAGCTCAGGACAATGGAGCTGCTTTGAATGAAGAGGAATTGCTATTTCTTGCTGAGGGCAATGCCAAGACCTATGATGCAGATGTGGATGAGCAGCCTATTCAGGAGATAGGTCACAATCATCAGAATGCCTTTCAAGTCGCTGACTGTGATGCATACGACTCTGATGTAGATGATGGACCTACTGCACACACAATTTTTATGGCTAGCATTTCTCCAATGGTCTCTCCCAAGGTCTCTTCTTCACCACAAGCTGGCCCATCCAAGGACAAACTCATCTCAGAGGTATTAAAACTATATGATGATGCTGATGTGCAACAGATGCATGACAAAGTACAACCAACTGAAACAATTAAATCAAATGTTGAAAATATGGGTAATAACAATATTGTCCCATACGATCAATACGTGAAACAAAGTGAAAGTGAAGTTGTACCAAGTGATGCATCTTCTGCAGTCAACAATGACTATGTCTTTGATGAATACACTGCATGTGCTCCTGATGATTCCGTAATTTCTGAACTAAATGCCTATAAGGAACGTGTTGCTATTTATGAACAACGTGCAAAATTTGAGTTGACCACTCGTGAGCAGGAAATGGATGACCAAGTGAGTACAGTAATTAGAAAAAGTAAGTTTAGAGAAGAAGTATTGAAACAAGAATTACATTCCTTGCAAGAAAAACTTTCTAAAACAGCTAAGCAAAAACAAGAACTTCAAGAAAATGTGAAAATGCTTAAGCAAGAATTTAATGCAAAGGAATCAAAACTCTTGAGAGATTTTTCTAATCTGAAAACTTTGAAAAACAAACTTGAAAACAAGTTGTACATGCAAGGAAACACCATTCAGACTGCTCACATGATCACTAAGCATAGAGTTCTAAGCGATAAGCATAGTGTTCCCATCATAGATAAACCCAACCCTGAGTATGGAAAGATAGCAAAAGCAGCTCAAAGTGTTATCTATGATGGAAATGAGATTCTTAAACCTAGACAAAAACCTAGTTGCTTTGAGTGTACTGAGGATGACAAGAAATTAGATGAAGTCACTAGGGAGAAGATGAATAAGAAACTAAATGATCCTAAATGCAAAGAGAAGAAAGTAATTATCACTCCCCATGACTACAAGAAGGAAAACTGGATTTCCTTGAACAAGTTTAAGACTCAGACATTGTTGACTCCCGAACAACTCTTCTGGAAAATGGATTTAGATAAGTAGAAAGCTGAAAATATTGTAGAAACAAACCCTCCCCTTTGGAAAATGCCTAGAGCAACTGTGTATCCTCCTAACACACCAATGCATCTTGTTCCTAGAACAATTGCCACTAAAAACAAGACCTTAATTAGCCAATACGTTATTTTTCAACTATTTGTTGATTTTGAGAAAACTTGCAAGAAAAGGATCACACCCACTGGCATAACTGAAGGAGAAAGGGGTTTTGAACAAATGAAAGAATGTTATTTAACTGAGGTCATGCCTTTCTTTAAACTTCTAAAAGATCACTTTGAGAGTCTTAAAAAGGGGGTAGAAACTGATATTAAGGGTATGGAAAAGGAATTTGATGCAATGGTTGTTGAAGTTAGTGACTATGAGCGTGCACTGAAATATAATGAGATTGAAAGAAACAACTTGCATACATTAAATGAGAATCTTATTACTGAATGTGTTGCTCAAGATGTGTTTTTCACTGCTTCAAATTGCTCTATTAATGTTTCCAAATTTCATGAACTATCTGTGGCCCTGAAAGTCTCCCATGATCGTGTCATTGAGCTTGAAAAAACTAATTCTAAACTAAACGAGAAAATTGAACTGGATGATCACGACAATTTCGTTAAGCATTTTTCTAAACTAGAAGTTGAGCATTTTAATTTACAACTAAAATATCAACATCTTAAAGAAAATGTCAAAACCTCAAATGTCAAGACATCTTCAGATGCTCCAGAGTTTGATGCAGTTTTTCAAATTAACAAACGTGATGAACAGATTCAAGCTCAGTGCAACACGATCAGAAAGTTGAAAGCTCAAATCTCTCAATTAAAGGGTCAAACGAACAATATGACAGGCTCCCAAATGCCTCCTCCTTTAGATTCTCAGAATTCTCAAACGTTTCATCTTCAAAACCTAGTAAATGCTTTACAAAAGGATCTGGAAGAAAATGAAAAGGTTAAACGTCATTTCAATGAGTTATTTGAATCAATTAAAGTCACCCGTAACAATAACAACGAACAAATAGCTTCATTGCAAAAAGAAATTGAGAATCTGAAGAGTCAGGTTAAAGGGAAAATGCCAATGACCAATGGGGAAAATGGTGTATCAAAGGTTCACTCTTGTAATAAATATGCTTTGTCTGTGACATATGTCCCTCCTCATCTAAGAAACAACAATCTTGCTATTCAAACATACCTCTCATCCCTTAAGGATTGCCTAGAATGTCTGCGTGAGATTGTTGAAGAGGATAAGTTAGAGAAACCTCATGATAATGCAATTGGACATGCATGCCTATATGCCAAACGATCTCAAGAAATCTTAGAATGCTTGATCACAATATGCCCAAAGTCATTAGGTGAGAGAGTTAATCCTTTGATTCCATGCTCGATGCCTAAGGCCAAGCATGATATGCACTCGATTCCCAATGTTTTGAATATGAACCGTAGTGTGCCTTTAAGGGGTTCAGATTCTAGATCTGTCAATGCTAAGAAAGAGAACTCTAGTGTGCCTTCTAGGAGTACAAATCTCAGTACCTCTAGTGTTAAGAATGTGAACCGTAGTGCACCTGCATGTAGTTCAGATCCCAGCACATCTAAACAGGTGGTGCAAAGAGTAGTAAAACAAACTAATGTTCCCATTCCCTCTACAGGAGTAATCAGTGACATTAAAGGGAGCAGGTCAAAGTCTCAAGACAATACAAGGAATGATAGGACCTCGCAAGCTAAGAATGTGCACTGGAAAAGAGTAGAAGAACAATCTAGGAACTTTAAGTTTGAATCGAATAAAACGAATCGTGTTGATTCTAGTATTAGCCATAGGCGTACTGTAATTAATTCGAATTCTGATACTATTTGCAAACCTTGTACTGATGTCTGCTTGAATTCTGTTTCTAATCATGAATGTGGTGTTACTGTTCTGCCTAATAATGTTAATTGTCCAGTTAATATTGTTAATGCTAAAATTCTTGCTAAGAAGGCTAAAAGGCAAAAACGAAAGAAAGTTAGAAAACAGTGGAAACCCACAGGAAGAACATTCAGTAAAATAGGCTTTTATTGGACACCTGTTGGTCTTAAGACTAATCAGATAATGCCCACTAGAAAATGGATGCCTACTGGTAGAACTATTCCCTTAAGAAGTGATCACACTATGAACAGAGCTAATACTGACACTAGTACTGCATCTATTCACAACGATTCCATTGCATCACTTTCTGATATGAATGCTTCTATTTCTGATGTGGGTGTTCCAAACATTGTTACTAACCAAATGGAACCCATTCTTGCATGGGGATCCCAATTATCCAGTTATCCATTCTTGTCTGTGTTCAACTGCAGATCGTTCAAATCGTTCTGTGGTACCTGGACTCAGGCTGTTCCAAGCATATGACTGGAGACCGGTCGCGGCTCAGGAACTTCGTGAGCAAATTCATCGGGACTGTTAGATTTGGTAATGATCATTTCGGTGCTATCATGGGTTATGGAGATTATGTAGTTGGTGATAGTGTCATCTCTAGAGTTTACTATGTAGAAGGTTTGGGTCATAATCTGTTCTCTGTTGGTCATTTCTGTGATTCTGATCTAGAAGTTGCCTTCAGAAAACATACCTGCTTTGTTAGAGATCTTAATGGTAAGGAACTGCTAAAAGGAACTCGTGGGTCAAATCTTTACACCATCTCTATCGATGACATGATGAGGGCTTCTCCAATCTGCTTGCTATCAAAGGCTTCTAAAACAAAGTCATGGTTATGGCATCGTCGTCTCAATCACTTGAACTTCGGCACCATCAACGATCTTTCCAGAAAAGACTTAGTTGTAGGTTTACCTAGACTAAAGTATGAAAAGGATCATCTTTGTTCAGCATGTCAATTGGGAAAAAGCAAGAAGTATGCCCATAAACCCAAACCTACTAACTCTGTCACAGAAGTTCTTCATATGATTCATATGGATTTATGTGGACCTATGAGGGTGCAGAATATCTTTGGGAAGAAATATGTGCTAGTTGTGGTTGATGATTACTCTAGATTCACCTGGGTCAAGTTCTTAAGGACAAAGGATGAAACTCCTGATATCATCATCAAACTCATCAAACAGCTGCAGGTTCGACTAAACAAAACTGTCAGAATTATCAGAACAGACAATGGGACTGAGTTTGTCAACAAACAACTTAGTGAATTCTATGAAAGCGTTGGAATCAGCCATCAAAGAAGTGTTCCACGAACCCCTCAACAGAACGGTGTAGTTGAAAGACGAAATCGTACTCTTGTTGAAGCCGCTAGAACAATGCTGATCTACTCAAAGGTTCCAATGTTTCTCTGGGCTGAAGCAATTGCCACTGCATGCTACACACAAAATCGTTCCCTGATTCACACTATTCATGGAAAAACTCCATATGAACTTGTCCACAACAGAAAACCTAATCTATCCTTCCTTCGTGTGTTTGGTGCATTATGCTATCCAACTAATGAGGGTCAAGACTTAGGCAAACTTAGAGCTAAAGCTGACATTGGAGTATTTGTAGGATATGCATCAAACAAAAAGGGATACCGAATCTACAACAAAAGAACCCGAAATATCATGGAAACAATTCACGTTACGTTTGATGAGCTGACCGGTCAAATGGCTCCTGGACACTACAGCTCAGGACCCGCACTTCAAAACAGTCCCATTGGTTCATCCCTTGTTCCAAACTCCTCTCAAGAAACTCCATATGTACCTCCATCTGAAGATGATGTAAAGAAATTGTTTGATCCTATGTTTGATGAACTGTATGATTCAATTACTAATGAGGTGCTGATTCCTACAACAGAGGATGATCATATTCCAGTGAATGAAGTTAATCCCTCAGTCTCAATATCTTTAAGTCAAGAAGCACCAGCTGCTGATCCTTCAGTCTCATCAACAAATCATCATTCTTCAAATGTACATCATGGAAATGTTTCTGGCATCAATGATGAAGTTAATCCCTTTGCCACTCCTGAAGATGCTCCATTTGAAAACATATTTGCTACTCCTGAATCATCATCTGAACCACCTTCTTCAGGAGACATCGACTCTGCTACCTCAGTTCCTCAACAACTGCCACATGAACACCTCAGAAAATGGACTCACGATCATCCATTAGACAACATCATTGGAAATCCCTCTCGTCCTGTATCAACCCGGAAACAACTTGCAACCGATGCCTTATGGTGTTTCTTCAACTCCGTACTATCTAAGATCGAACCAAAAGATGTTAAAACCGCCATGAATGAAGACAGCTGGTTCAATGCCATGCAAGATGAAATTCATGAGTTTGATCGTATTGATGTATGGGAGTTAGTACCTACTCCAGACTGTGCTATGATTATAGCTCTCAAATGGATCTTCAAAGTAAAACTTGATGAGCATGGTGATGTGTTGAAGAACAAGGCTCGATTAGTTGCTAAAGGATATCGTCAAGAGGAGGGTATAGACTTTGAAGAATCTTTTGCTCCAGTTGCTCGAATCGAGGCAATTAGAATCTTTCTGGCTAATGCTGCTAGCAAGAACATGGTAGTCTATCAGATGGATGTGAAGACGGCATTTCTGAACGGAGATCTTAAAGAAGTCGTCTACGTCAGCCAACCTGAAGGATTTGTGAATCAAGAGCATCCTACTCACGTTTATCGTTTGAAGAAGGCTCTTTACGGTTTAAAGCAAGCTCCAAGGGCATGGTATGATACACTGTCAAAGTTTCTTCTATCAACCGGATTCATCAAAGGAGCAGTTGATCCTACATTGTTCACCAGGAAGTCAGGCAAACACTTAATTCATGTTCAAATTTATGTTGATGATATTATTTTTGCCTCGACAGACCCAATGGAATGTGATCGGTTTTCAAATGAAATGAGTTCAAAATTTCAAATGTCAATGATGGGACAAATGTCATTTTTCTTGGGATTACAAATTTCACAAAGTCCCGGAGGCATTTTCATAAATAAATCTAAATATGCAACAAAGATTTTAAAGAAATTTGGATTTGATTCATGTGACCCTGTTGACACCCCCATGATTGACCGAACCAAACTAGATGAGGAACTCTCAGGGATCATGATTGACCAAACGAAATATCGGAGTATGATTGGATCCCTGATGTATCTCACTGCTAGTAGACCAGACATCTTGTTCGCTGTTTGCATGTGTGCTAGATACCAGGCTAAGCCTACTAAAAAGCACCTTGAAGCAGTTAAACGGGTCTTTCGGTATCTCCAAGGAACCATCAATATGGGTCTTTGGTACCCGAAGGACACCGGTATGTCACTAACGGCCTATGCAGATGCTGATCATGCAGGTTGTCAAGATACACGTCGAAGTATGTCAGGAGGTGCTCAGTTTTTGGGTGATAAGCTTGTGAGCTGGTCTTCAAAGAAACAAATGAGTACTTCTATTTCCTCTACAGAGGCTGAATACATAGCCATGTCATCTTGTTGTGCTCAAATCTTATGGATGAGATCTCAATTATCTGACTATGGCTTTGAATTCAACAAAATCCCTCTGTACTATGATAATAAAAGTGCTATTGCTCTCTCATTCAACAACGTTCAACACTCAAGGGCAAAGCATATCGACATTCGACATTATTTCATCAGGGAACAAGTGGAAAAAGGTGTGGTGGAACTATATTTTGTGAGGTCTGAATATCAGTTAGCAGACATCTTCACCAAAGCTCTTCCAAGAGAACGTTTTCAGTTTATTCTTCCACGACTTGGCTTGAAAAGCCTTCAACCAGAAACTCTCAAACGTCTTCAGGAGGAAGACGAGGAGTAAAGGTCTATCTTCATCTATCTCTTGTATATATCTATTCGAAAAACAAAATAGAAAAATATAAAACTTTCAAAATCCATAAAAATTTGAAAAATTCGAAAAATCTTCAAAAAATATTGTCATTTTGTCATGTTTCTCTCGATTCGATAATATCTACGGTCTTGATGTTGTCATTCAAAGAATGACACGGGACTTTAGATGTTGTTCGAATTTTTATATAAAAAAAAAAAAAAAAAAAAAAAAAAAAAATCAAAAAAAAAAATTTTTGGGAGAAAGAGAAACAGTGGTTTATTGTCATTTTCAGGCAATAACCCGGTTTTAAAAGAAAGAACAGAGCCATGTTTTATCATGTTTTCAAAATTCCATGCTCTGATTCTAAAAACATTTATCTGCTGAAAACTAAATGCTTTGAAAAATAACTCGATCTCTATTTTTGATAATCATCAGGACTTATTTGTCAAAATCTCTATCTCTCAATCAACAACCTATGTCATTGATTGAGGGGGAGAATGATTTCAATTAAATTAAAAAGTTATTTGGCATTAAATTGTTTTCAAAAGATGTACATGCATGTTTTATCAATGGAGTTTAAAGTCTTAAAATCCGATCCTTATCAGTTCAAACGCTTTCACAATCAAGTCACAATTCTCCTTAAAAGTTTTCAAAATCAATTTAAATCTATAAGAGATCACAAATCTCAAATGATTTGATAATTGTAATCGGGAGAGAATGTGTGATTTAAATTGGATTTAAACTGATAATTCGGTAAATGGTTTTATAAGAATGTACATGTTGTCCTTACCACATGTGACAAACGATTTCAAATTTTCAATGCACATGTTGAGGGGGAGCATCAATCTTAAACCTTTGATTTGAAACGTGATCATTCATCCCAATGTGCAGGTTCCCTCTAGTATGTGCAAAACTCTTTTCAAACCTCGAGGCACATATTGAGGGGGAGCAAATTTATGGAAACCTCATCCTTCCCGGAAATGCTATATCTACTTGATTTGATGTGGGAAGTGATGTTGATATCTTTTAGAAAATGGTAATCAAAGAAGTTAATTCTTTCTCTTGCCTCCGTGTGCAAAACATTTTCAAATGCTTGATGCACATGTTGAGGGGGAGTTCTCGTTCTAAAAATATCAAAAACAATTCAGGTACAAAATGCTTTGATAATATATCACAAGTATCTGAATTGTTTTTCAAATGGTTTTCAATTGGTTCCAATGGCAGATGAACAATACCAAATAGACCGACCAACTCTACTTTATGTACGGAGATATAAGGATGATAAGGTTAGGTATGTGTTCCCATGATCCGCCAGAACCGGAGGGATCTACCCAGGGATAATCCACTAGTTAGTGTAGAAGTCCTTAGGTATGATGATAAAAGGAGAAAAATGAGATATGGGAAGAGTGCGGACTAAGACTGAGCTAGTACTGGAATAAACCCAACAAGGTTCTAGTTATGAAGTCTCGGTAAGCACTGAAGGGGTTGAAGAATTAAAAAGAATTGAATGAGAATAGGGTGAAAACAAATAGCCCTCCATTTATTCAACCTTAGGGCAGATACCGGGTTCACTTCATATGCTACTGATGATAACATTGGTATTGAAGACAAAGACGTCATGGACCCAGTGACGCACTGCACTTCAACTTTCCAAACCACTCAAGTTCCTCTTAAAAGGACTTGTTTCATTCTCACGGGGAACCGACATTATCTATCGACTTTCTCTTAGAGATGGTTGATATTGAAGAAGGAGACCCTCTCCCTAGTCTCCGGCACAGGATCCAAATATGCACAAATTGAGTCTAGAGCCACGAGATCATCAATAAATCTCATTAGGACACTTTCAATGAAGACTCTCTGTTTCACACAATGTGGAAAGAGAGAATATATCTTGAGTCCTACGCATTATCCTTGTGATATTGCCAGAACATCTGAGTGATGTGTTAACATATTCACAATGAAGATGGAAAGCCTTCTGGAGCCAACATCAAACAAGCTCCTGGTAGGTGGCATGTGAGATCTATTATATGGATCAATCATGTGACAACTGAACAGAAACAATGGGGCGATTCAATCTCTTGAATCAATCCTGGTTCAGGTTATGGATTGACGGATACCTATGAAAAACCGGTCTTTGTGCTTAACAACTCTTTTCTTTAGCACATCGACCGTGTACTCATTGTTCAAACCAAAAGGTATTTTTATGATTGATAATGGATTTTCAATAAAACCTTCGTTGTATTGCAAAAACAATTTCTATTGAGCAATACACGATTGTTTTTCAAATCTTTTTAACTCAATCAGTGGACTTAAAATTCGCTGGTTCACTCACTCCGTGTTGTCTTCTTTGAGACGTTCCGGTTTGAGAACAGCTAGAACAGCTGCGAAACCCTGTGAAGGAAATTCTTCGGAATTTTACCTGATCACAGGCAGTACATGTACTGATCAACGGGGAACCGTGGGCCGTGTACCTCAATTCAACGAAAGTGATCAAAGACACTTTCGTGCGATTTATTGCTAATTGTTGTATGCAGGTACACCCGACGTTTGCAGCTGATCAGAATGAAGCGGTCAATCCATAGCCGCATGCTCACTTAACACATTCAACTCAAAGAAATCATGATTAGTGCATCAATGACTCTGATATTTTCACTCCATGCTTCTGCTATGCTGCTGCCAATATCATGAATCAACTAAAGCTTCCGCTACTCTGATGAGAAGATTTCATGATCCAGAATGTGAGCATGTCGGTCCTAAAGTCACAACACCACAAAGGATGTCTTAGAGATTTTTGATAGCTGATGATCTCAAAAGATGGCTCAAAATTATTATCACGTGGATCAGTAAAAGACCTCCACTTGGAGTATCCAAACATGCAATGTGAAGAATCAATGACTACGAGCTTAGAAGCAAAGGACTACATCAAGAATGCAAGAACAATTTTTTTTGTAATATCTATTTGTATTCAATGTAATTTTGGTACATGATTGAGGTGACCTCCCTTAGAGGGAGATTGTTAGGAATTAGAAATTCCAGGTATTAAAGAGTCGGTCACCTCAAGTATATGTAATCGTTAGAAAGCTCGTAGTCATAGTTCTTTTAAGTTAAGTAGTATGTAGTTAAGTAACACCGTGGAGGACGGACGGGTCTTTACCCACTGTATGCCTGATCCACAGCCCGATGTGTGGCGATTTATGTAAGACTATAAATACTCTCTACCTCCCAAGGTAGAGAGTTGGAGCTCATAATAATATCTTTCACTTTCTCTCACTAAGTTCCCTAAACCTCTAACTTTCTCTCACTAGAATTCCATCTATATGCTACTTTGTGTTATGGTTTGATGTGTATGTGACAAGTTATATATTACATAACTTCCCAAGCTACTCAAGTTCCTCTTAAAATGGCTTGTTTCATTCTCACGGGGAACCTACATAATCTATCGACTTTCTCTTAGAGATTGTTGATATTGAAGAAGGAGACCCTCTCCCTAGTCTCCGGCATAGAAAAACAAATGTGCACAATTGAGTCTAGAGCCAAGAGATCATCCATAATATCTCATTAGGGCACAAAATTAATGAAGACTTACTGTTTCACACAATGTGGAAAGTAAGTATATATTAAGAGTCCTACGCATTATCCTTGTGGTATTGCCAGAACATCCGAGTGATATGTAAAGTATTCACAATGAAGATGGAAATCCTTCTAGACCAACATCAAACAAGCTCTTGGTGGGTAACATGTGAGATCTATCAAATTGATCAAACTTGTGACAACTGGATTGAAACAATGGGGCGATTCATTATTGAATCAACCTTGGTCCAGGAAATGGATTGACGGATACCTTTTGAAAAACCGGTCGTTGTGCTTAAAATTCTTTTCTCTAGCACATCGACTGTGTATTAATATTTTAAAATACAAAAGGTATTTTTGATTGAAAATTGATCTTTCTCATAAAACCTTCGTCGTATTGCAAAACTCTTTCTTCAAGCAATACGCGATTGTTTTCAAATCAATTTTTCATCAATCAGTGAATCTCAATTCGCTGGTTCACTCACTTCGTGTTGTCTTCTTTGAGATGTTCCGGTTTGAGAACGGCTAGAGCAGGTGCGAAACCCTGTCAAGGAGATTATCTGGAATTCTACCTGATCACAGGCAATACTTGTACTAATCAACGGGGAACCGTGGGCCGTGTACCTCAATTCAACAAAAGTGATCAAAGACACTTTCGTGCGCTTTATTGCTAACTGTTGTATGCAGGTACACCCAACATTTGCAGCTGATCAGAATTGAGAAGTCAATCCATAGCCGCATGCTCACACATCACATTCATATCTAAAGAAATTATGATAAGTGCATCAACGACTCTGATATTTTCACTCCATGCTTCTGCTACACTGCTGCAAATATCATGAATCAACTAAAGCTTCCGCTACTCTGATGAGAAGAAATCATGATCCAAAATGTGAGCATGTCGGTCCATAAGTTACTACCTCACATGTTGGCAATCCCACAATCAGACAATGTAGAGATGTAATGATGATGAAGATGATCTCAAATTATGCTCCTAATCACATATCAATGAACCACTCCAAGTCAAGGAATCACTACTATTGCATGATGTTTAAGTTGCTGGAGATATGAAGTCTACGAGCTCGAACATCAACGATTAAAGTTTAATTGCTAGGACGTTTTCCAATGTAATTATTGGGGTGACCTCCCTTAGGGGGAGATTGTTAGGATTTAGAAAATCCATGATGAAGTGTCGGTCACCCAAACATATGTTTAGCATATTATAGCTCGTAGATGTATTAGTATATTAGTTAGATTAGCAGTAGTGTAAGTAACACTGTGGAAGAAGGAGGGGTCTTTACCCACTGTATGCCTGATCTACAGCCCAAAAGAGGGCGTAGTCATTTGTATAAATAGCCTTCTATGTGTTTCTCTCACTAGAACATCTCACTTTCTCTCTCTACTCATTCCATACGCCTCTTTAATGTATGTGTTGATGTGTTTATGAAATCTAATATGTTACAACAACAATGGATGAGTCAGAGATTTATGGTGGCTGATAACCTCAAAGCTGGCTCAAAACTCATCATCATGTAGATCATTTAAAGATCTCCACTTAAATTAACAAAACATGCGGAATATGAAGAATCAAAGACTACGGGCTACAGAGCAAAGAACTCAATCAAGAATCTAAGAAAAATCAAAATGTGATATCTATTTGTATTCAATGTAAATTGAGGTGACCTCTCTTACGGGGAGATTGTTAGGATTTAGAAAATCCGGTGGTTAAAGAGTCGGTCACCTCAAGTATATGTATTCGTTAGAAAGCTCGTAGTCATAGTCATTTAATGTTAGTAAGTAGTTTGTTAAGTTACACCGTGGAGGATGGACGGGTGTTTACCCACTGTATGCCTGATCCACAGCCCGTAGGAGGAGTATCTTGTAAGAACCTATAAATACCCTTTGCCTAGCAAGGCAAAGGGTTGGGGCTTCATAATATCATTTTTCTTTGTCTCACTAAGTTCCCAAATCTCTTCCACTTTCTCTCTCTAAAACGCATACCATACGCCCCTTATTATTATGTTATGATGTGTTTATGAAAACCAGTATATTACATGTTTGGATACATCCTCCAAGTGAAGATATTTTGGGCTTAAAGGAAACTTAATGTTTATGTGAGAAACTATCAAGTTTAGGGGAGGATTGTTGGGTTTTAGGTTCCAATGAAAGGAATTATTCTAAGTTTGGAACAACTGCCAGCACAAATGTAACCACGGCAAGAAGACTGGAACCACTGCACAAGACAAACCACTGCTAGTAGGAATATGGATCCACTGCTAATGTAATCAAAGCCCTGCTAGTTAGATATTTCGGTTTAATGTTTTGTATTAGATAAATATGGTAAAGATATTTATCTTGTAGGTTACGTATTGTATATTGTAAAGAACTCCTTATGTTAGGTCATCATAAGTTAACACAAGATCAATATGTAAGAAATAAGATGAAGGAGAGATCGGATGAACACACAATACACACACACGTATGAATATGAAAGAGTTGTGCGTAGGAAAATGTATTAAGTGAACAACCAACCTTCCAATGAAGGTTTACATGTCTATTTATAGGGGAAGGGAGCTAGGGAAACACAACTAGTCCCTTCCTTCCTTATTGGACTTGGGCCAAGGCTCATGGGCTTTCTACATAAGCCTTGCCATAAATACAAACATAAAAGCCTAGTTTAAGCAACCTATTACAAACTAATTACTAACACTTGAAATATAAGTTAGGAGTGATTCCAACAATCTCCCCCTAAGTGTTGGTAATTAATAAATGACTCCAGCAATCTTGGAAAAGTTGTTGGTGTTAATGTAATAGTTTCCTTGACATCTTCTGACACTCCTCTTTTTTGTGAGAAGAAGTGCCTTGATTCTAACAATTTTCCCAGCGTGAGGATCTTGTTTCGTTTGAAGTTTTGAGCTTTGACGTCATTGTTATCTTTGTTCTTTGTTCTGGTGTGGATATGGTGATGTTATGTTGTTGTTGTCTGCATCAGGTTCGCTTCGTTGCTCAGGGGTCTCCACGTCCTTCTCCAACATACTCACACGCTCTTGGACGTTGGATTTCAGTTTTGATGTAGTTCTCTAAGTCTTTAAACTTTGTAGATTCTTTGGCATAGAGGAAGAAGCATTCTGACTTTTGTGTTGCCTTTCGAGAGAACTTTAAATTGTGTTGTTGTTGGTATGAGCTTGTGGAGAATCAGCACGATCATCTCCCAAGAGCATCCATAAGAAGAAAAACATAAGAATAGGTTAGTGATAAACACCAATCGATCACTGTGGTCATTTCTTAGAGAATTGACCACTACGATTGTTCTTCTGATGAATGTCTTGATTCCATTAACCTTGGTCGGGCGACTCAGCAGTCCGAATCCCATAAAGGACAGTTGGCATTACATTGAACAAGTTCAAGTAATGACCCACATCTTCAGGACTCAATTCTTGAAAGGAATCTCCTTAGCGAGATCTCCAACACTTACAAGTTCGAACTTCGAGCATGTTAACAGCATAGTGTGAAAACACATATCTAATTCTAGCAAAGGCTGTTCCTGAACTGGAGTCCCTCAAGTAGGATAAAACGATGTACCGAAGTACACCTACAGTTCAGGTGAGTCGCTGAGGTACACCGAAGCATCACCTCACGATTGTAGACCATTTGAGACAACACTAAGCGTAACCCACGAGGAGTTACCGAAGCGACCTGCTGTCAGGGCTGTTTGATGTTGAACCTGGCAGGAGTTTCCATTCAATCGCTGAGGATCACAATTGTGAACCTCTCATAAATGTTCTCAACAGATTGCTAAGATCTGTGAAGGACTCGATAATGTTATCACTTGCGTCCTTAATGTTGAACGACAAGTGATGAAATGTTAAGTGTTCCTAAGAGATCTTTTGATGACTCTCATGGCTCTAGACTCAATAGTGCGCTTTGGTTTTCCTGAGCGGAGATTAGGGAGAAGGTCTCCTTCTTCAATACCAGCAATCTCTAAGAGAAAGCCGATAGTTTACGTAGGGTTCCATATGAGAATGAAACAAGCTTTTGTTGAGAGAAACTTGAGTGGCTAAGAAAGTTTAGTGCATGCGTCACTGGGTCCATGACGACTTTAATCTTCAATACCGGTGTCATCTATTGACAATCAGTAGCATATGTATTGAACCCGGTGTCTGCCCTAAGTTGAATAATATTGAGGGCTATTTCTTTTCACCCTTTTCTTTACTTTTCTTTTTAATTCTTTAACTCCTTCTTTCTCCGATTCTCATTTTCTCCTTTTTATAATCATACGTAAGGACTTCTTAATTCTAACTATCAGTGGTGTCCTTGGGTAGATCCTTCCGGCTCTGGCGGATCATAGGACGGTTATTCCTAACCTTAGTCACCTTATAACTCCATAACTATCCTACGTTGCCATAAAACCATTTTCTCAAAAATCTCTCAAAGTGTTTATGAGTGAAAACATTTTGTAACACTTCGAGAGTTTTGTATTTTCAGAAATACTCCCCCTCCACATGTGCTCAAGTGTTTTGCAGAAATCTGCACACTGAGGGTAGAGCTCGCACTTTTGAATTGATCAACTCAAGATAGACAATTCCCCGCAAGACACGGTTATGTTGCATAGTTAAAGAGTTGTATTTTCAGCTTTTAGGTGACAGCTTGCTCTAATAACTACCTTGAAAGTGTGGACAAACCTCGAAAGGTTGTCAAACCCGCCAAAGTTCATGCCTATCAGGAGTTTCTCGAAAAGGTACAATCTACTCGGATAAGTCTTGGAAGACAAATCTTTTCGATGTATGATAGTTCATATCTCGTCAATTCATGGGTTAAGTCTTAGCACACGAAGATTCCATCATATTTATAACATATTTGTATCACACAATTTTTCTCCCCTTAAAAAATGACATATATTGTAAAACCCTAAAATCGTTAAAGCGTTAAAAGACCATAATGCCCTCAATCAATAATACGTAAAACAAAATGAGCTTGTTAAGTACATTATATGGTTGACATTTAATTGAGTTTATGTAATACCTTGAACATAAAAACTTACATTATAATGAATGTAACACAATACAAGTCACAAGGGCCAAATGAAATACATGTTAGACATTTAAATAAAAGATGATACAAGTTAATATTGGAAAGTAAATTAAATTTGTGAATTGGTCTTGCTCCCCTCCTTGTTCGGCCTAAAACACACGATCACATCACACCCATATATTCTCCAAAAATAAATTGTCATTATCCCCTTATATCCCCTTATCATTAAACGTTTTATACACAAAGAAACCCTAGCCTCCCAAAAAGAAAGTCATAGCAAAAGATTTCACCCTCCCACCTTCAGTTTTTTGTCAACAAAAAGGGCTTCAAGAAAAGGTGTAAAAGGTTCCTTGTAAGGCTGCTAAAATCACGTGTTTTGTACAAGGATTGCTTGGGTTGCGTTGAGAGTTTAGGGCTGCTGTTGTTTTCGTGATAAGCTAGGGCTCAAAAGGAAGGTTTTGGTTGGTTTTGATCCTGGTTCTTTTCTTCTTTTCTCATGCTGCTAAGGTACCTTCTTGATCACGTCGTCTCCTTTAATTTTCTGGTTTTGGTCGTGTGATGTTGTCCTCTATACGTGTGATTGTTGAGCTTTAAAACCTGATAAGGTTTTAAAATGTACCTTTTAGAGGGGTCATTTAAGCCCTTATTTGATCAATTTTGTATCCTTTATTACTTAATATCGTTCCTTTTCACTTTTTAGGTATCTTGAAGGCAAATTGGTGGAATGACACTTATTCGGACGAAAAGGCGCGAATATACGAAGAAAATGGCCAAAGTCAAGAATCGAGACACTCAGGCTGCTGGAACTTAAGGGGACGACGTCAGGATTTACAAGTGATGGCGTCAGGCACTACTAGAGACGCCGTCGGACAAGTTTTGTGACGACTCAGTAGCCAAATTTCTCATTTACAAGTGACGGCTTTAGGTTTTAAAAGAGTAGGGCGTCGCAACTCAGATGGCCTAGATTTGATCCAGACGACGTCAGAGACTGAAGGGGATGGCGTCACAAGCATAAGGTGACTCCGTCGCAAGACTAACGTGGCCAAATCAAAGGGTGACGCCGTCGCATGTGTAATCTTATATATAGAATCCGAATTTTTTTGTTTTCAGTGTGTAGTCTTTGGTGTAAAAACCTAAACCGAACCAAGGCTGTCTTGTACAGTATTTTAAGGTTTCATACCCTATTTTACATCAAAATAAGTGTTTTACTTCATTAATTTAATTATGTCTTCAATTGATTGTGTGTATGCTTGCATGTTCCCCATGTCCGGCTAATTTACTTGTGTGTTTGCTTAGGTAATATGAAACTTAGTTATTGAATATTGATTGGTTGTCTCTTATCTTAATTGTGATTGACCTAGTATTGCGATAGGTCATTCGTTGTGCTAATAATGTTTGATTAATCTTTGTTGAACCTTAGTTTATAATCACCTAGAGTAATTGTAGGCTATACATCCAAAGACTACCATAGAGTTAAAGTTTATAAATCCTAGAGATTTTGTAGTCATTAATCTTTGGTAGCTTCAAAGAGTTAGGGATAAACGCATACCCTACGACTTTAGAAACACAACGCGATTAAGAATAAGGACGTGACAATTCAACCATCAATATGAGATAACTAGGGAGTAATAAAGCCTAAGCAAATACATTTTTAACTATCATACGAGCACACAACAATAGACATAGACTACCCTCACCTTAGTTTAGATAATTAGATAAGTAGAAGTAATCGGTAGAAATACCAAACCCCCCAAATTCAAACCCCGAGATTCGTACCTTTCCATTTCCTAAAAAAAACATAAAAAAGATAAAAAAATAATTTTCCTCAACCCCAACCTTAGCGTAGTAACTTCTCACTAGCATTCCTATTCCCCTAGAAAACGATATCAATTCCCGTGGCTTACCCTAATACTACACTACAACGATTAGGTTCACTGCCTAGGGTGTTGAAAAACTTGCTCGACGAAAAGGAACTTCCTTTAACCCTGAACGCGCTGTGTAAGCGTATTAAGTTTTTGGTGCCGCTGTCGGGGAATAGAATAGCTAGTTAGGAGTCCACCTCGTTTAGGTTTCCTTGCTTGATTCCTATCAAGTAAGCTTTTTTTTCCCATTTTTAGCTTCCTCGTAGTCTATCCCCCTTCTTCATGACCTTTGTTCGTAAAGCCTGTCACTCACCATGATACGTGTCTTCCTCCTAAGATTCTTCACACTACCCGCCCCCAATCCTCCTCCCAATCCCGAAATTGAGAACACAATCCCGCAAAACCCTTCACCCCGTTCACCACTTTGGAAATCACCTAGGGCATAATGAGATAAATTGGCAACAACAAAGTCCTTTCTGTGACTCAGATTCTGAAGAGGAATTTGATTATGGTGAAGCACTTGACAACGGGGAGGTCATTGATGAAGTTAGTTTTGAAATGGAAGAAGACCCCTCCCAATGTTTTGACCCTAGGTGTAGAATCGAGAAAGATGGTCCCTTTAACATGCAATTCCCTTGCAAAATAAGATTAGAAGGATTCGATGCTACTTGAATTCGTTCTTGCCTTTGAACTTAATCTCAAGGAACCTATACAATAAAACCAAGGTCAATGAGTTAACTTATCAAGGAAACAATGTTGTTGAAGCAGTCACTCATTTGCATGTGTTTGTTGGAAGTCTTGCTTATTTGGTAGAGTTCATGGTCTTAGAAAACTTAGGAGAATTTATTGATAAGGACCTCACTCAAGTAATTTTTGGAAAACCTTTCAAGAGAATGACTAGGTTGTATGAACGGATGATTGATGGTCTAATTACATTCTCTGATGAAGTTGAAGACTTTGTCTACCAAATGTCACGTGCTCATCCTAGGTTTAAACACAAGGATATTGAGGCGTGTAATAGAATGACTCCTATTCTATTGCTTAGTGAAAGGGATAAGCAAAGTGGACTTAGGTACCCATATGAGAAAACTAAAAGGTATTACAAAAAATGCCTAGAGTTAGGAGATGATTACAAGAAGAATGATAGAACACTGGAATGGCTTATGTATGGGCACGTAAGCGTGCACGAGACAACGTAAGGGTACGACTTCGAGTCTAGCTACAAGACTCATAAATAAAGAAAAGCGCTTCGTGGGAGGCAACCCATGCTTAATTGTTTGCTTGTTTGTGTCGTATATCTTTTATTGATTGTTTATTCTCATGTTTAAATTTGTAAAAATGCTTTATTGTATCTTTACCCTCGTCTTAATTACATATAAAGGTATTTTACATAAGGGATAAGTGTAGGGAGGATTATACACGTTTTCAAAAGAAACATAAACATGAGAATTTCAATTAATTAAAAGATATACATCTGTGTTTGTTCGAGTCAAATCGTTGTATCGAGTCACAATGGATGTTTTGCAGGAAATTTTTCCAGATTCTAAAGATGTAAATTTTCCATAATTTTTTCCAGAAAATCGCATACCAGTTTCTATCAGGATAACCTGACGGCGTCAGGATCGCAATTGTAGGCGTCAGGAAGGAGTAGAAACAACTGATTACTTTTTCTCGTTTTCTGAGCTACTTATAAATTTTTGGAATTTTTCAGGTCTTAATTTTCCAGAAAATCTGTAAACATCCATTCCACAAACATTATATCCTAGTTTAATAGAGTCCTATATATATTGTTACCGCCGATTTTACGCGAAGGTTTCGTTTGTTTTCTTCAAGTGTGCAGGTTTAATTTACCAAGAAGAAGATACATAAGATGAGAATGAGCTTTTCACGCAAACATTCTTCTTGAAAAAAGATGTAACCACCACTTTACACGGGTCCTACCGAGCTAATCAGAGGAGTATTAGTTTCTTTCGTCTTTTATTACCTACCATTATCATAACTTTGATACTTTCGGGGAACATTGGGGACAATGTTCAGTTTAAGTGTAGGGAGGGAAAATAAAACGAGAACTTTGAAACTATGTATATCCTTGATTATTTGCTTTGTCCAATTGCATTTGTGTAATAAACCATGAGAAATATCGGTTAGGGTAATTTTGGCACCAAATTTAAAATTTTTCATGACATATAGGAGTGGGCCATTAGTCTTAATAAAGCGTCTCATGGATAGGAAGTTATATGACTAGCACAAAAATCCTTTACCACTTAAATTCCACCCAAAATGTGAGGATCGCCCTTATATTTGTAGGAATTAAAGCATTCATCTTTAATGCTTAGAGTGTGAACCGGTAGTATAATAGATTCGAGAACTTGTTTTGTGATGCATTCCGAGATAGCTAGTAAGACTACACTTGTGTAGTTAGGAATAACTAAATGATAAGAGGCATTAGGATAACCGATACCCGTAATATAATTACTTCTTCCACATCGGTTGAGTAATTCCCCTACACCTTTGCGTTGTACTCATATTTAGTACACGATACCCCTAGTTAACCCCTCAGAGTCTATCCTTTTCGCGGTTCTCGTGATGTTTTGGTTTTCTGGAATATCAATGAAGAGCATTGTATACAATCCACCCCTAAATGTACACCCAAATCGCCTTAGCCTACCTTGTATGCACTCACTTTTAGTGCATTATTGTTATCACACTTAACCCTTAGTTCAATTATCTTGTTGCTTGCATAAGTTGCTAAGTCGAGTCATATCCTTTGTACACAGTTTTGGGAGGATTGGGACTCATGAGAAAAGTTAAATTTTATGAGATGATGGGAAGGGAACGTTAAATTCAAATTCCCTTTATTTGCATAATAATGTACTCCAAATGTTTTGATCTTTTCAATTCGGGTCAAATTAGTGCTTGAGTAATAAAACTCAAGTGTATGGATGTGCTTATAAATCCCTATTATTTTGATGTTATCGTAGAGGATGGTAAAGTAAAAGTGTATGAAAAAAAAAAAAAAAAAAAAAAAAAAAATAGAAAAAGAGAAAAAGAAAAAAAAATAGAGTGTTGAAAAAAAAAAGAAAAAAAAAACGGTCTACCATCCTACATCTATCTTTAATTTATGTTTGTTTGTTTCAGTTATCTAGAGTTTAGAGTGTCGAGTCTTGGCTTAGCAACGCCATTCTTCGCATGCTTGTAACATAAAGATTTTTAACTTGCCACCACTAAATACCCTATCCCACCAAACCCTTTGTTTCCCTATCGTAAGCCTATCATTACAACCCTTGAAAAGACCTCTTGGATAGTCTTTACTAGGTGCTTACGCCAAAGCGATGGAGGTTTGATCTAGTCTCAAGCCTATGGTAATCTATGTACTAGGACCGGTTAATGAGTGTTTATCTTTCATTTCCAACTTGTTATATTTCATATACACCCGAGAGATGTGAGTATCCAAACACCCCATGTGAGGTGCTAGTATATAATTTCCGTGCTTGTTATGACTTTTGCGGGGCTTATACGTGTTGTGAATCGTTCTAAACTAATGCTTCATGACCTCTAACTTATAAATTGATTGGCTAAAAGCACATTTGCTTGAGGACAAGCAAATACCAAGTGTAGGGATATTTGATAAGGTTTTAAAATGTACCTTTTTGAGAGGTCGTTTAAGCCCTTATTTGATCACTTTTGTATCCATTAATACTTAATATCGTTCCTTTTCACTTTTTAGGTATCTTGAAGGCAAATTGCTGGAATGACACTTATTCAGACGAAAAGGCGCGAATATACAATGAAAATGGCCAAAGTCAAGAATCGAGACACTCAGGCTGCTGGAACTTAAGGGGACGGCGTCAGGATTTACAAGTGACGGCGTCAAGCACTACTAGAGACGCCGTCGGACAAGTTTTGTGACGACTCAGTAGCCAAATTGCTCATTTACAAGTGACGGCTTCAGGTTTTAAAAGAGTAGGGCGTCGCAACTCAGACAGCCTAGATTTGATCCAGACGACGTCAGAGACTGAAGGGGACGGCGTCACAAGCATAAGGTGACGCCGTCGCAAGACTAATGTGGAAAAGACAAAACCCTAATAACGGCGACCCGAAGGCATCACAAATCAAAGGGTGACGCTGTCACATGTGTAATCTTATATATAGAATCTTAATATTTTTTAGTTTTCAGTGTGTAGTCTTTGGAGTAAAAAACTAAACCGAACCAAAACTGTCTTGTACAATATTTTAGGGTTCCATACCCTATTCTACATCAAAATAAGTGTTTTACTTCATTAATTTAATTATGTCTTCAATTGATTGTGTGTATGTGTAACATATTGGATTTCAGAAACACATCAAAACATGATCACAACTAGGCGTATAACTTAAGGTTTTTAGAGAGAGAAATAGTTAGAGGTTTGGGAACTTAGTGAGAGAAAATGAAAGTATTATTATGAGCTCCAACTCTCTACCTTGGGAGGTAGAGAGTATTTATAGTCTTACACAAATCGCCACCTACGGGCTGTGGATCAGGCATACAGTGGGTAAAGAGCCGTCCGTCCTCCACGGTGTTACTTAACTAAATACAACTTAACTTTAAATAACTACGACTACCAGCATTCTAACGATTACATATACTTGAGGTGACCGACACTTTAATAACTGGATTTACTAAATCCTAACAATCTCCCCCTAAGGGAGGTAACCTCAAATTACATTAAATACAAACAGATATTACATTAAGATTGTTCTTGGATTCTTGTTCCTGTTCTTTTCTCAGTAGCTCGTAGTCATTGATTCTTCATTTTTGCATGTTTAAATAATCTAAGTGGAGGTATTTAACTGATCCACGTGATGATGAGTTTTGAGCCAGCATTGAGATCATCAACTAACATAAATCTCTGACTCTTCCATTGTGGTGTTGGTGTTATGTGATGTTGTGACATTTGGACCGACATGCTCACATTCTGGATTATGATATATTCCCATCAGAGTAGCGGAAGCTTTCGTTGATCATTGATATTGGCAGCAGCGTAGCAGAAGCATGGAGTGAAAATATCAGAGTCATTAATGCACTAATCATGATTTATTTAGAAGTGAATATGTTGAGTGAGCATGCGGCTATGGATTGACCACTTCATTCTGATCAGCTGCAAACGTCGGGCGTACCTGCATACAACAGTTAGCAATAAAACTCATGAAAGTGTCTTTGATCACTTTCGTTGAATTGAGGTACACGGCCCACGGTTCCCCGTTGATCAGTACAAGTACTGCCTGTGATCATGTAGGATTCCTAAGAATCTCCTTGACAGGGTTTCGCAGCTGTTCTAGTCGTTCTCAAACCGGAACGTCTCAAAGAAGACAACACGGAGTGAGTGAACCAGCAAATTGAGATTCACTGATTGATGAAAAGGGATTTGAAGAACAATCGTGTACCTCTCAATATAAATTGTTTTTTGCAATACAACGAAGGTTTTAATGAAAATCAATTATCAATCATAAACACCTTTTATATTGAAATATTAGAGACAGTCGATGTGCTAAAGAAAAGAGTTTTTAAGCACAATGACCGGTTTTTCAAAGGTATCAGTCAATCCATAACCTGAACCAGGATTGATTCAAAAGCTTGAATCACCCCATTGTTTTCGTTCAGCTGTCACATGGTTGATCTATTGGATAGATCTCACATGCCACCCACCAGGAGCTTGTTTGATGTTGGCTCCAGAAGGCTTTCCATCTTCATTGTGAATATGTTTGCATATCACTCAGATGTTCTGGCAATACCACAAGGATAATGCGTAGGACTCTTAAAATATAATCTCTCTTTTCACATTGTGTGAAACAAAGAGTCTTCATTGACAGTGTCCTAAAGAGATATATAGATGATCTCGAGGCTCTAGACTCAATTGTGCATATTTGATTCCTATGCCAGAGACTAGGGAGAGGGTCTCCTTCTTCAATATCAACAACCTCTAAGAGAAAGTCGATAGATTATGTAGGTTCCCCGTGAGAATGAAACAAGTCACTTTAAAAAGAAACTTGAGTAGCTTGGGAAGTTGTAGTGCAGTGCGTCACTGGGTCCATGACGTCTTGTCTTCAATACCGATATTACCTTGGTAACCACCAGTAGCATATGAATTGAACCCGGTTTCTGCCCTAAGGTTGAATAAATGGAGGGCTATTTGTTTTCACCCTTTTCACATTTAATTCTTTTTCATTCTTCAACCCCTTCAGTGCTTACCGAGACTTCATTACTAGAACCTTGTTGGGTTTTTTTCCAGTACTAGCTCAGTCTCAGTCCGCACTCTTCCGATATTCTCATTTTTCTACTTTTTTCATCATACCTAAGAACTCTACACTATCTAGTGGATTGTCCCTGGGTAGATCCCTCCGGCTCTGGCGGGATCGTGGGAACGAATACCTAACCTAACCATCCTTATATCACCATACATAAAGTAAATTTGGTCGGTCTATTTGGTATTGTTCATCTGACGTTGGAACCAATTGAAAACCATTTGAAAAAATCAATCCAGATACTTGTGATATATTATCAAAGCATTTTGTACCTGAATTGTTTTTGATATTTTTTTAGAAAAAGAGCTCCCCCTCAACATGTGCATCGTGTATTTGAAATCGTTTTGGCACACGGAGGCAATGGGAAGAATTAACTTCTTTGATTACCATTTTCTAAAAGATATCAACATTACTTCCCTGATCAAATCAAGTAGATAAAGCATATTGGGGAAGGATGATGTTTTCATAAGTTTGCTCCCCCTCAAAATATGCCTCGAGTTTTGAAAGAGTTTTGCACATATTAGAAGGAACCTGCACTTAGAGACAAATCAATCACGTTTCAATTTTTTGTGGTTTAAAAAGATGCTCCCCCTTAACATGTGCATGGAAAATTTGAAATTGTTTGGCACATGTGGGGAGGAAAGCTTGATAAACCCTTATGAAACCATTTATCGAATTATCAGTTTAAATCCAATTTAAATCAAAAATTCTCCCCCGATCACAATTTTCAAATCATTTGAGATTTGTGATCTCTGTAGATTTAAATTTATTTTGAAAGCTTTTGAGGGGAGATGTGACTTGCTTATGAAAACATTTAACTGATAAGGATCAAATCTGAGACTTTAAACTCCAAAGATTAAACATGCATTAGTATCTTTTGAAAACAGTTGTATGACAAATAACCTTTTGATGAATTGAAATCATTCTCCCCCTCAATCAATGACATACGTTGTTGATTGAGAGATAGCAATTTTGACAAACGTTAAGTCCAGATGATTTTCAAAAATTGAGTCCGAGTTATTTTTCAAAGCAATTAGTTTTCATTAGAGAGTAAGTAATTGTTTATAGAATCAGAGCATGAGATTTGAAAAACAAGATAAAGCATGGCTCTGTTCTTTCTATAAAAAACGGGTTACTGCCTGAAATGACAATAAACAATAGTTTCACTTTCTCCCAAAAATATTTTTTGATTTTTTAATTTTTTTTTAAACATTCGAACAACATCTAAAGACCCGTGTCATTCTTTGAATGACAACACAAAATCCGTAGATGATATCGAACAAGAAAGAAAAAAAAACATGACAAACTAACAATATTTTTGAGATTTTTCAAAATTTTCTAATTCTTATGGATTTTAGAAAGTTTTATATTTTTCTATTTGCTTTTTGTAAATTTTGAAATTTTGTATTTTGCTTTTCGAATAAATATTTACAAGAGATGGATGAAGAAAGAACCTTTTACTCCTCTTCTTCCTCTTGAAGACGTTTGAGTGTTTCTGGTTGAAGACTCTTTAGACCAAGTCATGGGAGGATAAACTCAAAACGTTCTCTAGGAAGAGCTTTGGTGAAGATGTCTGCTAACTGGTATTTAGTTCTCACAAAATAAAGTTCCACCACACCGTTTGCTACTTGCTCCCTGATGAAATGATGTCGAATGTTGATGTGCTTTGCTCTTGAGTGTTGAACGTTGTTGCATGAGAGAGCAATAGCACTCTTATTATCACAGTACAGAGGGATTTTGTTGAATTCAAAGCCATAGTCAGATAATTGGGATCTCATCCATAGGATTTGGGCACAACAAGATGACATGGCTATGTATTCAGCCTCTGTAGAGGATATCGAAGTACTCATTTGTTTCTTAGAAGACCAGCTCACAAGTTTATCGCCCAAAAACTAAGCACCTCCAGACGTACTTCGACGTGTATCTTGACATCCTGCATGGTCAGCATCTACATAGGCTGTTAGTGACATACCGGTGTCCTTCGGGTACCAAAGTCCCATATTGATGGTTCCTTCGAGATACCGAAAGACCCGTTTAACCGCTTCAAGGTGGTTTTTGGTAGGCTTAGCCTGATATCTAGCACACATGCAAACAGCGAACAAAATGTCTGGTCTACTGGCTGTGAGGTACATCAGGGATCCAAGCATACTATGATATTTCGTTTGGTCTACCATGATCCCTGAGTGGTCCTCATCCAGTTTAGTATGCTCTATCATGGGAGTGTCAACAGAGTCACAAGAATCAAATCCATATTTCTTTAAAATCTCATTTACATATTTAGATTGATTTATAAAAATGCCTCTGGGACTTTGTGAAATTTGTAATCCCAATAAGAATGACATTTGTCCCATCATAGACATTTGAAATTTGGAACCCATTTCATTTGAAAAATGGTCACATTCATTGGGGTCAATCAAGGCAAAAATAATATCATCAACATAGATTTGAACGTGAATTAAATGTTTGCCTGACTTTCTGGTAAACAATGTCGGATCAACTGCTCCTTTGTTGAATCCAGAAGATAGAAGAAACTTTGATAGCGTATCATACCATGCCCTTGGAGCTTGCCTCAAGCCGTAGAGAGCTTTCTTCAAGCGATAGACATGAGTAGGATGCTCTGGATTCACAAAACCTTCTGGTTGACTAACGTATACGACTTCTTTAAGATCTCCATAAAGAAAAGCCGTCTTTACATCCATCTGATAGACTACCATATTCTTACTAGCAGCATTAGCCAGGAAGATTCTGATTGCCTCGATACGAGCAACTGGAGCAAATGATTCTTCAAAGTCAATACCCTCCTCTTGACGGTATCCTTTAGCAACCAATCGAGCCTTGTTCTTTAATACATCACCATGCTCATCAAGTTTTACTTTGAAGATCCACTTTAGAGCAATGATCATAGCACATTCAGGAGCAGGTACCAATTCCCATATATCTAGTCGATCAAACTGATGAATTTCTTCTTGCATGGCATTAAACCAGTTGTCTTCATTCATGGCAGTTTTAACGTCTTTTGGTTCGATCTTAGAGAGTACGGAGTTGAAGAAGCACCATAAGGCATCGGTTGCAAGTTGTTTCCGTGTGGAAACTGGACGAGAGGGGTTTCCAATGATGTTGTCCAATGGATGATCATGTGTCCATTTTCTAAGGTGTTCATGTGGTTGTTGTTGAGGAACTGAATTAGCAGAGTCGATATCTCCTGATAAAGATGGTTCTGATGATGATTCAGGAGCAAATATGTTCTCAAAGGAAGCATCTTCGGGAGAAGCAAAGGGATTAACTTCATCATGGGTGCCAGAAACAATTCCATGATGTACATTCGATGATTGATGATTTGTTGATGAGACAGAGTGATTAGTAGCAGGCGCTTCTTGACTTAATGACATTGAAACTGAAGGGTTAACTTCATTGACAGGGATAGGAGCAGCCGCAATTGACAGATCATTAGCATTTGGCTCATAGTGTTCATCAAACATTGGATCAAATAATTTCTTCAACTCATCTTCTAAAGGAGGTACATGAGGAGTTGCTGGTGAGGGATTTGAAACAAGAGTAGAACTGATAGGACTACTTGATGAAGGTTGAAATGCGGGTCCAAAACTGGATTTTCCTGGAGCCATTTGCCCGGAAAGCTCATCGAACGTGACGTGAACAGTTTCCATGATATATCGATTTCTTTTATTGTAGATTCGGTAACCCTTCTTGTTTGATGCATAACCTACAAAAACTCTAATATCCGCCTTAGCTCTTAATTTACCTAAATCTTGACCGTCATTTGTTGGATAGCACAAAGCACCAAACACACAAAGATAGGATAGATCAGGTTTTCGTTTATGGACAAGTTCATATGGAGTTTTTCCATGAGAGGTGTGAATAAGGGAACGATTTTGGATGTAGCAAGCAGTGGCAATGGCTTCAGCCCAGAGAAACATTGGAACCTTTGAATAAATTAGCATTGTTCTTGCGGCTTCCACAAGAGTTCGATTTCGTCTTTCAACTACACCGTTCTGTTGAGGAGTTCGTGGAACACTTCTTTGATGACTGATTCCAACACTTTCATAAAACTGAATTAAGTCTTTGTTAACGAACAATTCTAACAGTATTGTTGAGTCGAACCTGAAGCTGTTTGATAAGTTTAATGATGACATCTGGAGTTTCATCCTTTGTCCTCAAAAACTTCACCCAAGTAAATCGAGAGTAGTCATCAACAACGACTAAAATATATTTGTTCCCATTTATCGTTTGTACTCTCATTGGTCCGCACAAATCCATATGAAGGGTATGAAGAACTTCCATTATTGAGTTTGTGGGTTTTGGTTTGTGGGCATATTTCGTGCTTTTTCCCAATTGGCAAGCTGAACAAAGATGATCTTTTTCATATTTTAGTCTGGGTAAGCCTCTGACAAGATCCTTTTCGGAAAGGTTATTAATGGTGCCAAATTTCAAGTGATTGAGACGACGATGCCATAACCATGACTTTGTTTTAGAAGCCTTTGACAACAAGCAGATTGGAGAGGACTTCATCATGTCTTCGATAGAGATGGTGTACAGATTTAAACCACGAGTTCCTCTTAACAACTCCACACCATCAAGTTCTCTAACGAAACAAGTGTGTTTTCTAAAAGTCACTTCTAGATCGGAATCACATAATTGACCAACAGAGAACAAGTTATGACCAAGACCTTCCACATAATATACCGTGGAGATTACACTTTTACCAACAACATAATCTCCATAACCCATAATTGCACCAAAATGGTCGTTCCCGAATCTAACAGTCCCGATGAATTTACTCACAAAGTTCATGAGCCGCGAGCGATCTCCAGTCACATGCTTGGAACAGCCTGAGTCCAGGTACCACAGAACGATTTGAACGATCTGCAGTTGAACACAGACAAGAATGGATAACTGGATAATTAGGATCCCCATGAAATAATGGGTTCCATTTGGTTAGTAACAGTGATTGGAACACCCACATCGGAAGTAGAAACAATGGAATCATCAGGAATAGATGCAGTGCTAGTGTGTTGGGTTTTTGGTTCCTTGGATTAAGAATTATTCTAAGTACTGGAACTACGGACAGAGTTGATATAACCACGGACAAAAGAATGGAACCACGGATGAAGACAAACCGCGGCTAGTAGTATTGTGTAACCACGGATATTGATATGTAACCACTGCTAGTCTTGTATAGTCGGTTTAATATTTTGTATTAGATAAATATGGAAAAAATATTTATCTTGTAGGTTACGTATTGTATAATGTAAAGGACTCCTTATCCTATAAAAGGAGGTCCTAGGTTAGATTAGAAAAACTTATGTTTTATATCTAAGGTCGATACACTTCAAGATTGTAAAACCCTAATACTGATTAGAGTACTCGTATTAATAATAATATTGAGGTGTTGAATGTTTATTGTTCTTCTTCTTAAGATTAAGTATTAAATTCCGCGTGATACTTAATAAGCTTTTGTTTAAAGTTAGTTTCTATATTAGATCATTTGCTCAACTGGGATCAACAAGTGGTATCAGAGCTTGTGATCTAGAAACTGTAACCAAGAAGAACTTCTGTTAAGTTCTATTAAAGAAAGCTAAGATGTCTGACGAAACTCACATGGTGATTGCATCAAAGGTACCGATGCTCAAGCATGGTGAGTATCAAATCTGGAGAATGCGAATGAGGCAATACATTCGTATGATTGACTATGCCATCTGGGATGTCGTTGAAAAAGGTGATACTCTTCCTAAGAAGGGTGCTGATGGTAAAGTGATAGAAATTGTTAGTGAAGTTGACAAGGCTAGAAGGAAAATGGAGATTAAAGCTCATAGTATTCTTTCTATGGGAATACCTAATGAGTATGCTTTGGACTTTGAAAGATATGAGTCTGCTAAAGAGTTACTGCATGCTCTTAAGACAATATTTGCTGGTAATGAAGCTACAAAGAAATCAAGGAAGAATATGCCCAAGCATCAGTTTGAAAACTTCACTACTCTAAGTGGAGAAAAACTTGATGGCACTTATAACAGGCTTCAAAAACTTATCAGCCAATTGAAGTCAGTGGACTACAATGTTATTCCAGAAGATATTAATTTGAAGTTCATTAGAAGTTTATCTACTGAATGGGCTCTTCATACGATTCTGTGGAGAAATAAGGAGGACTTTGATAAGATGACTTTGGACAATCTCTACAACAACTTGAAGGTTTATGAGTTTGAGAAAAACGTTGCTGGTGCATCTTCTGCTAATCAAAACATTGCTTTTGTTTCCACCAATCACAAGAGTTCACAAGATATACCCATTGTTGCCTATGGAATAACCACGGCTATTGTAAACAATACCAGTGTTAGTGATAATGTCAGTGATGGTGCAATTTGTGCTTTTCTGGCTGATTTAACTACCAGTGTTACTGTTTTAAATCAAGATCTAGATCAAATTGATCCTGATGATCTTGATGAGATAAATCTGCAATGGCAAATTGCTATGTTGACTCTCCAAGCAAGGAAGTTTCTGAGGAGGACTGGAAGACAGGTTAAGTATGATGGTCAAAGGAGAGCTGGATTCGACAAAAGCAAGATGGAGTGCTTTAACTGCAAAAAGAAGGGTCACTTTGCTAGGGAATGTTGAGCTCCTAAGAGAACTGAAGGCATTAAAAAGACCACTGAAGAGCCTGCTTCTTCTTCAGCTTTGGTTGCTCAAGATGGCATTGGTGATTATGACTGGAGTGATCAGATTGAAGAAGGTCCCAATGCAGCTTTTCTTGCTAGTGAAGCTTCTAAAGAGCATAACTTTGCTCTTATGTCTTATGCTTCTTCTTCTGGTTCAGATTCTGAGGTATCTAATGATTCTAATAATTCTACTTGTTCCTTTAAATCATGTCAAGATAACTTAGAATCTCAAAAAGCTATCACTGAGAGTATGAGGAAAGAAGTAGAAAGACTGTCTCTAGATAACTTAGGTTATAGAGTTGCTCTAGAAAGTGTTGAAGAAAATCGTAATTACTGTATTAAATGTGAGTTTGAGTATGTTGATAAAATTAATATACTAGGTGGTGAAATTGATCTTAAGGATAGAGAGATTAAAATGCTTAAAGAAAAACTAGAACAGGTAGAGAGTGTAAAAGAACAGGCCCTAAAAGAAAAAGAATAACATGTTGTTAGAGTTGCTAAAACACAATATGCTTCTGATCTAGTAAATAAACCAATAGGTCAAAAATTGTTCAAAGATGGTATTGGCCTAGGTTATAATGATATGCCACCAACATCTCTTATGAAACATGCACCACCTGCAAAAGAGCTCTCATTTAGCAGTGAATTTAGCTTCAATAAACCTGTAGGTGAGACTAACAAGATTGTATCACCAAAGATAGGTTCTAATAAGTCATCTGATGCTCCCACAATTCAAGATTGGGAATCAGATTCTGAGGAAGATAGAACTGAATCAACTCAACCTGAAAAGATAGAGCATGTTAAGAAAGTTGATTCTAAACAAGTCAACCTTGTACCTAGATTTGGAGCTCAAATTGCTAAGAGAGTAGTTGAGTACAAGGAAGTACCTAGGGAACAGATGAAAAGATTCATACCTAGGGGAAACCAGAGAAACTTCAATGGACTAATTTCAAATAGATTAGGAGATGAGTTTCAATGTGTTAAAAAGGCTTGTTATATATGTGGTAGTTTTGAGCACTTACAGAGAAACTGTTATAAAAACAGACCACAAGTTTGGAATTATTGGAAGATGGTAAATCATCAAAACTTTTCAAAGAAAACAAACCCTCATCCTAACAAAAACATGATTCCTAGGGCAGTGTTGATGAGGAATGGGAATACAAAATCAATAGTCACTGCTGCACCTAAATGGGTTCCAACCACTGCTAAGAAAAATGTAAACACGACTAAGCAAAATCAAACCACTGTTAAGCAAAATATCACCATTGATACCAAAGAAGTTCTAAAAATACCAAAGGTGATAACTGACACAGTGGTTGGAAATCATTTTTATGCTGTTAAGGCCTCAGCTAGCTGGCAATGGAAGCCTAAGACCAAGGTTTTACCAAATGTCAACTGTGCATCAATGGACCTAAAGAAATTTGAATATTTTGATGCACAGGGCAGACCCAAGTCAGTATTGGCTTGGGTGCACAAAAGGAACTAACATGTTTAATTTCATGTGCAGGGCAATCTACAAGATGAGCTAAAAGATAAAGGAGTTTTTGATAGTGGTTGCTCTGGGCACATGACTTGGGATGGGAGCAACCTGGAAGAGCTTGAAGAGATTGATGGAGTAGAAGTGTTTAGCACTGTTGTGGATGAGAAAGCTATTTCTGTTAATGAGGAGATCATTAGGGAAGTTTTAAAGTTTGATGATGCTGATGGTATTGTAAACCTTTCAGATACTGAGATAGTTGCTGGTTTAGAAAGGTTAGGATATACACACAGGGGTGATAAGGTACAACTTTTTAAGAGTTTGTTTTCAACACAATGGAAATTTTTGATTCACACCTTGTTGATGTGTCTGAGTAGTAAGACCACTAGGTTTAATGACTTTCCTTCCAAGATTGCTACTGCTGTTATTTGTTTATCTGATGGAAGGAAGTTCAATTGCTCTAGGATGATTTATGAGGGGCTAGTACAAAACATTAGGAAGAAGGGTAAATACTATTTGTATCCCAGGTTTGTTCAACTTATTGTGGAAAGTCAAATAGCAGACCCTGTTAAGCATTCTAGAGAGTATGAAGTACATCATATGCTTCCTAAGGTTTTTGCTCATATGTTAACACAGGTGGAGGAATCCCTAGCCAACTGGCAACTATAGGGTGCATAGATGATCAGGCAAGGTCTGGTGCTATGCTTACTTTATCCAAGGATTCACCTCTCGGAGCAGTTAACACAGCTCGAAGTGATGAGGATAGTTTGGAACATGAAATTGAATTGACGGATCCTAAGCTGGTACATGATGACTTTTCCAATGAACCACCTCTCGGACCAGTTCACACAGGTTGAAGTGGGGAGGATATTCTTGAACGTTTTACTGAATTGACTGATAAATGTGCCAAAATGGAGGATACAATTTCAGGTCTACAGGAGCTGGCTGTGTTTCAGGGAAAAGACATTAGGCGATTGAAGCACAGGGTATTGGTTTTGGAGAAAGTAAGAAGACCTGGGATTGTTGTTTTGAGAAAAATGAGAAGGATGAAAAAGAAGGTGGACACCTCTCCAGCTCTGAATGTGGAGGATGTATCCAAACAGAGGAGGAGTGAAGGCATGAATTCAAGGGAGGCTGTTGATGTATCTATGGAAGAAGATGTTGATAGTGGAGATCAAGAATTTTTGGTATCTGATAAAGATGGGAATGAGGTAGTTCTTGATAGATTGAAGAATGTTGTAGAAGATGAAGTAATGCAGGACACAACCACTGATAGTATGTCTGCAACCACGGTTAGTACTTTTGTAAACACTACTGTAGATTCAGACATGGCAATTGTACCCACTACTATCATAACCACTTACACTATTGTCACAACCCTCTCTGTATCACCACCTAAATATAAAGAAGTTGAGAAAGAAGCTGCAAGTACATTGATAAATCTAAGCAAAACCTCATCTATTTCTACACCTATCATGCACCTGATTTATCTCTTGAATCTGCTGCACCTAAACCTAGAAGTAAAAGTTTGATTATTGGTGATCCATTAAAGAAGAAAGTGGTTCAACAAGACATTGGTAAAGGTAAAGGGATTGTAGAACCAGAGTTGAAGTTTAAAAGTAAAGCAGAGCAGGTTGCTTATGATGCAGAGTATGTAAAAATGATGTTAGCTGAAGAACAAGCAGCTTTAGAGAAAAGGAAGCAAGAAGAAGAGGAAGCTAGTTAGAGATGGTTAGCTACATGGTATGAATCACAAAACTATCTTGAAGCTTCTCAACAAATACATGATGAATATACTGCACAAGAATGGGCACTGTTGGATGATGAGGAAAGAGCTAGACTTTTGGGTCAATGGGCAAGGAGGATTGGTAAAGAAAGGAAGCAAGTTATAAGAAAGAAACCTCCTTCAATTGCACAGATGAGGAATGTACTGATGAAGATTATTAAGAATTCAGGCATTCATATTCCTGATAATCTTAATAGGTGTTCATTTGAAAGAATTCGTGAGATTTATATGAGATGTATGAAGATTAATAATGATGATTTCTGTCCAATGAATTCTAAAAAGGAAGAAGAGTGGATTCAAAAGGATGAAGAGTGGATTCAAAGTAAAAAAAAGAGAAAATCTGAGATTCAGGAGACATATGATTCTAAAAGACTGAAAGTAGTTGAAGATGTTAATCAAATTATTTCTTATGAGTTTAAGCTTAAAGTTGGAAGTGAAGGAGTTTGGAAAATTCAAAGACTCAACAATGAAGTTTATGAGTATAATAAATTTTTACAGATGCTTCAGTATTTTGATAGAGATGATTTGATGAATCTTTGGATACTTTACAAGAATAAGTTTGGTGAAGTACATCCATATGATTATCATGAGAGACTGGTTTATCATCATTTGAAGATTTTATTTGAACCTACTCATGATGAACCTGAATGGAAAGGACTCTACAATGGTAATGTTACAAGATGGTTTTTATATCAAACTTGTGGAGTTCATGTTTTAACTGTTTCTGGAGAAGTTATTCATATGCTTGTAGAAGGTGATTATTCTCAACTGAATAAGTATCCAGGAGTTATTGCTCAGATGTTGAAGCCTGGTATTATCAAGATGTTGTTGCCCTATGATGGTCAAGCTTACAATTTGTTGCTGAAGTATGAGAAAATTCTTAAATCTAGTAAGTGTTTGACTACATCCTCCAATTCAGATGTTTTGAGCTTAAAGGAAGCTTGAGAATTCTGTTGGAATGTATCAAGTTTAGAGGAGGATTGTTGGGTTTTTGGTTCCTTGGATTAAGAATTATTCTAAGTACTGGAACTACGGACAGAGTTGATATAACCACGAACAGAAGAATGGAACCACGGATGAAGACAAACCGCGGCTAGTAGTATTGTGTAACCACGGATATTGATATGTAACCACTGCTAGTCTTGTATAGTCGGTTTAGTATTTTGTATTAGATAAATATGGAAAAGATATTTATCTTGTAGGTTACGTATTGTATAATGTAAAGGACTCCTTAGCCTATAAAAGGAGGTCCTAGGTTAGATTAGAAAAACGTATGTTTTATATCTAAGGTCGATACACTTCAAGGTTGTAAAACCCTAATACTGATTAGAGTATTCATATTAATAATAATATTGAGGTGTTGAATGTTTACTGTTCTTCTTCTTAAGATTAAGTATTAAATTCCGCGTGATATTTAATAAGCTTTTGTTTAAAGTCAGTTTCTATATTAGATCGTTTGCTCAACTGGGATCAACATAGTGTCCGTATTTACCCTATTCAAAGTATGTTCACTTCTTAAAGGAATAGTTCTACCAGTGGGCATCCATTTTCTAATGGGCATTGACTTAGCAAACTTAGCAATTTTAGGGCAAGACTCATTAAGGTTAAACTTATGGCCAGTAGGTATCCATTGATAACCTATATTACTAAATTTTCTTCCTGTGGGTTTCCACTTTTTTCTAACTTTCTTCCGCCATTGCTTTCTAGCCTTCTTAGCTTGAATTTTAACATTAACAACTTTAACTGGGCATTTAACATCATTAAGCAAAACATTCACACCACATTCATGATCAGTAACAGAAATCAAACAGTCATCATTACAAGGTTTGCAAATAGTAGCAGAATTCAAATTAATTACAGTACGCTTATAGCTAATACTAGAATCAACACGATTCATTTTATTCAATTCAAACTTAGTGTTCCTAGGGTGGTTTTCTACTCTCTTCCACTACACATTCTTAGCTTGCGAGGTCCTATCTTGCTTGGTATTGCCTGGAGGCTTTGACCCGCTTGCTTTTATGTCACTGATTACTCCTGTAGAGGGAATTATGGGAACATTAGTTGGTTGATCTACTTTTTTCATTCCTGAACTAGACGTGCAGGGATCTGAACTACTTGTAGGCACTTAAGAGTTCACTTTCTTAACACTGGGCATAGAATGTGTTGCATAATTGTCACTACGCATAGAACAAGGCATCACAGCTTTACCTTTCGCACCTAAGGATTTAGGACATGTTGCTCTTAAGCATTCTAACAGCTCTTGAGATCGTTTGGCCTGAATGCAAGCAAACTTAATTTCTCTATCAAGTGGCTTATTTATGAAATCCTCTTCTACAATCTCACGGAGACATTCAAGACTATCCTTAAGGCGAGTAAAATAGTTATGAAATAAAAGTTCATTATTCCTAAGATGAGGAGGAATGTATTTAAGAGTCACAGTATATTTGCAGTCTGTAGATGACTTCGATGCAACATTCTCATTAAAGACAAGTGGCATTTTCCCTTTTTCCTGACTCCTCAGATTCTCAATTTCCTTTTGTAAAGACGTTATTTTTTCGTTGTTCTTGTCACGAGTGACTTTCATTGAATCATATAACTCTTTAAAGTGTCGTTTAACTTTTTCATTTTCTTCTAGAAAACTCTCGTTTTCCTTTTGTAAAACATTAACCAAGTTTTGAAGATGAAAAGTTTGAGAATACTTAGAATCTAAAGGAGGAGGCATTTGGGAGCCAGTCACATTGTTCTTTTCACCCTTTAATTGTGAAATTTGGGCTTTCAATTTCTGATCGTGTTACAATGAGCTTGAATCTGTTCGTCACGTTTGTTTATCTGAAAAACTGCATCAAACTCTGGAACATCTGAGGATGTCTTGATGTTTGAGGTTTTAACATTTTCTTTAAGATGTTGATATTTTAGTTGCAAGTCAAAATGTTCAACTTCTACTTTAGAAAGATGTTTTACCAAATTATCATGATCATCCTGATCAATTTTCTCATTTAGTTCTAAGTTTTTGTTTTCATGCTCAATGACACGATCATGAGAAACTTTCAATGCAACAGATAATTCATGAAATCGAGAAGCACTAATAGAGTGCTTAGTCACAGTATAAAACACATCTTGAGCAACACAACTCGAAATCAAATTCTCATTTAAGATATGCAAGTTCTTCCTTTCAACTTCATTATATTTGAGTTCCTGTTTATAATCATTGACCTCAACTATCATTGCATCAAATTCCTTTTCCATTTCTTTAATATCTGAATTTATTCCCTTTTTAAGACTTTCAAATTGACTTTTTAATTGTTTAAAAAAAGGCATGACCTCAGTTAAATAACATTCTTTAGTTTGCTCAAAACCCCATTCCCCCTCAGTTATCCCTGTAGGTGTGATTCTCTTCTTACATGTCTTCTCAAAATCAACGAATAGTTGATAAACAACTTACATGCTGATTAAGGTTTTGATATTAGTGGCAATAGATCTAGGAACTAGATGCATTGGTGTATTTTGAGGATACACAGTAGCTGCAGGCATTTTACTAAGGGGAGTGTTTTTTTCAACAAGATTTTCAGCTTTTTGCATATCCATATCCTTTTTCCAGAACAATTGTTCAGGGGTTAATAGAGTCTGAGGCTTAAACTTGTTTAAAGAGATCCAATTTTCCTTAGTGTAATCATGGGGTTTTATCGTTATGTTTTCCTTTTTACACACAGGATCGTTAAGCTTCTTATCCATTTTCTCCCTAGAGGCATCATCTAATTTTCTATCCTCTTCCGTGCTTCCAGCACATGATGGTGTTTGCCTAGGCTTAAGAATCTCATTACCATCATACAGTACCTTATGAGCAGCTCTAGCCTTTTTAACTACCTCAGGATTAGGTTCCTCAACAAGGGGAATGCTATACTTATCGCTTAAGACTCTATGCTTAGTGATCAAGTGAGCAGTCTGAATGGTATTCCCTTGTACGTACAACTTATTTTCAAGTTTGTTTTTCAAAGTTTTTAGATTAGAAAAATCATTCAAAAGTTTTGATTCCTTAGCATTAAATTCTTGTTTAAGCACTTTAACATTATCTTGAAGCTCTTGCTTTTGCTTAACAGTTTTAGAAAGCTTTTCTTGTAAAGAATTTAACTCTTGTTTTAACACTTCTTCTCTAAAATTACTTTTTCTAATAATTGTACGCATTTGGTCATCCATTTCCTGCTCACGGGTAGTTAACTCAAACTTAGCACGCTGTTCATAAATAGCAACTTGTTCTTTGTAGGCATTCAGTTCAGAGATAACAGAATCATCAGGGGCATATGCAGTGTATTCATCAAAAACATAGTCATCATTGACTGCAGAGGATGCATCACTTGGTACAATATCACTTTCACTTTGCTTCACATATTGATCATATGGGACAATATTGCTATTACCCTCATTATCAATATTTGATTCAAAAGTTTCAAGAGATTGTACTTCATTATGCATCTTTTGCTCATCAACTTTATCGTATAGTTTTAATACCTCTGAAATAATTAAGTCTTTGGATGGACCATCCTGTTGTGGTGATGAGACCTTTGGAGAGACCATAGGTGAGATGCTAGCCATGAATATTGTTTGAGCAGTAGGTTTATCATCGATATCAGAGTCAAATGCATCACAGTCAGCTACTTGAAAGACATTTTGATGATTGTGACCTATTTCCTGAATTGGCTGTTCATCAACATCAGCATCATAGGTTTTGGCATTTCCCTCAGCAAGAAACAACAACTCCTCTTCATCCAAAGCAGCTCCATTATCCCGAGCTTGCACAAGCAACATCTTGTCTCTGAAGTATTCTTCATTCTGTGGACGTTTTGGAGATGTGCAGTTCCTAGCACTATGTCCCTCACCACCACAGTTGTAGCATTTGACTGGCTTTGCTTGTCCTTGATTTGAATTCCTTCCACGATTCTGATTTGCCACATATCCTCTACCAACTCCACCTCTTCCCTGTTCATACTGCCTTTCTTGAACTGGTTGCACCATAACCTTCCCATCTCTGACAGTAGCTTGATTGTGTGGATTGGATGCTGTTATGAGGTTATTGTTGGTGTGTGGGAGAGAGTTCATGTTTTGACTAACCATGAGAGATTGTTGATTGATGAAGTTTTCCATGAGTGTGTTTGAGTCGGGAGGCTTATATGCTGGATCAGGGATGAGCTTGTAATTACCATTACCCATGGGTATGACTTGAGAAGCTTGGGTGGTAATTCCAACATTGGTGTAAAAAGCAGTAGAGTCATTTGACGAACTAGTTTCTCCCTGCTTAGATTTGAACTGTTCAAGAATCCTTCGTTCAAACATAGCATGTCTCTCATTCTGAAGAAGGAAGGAATACAGTTGCTCATAGTTGGCGTTCTTCAATCCTTTAGTTAGCTTCACAGAGGTGACAAACTTGTGCCATTCGGGATTCATGTTGTTCACAAACTTTGAGTTCAGTTGAATATTTGGCATAGTCATTTTGATATTCCTCATATCATTCACAAGCTTGTGGAATCTCACGTAAAATTCATAGATACTCTCTTCTGGTTTCATCTTGAAGTGCTCAAATTCATCATACAGCTGTGATTCTCTGTCTTCCTTAGTTAATTCAGAACCCGAGAGAAGCATCTTGACATTATCCCAAACAGCCTTGGCTTCAGTTTTGTGATTGATAAGCTTGTAGATATCTTTTGGAAGACCTTGAAGTATAATGTTTGAAGCCCTGATATCAGCATCGAATCACTTTTTCTCCTTATCACTGAGCTCATCATACGTCTTTGGTATGTCCAATCCAAAGATCATGGTTCCATCTACAGCAGTATCAATTATGTCTCTTGTAGTCTCAATCTGATAAGGTCCTTCATCAATTGACTTAAGAATGTTGACTCCATTTTCCTTTCCTAGACAGTACAACCTAATTCGTTGAGCCCATGAGTCATAGTCAGTTATGTCAAGCATGGGAGGACGAGTGTCTGAAACAGCTGCTTGAATGTCCTCAGCTACAGTAGAGATGATTGTAGGCACGTTGGTAGACATGTTTACAGATTTCATGGGATTTTATAACTCTATGATTATACCGGGAAATAGATTCTTTCACGGGATTTTACTAAATCAAGAGAAAACTGTATTAGAAAAAAAAATCAACCAAGTCGCTATAATCCTTGAACCAAGTCGCTAAGAACCAAATCGCTAAGTAGCAACTCGCTAAACCTCAAGTCACTGTGAATCAAGTCGCTAAGACCTAAGTCGCTGAACACAAGTCGCTAAAGCACCAAATCGCTAAGCAGACAAGTCGCTAAAGAGCAACTCGCTAAGTATCCAAGTCGCTAAGAGTCAACTCGCTAAGAACAATAAGGACAAGTCGCTAGAAATAATAGAGACAAGTCGCTAACCCAACCAAGTCGCTAGCCGAAGTGGAACCTCCACTACGTTGTACTGTTTGTCGGCTTGTCTCAATAGACAAGTCGCTAGGCTCAAGTCGCTACTACTTCAACTGCAAGTCGCTGGAAATTAACAAAGCAAGTCGCTATGATGAAAACAACTCCGAGACTCAAGTCGCTAGGTAGAAAAACTTAAAAACAACATTTTTCAATCCAAAACAAGCTCAACCACAGTGATTCAAGCTTTCCAAATCCAAACCCAAGCACTTACAATGATTCTAAACACAAAAGTACACTTAAAATTCAAACTTTAACACAAGAATTGATCCAAATGATGCAAAAATCACTAAACTTTTTCACACTCAAAAACCATATAAACCACTAGAAATCCAAGGATAAGTAAGAGAGATGATCAAACCATGGCTCTTGATACCATTTGTAACATATTGTATCTCACAAACACATCAAAACATGATCACAAGTAGGCGTATAACTTAAGGTTTTTAGAGAGAGAAATAGTTAGAAGTTTGGGAACTTAGTGAGAGAAAATGAAAGTATTATTATGAGCTCCAACTCTCTACCTTGGGAGGTAGAGAGTATTTATAGTCTTACACAAATCTCCACCTACGGGCTGTGGATCAGGCATACAGTGGGTAAACACCCGTCCGTCCTCGACGGTGTTACTTAACTAAATACAACTTAACTTTAAATAACTACGACTACGATCATTCTAACGATTACATATACTTGAGGTGACCAACACTTTAATAACTGGATTTACTAAATCCTAACAGTATGCTTGCATGTTCCCCATGTTCGGCTAATTTACTTTTGTGTTTGCTTAGGTAATATGAAACTTAGTTATTGAATATTGATTGGTTGTCTCTTATCTTAATTGTTATTGACCTAGTATTGCGATAGGTCATTCGTTGTGCTAATAATGCTTGATTAATCTTTGTTGAACCTTAGTTTATAATCACCTAGAGTAATTGTAGGCTATACATCCAAAGAATACCTTAGAGTTAAAGTTTATAAATCCTAGAGATTTGGTAGTCATTAACCTTTGGTAGCTTCAAAGAGTTAGGGATAAACGCATACCCTACGACTTTAGAAACACAACGCGATTAAGAATAAGGACGTGACAATTCAACCATCAATAGGAGATAACTAGGGAGTAATAAAGCCTAAGCAAATACATTTTTAACTATCATACGAGCACAAAACAATAGACATAGACTACCCTCACCTTAGTTTAGATAATTAGATAAGTAGAAGTAATCGGTAGAAATACCAAACCCCCCAAATTCAAACCCCGAGATTCGTACCTTTCCATTTTCTAAAAAAAACATAAAAAAGATAAAAAAATAATCTTCCTCAACTCCAACCTTAGCGTAGTAACTTCTCACTAGCATTCCTATTCCCCTAGAGAACGATATCAATTCCCGTGGCTTACCCTAATACTACACTACAACGATTAGGTTCACTGCCTAGGGTGTTGAAAAACTTGCTCGACAAAAAGGAAGTTCCTTTGACCCCGAACGCGCTGTGTAAGCGTATCAAAACCATGTCTTGTTTAATGTTAAAAAAAAGATATAAAGTACCGCATATTAAGTGACATAAAATCATGAACCTAAGCCCATATGTGTCGACTAGATGTAATAAAACTGGTTCAGATTTCTGCTTGGTAAACACTCTCTCGTCATGCCTTTTTCTTGTTATTACCATGCTTAAACATTGTGTAGATGATTTGTAAAAAGGTGTCAATAAAATAAAAGTGTAAAGTTCTTTTTAGTAATTTTCTAGGCGTTAAAAATTCTGGTTTGGGAAGGGCTGTAACTCGACAAAATAGGGACACACAAAGAGGTATATGACTTGTGTTAAAAAGTAGCAAAGTTATTAATACCTATACGGTAAATGATCTAGGGTTCGTTTAGTTATAGATCAAGTTGTAAGGTTGTTTAAAGGAGTTGTACTTCTCGACAATAAATAAGTAATCACCTAAGATTGTCTAGACATGTACTAATTATGTTAAAACGATCTATAAAGTGAGTTCAACCCGTAATCTAAACTAATGCTCGTTAACTTATATATATAAATATATATATATATATATATATATATATATATATATATATATATATATATATATATATATATATATATATATATATATATATATATATATATATATACTAGTGTCAAAACCCGTCCGATGGACGGGTATGACTTGTGGTTTTTATTTTTAGGTTTTAGTAGAACAAATATATACTAAAAAGTAATTAAAAGTTAAATTAAACAATTTACAACTATAATTGATGTTACCATAATATATATATATATATATATATATATATATATATATATATATATATATATATATATATATATATATATAAGCTTTCAAAGCCCGCCCGATGGGCGGGCATGACTTATAAATATCGTTGAAATATTTTTGTATAGCAAAAGAAGGTACTAAAATTACATTTTAAAACATAGGTAATAATCAAAGGAACTTTAACATGAATTTAAGCAATTCAATATTATTTAATATAGTAAATTTACATCTTAAAACATATGTGATTTTGAAAGGATCAGCATACTTATGAATGTCATTGAGAAAAATAAGCTATAAACATACCAAATTTTTTGTTAAATGTATTAAGAACGAAAAGAAAAAACGGTTATCGAATATAACAGGAAAGAAGTTTCAAAATGTTACGCACGAACAAAGTATCAAATCATAGCCCGCCCGATGGGTGAGCAAGCCTTATGAATATTGTTAAAAAACTTAAGTTAAAGAAAAATAATCTATAAGCATACCAAAATTTTTATTGAATATATTAATAACGCAAAGAAATGACTGGTTATCGAATATGAGTGAAAAAAAGTTTCAAAATGGTACACAAAAACAAAGTATCAAAGCATAGCCCGTCCGATGGGCGAGGAGGCCTTATGAATATCGTTAAAAAACCTAACTTAACGAAAAATAAGCTATTAACATACCAAATTTTTTTAATGAAAAATAAATCTTCTTTATACATAATGTGTGTCGCTGAATTGAATGTTACAAAATTTGAGGCTAGCTTCATAATATTGTTTGACAAAAATATATGCACGTAAAATAAATACTGAATAACGGAAACTATGTTAAACAAAAATAATTGGAAAAATAAAATATAGTGCTCATGTATTATATGTAAAAAGAACAATTATAAATATGCAAAAAAATCAATTACATGATGCACCTGGATATAAATATACATAAGTTTCTGCAATACAAAGAATATTGTGTCATAATTAAAATAATTTGACCATGTAGCTTAAAAAAAAGGATCATATTGGATAAGAAATATTAAACATGAAACATCCTTTCATCATTCACATACATTACTGAACTAAAAAAACAAAATATAAATTATAATGTATAGTTAATTTTTAAGCCCATATAGAAATCTTAAACAAAATATAAACTATAATGTATAGTTAATTTTTAAGCCCATATAGAAATCTTCATAGACTATTACTGGAAATAACAACGCAATTCAATCAAAGTAAATGACAAAATGGATGAGATTTACATAAGTGAAACAAATAAATTTTGGTCAAAGGATCCTATTTGACTATATAACTAAATAATCCATACAATAATAATCAACAATGGTGAGGTAAATCAGGTTTATGGATAAATAGTCATTACATAATCAATCCTTAATAACAACGAGGTGGAAAATCCCCGTCGCGTTGCGGCGGAGTTTTTTCTAATTTTTTTTTTTTGGGACCTTAGGTACGTTGCACTAAGTTCGCATAGTTTGTTTAATTTTTTTGGGTGCTTGAAAATCTTTAGCGGTAAACGTTTTTCCGAAGGTTGTTTAGAGGGTGTTTTTTTTTTCTCGAGCATAGTTTTTTAAAAGAAAATGTCTTTTTTTTTTTTTTGGTCGAGGATACTTTTTTATGGAAAATGTGTTGTGTTATATTTTTGTTTACGTTTATAAATTTGTAATTTTTTCTTTTTTAATATCTAATTTACTAATGTTGCAAAACGCAAACGGTAACAGTAAAATCTCAAATTAAAGTCATAACAAAAGTAAGGTCGTAAGAGACATATTACATCGACTCTCAATGAAATCAGCCTAAAAATACTAAAATCATAGTTGACTGCCAAAAAATCCACCTAAATAACCAATTACAAAAACTATAACTACCTATATCCATTAGACCTTGAGTAAAATGTTTCAATATTCGAGTTATCTCGAGTTATATCCTGATATACTAATGCCAAACAGTAACAATAATTGAATACCTTAAGTCATAATAGACACATTACACCCAAAATTTGTGCCAAAAAATAATCGAAAACGCAATCACATTTAAACTTCATTATTTAAAAAACACACACCAAAACACCTTCAAAAACATACATACACAGTAATAACAGTCTACCTGCATAAGTGATCAATAGTCTTATGTTATATTGAGTGTATTCTAAGCAATCAACTTTTAACGAATATTTGAGCCCAAATATTAACCCTTCAAAATATTCAACATTCAACACCATTGGAAGAGGAATATTATATCCAAGAAATGAGTTTAAAAAGAAACGAAATTTACACAATAGCAATAATGTAGCATCCCTATATTTGATGAAAATAAAGCATCAGTACAACATTCACAAAGTACCATGTCAAAATACAGATTTATGTGTAATCTTCTTGGAACATATACATGACAACCCTATGACAATCCAACGAAAACTGAAATTTTCAAAAGGGAAACAGTTCATCTACAAGCATTTAAAGTTGGAAAAAACTGCAGCCTTCAAAAGTGCACAATTAAACTAAAGTTCATATAAAAGGGGTGTTTGGATTTGTTTTAAAACTAATTACATGCATTTGAAATTGACTGTTTGGATCAACTTATTATAATACTAACTTCCAAAATAGGTATCATATCAGATTTTCAATAATGAAACTCATCGTTAACATGTCAAATTTGGGATTGCTTATAAGAAATTCTCATACTTGGTGTTTCGAAAATAAAATCACTTTTATCCATTCTAATTTCATGCTTATAGGCTGTCTATCCATTCTACTATCCGATACATGCATATTTGATCTTATAAGATTACATATTATAAAAGCATTTTCCTTAAAATTTTGGTCAGCAAGTTCAGCAGGTTTCCCATTCCCCGATGAAAGTAACCTCTCCATAGTAGCGCTGTATTTAAGCCTATACCACCATGTCATAGGTATAGTGAAAGTGAGAGATGTGAGGTGTTGTAGATGATGGTGGTGATAACCTTTTGGTCGAGGTAGACACCTGTACTACTGGTTCTTCAGGCTTCTGATGAAATAAGCTTTCACATGTCTGCACAAAATAAAAAGTGTATAATTATATTAGATCACTACAAATCAGTTTAATGAACCTAAAATCTGTTATTGATTTGCATAAATGTCAAGGATGGTCGTCCCATCCTTTGACGTGATTTCCTCCGAAAGTGCCACATACATGTTATATCTGAAGGTATATGCTGACAAAAATACAATGAAATACAATAAATACTGTAAAAAGCATATGTACCTCGAGGTTGAGCATTGTTTGATCCCACATTTTCAGTCGGCATATAAATTCTGAACAAAGACGCAGAGCAATATTGTTGCTGTGAATGGGTGTCAACAGCCTGTGAACTTGTTCCAGAGTAATCATTAGAAGCACCCGAACCACAATCTACATCACACCTTTTTACGTATCATTTGTTAGATTCAAAAGTAAGCGAATGTGAAGCATTGAGCTAGATATATCCAAAGCATTGAGCTAGATATATCGACCAATCCAATGATGTCCATACTCAGACTGTGCAGAGAACACAAATATACAATGACTGTTTTAAGCTCCTTTAGCATATATTTTAAATGTATGTCGTAGTTAGGATCTGGTTGAACTTTTGGAAATGGAATTTAAGATTTGCATTATCATATTGAAACTACAACAAACATTTCGATTAATACCTTTAAAAATAAAAAAGAGACTGTAATTACCTTATCGTGTATGTAATTTGAATTTGAATGAGCAGAAGTTAAATAAGAACACCGAATAAAAACCTGAACCGGTGATGCAACAATTAGAGTCCAGGCACGTTACCAACTGAAATCCGATCACCTGGACCAAACAGAACGACACTTAACCCACCTGTTCTACTACGTTCACCGGCTGCCTCAGACACCATAAATGAGCAGAGAAAGACTATTTTATAAACTACCTATTTTTAAGTACTTACTTTTTAGCCGAAACAGAAGCAGAAAAACAATCCCAAACACCGCCGAAATAAACACATCAAAATAAGAAGGTATCAAAAATAGTTATTGAAAACTGGTTGAGGTTCAACATTAGTTGATCCCACACGTTACCTAAGCCCATATGTAGTAAAAAATAGTCGGGAAAACTGACAAACACAATATAGCAGTAACTTGCGAAAAATATCTTTCGAGGGATGTTACTGGTGAACGGAAACCACTGGCCTTTCCTTGATTTTGAACGTAATCGAACGCAGGGATCTTGTATAATGTGACCAGCATTTCCACAGTGCATAACCTGAGAACTTTCTTCACTGCAATATATATAAGAAAACATTAAGTGACGGCAAAAAAATAGTTACATACTTACGCGCTTGTGCTACGATGCTCTTAACTTAACTGTTGGTTGTTTTATATATTTTATACATGATAATTCAGAAAAAATATTTAAAAAAAAGAAAAAAAATTAATGAATTGAGCTTCTACATGTCGACTGTGGTAAAAGAAGACCGGTTCTTAATTAAACCGTTTTGACCCGTTAACCAAACCACTCATTTTGCCACCTATGCTTGATATGTTTTATCCAGATAAGACTTTAGGAAGAAGTTACCTCCCAAAGAAGTTTGAAAGCTTTTATGCGCTGACTGTCGTCGAACCGACGATAAACTTGAAGTCTGGACGTCGGGCAACACCTTCTTTAATGATCTCAAATAGTACGTTTATAGTTAATGATCTTTCATGGGCTTCTTCCATCAGAATGTTTTCTTCGTTTTCCTTTCTGTATGTTCTTTCTCTTCTATCTTTGTCTCTCATTCCTACAATAAAGTAGATATATAGTTTATCTTATGGATATCATTTAATTGTTAACCTAATAGTATTACCTAAGTTAATACCTCTGATATTCCACATCTAAAATATGGTTCGGTAGCTTGTATTGGAATTTATGTGCCGCTCTTTCTGTAAAGGCTCTCAAAGGTTGTCGTAGATTCTTCAAATGAGCTCGTCGACTGCTAAAAAATGTAGAGTCTAACAAACTATTTGTTTTAGTATAATACATTTATAGTTGCTAGTTAGTCTCAGGAAATAGAAATAGACTAAATACCTTAAATCTTCAAATCTGATCTTTCGCATAGTCAATTTTTTTTGTACGATCACATCCGTCACAGTCTTTGTCTTTCCAATATAATCTAGAAACAAAAGTACTACATATGTAACCATCTTCACATATGCAAGAATGTAAAGTTGAACAGATGAAATCGTAAGGAAAAAAACCTGTCAATATCGAATGGCTGCTACGTCTCTTGTACAACTAATCGTTTCTTTACAATAGAACGCAGTAGGTTTAAGTTAAGGTTTACACACACCGGCGCCTCCATAAATGATGTTCAAGAAAGTAACATGAACCACTGTAACCGGTATGTTACAGATCACACCCAAAAAAATTATAAAAAACTATAACCAACCAATCCCAAATACCCCCTTAACAACTTAACTATAAGAAAGCATCATAATACAGTTTAAACTAACCTCCATTTTTAACAGAGCATGTTGATAATACCTGAAATTAACAGCATCGGCCTGCATAGAGAGGAATTTCGAGTCTGGACGGCATCAACGCTGGTTGGATTCACCCAAGCCACTTTTTTTGCCCTAATTTTAAAAATTACTACAGTTTAGTAAAACAGCTAATAGTAGTCCAATGGATAAAATTCTTTGAAATAATAGATGCTATTATTTAATAAATACTGACAAAAATAATTCATTAAATGTGGCGACTAAAGTGTACAAATGGACACAAAAAAATCCACGAACCTTGATTGGTCGTCTCATTTGTCTGAATGTTGCCGCAAACAGCCTTCAAAGTGGCTGATGTTTGTTCTTGCATACCTGTTATAATGACACAATTATAGGATCCAGTACAGTCAAAATACACGCAACACTTCACCTATTTATACATCAAAATAATGTGTTTACTTTATATTTATACTAAAAAGTTCACAATTAAAATGTTTGTATAAAAAACACATGACGAACCCACCTGTATTGGAGCACATAAATATGCATAAACTTAGATAATACCTGTATTGGAGTCAACGTCTTTGTTTCTACTTATTCTGTGATACGTTTGCTTTTTGGTTTCTGCTGTCAAGTCGTAGTTTCCTAAGTACACATACTCTGACGGCAGTCCTATAGAGTCAACAAAAAACAAAAGATGAATAAGTAAAAACCAATTAAGATTCCAAATGATAATAACAATGATGATTGCTGGCATATTAGGATTAGGTAATCTCTAGTATGTATGATTTTTAAAAAGAAGGTAAATATCCAATATTCACCTCGTAAGTACTCGGGCGTTGGTGTGAACACATAAAGTAGCATGTGCGCGGTCACCCAGATAACTCAATGTCAACGACAATGGATAACTTAGTAATATTCAAATGTAAAGATAACGTCATCACTGACTGACGCTGGTGATCGTTTAAATTCTGGACACAATTGATCAGATAAACTCCGCAATGTTTCATTCATACCTGTAGAGGCACATGTCAAAAACCATTACAAAACTCAGATATGGACATCACATTTTGTGCTACTGATTAACAAGAACAATAAACTTTAATTGGACCATGAAACAATAATATTGGTAGAAATCACTATAAATTGCAAACAACAATAGTCATTACCAAATGCTTCACATGTTTTCTTGAATAAGTTAGGGTTCTATAGGTACCTTATACAAAAATCGTATATGTAACATGTTTGTTAGCATTGGTGCCATGTATAGCAGTTCTACAAAACCAAAAGTATTTATAAAATAAATATGAACATGTATTACTTGTTTTTGCTGCCCTCGAATTTATCTTCAAGACATATATTGAAATCAAAGAATATGCATTACCTATTGTTGTTTCCCTCAAATGTAAAAAATATTATAAACACAAGCATCATTAAAATCAAAGAACATATATTACCTGTTTCTGCTGCCCTTGAATGCATCTTCAAAACATATATTGAAATCAAAGAACATGTATTACATGTTGCTGGACATATCAAATAAAATAATTATAACATCAAATCAAAAGAAAAAAAAAAATACTTTTTTGCATAATAAGAATGAATAAATTAGCAACATGCATAAGAGGGAAAATATGATTAACAAACTTATGAGTAAATATTACATGATTAGAACATAAACAATGATATATACTAACCTCCAAACTGCAAACCTTTGTAGACACTGGATTCACTCAGCCTGGAGTTAGAGAAGTAAGATTGAGATCTAAGTATGAACCATAAACGTAAAAGCAAACATAATATATTAGGGTTTATAGAAAAAAAAAAGAGAAAGTCGACACTTTTTTTTTCTTCTGGTTGTTTTTCTACAGGCCTCACATATTAAATTGAATTTAGGGTTAACTATATTTAAGGAAAAGACATGTATACAGTTGGTTGCATAGGCTTATAGATTTAGACTTGCAAGATATAATTCAAACATGTGTTGGTCTAGTGGTTATCATGTTTCTTTGTGGACTAAGAGACCCGAGTTCGATTCTTGTTAAGCTCAAATTTTTTGAAAAAAATATTTCCGAAATTTAATAAATGTCATAAAAGTACAAACCGAATTTTAGATTAAAAAAAATTAAAATTGAACATAATTATAAAAAAATGCCACATGTCATAAAATATACATATATTAATTAAAATGCCACATGTCATTTAAAAAAATAAAAAAAAATGCCACGTAAATATAATGATGACATGGAAATATGACTTGGCATTATGGGATGCCAAGTGGCATTATGACGTGGCATGCCTCCTCTTATATATAATGTATATATATATATATATATATATATATATATATATATATATATATATATATATATATATATATATATATATATATATACTAGTGTCAAAACCCGTCCGATGGACGGGTTTGACTTGTGGTTTTTATTTTTATGATTTAGTGGATCAAATATATACTAAAAAGTAATTAAAAGTTAAATGAAACGGTTAAGATCTATAATTGATGTTACCATAATCCATAAAACGGCTAAAATCAGGTAAGTATTTTGATTTTTTGTTTTTATTTTTAGGATTTAGTATAACAAATATATACTAAAAAGTAATTAAAAGTTAAATGAAATGTTAAGATCTATAATTGATGAGCATAGTAAGTACTCTGATTTGTGGTTTTTATTTTTAGGATTTAGTAGAACAAATATATACTAAAAAGTTATTAAAAGTTAAATTGAACGGTTAAGAACTATAATTGATGTTACCGTAATCCATAAAACGGCTAAAAGGAGGTAACTACTTTATAACATTTTGTTCTAAACAATATTAATCATGAACATCTTTTACATTTGATAATATTATTAACATTTATTATTATTAGCATGACTTATTATTATCGTGGACATATTTTACTATAGTTAAAGAAGATGGGTAAAAAATGGTTGGAAAATATCCAATGAATAAATTAAGTAATGGTACCAAATCACTAATTTCATTGAGTTTGAGGTGGTACATGCTTCTTAACATAAGAAAACGAAATGATAAGCCAAATACTCATTTCTCAAGTATTTTGATATTAGATGAAAAATTGCATAATCAATGAAAACCGTTTGTTTATAGATTGAAAAATAAAAAATGGTAATACTCAAATTAATATACAAAATGGGTTTGACATTCATACCTGTTTTATACTATAAATCAAGGTTGTCAGGATTGGGATCCTACCTAGGATCGTTTTCGGCTTTGCAAGATCGTGATCGCAGAATCGGATCGGGATCACAAGATACTATGAAAATGTATATAGTTTTGTATAGGGGTTATAGTTTTATATTTCTATATAATATTTCATATCATAAACGAATCTAAACGGATGATAAAAGAAAAAGTTATATGTTCAAGTACATTAGTAGTAGAATTGTCTTCTTCTCCCCGCTTTTCTCATCCATCCTGCCCGGTAGGTGCTTTCACGACTCACTAAACGGGGGATCAAAATCTTTGCGCAAGCTTTTGCCACAGGATGAGTCTTTCTCCTCCGCTGTGAACGTTATTATCTCGAATCTCCTTTAATGGAAGAAATAGCTTATATAGTCATGATTCAATTCAGATCGCCTTATGATGTGAGACTACCATGGTTAACTGGTTGACGTCGTCATTTTTATTTTTTTCATCTCTTTATGATATTCTATCTTCCTACGAACACAAGTAGGTAGGCGGCAGGGCTGCCGCATTTCATCTCAAAGACCATCCTCTCCTCCTAAGACCGAAAATCCTGCATCTATTGATTCTATTGGGATCAGTAAAGAAAAGCAGAGGAAGCATTCGATGCATCATAAAAAAAAAGTGTAGCTGCCAATTGCAATGCTCACTTGCACAAAGTTACTACATACGTGCACCTACTTCTTGTTCAATATTTTTTATTATAGGTTTTTCGTGACAACATTTAGATTAATGCAAAATTATAGTGTTAATTTATTGGTACGTGTTTTTGTGACTTTTTTATTAGAGTCTATAGATTAATGCAAAAAGATATTCTGATAAATTAAGTAATGGTATTCTGATAAATTAAGTAATCTTATCAGAATATCTTAATTTAATTTATTTGATTATATCTTAATTTAATTTTTCTAGATAATCAAATAAATTAAATTAAGATATTCTGATAAGATTACTAAAAATTTTAACATATAATTCATGCTTTTATATGAAACATAAAATAAATTATGAATAAAATTGGGTCAAGCATCTAGATGGTTTACTTCAAAAATAAGCTTATGACATGTTACAAAGCACGAAATCGTTTTTTATAATAAACCAAAAAAAAAAACATCTAAACTATTTCTAAATAGTCTATAAAAGCATAATGATTTAACACTCATTAATCTTGCAAAAGACAATCAATTAACAACATCAAAATAATAGCTTTCATGAAGAATTCTTTTGAATGGGCTTTAAGACATGAACTTATGCTTAATGAGTTAATATAGCCAAATAAATAAATAAATAAAAATAGACGATCTTACGATCCTACGTGCGATCCTATGATCCTAATACGATCCTACTTGAATTACGATCTTGTTAAGATCCTGGTCGTTTTTTATGTGTAGGATCGTACGATCCTACGATCGGGATCGCGATTTTGACAACTATACTATAAATTATACATAGTAAGTAATCCTAGCACGCCTTGGGAAGTAGGTTCACATAATCCAGGATAAAGCGTCGCATGGTCAATTAACCCAAAAATCTTTATATTTGGCACTTTTATGATTTTTAAAGTAGAAAAATTCAGTTACTTATGTCTTCAGCAGTGGATATAATATTAATGAAGAGCAAGCGAACCAGTAAGAGAACCTGAAAAAACAAAAGATTAGAAGACCCGTTTAGAAAAAACGATACTATTACCGGACATAAACTTGACAGACTAAGAATAGGCAACATATAGGACTTCACTTTAGAGTAGAAAAAATGATGAATTAAAAACTGATTTGTGATTCTTTCCTATGGTACTTCCTCAAAGACATTCTAGGTTCAGCACTTAATGATCAATGAAAAGGTTTACCTGTATCCACGACAACAATAGAAAAAAGTAAGTAACAAAACATACGGACGTGAACCATGAACAGGTTACAAATTTGAAGGAAAAGAGCATACGTTGGGACCATATTGCTTAATAAACCACTCTGAGTTTTTGGAGTTTGATGCTTCAAAACATGGCCTTTTCAAGTCGTAAGCGCTCAATCACCTTATCTATGATATCAGCTCTAGCTTCCAAGCATCTCTCTGCCCTTGTGATCAAAGAATCAATATCTCCCATAAGTTATGTATTAAAACGATCACTTTATTTTCATCATCATGCAGTTTGGCAAGAAACATATGTTCATCAAAAAAGATTACACTAATACCATATAACATGACAGACTTTAAGGATTATCATCATAATGCAAAAAATATATGGAACACTACGATCATAATATAGCCTAGTGTCCAATTAGGATCCTAACAACAATATATTAGAAAGAAGTATACTCATACCAGATGTTCGAGTTGTAGATGATATATGTTGCACATATTCCCAATATGCTTTTAGAAAATGTTACGTTGATACACAGGACTGAGACTTTATAGGCACATAAAATTTCCCAATTACAAAATAATACTTTCTCGAGGTCATAGATTAGAAGTTTGTTCCGCAGATCAAATCCAACATCAATCATCAGAGATAACAGGTGAAGCAAAAGATGGAAAATTCAAAATAGTAAATAAAAAAAAATAAAACTGCAATGTGACGGGCTTTGTCACCAACAGAAAGCTACTAAGTGATTCGCTCCCAGACGGTCAAGTTTTCTCACACAAGCTGGCCACTTATGAATTGCTAACCGTAAGAAACTTAAAACAGTCTGGAACCAAATGCAATGAAGATCAGGAGAGTATAGGGTTTCCCCAGGTCGTTATGTCCCAGCGAGCTATGCGATGAATCACCAAACGTATAGTGATCGAGAGATTTGAACGGAAAAGATGGATTTGAATTATTATAACTACAGAAAAAGTAAATAAATTACAGGGGCTTAAATGCAAATTAAAGAGAATTAAAAAGATAAAAAATATTAAATAAACGCTATCACTATTTGCAAAATGATATTTTTGATTTTTCTCTTTTATAAAACTTAAATTAAAAACTACGTTACGTACAAAAGAAAATGTGAAAATGAAACAGTATTAATCCTAAAAATATGAAAATGATATTTTTACAAACCTAATGATAAAAGAAAATTTTTAGAAAAAGAAAATTATTTTTATAACTATTTATCTAATTATTATTAATTAAAAACTATTTTTAACTATTTAATAATAGCCTAAAATACAAGAAAATAGGAAATAAAGATAGAAAAATGAAATTATGAGTTGGAAAAATCTAAAATAACAAAAGAGAATTTTCAAAACTATTTTTATATTTTTCTGATTATTTTTGTATTTTCTATGAATTAAAAACTATTTAAAACTACTTAAATTGCTTAAAAATACAAATTTAACTAAGAAAAATCTGGAAAAATATTTTTTTGACTTTTTATATTTATCTTAATCTAGGAAAAATGAAAAATTATTTTTTTGAAACTTTTCTGAATTAATTGTATTAAATGCTAATTTAAAAAGGCCTAAAAACTGATTTAAATCAAGAAAAATACCAAACAGACTTGGAAAAATCTGAAAAATTCAAGATAAGTCTAAAATATTATTAAGAATCTAGGAAAAATATAAAAACAGGGGGGTGTGTGAAGGAAAATGCAACTGCAAAGCAAAGTGCTTATGAATAAGCACTTTAAATAAGCCACAAGCTACAAATAAGCACTAAACTGAAACAGAAGCTCTAATAAGCTAAAAGTACTAAAAAGCAACTAGTATCAACTACTCTTAACCTCTGAATTGCAAACTTGAACAGATTTGATTATTTGAGTTAAAGTGCTAAAAACAGGTTTGAGGCCACTACTTTGAGCTTAGGCACAAGCTACCCAACTAGATGAAAATGAAAAACAGAAGTTGGAACTTGAAATAGACCTGGCCAAGAACTAGTAAACCAAAGATGGGACCTAGATAAGCTCAACTGAGCTTGTGGAAAACCCTGCAAGACCCTGTGCAGACTCAGTGAATACTGAGTCAGTGCACAGGGCAGTTTAAGCCCATTTGACAAGCCAGTTTGAGGCTTATAAAAAATTCACAAAAATCTTCAAAAATGATAATAAGAAATTAGACCAACTGAAATTATAAGACCCAAAGTTTCACTTGAATAGACCCAGAAATGAGTCCATGAAAAATCATCCTACGTGGGCTGAAAACTAGTTTTTCAGTTTTGACTTTTTAACTGTTTTTGAGATTTTGACCAAATTGAACTTTTGAGCTTAAGAAATGGAATGATTATGATGTTTTAAGATGAAATGAAACTGAAATAAGCTAGCTTAACTGATTCTACACCTAAATGAAAGTTTTGGACTTATAAATCCTTAACAGTAAACAATTATTGAGCATAAAATGGAATTTTGACTTTTTAATGAAATGGCTATTGAAATTATTCTTAAACTGCTTATCCTAGCCTAAAAGTAAACTAACTAAGCACATGCTATCTCCTGAAACCATCTCAAAGGAAGCAAAACTCTCTAAACCAAACACCCCTTATTGGACTTGTATGCGAGTTTAACACTGCTAAATGGAGATCTACACCATGAATCAAACTGGAACAGGTACAAATGAAGATATGCAAGCTATATGGAGCAATGTTAACTAATCTAATGACAGATACAAAAGTGAAGTGGTAAAGGTACTTACAATAATCCAACCACAATGGTTTGACAAATAAATCAAATAGCCACTGTTATAAAACCAATTCTCAACTCATATCAAATCAATGAAACCAAATCCATGCTTAGTCCAGCAATTGAGAACCTAATGAGTTTAATAACTGCAAGTTGACTTATGTTGACCAAACATGAAAATTGCTTGAAACTGTTTTCCAAGTTCATCAAAAGCTATAATAAGCTTAAGTTAACTTGTGTGAACTTACAATAAGCTATTTGAAGCTTGAATGCGAGAGTTTGAAATTAAACTTTTCAACAGTGAACATCAAAACATGAAATTTAAGTGAAACCTTGAATTAAGACTGGAAATGAATTACAATGACTCAGTTGCTTAGTTTGAATACAATAAAACTTAGGATTACATATTAAAACACTAATTAAGCTAATTTAATAAAAAACGACATATATTTGAAAAATGAAAACTAACTACTACCCCTTCCTTCTCTCTTTCTTCTATTTATACAAAATTGCTTCCCCTTGACTTCTCAGCTAATCCCATCATTTTCTTGACCATTGGATAGCTTTGATATCATCATGGCCGTTGGATTGATTTTGGCGCCAAAACTTGTATAAGCCAGTGGGGGTTGAGTGAGGGGGTGAAGAAGCATTAAATGCATTCTTGGAGTGTTGTTGAGGTGGGGGGAACAAGGTAGAGTGAAGGTGAGGAGGGGGGATGGGAGGTCTGGTGTTTGCAGAACGTTTGGTGAAGGAGAAGACTTTGGCGCGTTTGTTTGTTTGACCAGGATTTGACTGGTGTTTAATATTAAAAGGGAGGTCCAAAATGCAAAGGGTCCAATTGGTTTGGCAGGGGTCACATTAGGTTTTGACAAGGGACCAAGGTTGTTAAGGGTATTAATAACAAGGACCTTTGTGTAATTTTTGAAATTCAAGGGACCAAAACTGCCAAATCTGCAAAGTTGCTCTAAGGGACTAAAAGTGACAAGCTCCAATAGTACAAGGACCAAACTTGACATTTTTCAATTTTCAAGGACCATTTTTGCCAATTTTTAAACTTGGAGGACCAAACTTGTAATTTCTCAACACTTTTGACATTTTTCACCAAAGGACTAATTTTGACAACTTATGATTTTAAAAGGACCTTTGGTGATTTTTCTTTTGAAATTAAGTGCTCAGGGACTATTTCTGACAATTTTTGAAACTTGGGGGACTGAAACTGCCAAATATGCAAACTTAGCTCATTTTTCATCTGATTTTGAACATTTTGCATCTGAAACATATAAAATGCAATTTTGGAATATTTTCAGTATTTTGATGCATTTCTGAGCATTTTTAAACGTTTTGCAGTTCAGATTTAACCAAAAATGATGAGTATTTACACATTCATCAATCCCCCACACTAAACTATTGCTAGTCCCTAGCAATCTTTTGAGAAAAACTTAATGGATTTGAATCTCTTTACCAAAAGCCATTACTTCTGGAGTAGCCAAATGTTTCAGTTCAAGTAAGAACCATGGTACACCGATAACCATGTGATTTTGAGCAAACCACCAGCTTCCAACGGATTTGATTTGTCTTTACCAGAAGCCGTTTGCTCTGGACTAGCCAACTCTTAGATAATTTATCAATATTATCTTTGGTGAGCTGATTACCAATTATGGTTTTTCCACTGCCTTTACCACAAGCCATAAACTTGCGGGCTAGCCAACTCTTCACTTTTAAGGATATGGTGAGCTGAATACCATACAATTTTGGGCAAATTGCAAGCCGTCAACGGATTTGAGATATCTTTACCAAGAGCCGTTTTCTCCTGGATTAGCCAATCCTTTTGTTTATTAGACATGGCGGACTGATAACCAATTGCTGAGTAAGTGTAAAACACTTACTCCAAAAAAAAATTTGGCCAAAAACGGGGGGATTAGGCGGTATAATTACATGATAAAATTCGTGAGAATCCCCCCCACACTTAGAAATGAATATTACCCTCAATATTCAAAGTACCGGCTGTTATGCCGAAACTGAGAACGTAAAAGGGAAATACTACGGCCATTATCTGAAAGGATGTTTTTTTTTTTTTTTTTTTTTTTCTAGAAACTTATATATATACACAACATGTGGGGCAAATCCCCCACACTAGGGTGGTACACATGGATGAAAACCCATGTTTAGCTACTGTTTTTGATTATCGAGTCGCTAGCTTGACTCGACCCCTAATTAATTGGTTCATGGGGAAGCAAAGTGGAAGAAACAATCTCCATCGGACTTTCATTCAAGATGTTTGGACAAACATTTGAAGCACGTGAAAGTTCCACACCGATGAGATATCCATAGAACCGGCTCAAAAATGACAAATGAAAATGCCGGGGTCAAAGATAGTGTCTTCATTCCCGAATGAGTGAAGATGAAGAGAAATCATAAGATATTTGAGGAAAGGAAGAAAGATTTTGATAACAATCAAGATCCATTCTTCATCCTCAAATGTAGACGTATCGGGAGGAAGGGTGAGGGTAGTATCATTAATAAGCAAACTCGTATGATAGAGTACACCTTCCTCCGAGCTAATATCATCCTCAAGATCAAAATAGAAATGATCATGTTCCGGAGGAGATATGTCATGAGAGAGTTCACCGGAGAACTCTTCATGAAGAGAATTATTCACATGAAGTGAAATTGTGAACTCTTGTTCCATTGTGGGTTCACTATCCTCGGTCTGAGTATCAAAGAGTGGATTCTCAGAAATTAAAGTGAATTCAGAGTTGAATTCAAATAGAGGATTGGTGAAAGTAGCTTTGAATGTTTCAGGAACAAAGTGATCAATATTCTCTATTGGACTGTTGGGATAAGAAGTGAGTGAACGATCATTATCAAGGAGACTTTCAGTCTCTCCCAGATCGGCTTCGAAATCAAAGAGAACATCGTTACTTTCCGATGAAAGTGGATTGATGTGAGTGAGTTCATCGGTGAACTCCTCAAGAAGATGATCAGACTGTGGGAGTGATGCCTCAACATACTCGATGTTTCCATAGGAAGCACAATCGTCGCTAAGATCAGAGAAAGTTTCAAAATGATCTTTTGAACACTCAAGAGGGGAAAGAGAATCACACATATGATCAGAAGTTCCCTGTGACTCTCTCGGGATTGGGACAAGGTTCTCAACACTAGACTTTATGAATTCGTCCGATTCCTTTTCAGGAATAGTGTCAAGATGCTCGTCCCCCATGTTCAGAGAGTGAGTGGGAGCTTCGGGTGTGATAGCAGTTATTTGAGATGGAATCTCAACTGCTGGGATATCAACTGACTGAGGGAGTTGAGAAATATTATCTTTAAAAGGATAAAAACTCTCCTCGTCATCATCATATAGAGCTGCCTTAAGAAATTGGGAACGCCTTAGAGCTGCATGCTCTAGGACTAATAATTCTTCCCTAGATTTACGGGCCTCTCGCTCTTCGGCTAGCAATTCTCCCATGGTCTTTTCACCACTCACTTGATTCTTAAAGTTACTAATCATATCATCAAGTGTTTTCATTGCGGTTTCAAAATTTTGGGAGATTTCTTGAGACAACGGCTCAGGTGGAGTTTGAACCGTATGGTGCTGTGGAGGTTGGAAATTGTCAAAACCGTGAGAGTCATGATTGTTACAAGGAAATGGATTCCCTAGTTGACAATCAGAGCTGAAGTGGGGACCTCCATAGTACTCACAACAGTAAAACTGTTGAGTCTGGACTGGTGAATTATATGGATATTGGTCATAACCAAAGTTCTGAGCATCATTGGAAAACTGTTCATAGACAAATGTGTTTCCGGATTGACACTCAAATCCTTGGTGAGGACCTCCACAAAATTCACAGTAGTTATGTTGATTATATGAAGATAAGTCGGGTTGTGGTGGGTAATTGGAAAAGTTTGAGGGGTCGTTAAATGAGTTCGGATTAGGATCATAATCAAATGAATTCCTCGAACCACAAAACAAACAACTCCCGTTATGAATATCATTACCACATTGTACACACGTACACCAACGACAGGGTGAACCAAAAAGAGGTTCACCACAACCGACACAAGGAATAAACGATTTCTTTTGAGAGTTATGAGAAGGAATCAGTTTATTCAAAGAATCAACAAAACCAACATGGTGATCCGAATGACTATCAAGTCTCGAAGAACATTTTGAAAAATCCGGAGGTGGAACAAGTGGTGTGCTCTGAGAGCTAGCAATTTCCACCACTTCCGTTATGGTCTCTGGTTCTTGAGAAACGTGAAGTTTAGGCAAGTCATTCTTGCTAGTCACCGGTCTAAATTCTGCATGATTGCGTTTAACCGTAAATCGTGAAAGTTTAGGATCAATTTTAGACGGCTTAGGAGCAATTGAGGGGTTAGATCTTTGGATAACCGTAGGTTGGACGTATTTAGCACCTCCATTATCAGAGGGAAGCACCTGGTCCTTTGTCACCCCGGTTTCTCGTTCCATTTCCCATCGCAGAATTAATGGATCATCACGAACAACACAAATTCTTGACATTTGCGATAAAGTCTGAAGTTTTTCAACTTCGTCCCAGAATTCGTCGTAGTCGAGAGATTCCATGAGAAGAAGTTAGAATCAAATGGATAGAGGGTAAAGGGATAAAGAATCAAAAAGGGTAAGAGGGTAAAGAGGAATATTTTTGGTATTTTTGAAAAACATGATGTAAAAACAAAGAATAAAAATCTTTTTGGGTTTTTGATTTTTAAGATGTTTTTGGATTTTTGGATTTATAAGAAAATTTAAATACATATAGATGGTATGAACAATGAGTGAATATTCAAATCACTAATCTGCTAAACGTAAGAGAATTAGCACAGCTCCCCGGCAGCGGCGCCAAAAATTTGATTCGCTCTCAGACGGTCAAGTTTTCTCACACAAGCTGACCACTTGTGAATGGCTAACCGTAAGAAACTTAAAACAGTCTGGAACCAAATGCAATGAAGATCAGGAGAGTATAGGGTTTCCCCAGGTCGTTATGTCCCAGCGAGCTATGCGATGAATCACTAAACGTATAGTGATCGAGAGATTTGAACGGAAAAGATGGATTTGAATTATTATAACTACAGAAAAAGTAAATAAATTACAGGGGCTTAAATGCAAATTAAAGAGAATTAAAAAGATAAAAAATATTAAATAAACGCTATCACTATTTGCAAAATGATGTTTTTGATTTTTCTCTTTTATAAAACTTAAATTAAAAACTACGTTACGTACAAAAGAAAATGTGAAAATGAAACAGTATTAATCCTAAAAATATGAAAATGATATTTTTAAAAACCTAATGATAAAAGAAAATTTTTAGAAAAAGAAAATTATTTTTATAACTATTTATCTAATTATTATTAATTAAAAACTATTTTTAACTATTTAATAATAGCCTAAAATACAAGAAAATAGGAAATAAAGATAGAAAAATGAAATTATGAGTTGGAAAAATCTAAAATAACAAAAGAGAATTTTCAAAACTATTTTTATATTTTTCTGATTATTTTTGTATTTTCTATGAATTAAAAACTATTTAAAACTACTTAAATTGCTTAAAAATACAAATTTAACTAAGAAAAATCTGGAAAAATATTTTTTTGACTTTTTATATTTATCTTAATCTAGGAAAAATGAAAAATTATTTTTTTGAAACTTTTCTGAATTAATTGTATTAAATGCTAATTTAAAAAGGCCTAAAAACTGATTTAAATCAAGAAAAATACCAAACAGACTTGGAAAAATCTGAAAAATTCAAGATAAGTCTAAAATATTATTAAGAATCTAGGAAAAATATAAAAACAGGGGGGTGTGTGAAGGAAAATGCAACTGCAAAGCAAAGTGCTTATGAATAAGCACTTTAAATAAGCCACAAGCTACAAATAAGCACTAAACTGAAACAGAAGCTCTAATAAGCTAAAAGTACTAAAAAGCAACTAGTATCAACTACTCTTAACCTCTGAATTGCAAACTTGAACAGATTTGATTATTTGAGTTAAAGTGCTAAAAACAGGTTTGAGGCCACTACTTTCAGCTTAGGCACAAGCTACCCAACTAGATGAAACTGAAAAACAGAAGTTGGAACTTGAAATAGACCTGGCCAAGAACTAGTAAACCAAATATGGGACCTAGATAAGCTCAACTGAGCTTGTGGAAAACCCTGCAAGACCCTGTGCAGACTCAGTGAATACTGAGTCAGTGCACAGGGCAGTTTAAGCCCATTTGACAAGCCAGTTTGAGGCTTATAAAAAATTCACAAAAATCTTCAAAAATGATAATAAGAAATTAGACCAACTGAAATTATAAGACCCAAAGTTTCACTTGAATAGACCCAGAAATGAGTCCATGAAAAATCATCCTAGGTGGGCTGAAAACTGGTTTTTCAGTTTTGACTTTTTAACTGTTTTTGAGATTTTGACCAAATTGAACTTTTGAGCTTAAGAAATGGAATGATTATGATGTTTTAAGATGAAATGAAACTGAAATAAGCTAGCTTAACTGATTCTACACCTAAATGAAAGTTTTGGACTTATAAATCCTTAACAGTAAACAATTATTGAGCATAAAATGGAATTTTGACTTTTTAATAAAATGGCTATTGAAATTATGCTTAAACTGCTTATCCTAGCCTAAAAGTAAACTAACTAAGCACATGCTATCTCCTGAAACCAACTCAAAGGAAGCAAAACTCTCTAAACCAAACACCCCTTATTGGACTTGTATGCAAGTTTAACACTGCTAAATGGAGATCTACACCATGAATCAAACTGGAACAGGTACAAATGAAGATATGCAAGCTAAATGGAGCAATGTTAACTAATCTAATGACAGATACAAAAGTGAAGTGGTAAAGGTACTTACAATAATCCAACCACAATGGTTTGACAAATAAATCAAATAGCCACTATTATAAAACCAATTCTCAACCCATATCAAAACAATGAAACCAAATCCATGCTTAGTCCAGCAATTGAGAACCTAATGAGTTTAATAACTGCAAGTTGACTTATGTTGACCAAACATGAAAATTGCTTGAAACTGTTTTCCAAGCTCATCAAAAGCTATAATAAGCTTAAGTTAACTTGTGTGAACTTACAATAAGCTATTTGAAGCTTGAATGTGAGAGTTTGAAATTAAACTTTTCAACAGTGAACATCAAAACATGAAATTTAAGTGAAACCTTGAACTAAGACTGGAAATGAATTACAATGACTCAGTTGCTTAGTTTGAATGCAATAAAACTTAGGATTACATATTAAAACACTAATTAAGCTAATTTAATAAAAAACGACATATATTTGAAAAATGAAAACTAACTACTACCCCTTCCTTCTCTCTTTCTTCTATTTATACAGAATTGCTTCCCCTTGACTTCTCATCTAATCCCATCATTTTCTTGACCATTTGATAGCTTTGATATCATCATGGCCGTTGGATTGATTTTGGCGCCAAAACTTGTATAAGCCAGTGGGGGTTGAGTGAGGGGGTGAAGAAGCATTAAATGCATTCTTGGAGTGTTGTTGAGGTGGGGGGAACAAGGTAGAGTGAAGGTGAGGAGGGGGGATGGAAGGTCTGGTGTTTGCAGAACGTTTGGTGAAGGAGAAGACTTTGGCGCGTTTGTTTGTTTGACCAGGATTTGACTGGTGTTTAATATTAAAAGGGAGGTCCAAAATGAAAAGGGTCCAATTGGTTTGGCAGGGGTCACATTAGGTTTTGACAAGGGACCAAGGTTGTTAAGGGTATTAATAACAAGGACCTTTGTGTAATTTCTGAAATTCAAGGGACCAAAACTGCCAAATCTGCAAAGTTGCTCTAAGGGACTAAAAGTGACAAGCTCCAATAGTACAAGTACCAAACTTGACATTTTTCAATTTCCAAGGACCATTTTTGCCAATTTTTAAACTTGGAGGACCAAACTTGTAATTTCTCAACACTTTTGACATTTTTCACCAAAGGACTAATTTTGACAACTTATGATTTTAAAAGGACCTTTGGTGATTTTTCTTTTGAAATTAAGTGCTCAGGGACTATTTCTGACAATTTTTGAAACTTGGGGGACTGAAACTGCCAAATATGCAAACTTAGCTCATTTTTCATCTGATTTTGAACATTTTGCATCTGAAACATATAAAATGCAATTTTGGAATATTTTCAGTATTTTGATGCATTTCTGAGCATTTTTAAACGTTTTGCAGTTCAGATTTAACCAAAAATGATGAGTATTTACACACTCATCACTAAGCCAGACCAAAAATTCACTCATAGCTACATGCATGGGAAAACAGTGTCAATAAAGAGATTACATGAACTTTGAATTTAACATAAAGTACATATATCAGAAAGTGGACACTTATTGATGCTTGACAAAGTTCACATTGACTCCAGGAAGTATAGAGTATCGCGGGCTAAATATTCTGATTTGGTGTGTCAAGTATTTTAAATATATGAAAAGATAAAACTCAGCAATAGCTATCATCAAGTGCTTATATTTCATCAATGACCACAGTTATACACTCATCTTACCTTGTCAATCTGGCCAAATTCCGTTTTCCCATAAAATAACAGTTGCTTAGATAAATATTTACCGGGGTAAAACCCTTTACAAAAAAAACAGTTGCTTAGATAACAGTTCAGCCATAATACAACCTAGTTACCACATGTCGATTGCAGTAGAATATTGTTTTGTTCTATTAGATGTAACCCACCAATATTGTCTAATTGTACGCCAGTAATTCCCACTCAGTACCTCCTAAAAATACCACGCACAAACATGCATAACTCAAATCTCAAAAAAGGCATTTAAACGTTAAATATGGACAAAGTTATGTTTTTACTATTGTTAGCAAAAGAATTCGTAGTTTTTATAAAACGCATTGAAACCCGTGTCTTTTGCAAAAATCACAGGCTTTCATTTACGAATCTTAATTAAGTTGATACTTATGACAGGTAGTAAAACATTTGTAGGCATGTAAACATAAAAGAAAAAGACAAAAGAATAACCCTTCTAGCTGCGGTAGTAAACCGCACACACTGATATAAGTTGCCACTAATTAGAGATATAAGTTGCCACTAATTAGAGGTTAACATAAGAAGAAGCAACTTTGTGTATAAAAATGAGCCATACCTTATGATTTTCGAGATTCATTTCCAATAACATGTTTAGCGGTATGCAGTTCCTTACTTTTTCTTCCCTAAGTTTGTGCGCCTTTCTGTCTGAACCTGTAAAAGGCGGTATTAGGCCAAGAAACTGATCATACATGTTCAAGCAAATGCCAAAATTTTAGAGAAAGTGTGGCTTTTGTAAGATAGTTCAGAAAAAAAGAATTGTGAGAATGTGTGAGCGTCGTTTCTTTTTTATATATCAAGCGTACCTGGATGTCAACATGAGCCGAAAGCTATAATAACCGGCTTTTCCAATGCTATGTATGTTTGCATTTCAAAACGTGTCGCCATTACCTTTTATAGGCTAAACGTAATAGTGTTCCTACTGCCAAGAAAAGGTTCAGATAAATATAGATATCACTTGTCTCATTTGTTGTCTCTAAGACCATCTAAACAGGGGTTGCTCATGCACAATAAGAGAGAACTTTATTTGATGTCCACCTACTGATCAAAATCAAAAGTATATTATCATTCACATAATCAGCAATCTAATAGGTCTCAAATATAGATAGTCCTTTAACTGTCATTAATATATCATGTTTAGTACTCATCAAAAACATTTGTGCCAACATATTAATTTATGTCAAAATACTTATTATAAGGAACCTCAAGTATCTTACTGTTAGTCGAACGACTCACTAAATTTTGTTAGTCAAAGGACTCACTAAACATTCTAAGTACTTGTGAATTCAAACTTCACAATCATTGGGACAAAGAAAAAACAACATCTTCCTAATTCAAACTTTATTTTTACCGATATTATGTTTAGCAAGTTACGATATACGTTACACCTTTAAACCAAGTTATAATCAAGCCACAAAGATCCTAACACGACAATGAGCATGATAAACCTTTGTATGTCCTAAATAAATGACGATCTATTATGAAAATTGTTAATAAACATATATTACTGTATAGTAAAAGTAGAGTACATAACTTTTTACACATTTTGGTGATTGTTGTTGCAGCAGTTCTGGAGTTGTAAATTACAAAAAAAATAAAATGCAGAACACTAAAATCATTCATTAAGCCTTTTCAAAAAAAAAAAAAAAAAACCCATTTTTAGTTTTCAAGTCTATGATGACGAACTTCAACCCTTAATGGTTCGCCTCAAATGATTTAGATAGATGATACATTGGTTGGTGTAAGCCACAAAGTGTAATTGTAATGCTAAAAGCATGCTAAATAGTTTTATTTTTATAATATGAAATGATTATAGTAATAGCTTATAATGTGCAAAAATGCTTCCGCTAATCCGACCTGTTTCAACTGGACTCATTTGACCCGTTACCCGACCCGAACAATATGCATATACATTACAGCATATAAAGTCTCATTACCTATCATTGTATCTTCCTTGAGCATATCCAAATTAACGAGACCTGACAGAGGGATTATCGGGGTTTGGTATACAGTATTTCAATGCAAAAGAATTTTCCTTGGTGAAACCTCTCCCTTTTCTAACTCATTTTGGGGTGCCATTTGGGGACCGGCTTCTTGACAGACTTTTCCTCTTCTCAGCCGCAGATGGCTGAGACCCTTTTCGTGAAGGACTCCTTTAAGAACTTCTTACCTTTTCGTGACCGGACATAGTATCATTGGGAACACTTGGGCTCCTTGTCATCCTCTTTGAGATTGGGCTTACACTTCTCCTAGAATCTCTCCTAACTGGGCTTCGGGCACTCCTGATAAAAGATGATAAAAAGAAGAAAAAAAAACATGCTTAGAAAAGCATTAACGTGGAAATTTTGACCCATTTTGGGTTATTTTCAACCTCAACCATGTCGAATAAAAAATCAGCCAAGTAATTGCTATTGTTTGGTTGCTGCCCAGTCAATCAGGGTATGCATAGAGATGTGAAGCATGTCTTAAGTAATTTTTCTTGCATTAAATACCAACATAAACTTTCATTTGTCCAGTTTTAGCCTTGTAGTATTTTTGTACATCCTAGTCATCTTTTAATAAAATGCAATGACAAACCTTGGGTCATCTGAATGCTGATGTTGATTGCTGGAAGGCTTATCAGGTTTGGTTTCCTTAACAATACCATATTTTTACTTGAATGCCATATCTCGACCACAACTTTAGTTCATGTTCATCTGGCATTTTCTATAAAAACAATTAAAAGTACCACAACAAAGGCCAAAAAATTCGAAGTTAACCCATCTAGTTATGATCAGGTCTTTTGAGGATATGTATTTTGACCTTATGTCTACAATGTCAAACAGTTATATACTGCAAATTGCTAAAAAGGGAATAGCCAAACGGGTCTAATAGTTACTCTAATTTATTTCATAAGATATATAAGATAATTGGTTTAATATAAACTCTGTAATAAACTTCAAAACATGGAATAATTATAGAAAGAAAAAAAAAAGATAAAATGATCGAGATAAAACTTATGGTGCTACAGTACCTCTGAGACAAATGGAACTTTCTTGCGCCAGCCTCTTCAAACGAATATTGGTAACATATTCCCTTCCTTTGTGTCCATGTGAAAATTTATCTTCGGCTAGCAGATTATCTTCAATATCAACTATACTCGATCGACCTTCAGATGCCCCTTGAATCAAACACATTTCTGATTATCAAAATCCCATGCAATATCTTAGGATTAAGACAACAATGTCAATAACCCGTCCCACATGACTTCTACCCTTTACAACTCTATTCTTATATATGGAGCTGCTAGTCTTTGACGAATTAAGACTTTATTGCAATATCTTGAAAGTACCAGGCACATTTCAGTTGACAAACTGTTTGACCCGACTCAATTGGTCAAACATGATTTATATCTAAGAAAGACGTAAGCTGTTAGTCTTTGAACATTTGAATAAACTCTAGTACTTTCAAGCTTTTGAACCGTCACATGATTAATAAGTTTATCCCAAGTTTTATATTTCAGCTAGGCGATCAGTTTATATTAAGGATATGTATTGGGGTTGAAACCCCAATACTGGTGAATACAACATACATGGCTTGCAAAAGATTGTATAAGAAGCTCCTTAACTCACACCTTGTCATTGAAAAACATGATAATTATCTCACCTCAAATGAATCTATGCATCCGACCCTTTCTGTCCTGGATCTTGAAAGAAAATGTATTGGGTAATGTGGGAGGATGATAAATAACTTTTCCAATATCCGTCCCCGCTTCATAAGCAAATTTGGAAGCACTCTCACTGCAATATCACCATTTCTGTTTATCCCAACCAATAATAAGTCAAAATTTCAGTAATTTTATTAGAAAGTGGCATATTCAATACCTCCTGGTGTCACTATCATCATCTGAAGGAGGAGGAGTTCCCACTCCCAGTTAGGGCCGCAACTAACACATTGTCATCGGTTTTAAACAACACTGTAAAAACTTGTGTTTGGATAGGATTAAAATGTTTGAATTCTTGATAAAGTGATTCGTATAACGGTTCCTGAGAGCAGTCACAGGGTTGCAAATCCAGCAACTCAGTAGGTGGTGGGTACTTTTCTGATAAGATCAAGTGACAAAAGAAACCGGCAAAACGGACAAAGACCCATGCCTTCTGTCTGAGACTAACTTAATGAAATACTGAGGTGGCAAAGGTTCAGAGATCTGAATAGTGAAGCTCAAAGTGTGGTCCTCATCAATATACTGATTTTCAGCAAGAAATACTCGTGAATCCGATCTTCACCGTCTCGCATATAGCACACATCAGACGTCTCGCATTCTGCAAAACCAAAATACAGCTTATGTTAAAATATGTATCCTGAAAATATATCATGTAAAAACAAATACAAAGTACATGTAAATCCAAGATTGCAGCCCAATAGAAAAATAATTAAGTATAATATGAGCAATAAGGTAAAAGATAAAACCAACCTGAGTTATAAATACCATGTCAGACGTCAAAGAGAGTCCTTCAAGCTTTAGCTGAGAAATATATGCTTGGAGCAAGACATTGATCTTCGCACTGGGTTCTTGTAAACTTTCTTTAATTGGAATAGGAACACAATCCAAAAGCTTAGCAAGTTCCATCTACTCATCTTGTCTTACTGTTACGTATTTAAATTCCTCGCTGAGTGAGAACAACCAACATAGCTCGATATCACCCATGGTGGGCTTTAAATGCTCATTGTAAGTGGAAATTGTTCCATGAGATACGTAGTAGTAACTTGCAATTCGACCCAAGTCAGTCACTTGAAAGTAGCCACTTTTTCTATCATACTTCACCAACCTGTTTTTGTCCAGTATTGTGGCGGCAGAATGGACCTGAAAGGGAAAATAATAATGAACATTAATAAGTTCCAATATCCATAAAACATGTCATATGTGCACCAACACCATGCATAAAAACTAACCAGTTACTACCAGCACTAAAAATTCATTTTGATCCGTTAACCAACTCCTCCAGACCATCCAATCTTGTAACCTCTAATAGCCCGGATACATGTCCAACACCCTAGTAATCTCACGTTCATGGATCATTTGCCAACACGTTTCCTATATACCCTCCCGCTAGTCATATACTCATATCCCATATTAAGCAGTTAGAAATTGACTATCTAGTGGACCATGATCACGTAAGACAGTTCACTCGCTTTATATTGAAGACATTGCTATTTCATGAGTGATCAAGTGTTTATAAACTTACCATGTAGTAGAAAAAGTCGAGGATAGGGTGATTCAAAACATGCATATCGGCTTTCTTGTCAAATGCGGCAATCGCGACCTATTGAACAGACCAATCAGATCATTACATACAGATAAGTATGGAACTTTAGACAAGGTGATGTAGCTCATGCATGTTCCTAAGTTAAATGAACTTACCATCACACATCTTATTAAGAAACAAGTACAGCAAATCCTAGTCACAGATCCCACCTGCAAAAAGCCGCACACAAACATACAAGATCCAAGGTTAGTCAGGTCTTAACTCTTAAAGCATGCAACATAACAAAGACGAGCCACTTTCAGATAGTTCCCAGTTGTTGATACATACTAATTGTATGCAATTCAAAATGACTGGATAGAATGTTTCCCGAGGACACATCAAAACCAACAAACATACAACTTTCATGGACAATCACACTTATGTCCCTGGGACCTCTGTGTTGGAGAGACTTCATCACTAACTCTATGCTCCACATCGATGGGTAGATGATGGACAATGACCTTAAACCATGAGCCATAACCCATACAGCACAAACAGTTGTATTTCAGGCTTATATCTAAAAGCTTAGAACGTGATTTAAAAAATAATATTGAACATAAAGATCCCAATTCACCAATACATGTAGTTTTGGTTCACTATTCACAGAGTACTAACAGGAGTTCAGACCAATTTTACTTAAAACCAACCTCGAAGCCATATTAGAAAATAACGTTTGGAGATAATAAGAGATGTAACCTTGTGGAGATAATAAGTAGTAAAAATAGAGATAATTTGATGTAACCTCGTGGAGCTTGTTTTGACGGCCTCTAGATTCAGTCGGGAAGCGCCTAAGCATGACGAACAACCTGTGACAAGAAACAAACGCCATAAAAAATTATAAATAAATAACTAACAGAAGATCAAGGAGACAAAGATAGTATCTTGTTCTTGCATGGAAATAACTGATTACCTGCCGCCATAGACCATGAACCCTACAGCAGCACCAAGTGAGATAACTGCATTCACAAAAAAAAAGTGCATAGAAGATATCCGATTATTGCAACGAATGAATTTGTGTGGGTTACAGTTTGAATGATATTAGGGTTTTGAGATATAACGAATGAATCGGGCTAATTTTTTGATTTAATGGGTTATGTTTGTTTGGAAAGGTTTATAGGTTTTTGTTTGCAAACTGTAAAACAAAAAGCATTGTTGATGTAGTGGTTAGCATGGTTGTTAATGTTATGCAATGTCCCAAGTTCGAATCTAGCAACATGATTTTTTGGGGAATAAATCTGAATTTTATGAAGGCAAAAAAACGGATTTTAACTAAAAAGCTGCTTACGTGGCATTAAATTGTGATGACATGGAAATATGACGTGGCATTATGGGTTGCCACGTGGCATTTTATGTGGCATGCCTCCTCTTATATATAATGTATAGATATTTATGGTGTATGTAAATTAAAGGTTAAGTGTAATAAATGAAACTTAACGGTTTGATATGATAATCTGAGAACTAAAGGACTAAATGAGTAAAATGGGTAAATATGATATAATTACAATTAAGACCCTACACTTTGTAATTTTTACACTTTAGACCCTAAACTTGTGTAATTTGGCGTAAATAATCTTTAAAGTATTATAACGCTCATATAACCTAATATGTTTTTAAACGCATTATATATGGCTAAGCTTACTAATTAGGGAACTTGCTAATTAGGGAAAACTTATTAGATACGGAAACCTGCTAATTTCGAAAAGTTACTAATTATAGAAACTTGCTATTTTTGGAAAGATGTTAATTATCGAAACCTGCCTAAAATTGAAAGTTACCTAAAATGGAAAGTTACTAAAAGTGGAAACCTGCTAAAATTGGAAATCCGTCTAAAATGAGTAATCTGATCTTAATAAGCGGTATCTAATTCATAGGTTCTGGACGGCGGGATTGATTCATCGTGTGACCTTAGTTTCCTATTTTGCTTGCTTCGAATGAGGTACAAATATTCTATCCCTTTTCAGTAGGGGTTTCTCATGACTTTTTGATCCGTTGACTTTGTTCCCTTATGATATTCTATTGCTATGATTCCTTTGCTATTGACCCTCTGATATTGAACCTTGATATGGACCTTCTGATTTTGAACTAATGCTATGAACCTGTGATATTGAACTATTGCTAATTGACCCCTCTGTTATTGAACCTCTGTTACTGAACCTTTGATATTGAACCATTGCTATGAACCTCTGAATTGTGAACTATAGATATTGGACCTCTGATTATTGTGACTGGTATATTGCTACTATGTGGACCTTTGTTTGATCCTTCAGATTGATACCCGAGCCAAATATTGTTATCCTAGCCATGAAGGTAACATGGTCGTGTCATTGATGCACCAATGGCATGACTCTAGTGTGGTTGAGTGATGTTCCACACCGTCCCTATTCAGTATTGATTATGCATTATTTGTCTGCAGGGGCGTATGGATTCATCATAGATTTGTTATCTGTATCTGATCTATTCTGGTGAATGATGTCATGTGCAATACGCTTCTTCACAGTCTGGGAGCTAGCTAATTAATTTTTTACTGAGGTCTCCCCTCATATTTTCTGGTATTCCAAGGTCACCCCTCCGAATGCGATGGTTACTATTGATTACTAGGCTGCTAATGCCACTATTTTCTGTATTGTATTGTACTGTGGCTTGGGATAGATTTTTGACAACCCTTACACTGTTGATATACCTATATTGTACCTTCTGTATTCCCCAACGCACCATATTCTGTATTGATTGTCTGTTACTCAGTACCCTTATGTGACTCATTCTACTACCATTCACGTACCGGGTTATTATATGACTATTGAATTTGATTATGCTGTTACATGTCCTATGTGATTACTGTTCATCCTGCTACGATATGATTAATATGCCATTATATGATTCAACTGTTGTCATCTGAATATGTTATCTTACTGTTATGTGAACCTTGATTGGTCTGGTGATAATGTTTGAGTGTAACCTGTTGATTTATCTGTTTATTTTGGATACCTCCGTTTAGTTATGTTCATGGGCTATGATTATCCATTGGGAGCTTATTTCTAGTTGACGACCTGCCATGTTTATATGTGTTATGATACTGTTATGTTATTAATCTGTGGGTTATTTGTCATGCCTGATTGCCATGCTCATTTCTTAATTACTTGCTTCCGCTAGCTTTTTGATTTCTGTTTGTCTTATATGTTGTCTGATTTCCTGATTTCTTGTATGCCTGTTGTATGTGCTTATATATATGTCATCGATGCCTTGCTTTGCTTCGTTCTCCTTGTTATCAGTTCTTTCTGGATATCTGTATAATTGTGTTTCTGCAGGATCCTCATTGACTCATTGTTCTCATTTCGTTGCGACCTTGTTATCAGTTTCCTTATTTCATTTATATCTCTGATTTTGTTTAGCCTTCGTTTTGTTACATCTGTTCACTGGGCTTTTTAAGCTCAGCCGCATTTCTTTTCCTGCGACAGGTTTTAGGTTGGAGGATGGGCTTTGATGGGCTGAGAGTTGGATTATCTAAGTGGACTGACCCTAGTTACCTTATCATTTTGGACTTATTTTGAAGAGAGATTGTTTCGATATCTCATTTCATTTTATTGACATTTTGGGTTTTGTATTTTATTTGTAAGTCATCCATTTATATGACTTGATAATTTACTTTATAAGGCTTCCGTTTGTAAAAATTTTAATTGTATGTTCTGATATGACACCAGAATGTGACACTTCTACCGTTGCCAGGTTGGGGTGTTACAATTGTGGTATCAGAGCAAAGGTTTCGTCTTTTTGACCTTAGGACTGACCTGTGAGGACTGGGTAGACATTAGGCTTCCGTCTGTTCTGATCTCTTTCGATTCCTTTTAATTGTCATTCAGATTGGACTTCGGTATTCTTTTGTCTTCGTTAAATTGACCTTATTCCTTTCGTATTTGATTTTGTTTGATCTGTCTTTGCACATCTGGTTGTCGATCATTAGATGGAGACTACTCGTGGAATCGAAGATGATGGGTCCGACCCTGCGTTGCTGCAACAGTTCCTGAGCTGGAGAGGTTCGTGAAGCAGAAGCCGCACCCGACTGCCATGCTGTTGGAGACATCAGGATGCTGCTGGAGGGAGCTGGACGGACCAACCAAGGCGCAAAAACGGAGAAAAGATTCAACTGGTGGCGGAGAAGGTTCATCTACTTCATATGATTAGGCGCGACTTGTGTTACTCCGATTTGTTTGTCACGCGTTTTGAGGCGGTTTGATATTTTGCTAAGTGATTTTGATCGGTATTGCTTTTCTTTGATTTATTCAGAACTCGGTTTGAATCGCGAAGTTTTATGATTCAACATTTTGGTATTATCTCAGCTTTATATTTGGGTTGTCAGTAATGAGTCATGAGGAACCGTTTCGAGCGAGTTGGTGGCCTTCCTTCTTTTGTGGTATGGTAAGTTGGTTTGATGTATTATATGCTGCATATGTGTGAGTCTGGTCTGCTTTAGTATGTTACTTGCTACCTGTATGTGTATCTATTTTGTGGTGATATTGGTTATGTGGTTTGTCATGACCCGAGGCAGAATATGATGACAATAGGAACTTGTTATGTGATGCCAGTATTATGACGCCTGATCAACGTGATAATACCGAGATCATATAACTTGAACTTATTGAAATCATACGACATCTTGGGAAATGCCTGGGGTTGGTACGTGAATGGACTAGGACTTATATCCATTATTTTGGTACTCCTCATGTTCTTTTAGAATTATGTACCTCTTTGCGAGATTCTCATCGACATCTGTTACGTATAAGTTTTGTACGCTTTGGAACCGAAATCGTTATAATCTGTGTGAAGCTATAGTATGCTACGTCTGCCTTAAACTCATTCGTCTCTGTGTACCCCTACGACTTCAATTTTCGAGGACGAAAATTTTATTTTAGATGGGAAGAGTTGTAAAACCCTAAAATCGTTAACGCGTTAAAAGACCATAATGCCCTCAATCAATAATATGTAAAATAAAACGAGCTTGTTAAGTACGTTATATGGTTGACATTTAATTGAGTTTACGTAATACCTTGAACATAAAAACTTACATTATAATGAATGTAACACAATACAAGTCACAATGGCCAAATGAAATGCATGTTACACATTTAAATAAAAGATGATACAAGTTAATATTGGAAAGTAAATTAAATTTGTTAATTGGCCTTGCTCCCCTCCTTGTTCGGCCTAAAATACACGACCACATCACACCCATATATTCTCCAAAAATAACTTGTCCTTATCCCCTTATATCCCCTTATCATTAAGCGTTTTATACACAAAGAAGCCCTAGCCTCCCAAAAAGAAAGTCACGGCAAAAGATTTCACCCTCCCACCTTCAGTTTTCTGTCGACAAAAAGGGCTCCAAGAAAAGGTGTAAAAGGTTCCTTGTAAGGCTTCTATAATCACGTGTTTCGTACAAGGATTGCTTGGGTTGCATTGAGAGTTTAGGGCTACTGTTGTTGTCGTGATAAGCTAGGGCTCAAAAGGAAGGTTTTGGTTGGTTTTGATCCTGGTTCTTTTCTTCTTTTCTCACGCTGCTAAGCTACCTTCTTGATCACGTCGTCTCCTTTAATTTTCTGGTTTTGGTCGTGTGATGTTGTCCTCTATACGTGTGATTGTTGAGCTCTAAAACCATGTATCGTTTAATGTTTAAACAAAGATATAAAGTACCTCAATTTAAGTGACATAAAATCATGAAACTAAGCCCATATGTGTCGACTAGATGTAATAAAACTGGTTTAGATTTCTGCTTGGTAAACACCCTCTCGTCTTGCCTTTTTCTAGTTACTACCATGCTTAAACCATGTGTAGATGATATGTGAAAAGGTGTCAATAAAATCAAAGTGTAAAGTTCGTATTAGTAATTTTCTAGGGCGTTAAAAAATATGGTTTGGGAAGGGCTGTAGCTCGACAAAATTGGGACACACAAAGAGGTATATAACTTGAGTTAAAACGTAGCTAAGTTATTAATACATATACGGTAAATGATCTAGGGTTCGTTTAGTTAAAGATCAAGTTGTAAGGTTGTTTAAGGAGTTGTACCTCTCGACAATAAATAAGTAATCACCTAAGATTGTCTAGACTTGTACTAATTAAGTTAAAATGATCTATAAAGTGAGTTGAATGCGTAATCTAAACTAGGGATCGTTAACTTATATATATCTCTATGGTGTATATAAATTAAAGGTTAAGTGTAATAAATGAAACTTAATGGTTTGATATGATAATGTGAGAACTAAAGGACTAAATGAGTAAAATGGGTAAATATGATATAACTACAATTAAGAACATACACTTTGTAATATTTACACTTTAGACCCTAAACTCGTGTAATTTGGCGTAAATGATCTTTAAAGTATTATAACGCTCATTTAACCTAATATGTCTTTAAATGCATTAATGGCTAAGCTTACTAATTAGCGAACTTGCTAATTAGGGAAAACTTAATAAATACGGAAACCTGCTTTTTTCGGAAAGTTACTAATTATAGAAACTTGCTATTTTTGGAAAGATGTTAATTATGGAAACCTGCCTAACTTAGAAAGTTACCTAAAATGGAAAGTTACTAAAAGTGGAAACCTGCTAAAAAGGGAAAGTCGTCTAAAATGAGTAATCTGATCTTAATAAGTGGTATCTAATTCATAGGTTCCGGACGGCGGGATTGATTCATCGTGTGACCTTACTTTCCTATTTTGCTTGCTTCGAAAGAGGTACAGATATTCTATCCCTTTTCAGTAGGGGTTTCTCATAACTTTCTGATTCTTTGACTTTGTTCGCTTATGATATTCTATTGCTATGATTCCTTTGCTATTGACCCTCTGATATTGAACCTTGATATGGACCTTCTGATTTTGAACTTATGCTATGAACCTGTGATATTGAACTATTGCTAATTGACCCCTATGTTATTGAACCTCTGTTACTTAACCTTTGATATTGGACTTTGATATTGAACCATTGCTATGAACCTCTGAATTTTGAACTACTAATATTTGACCTCTGATTATTGTGACTGGTATTTGTCTGACCCTTCAGATTGATACCCGAGCAAAAAATTGTTAACCTAGCCATAAAGGTAACATGGCCGTGTCATTGATGGACCAATGGCATGACTCTAGTGTGGTTGAGTGATGGTCCACACCGTCCCTATTCGGTATTGATTATGCGCACTTTGGATTTATATTGTATGGCCACTATTTGTCTGCAGGGGCGTATGAATGCATCCTAGATTTGTTATCTATATCTGATCTATATTGGTGAATGATGTCGTGTGAAATACGCGTCTTCATAGTCTGGGAGCTAGCTACTCCATTTATTACTGAGGTATCCCCTCCTATTTTCTGGTATTCCGAGGTCACCCCTCTGAATGCGATGGTTACTATTGATTACTGGGCTGCTAATGCTACTATTGTCTGTATTGTATTGTATTGTGGCTCGGGATAGATTTCTGACAACCCTTACACTGTTGATATACCTATATTGTACCTTCTCTATTCCCCAACGCACCATATTTAGTATTGATTGTCTGTTACTCAGTACCCTTATGTGACTCATTCTACTACCATTCAAGTACCGGGTTATTATATGACTATTGAATTTGATTATGATGTTACATGTCCTATGTGATTAATGTTCATCCTGCTACGATACGATTAATATGCGATTACTGTTCATCTGAATATAAGTTATCTTACTGTTATGTGAACCTTGATTGGTCTGGTGATAATGTTTGTGTGTAACCAGTTGATTTATCTGTTTATTTTGGATACCTCCGTTTAATTATGTTCATGGGCTATGATTATCCATTGGGAGCTTATTGCTAGTTGACGACCTTCCATGTTTATATATGTTATGATATTGTTAAGTTATTAATATGTGGGTTATTTGTCTTGCCTGATTGCCATGCTCATTTCTTAATTACTTGCTCCCGCTAGCTTTTAGATTTTTGTTTGGCTTATATGTTGTCTGATTTCCTGATTTCTTGTATGCCTGTTGTATGTGCTTATACACTAGTACAAAAACGGGATTTGGTCACGCATGGTCGAAATGGAACGGCCACACATTCGCATATTTGTGTGGCTGAAGGTACGAAAATTGACAACATTTACTAATTAGTCACACATGAAAATTTTGATTGTGTGACCATTAGAACTGTATCGCCACACAATTGAACATTGTGTGGCTAAAGGTATCTGGTGATTTTGTTTCAGATCATTTAGCCACATATGAATTTGGAACGCGTGACAAATACAAGTAACCTTGATGCGTTAGTCACATGTAGTAATTTTTTGTGTGTCTAAATCATAGAGTCAAGTTTTGTCACATATTATTTAAGGGTGACTGATATGTTTTGCCAACTCTTTAGCCACATCTGAAGTTGGAACAAGTGAAAAATGAAAAGTAAGGTTGAAGCATTAGTCACGATATACATATAAACAGTGACAAATATATGTCACACACTCGAACACTGTGACCAAAAGCCATATATTGTCACACTAAATGTTTTGTCACACATTTGTTAAGTGTAGCCAAAATCCAGTACATATGTTCACGTAAGTTAATATGTGTGTTTAAAGTTTAGTTTGTGTTAGCTTGCCAAAATACACGTTTCTTCACTTGAAACACCATATGGTCACACTTATTAACACTTTTAGCCACTTTATGATTAATTGTATGTGACTAAATACCCAAAACAAACATTCTTTGTGTGACTAAATGTTAGAAAAGGCCACACAAACATAAATTTAATGTGGCCATTGGATGATCAATAGTCACACAAAACACACATTTCTTCATTTGAAACACCATATGGTCACACTTATTAACACTTTTAGCCACTTTATAATTAATTGTATGTGACTAAATACCCAAAACAAACATTCTTTGTGTGACTAAATGTTAGAAAAGGCCACACAAACATAAATTTGATGTGGCCATTGGATGATCAATAGTCACACAAAATACACGTTTCTTCACTTTAAACACCATATGGTCAAGTTTGTTACATTTATTGTGCTGTTAATGAAAATGTGGGTTTGTAGGTGATGGATTTTATAGTCACATTGATATGCACACACAAACACACACATTAACACTTGTGCAACACCACAATCTACTAAAGTTGGATAAATCCAAACTAATTATATATATGAAGAACTCTTTAACAACGAGTACTTGATTGTTAATGCGGAATCTTAACAACAAGCAAGAAGAACACCAATACTATTTCACTAATAAACTTCTTTTATTAATATTTCTATTCGTCTAAGTACAAGTTCATTTCACTATACTTTAGGGTTCCTGTATACACTTAGGAAAACCTAGTATACAAAACGTGTAGAAGGATATATATATCTCTTCCTAAGATATCTCTACGCGTACATATGCCTTCCCTAAACTCTAATAAACTATTCTGTTTTTCATAAACAGAACTAACTACGAATACTACCAGACTTAACTGTTATACTGCCAGTATTATTGCTGTTGAGCTTTTGATTCAATTAACCTCAAAAGCTGATAGCATGCATCATCCTTTCTTTCACCTAACAGCTTCTTCTCAAGCATAGCCCTGAAAATACTGTTTGGAAGTGGATACTCCACTTCTGCAAGCATATAAATAATTGCAGTTTCTAATTCCAAACAGTGCACCTGACAAGTGTGGAAATATCTCTATCTGATCACTTGTTCTTGACATGCCAGCTTCCACATTTCATCATCAGCATCTGGTGTCTCAAACATGGTCTTCAAGTCACCCCAGAGGACTCTTTCACATTCCTCTTCAGGTCTCTCGTCACCATTCTTCTCCATCATCAGCTGGTACATGGTCTTCAAATCATCCCTGGACAAATCACTCAATAAACCAGGAAAGTTCACATATATAGTGTCTGTGTGATTTTCCCTTACTATCAGGTAAACTACCTTTTTCCCATTTTTGATGATCTGAACCTTTGTAATCTTAGCCGGAAGTGCCGAACCTGTAGGAATGGAGCCCATGGTAAACTCTTCTGATGACGGTTCATCAACCTTATCCTTCATGTACTCTTCCACTTCCTTCTTAACATTTGTCTTATCCTTTTTCACTCCTTTCTTTCCAGTGGATTTCTTCCTTGTCATATTCAAAACTGGTTGCTTAACCTCAGATTCCTCCTCTTTCTTTACAGTTTTTGGCTTATCACCAAGTTTTTCAGCTTCAGCAACCTTTTCAGTCTCTACAATCTTCTGCTTCTTAGCATCCTTTGGTTGAAGATTGTAACCCTTCCTTTTAAGCATTGAAGCTTCCAACTCTGAATCCATTGAATAAATTTTTTTATTTTGGTACACTACTTTTTCAAATTCTGCTTTTAGAACATCAGCCTTCAATTTCCTTAACTGGCTCAACTTCCATGTAGGATCCCCTTGACTTTTGATGTAGTGGATCATATAATCCCTTTGCTCAGCTTTAGTCAAGGGTCTGTTCATCCTTTCTCTTTATCTCTGCTCTCTGAGAAGCCTCTTCTTCTCATTAGTTATCTCAACCATTTTACTTGCATACTCTTCTCCGCCAATATCAGGAAGGATATCTCTGTTTACTAATAATCTGGCCTTTATAGTATCTCATTCTTCATCAGTATAGAATTTGGCAGATTCCTCAATTTTAGCTTTCCTTTTCATTTGTTCTTCAGTTAATTGTGGTTCCTCCTGCAGACTTTTGGCAATCAGCTCATCATTCAGTGTTTGTTGTGCACGTTTAGCTTCTTCAGCCTCATCCTCTGCTTGAATCCTAGCAATCTCAGCTAAGCTAGCTTCCTCTTGTGTGAGTTACTTTTTGGTCTTCACTGGCTCAGAAGATTCTTGCACTATTCCTTTGCCTTCCTTATGCACAAACTCCTCACCACTACTACCTGGATCACTACCAGGATTAATATGTTCTGTACTAGTATTTACTTCAGCATCAAAGCAAGTATTAAAATCTTCATCAAAAGCAGATTTAATTTCAGCACCACCAGACTTATCTTTAGTAAAGTCACCAGACTTATCCACTCCACTAGAACTTGCAGCTTCTTTATCCAGTCTCTTCTTAAAGGATTTCTTGTGACTGAAATTCTTAACCAAGATTTCAGCTGCTTCCAATCCTTGAAAAACCAACGGAATAAAGGTCAGTGTAACCTTCGATGCACTGAATAGGATATCAGGAAAAAACAGGGCATTGTTTTTGAGTTTTTTGGGTGATTTGGTTGGTGAGCATATAGGTGTCAGGATTCTATCCTGGAGTAAGGTTGATTCAGAAGCAAGAGATAAAATGTGGGACGAAATCACGGTACACATATACTTTTTTTTAACTAGTAGTGGCTTGGCTGTGGTAGGTACAAGGTGTTAATGAGTTTATCTCTGCATTTACATTATGTGCAACTAATTAACAACATTATGTTAATCTTTGCAGCGATATTTTGATGTTGACTTGACAGTCAGAAAGCTGATAATGAATCGTCTTGGTCTACTTCTAAGGAATTTCAGAAGGAAATTGACCGAAAACTACATATTGCCCAACCAAAATACCTTTTCAAAACTTAATAAAGTCCCGGCGAAGTATAGTGCAATTATAAAAGCCGAAGATTGGGTAAATTTTGTAAACTACACGGCCACCGAGGAATACAAGGAGTTAATTATTAATTTTTATTCAAGTTCAAATATCTGTCACATTTGATGTTTCCATATATATTAGTTGTATACTATCAGCATTACTACATCTAAACACCTTTTTTATTTTGTGTTGCAAGGTGAAATCAGCTGCATCTAAAGTGGCGCGTTCCAAGTCTGTTTATTAGCATAGAATGGGACGAGGTGGATACGCCCGTGTGATAGATAAAATGGTAACATTAAACATTAAATATTTGCATTTAATAGCATCATACTTTCGTTTATATTGGTTTATCTTACAAGTGTATGTATTTGATGTTTATAAGATCGAGAATAAAGAAATTGAACCAGATGAAGAACCACCGCGTGGTACGCTGTGGTTGAAAGGAAGGGTGAATAAAGACGGAGAATTTCACGATGATGATATCACAACGGTTGGACAAAAAATTGTAAGTTTGACTCATTTTATGATTATGTTTATTGTTAGCTATAAGTTAATACTGATAGTGTATTAGTTAAAACTAATAGTGTATTAGTTAAAACTATTAGTTATAAGTTAATACTGTCATTTATAAGTTAATACTGGTAGAATTAAATAACCTATTTCACATATTGTGTGTGCAGAAAGAGACGGAGGCAAAGATCAAACAAGGAACCTTGAAGGTTGATCATGGCACTGATGCCATGACATTTGTATTAGGTAAGGAAAAGGGAGGATATGCGAGAGGAGTGGGAGGTGGAGTAACCTACAAGAGGTATTTTGATCTGCCTCGAATCAGACAAGCATCTGATGAAAGAGTGGTGTCACTTCAAAGTGAACTTGATAATGAGAGGCGCCAACGTCAAGAAAAAGAGGCGGTAATACAGGATTTGATGAAACAATTGGCTGCACAAAGGGGGCAGTTGCAGTCAACTTCATCTCCATTGACACAAACGGAAGTAAGACATAAGAAAGTAACATTCCATCTTTTTTTTTACCCTTTTAAATACTGATGCAGTCTTCTTAAACAATTTATATTTCAGGTGTCTCCGGTGAACATTAATCTTATAAATAGCAGTGCTGATGAGGATGTCGGAACACGTGTTGCTGGACGTGAGAAAATTGCGAGCATTGAGAAGTCTAATGGACTTGCAACTTTGGAAAAGGAAATGGAAATAAGTGTAAGTAATAAATCATCCCCCTGGGATTTTTGAATTCTACATACATGTATTAATTACCGTGTATTATATATATAGGAAACTGTTAAATCTGTCGCATCTAAGAAAATGACTAGATCAAAACGAAAGGATTCTTCACGTCAACTTTCCGGATCACAAGAACAGGAGTCTCCATTAACAGTACTACCACAAGTATGTATTTAAACATTTTCATATATTCTTTAGTTTAATCAATTACTAATACATATATACATGCAACAAATTATCTTTTTAGGTAATTAAGTGCAAACTGTGGCACTTAAAGAAATCAACTATTATTGCGGAGGGTACCGTGAAAACTGATGGAAAACAAATGCTTTATAACAAACCACTCCCAAAGGATTGCTACAGAGTGTCTATTGAAAAATCTTTAGTGGATGCAGCATGCATACCGGATGTAGGAAGTAACGGTCTCAAAACAGTTAAGGATGCAGTAGGTGGTTTTTATGCATGGCCAAAGGATCAAGTGGTTTTCGATGAAAAGGTACATACATGCATGTGTTTTATAAACCTACATATATCATTCTTCATATTTAATTCAGTGTTTGATACACCCGGCTTTTGTTTCCTACAAGTAACACTACCAAGTACCATAAAACTGATTGGTGAGAACAGAACTGCACCTAAATTACAAACGAAGTGCTACGTCTCTAGTGATACCATGCAAAAGGAAGCTAAGAAGATCAAGAGTCAGAAGTCGTTAAATTATTGAGAATTTTATTATGTACGACGTTACAATTTTATGTACATTCCAATTTTATTGTATTTGAATATATTTTGAATATATATATATATATTTGAATTTGTTTTGATATATATTGATTTCTTATATGTGACTAAAAGATTCATATAGTCACAATTATTAACACTTTTTGGTCACAGTTTGCTTAATTCGATGTGTGACTAAATGTTAGAAAAAGGCCACACAAACATAAAATTCAAGTGGCCATTGGATGATCAATAGTCACACAAAACACACATTTCTTCACTTTACACACCATATGGTCACACTTATTAACACTTTTTGCCACTTAATGCTTAATTGTATGTGACTAAATACACAAAACAAACATGCTTTGTGTGACTAAATGTTAGAAAAGGCCACACAAACATAAAATTAATGTGGCCATTGGATGAGCAATAGTCACACAAAACACACATTTCTTCACTTAAAAAACCATATGGTCACACTTATTAACATTTTTTGCCACTTTATGCTTAATTGTATGTGACTAAATACCCAAAACAAACATGCTTTGTGTGACTAAATGTTAGAAAAGGCCACACAAACATAAAATTCATGTGGCCATTGGATGATCAATAGTCACTCAAAATACACGTTTCTTCACTTTAAACACAATATGGTCACACTTATTAACACTTTTAGCCACTTTATGATTAATTGTATGTGACTAAATACCCAAAACAAACATTCTTTGTGTGACTAAATGTTAGAAAGGCCACACAAAAATAAAATTAATGTGGCCATTGGATGATCAATAGTCATACAAAACATACATTTCTTCACTTAAAACACCATATGGTCACACTTATTAACACTTTTGGCCACTTTATGCTTAATTGTATGTGACTAAATACACAAAACAAACATGCTTTGTGTGACTAAATGTTAGAAAAGGCCACACAAACATAAAATTCATGTGGCCATTGGATGATCAATAGTCACACAAAATACACATATCTTCACTGTAAACACCATATGGTCACACTTATTAACACTTTTGGCCACTTTATGATTAATTGTATGTGACTAAATACCCAAAAGAAACATGCTTTGTGTGACTAAATGTTAGAAAAGGCCACACAAACATAAAATTCAAGTGGCTATTGGATGATCAATAGTCACACAAAACACACATTTCTTCACTTAAAACACCATATGGTCACACTTATTAACACTTTTAGCCACTTTATGGTTAATTGTATGTGACTAAATACCCAAAACAAACATGCTTTGTGTGACTAACTGTTAGAAAAGGTCACACAAACATAAAATTCAAGTGGCCATTGGATGATCAATAGTTACACAAAATACACGTTTCTTCACTTTAAACATCATATGGTCACACTTATTAACACTTTTAGCCACTTTATGATTAATTGTATGTGACTAAATACCCAAAACAAACATTCTTTGTGTGACCAAATGTTACAAAAGGCCACACAAACATAAATTTAATGTGGCCATTGGATGATCAAAAGTCACACAAAATACACATTTCTTCACTTTAACACCATAATGTCACACTTATTAACACTTTTGGCCACTTTATGTTTAATTGTATGTGACTAAATACACAAAACAAACATGCTTTGTGTGACTAAATGTTACAAAAGGCCAGACAAACATAAAATTCAAGTAGCCATTGGATGATCAATAGTCACACAAAAGGCATATTTCTTCACCTTAAACAACATATGGTCACACTTATTAACACTTTTGGCCACTTTATGCTTAATTGTATGTGACTAAATACCCAAAAGAAACATGCTTTGTGTGACTAAACAGTGTTTATGGTCACTAATACGGATTAATCCAACAAAATTTGTACCTAATTAGTCACACATGTTACGGTTTTGGTTACTCTTTTCCAATAGAGACTAAAAAAAAGTCAAACACGTGACCATAGGGTACCTATGGTCGCGCGACCTTTTGTCACACACGGCCAAAAAATCATGTGTGACTATATGTATATCGTCACACATATTCGATGTAGCCAAATCCACTTTTTGTTCTAGTGATATATATGTCATCGATGCCTTGCTTTGCTTTGTTCTCCTTGTTATCTTTTCTTTCTTGATATCTGTATAATTGTGTTTCTACAGGATCCTTATTGACTCATTGTTCTTATTTCATTGCGACCTTGTTATCAGTTTCCTTATTTCATTTATATCTTTGATTTCGTTTAGCTTTCATTTTTTTATATCTGTTCACTAGGCTTTTTATGCTCAGCCGCATTTCTTTTCCTGCGGCAGGTTTTAGGTTAGAAGATGGGCTTTGATGGGCTGAGAGTTGGATTATCTGAGTGGACTGACCCTAGTTACCTAATCATTTTGGACTTATTTTGAAGAGCAATTGTTTCGATATCTCATTTCATTTTATTGACATTTTGGGTTTTGTATTTTCTTTGTAAGTCATCCGTTTATATGACTTGATAATTTACTTTATAAGGCTTCCGTTTGTAAAAAAAAATTAATTGTATGTTCTGATATGACACCAGAATGTGACACTTCTACCCTTGCCGGGTTGGGATGTTACATATATGTTATTTTTGACAAAATTTTGATATTGAATATGTCCATTTCGAGTTTTGTGTGAAGATTTATACGAAGAACGTTTAGTGAACAAAGATTTGTTAGCAAATACTCCCCCTCAACAAGTAATATTAACTTTTGAGGTTTTGAAAACATAAGGGGAAGTACTTGTTCTTTTGAGAAAAACTTTGAAAAATGAAAGTTTGATAAGTTTTACTCAAAAGTAAGAAGATTTCGCTCCTTTTATAGGATTGTGGCACAGAACCGTACCACAGGGTCCTTTCATTACAAGTACGGGTTGTACACTGTTATGTGTGCACAAGCCATTGTAAAATATACAAATCATATCATCCAAATATAAATCAAATAAATAATTTAAGGAGTACCAGTCAATCCTTCAATAAGACCGGGAGTTCTCTCTTAGAGTTGATAACCCGTAAGAGGGAAACTCTGTCTTCCACCCACAAAGCTCTCCAAATTCCGCATATGATCACGATGAAACAACCTTTCATCTATCCTTGTGATGATCTTCTTAACATCCCTCTTTTCTTTAGAATTCCACCACTTCTTTGACCCAATGCCTTCGTGAATCTCATTCAACCGATACGCTAACCCATCACGAACCTTCTTCAGAGTATGATTAAAAAACTTGTGAAGCTCATTGCACGCCATTAAACAGTTGTGGTGAAGTTCACTGCGGTAAACTACTCCAAACTTTGGTTTCTTCACAATGGTGTACTGAGAGAGTTGGTTGATATCGGGAAAGTGTAGCAACGGTTTAGTGAGATTGATTTGTTTCTGGTATGATTCCACGGCAAGTTGAAGATCTTCAACACGTTCTAGGATCACTTTACTTCTGATGAATATCAACAGTGACTTGATGTACTGGAGCTGGATGTTGGTGGAGAAATGTCTCATCCGACCTTGTACCTTAGCCAGATACATGTCTTCAATGTCGTTGAGTGACAATATCAGAAAATCCGCTTTAGTAAAATCATATTCTTGCTCGTCTTTTCGATTGACCTTGATTTTCTCCAGGAATAAGTAATCCCACTTCGTAGCCAGACTGACATTCATGATAGCAATGATCCGTTTGTTACTGAACACCTCTTTGTTTGATTTCTGAACCTGGCAGCTTCTGTAGTATAGTCTTTTCTTGCAGGCCAGTGATGAATGCCATACTGTGCATCAAGATCATAATTCACCACATTTTCAACAAACATTCTTGTGACTTCTTCCTCGATGGCAACATTGTTGGAGAAGACTGCTGCTGGGATGTTAAAGGTGAGTGACGCAGCGTATTTCTTGCTTACATCGCTACCGTGTTGAAGAAATTCCAGGTCGTTGTTGAAGAAGTATTGGTAGGAAATCCTTGGTTGATCTGGTCGACCAATGGTTGGTAGTGGCTTGGTCCAGTCTGTGTAGTATGGAGTCTTATCTTGTCTTGTGAAGTCAATGTTAGATTCAGGGTTGAGCCAATCAATGTTGTTGGACATAGATCGTGCGATGTTGTCTAGATGATATTCGACTTCAATAGCACTATCGGAGCTGTCCTTTAGCAGTTGAAACGCATTGTTTTTGATTCGGCGTTGTTAATACAAATAAGCCGTAAAAACATTTATTTATATTTTACGATCTTCCAATGTTTTGTCGATAACAAACGTAAAATCATTTTAACGAGACAAATAAAATACGTAAATTCTTTGACCCAATAGTTTTCTAACACACTTACGTTTTCACATAAAAGACTAAAACAAGTATAAGTGATTTTATGATTTAATTAATACATATGTACAACAACTAGTGTTTATATATTGGACAAAGATATACATAACTAGTATGTATTATAATGGGTATTATAAATGGGCAGAAACTTAAGTATTTGACCCATTGACCAAATGCATTGAATGTAGTTGGGTACAACCCAAAGTCCATGACCCATACCGATGGAGCTTGACCCATAAACCATTGCATGACATCATGCTTAAGTCATACATGGTTTTAATCCATGGACCATAGTTTTAATCCATGTACCATGGACTAGATGCATTGCACCTTATAGATACATTATATCTACTTGGATACCCATGATCCATAACCCATGACCCAAAACCCATGAGCAAAAGGGAGCGTCCCACGGATCCTGTCACACCCCCAAATTACGTGTTTAGCAGCGGAATGGAATACCTTGGGGAGGACTGTCATAGCATCAAAGTTACAGTTATATCGAACGACCTAAAGTGTCGTTTGGAAAATACATCGTTTGATTTAGTAAAATAATCAGAGTTTACATAATGTAGGTCTCAAATGAAAATCAATGTATGCGGAAATATGTTTGATACAAGCCAACGATGTTTTTAAAGTGTATAAATCCCATGTGAGACGCGTCGTCACCACGACTCTATGATATGTCCATATGCATGCCATGAAGTGAATGCCTTAGATACCTGAGATAAAACATGCTAAAAAGTGTCAACACAAAGGTTGGTGAGTTCATAGAGTTTGGTTAACAAGTAAAGCCTTAAAAGAGTGTTCATGTAACAAAGTCAAAGTTTTTGGTCATTTAAAATAGTCCACGAAGCAAAGGCATCATAAATCCACTCAGTTCCAAGTTCCGCCCATACAAAACTTGCAACCTGTGTGTTTACAACCCACTGCTAAAAATAGAATGACAATTATGATTATGCGCATCAAGGTAGTTAAAAGTATAAATGTCACCACAAGGGTCTTCCAACAACTCGTGTTGGGATGTTCCTCCAACGCTCACGTTGGGCTGTATCCATAAAAATGGCCTTCCAACATATAAATGCTGGGATGTTCCTCCAACGACTCACGTTGGGCTGTATCCAAATAAATGGCCTTCCAACATATAAATATTGGGATGTTTGTAAATTAATAGCCTTCCAACAACTTAATTTGGAGCCACTAATTCTTGTATGTTTGTTTAAGTCTAGACACTACACGCACCAAGTCTAAAGTATATGTAATGTTGTTTGGCAAAAGAGTTTAAATGTTTTGGCCGGCTCCCGCAGGAGTTAACCGGTTGCTAAAGTATGTATGTTGATGCATAATTGAAAACAAGTTTAGCACATTAAGGCACATATCGCAATAAACCACACATAAAGTCCAAAGAATATAAGAAGTATAGTGTAACACAATTGTAAAAATAGTTTGTGTGTTCACAAGAGTAAAACAAGTATTTAAGCATGTATCTCCCCCAAAGAGTTTGTAAGAATTTAAACGAGTAAAAGCGGGGTATGAACTCATAATAATACGTAAGAGTTTAAAGTACTTGTGAAAGTAAATGAAAATAGTTTGAGCATGTATCTCCCCCAAAAGTTTGTAAACAATTAATAGAAAGTGGGGCTATGAAAACTCACCTATTGCAATGGTTATGATGACAAAAGTGAGTACACCGAGATGTAGCGTGATACTTTAACCTTGACCTAGTGTGAATGATATGATACGTAATGAGTTATGATGTAATGTTATGCATGCATTTCGTATGTTATTTATACCATTTGCGAGTTTTGAAAATAATACTTATCGTCGAAAAATACTCTTTTGACGTCTTGACCATTCTTAAATTACTTTGCAAGTATTTACGTCAAAATGTCATCCTACAATAGATTCGTAATGATCTATAGTAAATTTATCACTTTTCGTCGTAAAATAATGTCGTCGGAAATTTCTTGAAAGTGACAAAAATGGCTTCGAAAAACTAGTCGTAAAATGGTGTACGTCGAACGTTAGGAAACGAACTCGACGGTTTTGGAAAGTTTGTATCAAAATCTAGAAGTTTCAGTTCAGGAGTTTTCGACATAAAGGTCTCGAACATAAAGATAATAAGGGTTAAAGATGGTGATTTTGTCTAATGTTGTGTAAAAATGAGTTTCGGCCAATTTTAAGCATCAGTAAATAATTTATTAAAACTCCGCTATACAAACGGTTGGTCGTTTTGAAAAATATGCTTGGTGATCTTGATTTTATTAGAAGACATTTCGTTCCAAAAAGTTCCACATCATAGATAAAAACAGCCTCCAACATGGTCGTTTTAGTTACCGTAACACTTGTCTCGTAAAAATAATATAGTTTTCCTAAAATAATAAAGTTACGGCAATTTATGAAAACGTGCATATCTTAGTCGTTTCAAATCCGTTTTCTACGTATTATACGTCCTTAGCTTCGTATCAAAGTATACTAATATATTTTTGACAAGTCGAAATAATTTGTAAAGCTTAAGGCTCGTTTTGGACTCGAATAAAGTAAAAATAGTATGCTGAAATTTTCTGAAAATGTATATTTCGTCGTCAAACTTTAAAAATTCATAACTTCTTCGTTATAACTCCGTTTTAATCCGTTCAAGCGGCCACGGATTCGTTTTAAAGTATATTTTCTAAATATCAAGGCCAAAATTTCGTGCCTACTGTCGGATTTTCCAGAAAATCAAAATAAGGACAGAACACTTTTTATACTTATCGAAAATAGTTTTTCTCGTACCAAACCTATTCTAATCCCTTCAAATCAACTCCAAAGCTAATCTAATCCTACCATACACCTTCTTAGGGTGTCATGGGTTCCTAGACATCATCAAGACCAACATATACCAAGGGGATAATTATAGGATGACCTTATATATATATAACACTAAAAATCATGTAAAAATGGTATAAATCAACATAAGTCTTGCATGTTTGCTATGAAAATGATAAAATACATATGTAATGATAAGGAAAAATGAAGAATATAAATGATATGCTTACAAGTAACTTGATGAGGTGATTAGAACCAAGGTTTAACCTAAACACTCTAGGTTTTTATTTCAAAACCTTAACAAGAGTGTGATTCTAGATTGTAATATACTTGTGCTTGAGAAAATTTTTTGATCCCTTGCTAACACTTGATGTGGCCGGTTTTGATGAGAGAAAACCAAAGAGAGAAGAGTTTTTCTAACTAGTGAATTTTGAGTGAATGAAATGAGATAAGTAAATCATGAAAGACTTTTATGTAAGTGTATAAACATATACAATCAAAAACCATACTATAATTAATGTCACCCTCCCCCTTGGTCGGCCAAGGGGGGAGGAATTTGAAGATTTTTTTTTTTTTTCTTTCTTTTTACATACTTGTGTAATTATTAGAAAATGTAAGTAAAGTGTACATGTAGTAATACTTGTAAGGTTTTGTATATACTTTAGTGTCTTTTAGGAAATTTTAGGTGAAAGTAAATTTTTTATAGATCAAAGTAGAGTATATTGAGATCATAAAAATTGTAAAAATACATTCCTTGTAAAATTTGAGTGATATAATAATTATCGTGTAGTTTTTAAGAAAAACGTCGTAATAATATAAATTTAACGATTTATATACAAAATAAATTTAAAACACTAGGTAAACTCAAAATATAGTTTTTATAAACTAAATATAAGTATAAAAATATATCGGGATCATTTTTAGAAGTAACGGATTAAATATTCAAAATAATAACTCACGCGATAACGTTTATTTAATATAAAATTTACGCGTTTAAGGTGAAATATAAAATCATGAATGAATTGATATGAAATGATGAATATGGAGTTTGAGAAATGACCGGAAATTGAGAATTGTGACATTCTTCCCATGTCAGAGGAATCACGTCCTCGTGATTCGATTAATGATACTATGGCCCAAAACGCGACAAGGGTTCTAAAAGTTTATGCTCATGTATGGTCTAAATGATTATGCCAATGCTCATGCATATGAGTTACTTGTCCCACAAGATACGTTCCCGTGCTATCGTGAGAAATTCCCGTCCTAAATACATGCTTTCTTATGATTAGGCTCGATGAGACAAGCTTTCCCATTCTCAAGCAAAAATTTTAAAAGACTTTTTGGTAACCGATTTTTACTTAATCCCACAACTCATCAAACAAGAACTGTCATACGATTAGGCTAAATCGGTTTAGGTAACGACTTGTTTCTAGCTCGATCTTTGCAACTCATCAAACAAGAACTGTCGCTCGGATCAAACTGGAAACAAGTGGTTTGAAGAAAATCTTTTGAAAATTTGGCTTGATTACGGAATTGCTTACACATATGAGACTACTACTCCCTTCATTGCATGATTATTCCTGAATTAGACATAGGTGATCAGGCTATGTATAATTTAGGAGTAACTATGCAATGCTTGGACTAATCGACTCATATGATGTTTGGTGTTGAGTCATAAGTCCGCTTGTATAAAGAATGTGCACTTATAATGATATGATGAGATGCTATGATGATGTGGTTATAGTCTAGGGTCGATGATGCAACCTAGTTCTCTATAACCGATTCTCTGATACCAATCTGTCACACCCCCAAATTACGTGTTTAGCAGCGGAATGGAATACCTTGGGTAAGACTGTCATAGCATCAAAGTTACAGTTATATCAAACGACCTAAAGTGTCGTTTGGAAAATACATCGTTTGATTTAGTAAAATAATCAGAGTTTACATAATGTAGGTCTCAAATGAAAATCAATGTATGCGGAAATATGTTTGATACAAGCCAACGATGTTTTTAAAGTGTATAAATCCCATGTGAGACGCGTCGTCACCACGACTCTATGATATGTCCATATGCATGCCATGAAGTGAATGCCTTTGATACCTGAGATAAAACATGCTAAAAAGTGTCAACACAAAGGTTGGTGAGTTCATAGAGTTTGGTTAACAAGTAAAGCCTTAAAAGAGTGTTCATGTAACAAAGTCAAAGTTTTTGGTCATTTAAAATAGTCCACGAAGCAAAGGCATCATAAATCCACTCAGTTCCAAGTTCCGCCCATACAAAACTTGCAACCTGTGTGTTTACAACCCACTGCTAAAAATAGAATGACAATTATGATTATGCGCATCAAGGTAGTTAAAAGTATAAATGTCACCACAAGGGTCTTCCAACAACTCGTGTTGGGATGTTCCTCCAACGCTCACGTTGGGCTGTATCCATAAAAATGGCCTTCCAACATATAAATGCTGGGATGTTCCTCCAACGACTCACGTTGGGCTGTATCCAAATAAATGGCCTTCCAACATATAAATATTGGGATGTTTGTAAATTAATAGCCTTCCAACAACTTAATTTGGAGCCACTAATTCTTGTATGTTTGTTTAAGTCTAGACACTACACGCACCAAGTCTAAAGTATATGTAATGTTGTTTGGCAAAAGAGTTTAAATGTTTTGGCCGGCTCCCGCAGGAGTTAACCGGTTGCTAAAGTATGTATGTCGATGCATAATTGAAAACAAGTTTAGCACATTAAGGCACATATCGCAATAAACCACACATAAAGTCCAAAGAATATAAGAAGTATAGTGTAACACAATTGTAAAAATAGTTTGTGTGTTCACAAGAGTAAAACAAGTATTTAAGCATGTATCTCCCCCAAAGAGTTTGTAAGAATTTAAACGAGTAAAAGCGGGGTATGAACTCATAATAATACGTAAGAGTTTAAAGTACTTGTGAAAGTAAATGAAAATAGTTTGAGCATGTATCTCCCCCAAAAGTTTGTAAACAATTAATAGAAAGTGGGGCTATGAAAACTCACCTATTGCAATGGTTATGATGACAAAAGTGAGTACACCGAGATGTAGCGTGATACTTTAACCTTGACCTAGTGTGAATGATATGATACGTAATGAGTTATGATGTAATGTTATGCATGCATTTCGTATGTTATTTATACCATTTGCGAGTTTTGAAAATAATACTTATCGTCGAAAAATACTCTTTTGACGTCTTGACCATTCTTAAATTACTTTGCAAGTATTTACGTCAAAATGTCATCCTACAATAGATTCGTAATGATCTATAGTGAATTTATCACTTTTCGTCGTAAAATAATGTCGTCGGAAATTTCTTGAAAGTGACAAAAATGGCTTCGAAAAACTAGTCGTAAAATGGTGTACGTCGAACGTTAGGAAACGAACTCGACGGTTTTGGAAAGTTTGTATCAAAATCTAGAAGTTTCAGTTCAGGAGTTTTCGACATAAAGGTCTCGAACATAAAGATAATAAGGGTTAAAGATGGTGATTTTGTCTAATGTTGTGTAAAAATGAGTTTCGGCCAATTTTAAGCATCAGTAAATAATTTATTAAAACTCCGCTATACAAACGGTTGGTCGTTTTGAAAAATATGCTTGGTGATCTTGATTTTATTAGAAGACATTTCGTTCCAAAAAGTTCCACATCATAGATAAAAACAGCCTCCAACATGGTCGTTTTAGTTACCGTAACACTTGTCTCGTAAAAATAATATAGTTTTCCTAAAATAATAAAGTTACGGCAATTTATGAAAACGTGCATATCTTAGTCGTTTCAAATCCGTTTTCTACGTATTATACGTCCTTAGCTTCGTATCAAAGTATACTAATATATTTTTGACAAGTCGAAATAATTTGTAAAGCTTAAGGCTCGTTTTTGACTCGAATAAAGTAAAAATAGTATGCTGAAATTTTCTGAAAATGTATATTTCGTCGTCAAACTTTAAAAATTCATAACTTCTTCGTTATAACTCTGTTTTAATCCGTTCAAGCGGCCACGGATTCGTTTTAAAGTATATTTTCTAAATATCAAGGCCAAAATTTCGTGCCTACTGTCGGATTTTCCAGAAAATCAAAATAAGGACAGAACACTTTTTATACTTATCGAAAATAGTTTTTCTCGTACCAAACCTATTCTAATCCCTTCAAATCAACTCCAAAGCTAATCTAATCCTACCATACACCTTCTTAGGGTGTCATGGGTTCCTAGACATCATCAAGACCAACATATACCAAGGGGATAATTATAGGATGACCTTATATATATATAACACTAAAAATCATGTAAAAATGGTATAAATCAACATAAGTCTTGCATGTTTGCTATGAAAATGATAAAATACATATGTAATGATAAGGAAAAATGAAGAATATAAATGATATGCTTACAAGTAACTTGATGAGGTGATTAGAACCAAGGTTTAACCTAAACACTCTAGGTTTTTATTTCAAAACCTTAACAAGAGTGTGATTCTAGATTGTAATATACTTGTGCTTGAGAAAATTTTTTGATCCCTTGCTAACACTTGATGTGGCCGGTTTTGATGAGAGAAAACCAAAGAGAGAAGAGTTTTTCTAACTAGTGAATTTTGAGTGAATGAAATGAGATAAGTAAATCATGAAAGACTTTTATGTAAGTGTATAAACATATACAATCAAAAACCATACTATAATTAATGTCACCCTCCCCCTTGGTCGGCCAAGGGGGGAGGAATTTGAAGATATTTTTTTTTTTCTTTCTTTTTACATACTTGTGTAATTATTAGAAAATGTAAGTAAAGTGTACATGTAGTAATACTTGTAAGGTTTTGTATATACTTTAGTGTCTTTTAGGAAATTTTAGGTGAAAGTAAATTTTTAATAGATCAAAGTAGAGTATATTGAGATCATAAAAATTGTAAAAATACATTCCTTGTAAAATTTGAGTGATATAATAATTATCGTGTAGTTTTTAAGAAAAACGTCGTAATAATATAAATTTAACGATTTATATACAAAATAAATTTAAAACACTAGGTAAACTCAAAATATAGTTTTTATAAACTAAATGTAAGTATAAAAATATATCGGGATCATTTTTAGAAGTAACGGATTAAATATTCAAAATAATAACTCACGCGATAACGTTTATTTAATATAAAATTTACGCGTTTAAGGTGAAATATAAAATCATGAATGAATTGATATGAAATGATGAATATGGAGTTTGAGAAATGACCGGAAATTGAGAATTGTGACAGATCCCCAGTAATACACTGGACGGATCCCTCAAGTGAGGGATCCGTGGGATCCGTGGAACAGTAGTTGTTTTTATTCTATAAATAGTGAGCCATTTCTTCCTTTTGGGTTGTCACTCCCACACATACTTTCCCCAAGTATTGTAACCTTCTAACCCAGATCCTAAAGGATCTTTCTATGTAGTTTGTCTTTTGTTTTTGTGTGATTCTCTAGGTTCCTCTTAAAGGCGAGATCACCACTTCTTGAAGTAGAGCAAGCTCAAGTCCATGAGTTGTCATGCTTCGTCATCATCAAGACTAATGAGGTTTTCTTGTTGATACTTCTTTCTTCCTCCATAGAAGTGTTGTGTCCAAGGCATTAGTGAAGGATGCCGAAATAGTCAAGACGAAAGCATTAGTGAAAGGTGCTTAACGTCCGTGTCAAAAGCATTAGTGAAGAATGCTAAAGAAGTCAAGACGAAGGCATTAGTGAAAGGTGCCAAGCGTTCGTGTCAAGAGGCATTAGTGAAACATGCCTAGGAGTCAAATCAAGAGGAATTAGTGAAAGATGCCTAGGAGTCAAATCAAGAGGCATTAGTGAAGGATGCCAAGGTCGTATAATTAATGAGGTGCATCGTTATACAAATAGTGATAGTTTGTTTCCAAGGATGTTGATATCCTTGATGGTGTTGTAATAAGGAGTGGATCTCCTTTGGGGATAGGTGCCGTGAAGTGTTGGGTAGTAGTTCCTCCATTGTAATGGAACTCGGTACTTAGCCTAGTACTGGATAAAGGGTAGGCGACGTTGTGATAGGTGTGGTTCACCTTGGTGAAAGAACCCGGTGGTTAGCCTAGTACTGGAAAAAGAGTAGGCGACATTGTGAAGGCTTCTCCGCCATAAGCAGTTGGTGTCGTGTAGTGATTAAGAACTCTCGAGTAGGTGACTCAGGGAGTGGAGTAGGGCAAGGAGGTTGTAGCCGAACCACTGTAAACACTCGTGTTGTGGTTATGTGCTTCTTACTCTTTATCTTTCATTACACACTTATTATATCTATCTATCAATGTCCAACATACACGTCCAAATAGATTGACATAAGTCGATCTAAATATTTTAAAACGATGTTTTAATTAGTAAAACTATTCAACCCCCCTCTAGTTTTCTATAGGTGTAACTCCCATTTCGTCATCTTATTCAGTTTGAACTTATCCTGAATGATCTTAACGTGCTCCATAGTTCGACCATCTACCGGTTCTTGGCCTTCCGGCAATCGAGGGGTGGCATCAACAAGCTTGCTAAACCATTCGTATTATTCAGTATCATCTTCATCCAACTGATGTTAATTTTTTCTTCATTGGCTTGGAGGATGATTTCTTTTGTTTCTTGATTGATGTTGCAGTTGAGGGTGGTTGTTGGGGCTCAGGAATCTCTTCGTCGTCATCACCGGTGTATTGGAAATGATCACCAGTTTTCTCAGATGGTAGTGGAGACTCAGAGTCCTGAGGTTTATCAGAAGCAGGAGGTCTTTGAGATGATCTCTCTGTGGTGGTTGTCTTTGGGGGTGGTGGAGGCATAGATGAGGATTCGCCTGTTTTCTTCTGACTTTTAGGCTTTGAATCCTTGTCTGCATCATCATCGTCTCTTGGTCGCTTTTCTTGACCAGCTCCTTCCTTGCAAGTTATCTTTAGTTGATACGCAAGCAATGCCTCAAAAAGCTTTGATTCATCAGAAGTGAAAGTTGGAGATCGGGGAGACATATGCATAATCAGTTTTGAGATCAAATCAGCTTCAGTAACAAAAGGAGGCGGAACTGGTCGGATTTGCATCACCGCTGGTATAGTTGAAAGTGTTTGCTTGACCAAAGACATCAAATATGGATAGAGTTGTCATGCGAACATTTCTTTTGTGACTCCAGGGACAGTGTCGAGAAGGAACTTATGAGTGTAGTCCCTAATTGTCTTGTCCATTTCCCCCTGAATGTCTCGGTTGAGAAATTGCTGGATCTGGTCCCTTTCCTTCGAGAACTTGTTCATCAAATCACCGAGTAAGTTAACTCTGTCAGCTAGCTGATTCAACTTTTTGTTGACGACATTTCATTTTCTGGCTTGCTTGACAGCCTTAACGATCTTGGTTTTGGCACGCGATGCCCAAGTGTCAGAGGGTTTCTTGATTGATTTGGAGGATGATCTGGTGGTTGTCTTCTTAGAAGGTGGTGGTGAGGAGTAAGATGACGATTCAGTTGTGGATGGGTCTTGAGGTTGCTCTGAGGATTGTTCCGGGTTGTGTTCAGGATTATCTTGAAGATAATTATCAGCTTCCTCTCGAGCACTTGCCTCTTCCTTTGCTTTTTCCTTAGCTGCTTCCTCCACATCTTCATCAGTTATCTTCTCCGACTTTTCTTGTTCCTGTTCCTCAAAGTCGAACTTGATATCGTACTCTTGTTGCTGTTACTCTGTTGATTCCTTAGTAGTGGTACCAGTTCCCTTAACCGCATCAAGAACTGGTGTGGTTAGTGCACCACCACTGGAATCTCCGGGGCCTCTAGTTTGTTGAATGTTGAATTCAGTAGCAGCATGCTGCAGCTTCAACTTCTTAAGAGTCTTGTGGTAAGCTCTCTCTTCATCCTTTGGTTCAATTTCATTATCACAACTTTCTTCTTCTTCCTCAGCAACTGGTGTCTTCCCTTTGTCTGATTTGGGACTAGGTGGTTTGTCATCTAACCTCAGCGAGGTTGTTTCATCAGTTACAGTTTCAGAATAGAGAACCACCTCTTCAGACTCAGTATCCTCAGAGTCTTCATCCTCTAGTTTAAGTGCCGGTTTAGGATTAGGACTAGCACCCTGAGATGGAAGTCGTTTCTTGCGAGATGGGTTCCTTTTTAGATACTTGTAAGCGCTCCCAGTCCTTTCAATGCTTCCAGTGCTTCCTGCTCTTCTGGTCTTCTTGACTGGAACGACTGCAGTCTTTTCATCCATGAACCCGACTTTGCCTTTACTCACAGCTTCTAGGTATCGACGATACGATGGAAGACTTTTGATATCATCAGTGAGGAGGCAGTCAAGTAGTACCGCACCTTGTTTTTTTGTTGAGGAGTCTTTAAATCTGACAACGTTCAACGTAGGCTCATACAACGCAGAGTGATTCTTGGGGTCATTGATTCTCAAGGGGATATCCTGATTTTTCTCGAGAATATTCTGTATCAACAGCTTCGTGTATCTGATGAAGGGAACTTTTGTCCCAGGCTTCTTGAGGTGGGACATCATGTCTTCCCAGATCAGACTTGCATAGTCGATGTAAATTTTGTTGACCATGCCCCAGAAAATTTGTAAGTGCATGAGTTTAGGATGCTCATGACCGTTGTCTCTTCCAGAAACAAACTTGGTGATCATGATGTACAAAGTCCTCCACGGTTGAGGAATGTTCTTTAAATCGACCGTGGAGTGCTTGGTAATTACTCCAGCAGCTTCATCATAGCCAATATCGACCATGAATTGCAATGTAGCCTCTTCACTTGGAATTGCTACATAGTCGGCAGGTTGGATAGTAGGTAGAAGAAGAATTGTTCGCAGATCTGCTACCGTGACGGTGACTTCCTATCATTAAGAGTTACCGTGACAGCATCTTGACCATCAATCTTTTTCATTGTGTACCAAAATTGTTGAATGTAGATTTCTGGTACAGTTGTTGAGTTGGTGAGCATGTTGTTGTAAGGATGGGTTTGGAGGATATCCACACCAATCCTACATGATGACTCTGAGCACGTGAAATTCTCAAAATCGACCTTGAGGTTGTTCTTTCCAATTTTCTTGTTGTAATCAGTTGGGAAGATATCATTCATTGTGAGCTCATTTGGTGCATTGACATTTTCCATGATGACGTCCATTTTGTGATCTGAAAGGTATTGAGACAAAAGAACCAACATATCGAAAGACATTACGTTAGTCAAAAGTTGATTTTATTGTCCAGTTATTGAATTTGTTATGTTAATGAATGTTACGAGTCCAAAGTCACATATTGTCCAATAGTCCAAAGTTGACGCGATAAGTTACGTGAGTATGTTAATTGTGATTGTTTAATGTCCAAAGTTTACTTAATCACACAACATTTTAACTTTTGTAGCTTATTAGTGATATTTTGGTTTTGTGACATTATGAGTAACTTATTACAAGTTTGTACGCGTAACATTTCAAAAGTTTTAGTTACAAAGTGACTTAACCGTAGGTTTGTAAGCTTATGCGTAAACAATGTGACCATAAGCGTAGAAATAAGCTTATGCGTAGGAGTCACTCATAGACATAAGAAAGCTTACGCATAGGTATAGACTCTTAGCATAAGGCTTACGCTTAAGCTTAGGTTAAGGTCTTACGCGCAAGGTTTACTCGTAAGAGTAAGCCTTAGGCGTAGAAATCCAAGTTTACGCATATCCTTCACAGGATATGCGTAGTCCATTGTAGACCCTTATGCGTAAGAGTTACGCGTAAGATTTCTCTTATGCGTAACATCTACGCATAAGGTTTTCCATAAGCGTAGATTCCATTTTAACCTTGATTCTGAAAATTGTACGCGTAAAAGCCTGTAATAGATCAAACAAAACACTCATTTTAACATGTTTTCAACAATTTTCAAGATCACAATCATGTCATGCAAGTTACGTGTAAGATATGTTTAGGTGTAGGCTAAAACCCTAAGCATTCAAATCCTACTCGTAAACAATAACCATGGAAATTCAACCAAATGATTTATGGGGTGTCTTAGAAGCTATATGAGTTGTTTACAACAAGTTTTAACATCAGAAGTACCATGAATCAAAAGTACCCTATTCTACGCGTTCATAAACCCTAAGGTTTGATTTTTCAAAATTGATGTTTCTGGGCATGATTCAATGGTGATAATGATAAATTAAACATGTAACAAGCCTTTTCCAAGCATCTAATTATACAGAAACACTCACAATTGAAACCCCCCAAATCCACGCATAAACCCTAAATTTGAGAAATTGTTAAATACAGTTTCTGGGTTGGATTTGTTGTTGGAAATAGTTTTAGTATTAATATTAGAACCTTTTTAACACTTCCCATTTCACAAAAACATCATTAAGCATTATCATGTTTATACGTGTATGCGTATGAACACAAGATCACACATAACACGAAATCAAACCGTTAGTTTTGAAAGATGTTAAAAACCATTGTTTGGAATCATAAAACAAAGCAATAACAACTTACAAATTCAAGTTTTGTAGCACGGATTTGTGAAATGAATGTTAGGCGTGGATTAGGTTGTTGAAAATATTAAATGAGTGTAGTAAATGTGAAAGTTTATTTAGGTGGAGAGTTTTGTATAATATTAGTTTTCACTTTTGACACTAATAGCCCCTCCACCTTAACCATTTTCAACCACGACCCATAACTTCCATTTTGGTTAAGCAATACGTAATAGTTTGAAAAGAAACATAACGACACTCACCCTCGACTTTAGAAATTATGATATTTTACAAATTTGAGTCCGAGGAGAGTGTTAAAACAAGAAACATAACCACAATTTTCAAAGAAACAACCAAATGAGGTAGCATGCAAGTACAAGGTTTTATGAGACTGAAAATATTTACTTTCTCCCCCTCAACACTTGTTCGGGAAAATAATGAAAGTTTTGACGGGACAAAGTGTTGACGGAAGATTTGTACTTGCAATGCTTGAAAGAATTTAGATAGAAACAACAATTTTCAAAGAAACAACCAAATGAGGTAGAATGCAAGTACATGGTTTTATGAGACTGAAAAATATTTACTTTCTCTCCCTCAACACTTGTTCAGGAAAATAATGAAAGTTTTGATGGGACAAAGTGTTGACGGAAGATTTGTACTTGCAATGCTTGAAAGAATTTAGATAAAAGAATATTTTTGTATTTTATCAGATTTTATATTTTTCTATTTTGTTTTTGAAAAATATATTTACAAAAGAGGTTTTGGTGTTTGACTGGTTTTAAGTTTGTGTTAAAAATTCATCCAGTTCCTCTGGAGTCAAACACCTCATGCCAATCCGGTGGATCAACTCAGTAAACCTAGCAGGAGCTAAGGCTTTGGTGAGAAGATCCGCCAGTTGGTGTTCAGTACCCACAAAATATAATTCAACGGTACCCTTTTCCACATGATCTTTGATGAAATGATATCGAAGATCGATTTGCTTGGACTTCGAATGTTGAATGGTGTTGCATGAGATTGAAATACCACTTCGATTGTCGCAGTACACCGGAATTTTGTCACATACGTAACCATAGTCTTTAAGTTGTGTTCTCATCCAAATGACTTGAGCACAACACGCTGACATGGCTACATATTCTTCTTCGGTTGAGGACAGCGATGTACAATCTTGTTTCTTCGATTGCCATAACACCAATTTATCACCAAGAATTGAAAACCACCTGAAGTACTTTTCTGAGAATCTAAGCATCCTACGTGATCAGCGTCTGAAAAATCTATTTGTTCAAAACCAGAATCCTTCGAATACCAGATCCCCAAATTAATGGTTCCCTTGATGTATCGGAGGATTCTTTTAGCCTCAGAGAGGTATGTCTCAGTTGGTCGCGACTGATAAGGGGAGCAAAGATATACAGCAAATACAATGTCAGGTCTACTGGCTGTTAGATACAGGAGAGACCCAATAATACTTCAGTATTTGGTAGGGTCAACCAATTTCCCATGCAAATTAGCGTCTAGTTTTTTGGTATGTGCCATTGGTGTGGCATAGGTATCACAGCTTTGCATTCCATGTTTGTTTAAAATTTCAAGAGCATATTTGGACTGACTTAGAAAAATACCAAGGGGTGATTGATGAACTTGTAGTCCTAAGAAGAACGTAAGTTCACCCATCATGGGCATTTCAAAATTTGTTTTCATAAGTTTTGAAAAAGCGTTTGAGTACTTTTTATGGGTTAACCCAAAAATGATGTCATCCACGTAAATTTGAACGATTAAAATGTGTGCCCCGTGATATTGTATAAATAGTGTTGGGTCGACCGATCCTTTGACAAATCTATGGGATAGATGAAAGGATGATAACTCATCGTACCACGCCCGAGGAGCTTGTTTGAGACCGTAGAGAGCCTTGTTCAGTTTGTAGACGTGATTAGGGAACTCTGGATCAACAAATCATTCTGGCTGACTAACATACACCATTTCCTTCAGTTTACCATTCAGAAAAGTAGTTTTGAGATCCATCTGATAGACCGTGATGATCATGTGAGCCGCGAATGCCAGAAAAATCCGTAAAGCCTCAAGTCTAGCAACTGGTGCGAATGATTCCTCGAAGTCAATCCCCTCTTCTTGTCTATAACCCTTAGCCACCAGACGTGACTTATTTCTGATAACCGTACCTTCAGCATCCAACTTGTTTTTCCAAATCCATTTTAGACCAATAACATAGACTCTGTTGGTTTTGCAACCAATTCCCATACTTCAAGAAGTTTAAACTGGTTAACTTCTTCTTCCATGGATTCAATCCAGTTGTCATAAGTCATTTCTTCTTTAATGTTTTTGGGTTCAGATTGGCAAACGGGTAAGTGCATAAATGCAATGTTCACCGTCAGTCGGAAGGCGTGTCTAGTTACGACTAGTTGATTCGGGTTTCCAATAATGTTCACAAGAGGATGGTCTTTAGTCCAACGATGTATGGAGGGTTAATGTTGATATACGTTATGCAGATTAGGTGGATTCAAATAGATTGTAGATGATTCCGCAACATCTGAAGTGGCCTTTTCATTAGCGAAAGGGTTAAAGAACGCATTTGGATCATAATCTGCGGGTGTAGGTACATCTTGATTCAGAAGATCATCAGCTGGTTCAGCGTCATTGGATGCGGTTTGTTCGGCTGTTGTTGTAGAATCAATTGGAGTTGCTTCTTCAACAGTTGTAGTTGTTGCAGGTGTATCAAGGATTGGATTAGTATCAGGTTGAGCAGCGGAAGCAGTTGATACATCTGGAGCACGTTGATCAATATTATCACTAAACAAAGGAGCAAATAGCTGTTCCATTTGATGACGAGTAAGTTGTAAGCTTGGTTTAGCTGATGATGGGGTTTGGGGGAAGTTTAGACGGTTATGTCCGGGTTCCAAGTTGTTTTGATCAAAAGCCATTTCTGTAAGCTCATCGAAATTGGCATGAATCGTTTCCATAATCTCCCTTGTAGGATGGGTTCTAGATTCAGTATCCTTTAGAATTTTCACAGTATCCAACGAAGACTCCAATGTCAGCTTTAGCTTTGAGCTTTCCAAAGTCATCACGATCATTATTCGGGTAACAGAGAGAGCCAAGTACATGAAAGTGTTTGAGATTCGGTTTGCGATTATGGATAAGCTCATAAGGTGTTTTGTTGTGGCGTTTAGTGATCATAGAACGGTTCTAACGTACGGTTTCGTCTTTCAACAACTCCATTTTGTTCTGGTGTCCGTGCAATTGATGTTTGATGCTCAATTCCTACTTTCTCATAATATTCACGAAGAGTTTGATTCACAAATTCAGTTCCTCTATCTGTTCTGATTTGTCTGACTGTGTTCCATAGCTGAACTTGAATTTTCGTGAGAAAGGTGATGATCATTTGTGGATTTTGATCTTTACTTTAAAGAAAGTAGACCCAAATCCATCTTGAGTAGTCATCGACAATTACAAGAATGTAGCGTTTGCCATTGATCGTCTGCACACGCATCGGGCCACACAAATCCATGTGAAGAAGATGAATCACATGCTGTGAGCTGTGTTCTACCTTTGAAGGAAAATGAGCATGAGTGCTTTTCCCTTGTTCACAAGCTGAGCATAGATGATCTTTAGAATACCAAAATCTTGGAAGACCTTCAACGATTTTGGAGCGTGCAAGATTGGTTATGGTTTGAAAGTTTAAGTGTGAAAGACGACGGTGCCACAGCCAAGATTTTGTTGATGTTGCCTTAGAGAGTAGAAAAATGGAAATGAAGCAATCATGTCTTGCATTGATATTGTATAAAGGCTTGATGTGCGGTTTCCAGACATAAGATCATTTCCTTGTAGATCACGAATGAAACAAGTTTTCTCCCTAAATGCAACTTCCAAATCACCATCACAAAATTGACCGACAGAAAAGAGATTGTGACCGATACCTTCCACATAATAAACTCTACTAATTTCGATGTTCCCATTGATGTAATCTCCGTAGCCCATGATAGCTGCGAAGTGATCATTCCCAAACCTGACAGTGCCGATGAACTTTGAGACAAAGTTTGATAACAGTTTGAGATTGCATGTCATGTGCCGGGAACATCTGCTATCAACAATCTAGGGGATGATCTGTATCACCTGCATTACACACAGACAACACAGGTGGAATAGAAGTGGAGGTGGAACCCGAAGCGTAAGAGGGTTCCGTTACAGTTACAGTTGAAACACACATGTTAATGATTTTAGGAATCCATTGAAATCCTGGTATGTTTTGTAACCATCTCTGCCAAGTCCAACTAGTTCGTGCTTTGGTCTTAGGGAATTCACTAGGTGATATTTTCTTCCTATGAGGTGAATTGGGTTCTATGGGTACATCAATGATCGTCGCAGAAACACTAGAGGGCGGTTTAACTAGCACAGACTTAGAAGCATTAGTGGGCCTAGAGGTATTCCATTTTCTATTGTTCCGCTTACGAGATAAGATAGCATCAGCAACACATTTATCATGACAAACAGAAAACATGCTTTTACGACAACCAACACAAGATGCTTCAAACATAACATTCAAAGTACTTAAAGGTTCAGCATTCGTTACATCACTTTTGCTATTACATTTGCCTAACGCAATGTCTAAAGTGGGTGCAACTTGAGTTTTATTCAAAGTCCTAAGGTGTTCTTCTACTTCAGAGGTCTTTATTGTTCTTCTCTTACGTTGCAACTTCCTATTCTTCCTGTTTTTGCTCTTAAGTTGTGAAGTGCTAACGTTGGGAAAAGAGGCAACTATTCTTGTTTCAGTGGAAGGAAGCACATTAGTATCTTGTGGTTTGTCAATAGGCGTTCTAGAGTCAATTTTAAACATTCCTGGGGCAAGTACACTTGTGTTACTAATCTTATCTTGCTTAAGTTTTACCAACTCCGCTTTTAAGTCATGGATAGTGTGTAACAAATCTTGATTTTCAGAGCGAGTGTTTCCATTATTTCGTAAAACTTCTTTCGTATATGCAAGATGATCATCAGCATCTTTTGACGCTTTAGCACGAGTTTTTTTTAGCAAATCAAATATGACACCATATTCTGTTTTGACTTTGGCAATTTCTTGTTCATATTTTGAAATTTGACATTTTAAAGACACGTTTTCATCATCCAGTTGTTCTATTTTTCGATCAAAAGATTTTGAACGCAACTAGTTGATTTTGTTTTCCAAAGCAAGTTCTTGATTTTGACAATCTTTTTTACACCATTGATGACGACGTTTTGCATTCGAAAGCTCATTTAACAATCGCTCATTTTCAAGTTTGAAATACTCGATTTGTGACACATTATCAGTATTCTCAACATTATCAACAGAATCAACAGCGATATAATCAAATGCATATGCAACAGAATATAATAACACAACATTTATGGTATCAGTACAGATAACATCTTCCAAGAGTTGGTCAACATGATTTCTTAACATTTTCTTTTTACGTTTAGTGTTTGAAATCGATGTTTCTGTTTTCTCGAAAACTGTTTTCATAAGTCCAGTCTCTTTATGAAGTTCCCGTTCCCAATAAATTGCACACATTTTTAGATTTCAGACATGTGGTAAAAGCACTTTCTGAAAAATATCCCTTTGTTCTCGCGCAAATGGTGATTGAAAATGTTTAGCTTTTATTTCAGAATTAACTTCAATTGCATGTTCCAAAAGTTTGATGTCAGACACAAAAGTGTCAAAATATTTTAGAACTTGACATCGTTCAGCTAATGGCTTTATTTCACTAAAAGAAGGTAAAGGACCATTAATTTGTGCAACATTGGAGTGGGGACCATGATGAGAGGAGGACTCAAGATTAGGTGTGATAACCCAAGGTGTGTTAGAAGTATCCTGTTGTGTGACGAAAGTTATGGCTTTTGAATAGTTAAATGGTTTGTTATAAACAACATTTTCCATTTTTAACCGACTCTCGTCTTCTGCATCTAATTCCTCAGTACGATTATATTCAACAACACTCATAATAGAGTCATCAATTCTATGTTCTGCATTGTAAACTTGAGGATTTGGTTTGAATGCTCTATGTGAAAAACTTGGTTGGTAATCAGCAAGAATTGGTCCATATCCATACGGATTTGGTTTAAAATAAAACTTTTGAATTGTTGTGATTAACTCACCATGTTTGTAAACAACATTTCGAAACTCTTTGATTTTTTGTTGTAAGTCGAAAATTTCCTCAAGATAGTCATCTATTTGTTTCCTCGAATGCTTTTTGTACTCACAAAACTGTTTTTGACAAGTTAACAACTCAGACTTGGCTTTTTGAGTTTCCGAAGTGAGAGCGTTAAGTTGTTGTTTATGATCGTATTTTAATTGTTCTATTTGAGAAAGCAATGTATTGTTGGAGGCAACTAGATCACATATCTGTTTTTCCAAAGATTTTTCATTTTGGTAAAAGCGACTTCAAAACCTTTTTCACGTTTCTCGTTGGTTTCAAAAATGTTGAGTTGGAACTTATAGCATTCATTATCCTTAGTCAACAGTGCAATTTTATCTTGCAAGCTCTTATTGATGTCATTGCACTTTTCCAGTTGAGATTGAGTGGTCTGAATTAAGTTGGTCATGAGCTCAAGATCTGGAGTAGACAAATGTTCATCTTGTTCAACTTGAGTCACAACATGATCATTATTTAGATCCTCAAATATAACCACGGAGTCAACTTGATTATCAATATTAGCCATAAGGTCATCTTGATCGTCAAATATAACTACGGGATCCATTTGATTATCGTCGGAATGAGATGTATAAGATTCATGTTGAACACTCTGAGCCTCGTCGGATGTAGATGTTGGCGGAGATATCAGATCATTAATGAGTATATTTTGATCCGTTACCTGAGATAAGCCATCAGTGTCATACACTGGGCCTGTGTCACTCATGTGGAGCTCTTGCATGTTTGCCATTAACATCATAGCTGCAATAGCTTGCAAGTCCTCCATGTCATCATCAGAATATACATTAGCCATGAAGATCTGTTCCTTGTCGGTAAGTGTTCCACCAGCTTCATCCTTGAGAGACAAGAGTAAAGCCTCTTTGTGATAAGCCCTGCCTCTTGTTCTCGGCTTTGGGCATGAATTAACCAGATGACCCTTCTCATTTCAGTTATAGCATCGGAGACCATTAACCCCAGTATGAGCATTTCCCTGATCAACCACTTGAACCCGTTGTTATGGAGCACCCATGTTATTCCTTCCATTAACATTAAACCCTTGACCACTATTCATCTGACGACCATTTCCACGATTTTGAACCTCAACCCTTCCATTGTTGACAACAGCTTGATTTCTTGTATTTGATGAGGTGTGAATGCGGTTGTTGGATTTGTTAGCAAATCATCCGAAGGCTCTTGCAATCATTACAAATCTTTGATTCAATGCATCGAAGGCTTCTGCATCCTCATTTGATTCACTGTAGAGTGCTTGATTAGTGTTGTTGTTGTATGGAACCAATTGAGTTTCTTGTGATTTTTGTTGTGATGGATCATATGGTGTAATCTGAGCAGTTGGTTGTGGACGGTTTGTGAAGACAGTTGGCAAGGTTGGAAATTGAGGATAACCTGCTTGAGTATAAAAAGCAAGAGTTTGATTATCCGGGAGTGAAGGCGAAGCAGGGACTCCACGGATGATTCTTTCTTTGTATACTTCCTTTTGGTGGTGCTTCAAATAGTCATACAACAATCCGTATGTAGCTTGATGAAGATTCTTTGCTTGACGGATGAATGCAACATACTTCTCCCAATCAGGACCAAGACAACTCAGGAACTTTGTGTTGATTACAATCCTTGGCATAATGATATTATGTTTATCCAAGTCATTGATGATGTCTGAGAACCGATGATGATATGACTCTAACGTCTCCCCTGGTTCAATCATGAAGTGTTCATATGCTAAGTAGATTTTGGATTCCATGTCCTCTTGATTGAGTTCAGTTCCTTCCATTAGAAGATGAATGTGCTCCCACATTGCTTTAGCAGTCTTCTGAGCATCAACACTACGAAGTATCGGATTGGGTAATCCCATAAGGATATATTGCATTGCAAGTTCATCGACTTCTAAGTGAAGAAGTTGGTTAGTAGAAATTTGATCAAGACCGACAACGTTGGTAACATCATCTCTTGGTGGATTAGCATTCGGATCTCCGGATACAGTGATAGTAGGCATCTGAAAAGGACCTTCAAGAATGACCTTCTTCAAAAACTTACCATGTGGCTTCTTGAGATCACAAAACCTGAAGAACTGTATCACCCATTGATCGTAGATTCCGGGAGTGAGCATTAGAGGTCTATCAAGGGATCCAGCTTCATGAATGGATTGTTGGCTACTTAAAGCTTCACACATCTTTGCAAACCAAGAGGGTTCCTTTGGTGTTGTAACATTCATAGCATACGGCTGGATACTGATATTGAAAGTAGTTACAATGTTGAACTAGTTGACGAGGGTTTTGTTGAACCATTTCTGGTGGAAGAGGGTTTGCGCCTTGAGGAAAGTACATTTGAGATGGCGGTTGAAATTGTTGTAGAAATTGTTGCAGTTGTTGTTGAGATGGTGGAGGATATTGTTGATAGAATTGTTGTTGTTGTGTTAGTTGTTGTTGTTGTTGAGGATACTCATGAGGAAAGTAGCTAGAGTATGGTAGCTGAGACATCTTGAAACTTGTGTTGATGATGGATCTTTGTAGTCGAATGAAACTTGAGTTCGTTGATGAAGTGTGGTTAAGCGTAGAAATCAACTTATGCGTAGAAGGAACCTTAAGCGTAGATTCCTAGTACACGTAGACAAGAGTTTACGCGGAGTAACTTCTTAAGCGTAGACTTGAGAAAAAACTTAGCTTAGGCGTAAACCAAAGGCTTAATAGTAGAAAACCTTATGCGTAATATTTCCTTAGGCGTAAGACAAGCTTATGCGTAGGAAATGCTTAGGCAAAGAAGTTTCTACTTGTAAGCTTTAAGCTTAAGCGTAAAACTAGGGTTTTACCCAAAAATCCTTTACACTTATCCAAGTGTAAAAGATATCCAAAGTCGAAGTGTTTTCAGGCTTATCCAAGCAAGAAAACACTGAGTAAACCAATAGCTTTGAAGATCAAGTGAAGAATCCCTTATGCGTAGATTGCTGCTTAGGCGTAGACTTTGAGTATACGAGTAGAACTAGGGTTTTGTTACGAGTAGAAAGTACCAACTTTTACCAAACCTGATTTTTATGCTTAAAAGTGTTTTGTAACCTGATTTTAATGATGAAATAGCTTCAATATCACCAAAATAACAAGAAAGTTTGAAACTTGATGATTCAAAACAAATATCACCATTACGCGTAGAAAATGGTACACGAATAAAACAAGCTTAAAAACGACTCTACACACGTAAAGTTTGAAACTTGATGCAAAAAACTTAAACTTTAACACTCAATAAACCTTAAACCACAAGAATCTTGAGTTTACAAGTGTAAAAATTAAAGCTTTAAGTGTATGAAAGTTTGTAGCCTTAAAAACCCACGCGTATAGTGAATAACTTCAAAAACAAAAGTGTTTCACCCAACTAGATGGCGATTGATACCACTATTAGGTCATCATAAGTTAACACAAGATCAATATGTAAGAAATAAGATGAAGGAGAGATCGGATGAACACATAATACACACACACGTATGAATATGAAAGAGTTATGCATAGGAAAATGTATTAAGTGAACAACCAACCTTCCAAGGAAGGTTTACATGTCTATTTATAGGGGAAGGGAGCTAGGGCAACACAACTAATCCTTTCCTTCCTTATTAGGCTTGGGCCAAGGCTCATGGGCTTTCTACATAAGCCTTGCCATAAATACAAACATAAAAGCCTAGTTTAAGCAACCTATTACAAACTAATTACTAACACTTGAAATATAAGTTTGGAGTGATTCCGACACCTTAGCCTATAAAAGGAGGTCCTAGGTTAGAGTTAGATATACGTATTAGTTATATCTAAAGTCGATACACTTCAAGGTTGTAAAACCCTAATACTATTCAAAGTATTCGTATTAATAAAATATTAAGGTGTTGAGTGTTAATCAAAGTATTCTTCTTAAGATTAAACATTAAATTCCGCTTATTGTTTAATAGTTTGTGTTACATAAGTCAGCTTCTATAAAGATAGTTTGCTCAACTGGGATCAACACAAGCCTCTTTAGCATCCCTGGTGTCTCTCAAGATGCGGTCACGCTTCGGGTATTTCCTATGAAACTTACGGGATTGGTTAAACGATGGGTGGACAGACTATTCGGTAAAACCATTGACACATGGAATCTTCTCAAAAGAGCCTTCATTCAAAGATTTTTCCATCCCTTAAGAATGGCAAAACAACAAGAAGAGATTCACAAATTCAGACAAAAAGACGGTGAAACATTATACCAAGCTTGGGATATGTATAATTACCTTCTATTCAAATGCCCTACTCATGACCTCAACAATCAGCAAAAGGTCAACATCTTCTATAATGGTATTGGAATTACTACAAGGCAGATGCTCGATTCTCAGGGGCCGATCCCTGGAATGACACCTACTCTAGCGTTGGAAGCTATACAAAACATGGCCAACCACTCTCAAAAGTGGCATGAAGGACGGAGCCATAGAAGTTTAGGCGTAATTTTGGATGGTGTCGCTGCTATCACCATCAAACTTGATACTCTTGGACATGATATGTTAAAACTTAAAGAAAGTGTGTACGCTATTCAATTAGGGTGCGAGACATGTGGTGGAGCTCACCTTGCTAAAAACTGCCCTCTTAATGATGAAGATAGGAAAATTGAAGAGGTCAAGTATGGTGAAGCTAATAGACCCTTCTAAGGATCCAATGGAAATTAATACCGTGTAGGAACACCGGGGTACTACAATCATGCACCTTATGGAGAAAGAAGGTCTAATCTCGAGGAAACTATCAACAAATACCTTGAGGACTTAACCAAAAGGGAAAAAGAGCAAGACGAATGGTTGAAAAGCTTTCAAGAAATTACGAACAAAAGTCTCTTTAGCCATGACAAATCTCTAAAGAATTTGGAGGTAATGATTGGAAAGCTTAGTGAAGAGGTGCAAAGAAGAAATAGAGTGGCTGAAACATAAGGAAGTAAACCTATGGTGGCATGCAAGTCTGTCTTTATGGATGAAGTGGTAAATGAATCGAATAATAATTTTCATGATTTTAGCGATGTGCAGGAAATTGAAGCTGGGACGTGCATCAGTGCCAAATTACACCGTAACTCTTGCACCGAGTTACGTCGTAACCTGAATACAGCTAATGAAATGGAGTCTGAAATCTTGAAAAACGGGACAAATAATCCCAATACGGCTCCGCATTCAAGTATCCCAGAGGTGATTAAAAAGAAATACCATTGGTGCAGGGCAATACCGGTGGACAATGAAAGGTGGTACGACCTTTGGGCTTTATGTGACCCTAATGTTGATATTTGCAATTGGTGGAGACGACAAGGCAAGGTTGAGAAATAACAAGTATATGTGGTCTTCCACAAATGATAAGGAAAGAAAAAACCTGAAATGGAAAGGAACTAAAACATTCGACGAGTGGGTACAAATCGTATATGGAAAGGTTGATAATGAGGCTAAGGAGAGAATTTTGGAGAACCAAAACCACATTCACATCTGTAAAACTCCCATCGTTGATAATGATCCTGAAGCGCCAAATGAACCACTCTCGGATAATGAAGTTATTGAGGACTACTCAAGTGACACAAATGATAAGGAGAAGACTAAATGGAAGCATTGGTTTGAAAAGATAAGAACTGAAGGCGAAATATTTTGGGCTTCTTGTAAGCCTTTTGACGAAGATTGTAACGGGGGAACTAGCAAGGCTAGATTTGGGGATGACGATCTTTTATGGACCTCAACAAAAATGATGAGAGAAGCAAACTGCCTTGGTGAGACTAGTTAGTATTTGACGATTGGATCAGGATTAAGTACGGAAAAGTGGATGCTTCCACTAAAGAAAAGATTTGGAAGGGTTGTATGAGAAAAGAAGACCCAAACGAGGAAGAGAATCCTAATGACATGAGTGACGAAAAGAAAGAAGATTACAAAACTAGATGGGGAGAAGAAAAAGAGCATTGTAAGCATGAACTTGTTGAAGACTTGCTTGATGACAAGTGGTTTAAAGGAACGGAATCCGATGATGATGATTTAGAAGGGATCATGGATTACATTTGATTTAAAAGGTCATGAAGGGTTCACAGATCCAGATGATGAGGCTTACCAGCAAAGGAGATGTAAACTTCTTGGTATTCCTTACAAGAGACCCCCACCTATTGTAGAAAAAAAATTTGAAGTTACAAAGTACCACTTGGGACTGGATGAAAATTTTTCCAAGGTACGAAAAATTGAAATGAAAGAGTTTCTTCGCACCGCTCTTAACGTCGCATAGGTTAGACATAATCTGATGAGGGAAATGGACGAGGTTGGTCAAGTCCGAAGGCCTCCATAAAGCCCCATGGCTTTGAGTCTAACTTAAAGACTTTTTAATAAACAAAAGTGCTCTTTTGGGAGACAACCCAAATTATCCTTTTCCCTTTCTGTTTTATTTAGTATTGTTGGGTGTTGTGCTTTTGTTTTAACATTTTTGCAGGAATTGGACTTGAAAGTATGGCGTTTAGGGGCTCTTGGATTCATTCCCGTTTACTAGTTATGGCATAACTTTTCTCTTAGGTTACGCCGTAACTGTTCTTCAGTAGAAGTTCACTCCAGGTTTCAACCAGTTACGGCGTAACAACCCTCTATTATTATGCCGTAACCCGTCTTTAAAATATAATATTTCATGTTTAAACCAATTACGGCATAACTCATTCATTTGGTTGCGCCGTAATTCACCCTGCAGCCAAACATTTTATTTTTAATATTTGAAAAATAACCTTGTATCAGTTCTTTTTTTATTTGTTTTATTTGTTTTTTTTCCTTTTTTTAGAATTATGCTTGTCGGTAGTTTGTGATTTCGGGGATTGAAGTTTTTTCGTGGATACGCAACGAAGGCACGATTATTCAACATGGTCCTTCTCTCTTTAGGATTAAATTTCAGGGAAGTTTTCGCTCTAATTCTACTTTCTCTTCACCTTTATTTCATGTTTAGCACTGATGAGTGTGTAAATACTCATCATTTTTAGTCAAATCTGAACTGCAAAACGTCTAAAAATGCTCAGAAATGCATCAAAATACTGAAAATATTCCAAAATGGCATTTTATATGTTTCAGATGCAAAATGTTTAAAATCTGATGAAAAATGAGCAAAGTTTGCATAATTGGCAGTTTCAGTCCCCCAAGTTTCTAAAATTGTCAAAAATAGTCCCTGAGTCAAAATTTCAAAAGAAAAGTCACCAAAGGTCCTTTTAAAATCATAACTTGTCAAAATTAGTCCTTTGGTGAAAAATGTAAAAAGTTTGAGAAAATTGCAAAAGTGGTCCTTCAAGTTTGAAATTTGGCAGAAATGGTCCTTGGAAAATTGGATAATGTCAAGAATGGTCCTTGTACTTTTAGAACTTGTCACTTTTAGCCCTTGGAGCATCTTTGCAAATTGGCAGCAATGGTCCTTGTATTTTTAGAAAAATGCAAATAGGTCCTTGTGTATTATTACCCTTTACACCATTTGGCCTTGTCACAACCTTTGGACCCCCTGCCACTTTACCTTTGGACCCCCTGCCACTTTACTTTTGGACCCCTTCCAATATTTAACACCCCGGTCAACCTTGGTCAAACAAACAACAAACGCGCCTAAAGTCTTTCTCCCCCACTTGATAACCTGCTCTCTGCATACTCCCCACAAAACCATCCCCCCTCCTCTCCTTCACATTTTCTTGTCCCCTCCACCTCACCTAAACAACAAAATACATTTAATGTATCTATTCCCCCTCACTCAAGCCCTCAACTGCTTAATATCTTTTTCCCGCCAAAAATGGAATGAATGGTCATGATCACCTTAAGTCATCCAATGGACCAAAAAGGAAGTGGGATTCACTTAGAAAGAGGAGAGAAGGATGATGGAGTATAAAAGGAGGTTGAAGAGAGAAGAAATGGGAGTAGCTAGTTTTAGTTTTTCTTTAAATGTCGTTTTTAAAATTAATGTTTTAGTTTAAAAGCAAATGTTGTAATCTCAGTTCTATGTATTGAATTTAAGTTAACTCAGTATTTGTAATCAATTATAAGTGCTAATTCAAAGTTTTATTTAAAGTTGCAAATCTTCATGGTTACTGTTGAAAAATCCATTTTCAAATTCATGTATCCAAAGCATTATTAGCTTATTTTTAAGTTGAGACAAGCTCATTTAAGCTCCTGATAACTTTTTATAAGCTCACATTTCATTTTCAAGTAAATTTGAAGGATGGTCAACAAAAGTCAAAACGGGTCAAGATTTTGAGAGTCAAATTTGTTTGGGTTGATTTATGGTTCCAATCTGTTCACTAGCTTAATCATGTGTTAATTAATCAGTTTTGAATTGCTTGTGGCAAGCTTTCATCTAGATCATTTTGTTAAATGCATTTTCATGAATTTAAAGTAGTGTTTGGATTAATGATTTAAACTGTTTTAGAGGTTACAAACATGGATTAGATCAGTTTCTTTAAGCTTGATATAGTTATTTGATGTCTTTCCTGTCATTGGTTTGCTACCAATTGCACTTTTAGTCAAAATCTTGAGTCCACTGTTCTATTTGCTTGTCTGTGAAAAATCAGTGGCTATACATCCATCATATGGGTGTATATCTAGATAAGTGATCTTGCCATAGTCTTATTTCATCATCTTTCATCTTTATCAGTCCATAATTTGCTTCCAAATCTCATTTTAGTCAACCTCATAACTGTTTTTCAAAAGTCAATTGTGTCAAATATCAGAGTTTTGCAGAACTTGCAGCCTCTGTGCAGTGTTCATTTCAGCTTTTCATGGTCTCATTTTTGGTCTATTTGTAGTCTGCTAGGTGGTCTTTAAGGCCACATATCTGGTTTTAGCTTTAGCTCCTTGAATAAGCTTATAGATAAGCTCAAAGTAGGTACCTATTTATCTGTTTTGCTGCATCAGCCTTTGTTCCATTTAGCCATTTTTGTTTTGCTCTCTAGTTTCTTCATTGCTTGTCCTCATAAGCTAAAATTTTGGATATAGAATCTCTGCTAGGTGGGCTTGAGTCCCATACTTCTGGTTTTCATGTTAGCTTATTGGATAAGCAGTTTCATTTGCTTAAAGTAGAGGCCATAATTCTGTTTTGCTTAAAAATCAGTTAGCTCATAAACTTGTTAATCTGTTGTTTAGAGGTTAGGATTAGCTTACATTAGTTCCCTTAGAGTAGTTTTAGTATTGTCTAGCTTATATACTCAGTTGGTGTAGTTTAGTGCTTATTTGCTTATTATAAAGTGCTTATTCCATCTCAGTTTACATAGCAGCCCTCAATTCTCCCACATAAGCCCATGTTTTCTTATTTTTCATAGATTCAGAATAATATTTTAGTATTTTCCTGAAATTTTCATTAATTTTGGTCACTGTTTAGTATTTTTCTTATTTAAAAATAGTTTTTAATCATTTTAAAATAGCTTTTATTGCAAATAATTGAGAAAAAGTTCCAAAAAATAATTTTTCAATTTTAATAGTTTAAGATAAATATAAAAAGCATACAAAATATTTTTCCTTATTTTTCTCCTTTTATTTGGTATTTTTAACAATTTAAATTAGATTTAAATAGTTTTAAATTAGTAGAAAATAGAAAATTAATCTGAAAAATACAAAAATAGTTTTGAAAATTCTATTTTGATATTTTAGATTTTTCTAAGTCTTAATTTTATTTTTCAAGCCTTAGTTCATATTTTCTTGTGTTTTAGGTTATTATTTAATAGTTAAAAATAGTTTTTAATTAATAATAATTAGGTAATTAGTTATAAAAATAATTTTCTTTTTCTATTAATTTTCTTTTATCATTAGGTTTGTAAAAATGTATTTTTCATATTTTTAGGACTTTTATTCCTTAGATCTCACTTTTTTATTTTGTACGTTTACGTAATTTTTATTTAAACGTAAGTTTAAGTTTTAAACGTTCATCATTTTAAATATAGTGATAGCGTTTATTTAATATATTTTATCTTTTTAATCTTCTTAATTTGTATTTAAGTCGCTTTATTTTATAAACTTTTTCGGTAGTGTAATATTCAATCCTAATCTTTTCTGATCACTATCATTAGTGATCAATCTATCGTCTGATCAAGTGTTTGCACACCATTGAGTCTCCGTGGGACTAAACGACCCGGGAATTCATTATATTCTACAGATCTTCATTGCATTTGTGCTTAAGCTGTTTTAAGTCTGTTACGGTTGGCCATTCACAAGTGGCCAGCTTGTGTGATTAGACTTGACGGTTTAGCACAGATCAAATTTTGGCGCCGCTGCCGGGGAGGCTTTAGCGTGTGTTAAACCTTTTTCAGACCCATTCTTGCACATATCCCACCATTTGTAAAAAGTTTTTTGTAAAGTTTTCAAAAATCCAAAAAGTTTATTAACACTTTTCCTGAAGTGTTAGCAACACCAAAAATATTTTCATTCTTTGTTTTTATAGCATATTTTTCAAAAATCCAAAAATATCCATCTTTTATCCTCTAATCTGTTTAATTCTCCATTCCTTTATCCTCTAATCTGTTTAATTCTTCATTCCTTATCTTCTTTAACCGTTTAATTCTTCATCTCTTATCCCTCTTATCTGTTTAATTCTTCATGTCATGGTTTTCAACATGTTCCTGGTGTGGAGGTCCATTTAACGGCGGAAATTGTCGGCGATGTACCAATGTGAGTTTCGGAGACAAATTTGTCGGTAATCCCGATCCCATTTCAAATGATACACCCGGTTTTTCCTACCGACCTCCACAGCCCCAATACGAATCCTACTCATGCGAGTTTTGTGGGAATGATTCTCATTACGGTTTTGATTGTCCACCACGGGTCCCGCTTGTCTATGAGCCGGAACCGTGTTACAATCAGAACTTTGGTGAAAGTTATTTTCCCAATTATCTCTGTTGTGAGAATTGCGGGGTCCTCATGAGACTTTTGAATGTCAACCGATGAATCAAAATTTTCAAAATTCCAATTCTCCCGGTTATGACAATTTCCAACCCCCACAGTATTCCATCAGTCATCAGACTTTCGAGCCTTCACATCATTTCAATGATTACGAGGAGTGTAATCTTCCTCAAAGTTCTGAAGAAATACGCATTCGAAAGAAACTGCAAATGAAAAGAATGGTGTGTAAGCTTCAGCAGATGAATATAAGAATCAGATATGATGACGATGATGATGAGGATAGTATTCAAATGAAGGAATACTATGATTACGACGAGGAGAGTGCTATTCAATTGAACGATCTTATTTCTCAACTCCCTCAGTCTATTGCTATCACACCTATCTTACCTATTATTGCTTCCAAAGACTCTCTCATAATGGAGGATGATCATCTCAGCACTATTTCGGAAACGGAATCATCTAGTGTTGAGGATCTTGTCCCAATCCCAAGTGAGTCTGAGGATATATCCGATAGTGATTGTGATTTGCCTTTTTGTGATTCTCTCGACATTTCTGAGGTTACTTCCGGGATTTTCTCAAATCCTCTTTTTGAATTTAATAATGACTACACTTTTGAGAAAGTAAATCCTCTTTTCGATGAAATGTCTGAGGCCGATACAGAGACCATCACGGAAGTGGTGGAAATTGCTAGCTCTCAGAGCACACCACTTGTCCCACCTCTGTATTCTATCTTATCTCTTCCATCATGTGATGATGATTCTATCCTCACTGATGAGATTCATGATCCAAAAATCATGAATTCTCCTTCTGATAATGAGGAGTTAGTCATGATCATCATCATGATTCTCCTTCTTTTCTTCACATACGGTGTGACTTCTCCATGTCTTAACTCCTTCGGGAGTGAAGACATTATCTTTGACCCCGGCATTTTCATGTATCATATGTAAGCCGGGTCTGTCTATCTATATCTCGTCGGTGTGGAACTTTCACGTGCTTCAAATGTTTGTCCAAACATCTTGAATGAAAGACCGATGGAGATTGTTTCTTCCACCTTGCTTCCCCATGAACCAATGAATTCGGGGTCGAGTCAAGCTAGCGACTCGGTAACCAAAAACAGTAGCACACACCATATGGGTTTTCACCCATATTTCTGACTTCTTACCCCTTTCTACCACCTAAGTGTGGGGGTGATGCCCCACATGTTATATATATATATCTCAAAAAAAAAAAAAAAAAAAAAAAGAAAAAAAAAAATCTCTTTTAAAATAATGGCCGTAGTATTTCCCTTTTACGTTCTCAGTTTCGGCATAACCGCCGGTACTTTGAATATTGAGGGCAATATTCATTTCTAAGTGTGGGGGGGAATTCTCACGAATTTTATTATATTATCCACCCAATTCCCCCGTTTTTTGCCAAAATTTTTTTTGGACACTTACTCATCTTGGTTATCAGTCCGCCATGTCTGTAAGACAAAAGGATTGGCTAATCCAGGAGCAAACGGCTCTTGGTAAAGATTTCTCAAATCCGTTTATATGGCTTGCAATTTGCCCAAAATTGTATGGTTCTCAACTCACCATATCCTTAAAAGTGAAGAGTTGGCTAGCCCGCAAGATTATGGCTTGTGGTAAAGGCAGTGGAAAAACCATAATTGGTAATCAGCTCACCAAAGATAATATTGATAATTTATCTAAGAGTTGGCTAGTCCAGAGCAAACGGCTTCTGGTAAAGACAAATCAAATCCGTTGAAAGCTGGTGGTTTGCTCAAAATCACATGGTTATCAGTGTACCATGGTTCTTACTTGAACTGAAACATTTGGCTACTCCAGAAGTAATGGCTTTTGGTAAAGAGATTGAAATCCATTAGTTTTTCTCAAAAGATTGCTAGGGACTAGCAATAGTTTAGTGTGGGGGATTGATGAGTGTGTAAATACTCATCATTTTTAGTCAAATCTGAACTGCAAAACGTCTAAAAATGCTCAGAAATGCATCAAAATACTGAAAATATTCCAAAATGGCATTTTATATGTTTCAGATGCAAAATGTTTAAAATCTGATGAAAAATGAGCAAAGTTTGCATAATTGGCAGTTTCAGTCCCCCAAGTTTCTAAAATTGTCAAAAATAGTCCCTGAGTCAAAATTTCAAAAGAAAAGTCACCAAAGGTCCTTTTAAAATCATAACTTGTCAAAATTAGTCCTTTGGTGAAAAATGTAAAAAGTTTGAGAAAATTGCAAAAGTGGTCCTTCAAGTTTGAAATTTGGCAGAAATGGTCCTTGGAAAATTGGATAATGTCAAGAATGGTCCTTGTACTTTTAGAACTTGTCACTTTTAGCCCTTGGAGCATCTTTGCAAATTGGCAGCAATGGTCCTTGTATTTTCAGAAAAATGCAAATAGGTCCTTGTGTATTATTACCCTTTACACCATTTGGCCTTGTCACAACCTTTGGACCCCCTGCCACTTTACCTTTGGACCCCCTGCCACTTTACTTTTGTACCCCTTCCAATATTTAACACCCCGGTCAACCTTGGTCAAATAAACAACAAACGCGCCTAAAGTCTTTCTCCCCCACTTGATAACCTGCTCTTTGCATACTCCCCACAAAACCATCCCCCCTCCTCTCCTTCACATTTTCTTGTCCCCTCCACCTCACCTAAACAACAAAATACATTTAATGTATCTATTCCCCTTCACTCAAGCCCTCAACTGCTTAATATCTTTTTCCCGCCAAAAATGGAATGAATGGTCATGATCACCTTAAGTCATCCAATGGACCAAAAAGGAAGTGGGATTCACTTAGAAAGAGGAGAGAAGGATGATGGAGTATAAAAGGAGGTTGAAGAGAGAAGAAATGGGAGTAGCTAGTTTTAGTTTTTCTTTAAATGTCGTTTTTAAAATTATTGTTTTAGTTTAAAAGCAAATGTTGTAATCTCAGTTCTATGTATTGAATTTAAGTTAACTCAGTATTTGTAATCAATTATAAGTGCTAATTCAAAGTTTTATTTAAAGTTGCAAATCTTCATGGTTACTGTTGAAAAATCCATTTTCAAATTCCTGTATCCAAAGCATTATTAGCTTATTTTTAAGTTGAGACAAGCTCATTTAAGCTCCTGATAACTTTTTATAAGCTCACATTTCATTTTCAAGTAAATTTGAAGGATGGTCAACAAAAGTCAAAACGGGTCAAGATTTTGAGAGTCAAATTTGTTTGGGTTGATTTATGGTTCCAATCTGTTCACTAGCTTAATCATGTGTTAATTAATCAGTTTTGAATTGCTTGTGGCAAGCTTTCATCTAGATCATTTTGTTAAATGCATTTTCATGAATTTAAAGTAGTGTTTGGATTAATGATTTAAACTGTTTTAGAGGTTACAAACATGGATTAGATCAGTTTCTTTAAGCTTGATATAGTTATTTGATGTCTTTCCTGTCATTGGTTTGCTACCAATTGCACTTTTAGTCAAAATCTTGAGTCCACTGTTCTATTTGCTTGTCTGTGAAAAATCAGTGGCTATACATCCATCATATGGGTGTATATCTAGATAAGTGATCTTGCCATAGTCTTATTTCATCATCTTTCATCTTTATCAGTCCATAATTTGCTTCCAAATCTCATTTTAGTCAACCTCATAACTGTTTTTCAAAAGTCAATTGTGTCAAATATCAGAGTTTTGCAGAACTTGCAGCCTCTGTGCAGTGTTCATTTCAGCTTTTCATGGTCTCATTTTTTGTCTATTTGTAGTCTGCTAGGTGGTCTTTAAGGCCACATATCTGGTTTTAGCTTTAGCTCCTTGAATAAGCTTATAGATAAGCTCAAAGTAGGTACCTATTTATCTGTTTTGCTGCATCAGCCTTTGTTCCATTTAGCCATTTTTGTTTTGCTCTCTAGTTTCTTCATTGCTTGTCCTCATAAGCTAAAATTTTGGATATAGAATCTCTGCTAGGTGGGCTTGAGTCCCATACTTCTGGTTTTCATGTTAGCTTATTGGATAAGCAGTTTCATTTGCTTAAAGTAGAGGCCATAATTCTGTTTTGCTTAAAAATCAGTTAGCTCATAAACTTGTTAATCTGTTGTTTAGAGGTTAGGATTAGCTTACATTAGTTCCCTTAGAGTAGTTTTAGTATTGTCTAGCTTATATAGTCAGTTGGTGTAGTTTAGTGCTTATTTGCTTATTATAAAGTGCTTATTCCATCTCAGTTTACATAGCAGCCCTCAATTCTCCCACATAAGCCCATGTTTTCTTATTTTTCATAGATTCAGAATAATATTTTAGTATTTTCCTGAAATTTTCATTAATTTTGGTCACTGTTTAGTATTTTTCTTATTTAAAAATAGTTTTTAATCATAAATATAAAAAGCATACAAAATATTTTTCCTTATTTTTCTCCTTTTATTTGGTATTTTTAACAATTTAAATTAGATTTAAATAGTTTTAAATTAGTAGAAAATAGAAAATTAATCTGAAAAATACAAAAATAGTTTGAAAATTCTATTTTGATATTTTAGATTTTTCTAAGTCTTAATTTTATTTTTCAAGCCTTAGTTCATATTTTCTTGTGTTTTAGGTTATTATTTAATAGTTAAAAATAGTTTTTAATTAATAATAATTAGGTAATTAGTTATAAAAATAATTTTCTTTTTCTATAAATTTTCTTTTATCATTAGGTTTGTAAAAATGTATTTTTCATATTTTTAGGACTTTTATTCCTTAGATCTCACTTTTTTATTTTGTACGTTTACGTAATTTTTATTTAAACGTAAGTTTAAGTTTTAAACGTTCATCATTTTAAATATAGTGATAGCGTTTATTTAATATATTTTATCTTTTTAATCTTCTTAATTTGTATTTAAGTCGCTTTATTTTATAAACTTTTTCGGTAGTGTAATATTCAATCCTAATCTTTTCTGATCACTATCATTAGTGATCAATCTATCGTCTGATCAAGTGTTTGCACACCATTGAGTCTCCGTGGGACTAAACGACCCGGGAATTCATTATATTCTCCAGATCTTCATTGCATTTGTGCTTAAGCTGTTTTAAGTCTGTTACGGTTGGCCATTCACAAGTGGCCAGCTTGTGTGATTAGACTTGACGGTTTAGCACAGATCAAGCACAAAAAGGACTTTGTACATCTCAAGTAGGGGGACGGGAGTAGAATTATTACTTGAACTCATTTGCGCTCGTTTTTATAGTTTATTTTGAAAAATTATTCCTTTTTAAAATTTTGACATGTTTTTCTTAACCTAACTAGATTAGACCTTAGCCGAGCACACTATAACCTTTGAATTACATGGTGAGATTTAGCCCAATCCATTTCCACATATTTACCCAAATCCACCAAGTTATGAGCGTACCGGTAACTTTAACTTTAGAACTTGGCATTTGTGTAACACCCCCAAAAATCGGGTTCAGCGGAAGCATGCAAGGCATATGTACGTTTGGCCATATAAATGTATGATTAAACATGTAACTAATGAGACTAAGCGAAAATGATGGAAACAGAAAAGGTTTTTCTAATAAGAACCTTGGAGGAAGCAAGTCCCTTCCGATTACAGCCAATATCTTCGATAACTATTATGGATCGGTTCGATGTATCTAACAAAATATCTTACAACCTTGAATCATCCTCCACATGCATCAACTCTAAATCATAAATATGAAATTTCAGGTAATTCGCCATGGCAGCAATCAAACTAGATTTTCCTGTACCAGGTGGACCATACAATAATTACCATCTCTTCCAAGCCTTTCCTACTTGTTTATAAAAATCCTTCCTCCTGATAAACAAATCAAAATCTTCCATGATTTCCTTTTTCTTAATTGGATCCATCGCCAATGTTTCGAATGTTGACGGATGGTCCAGATATACCCCTTGCCTACAGTGTCCTCCACAGAATGATCGTAGGTTATAAAGCATCGAGACTTTCTTCTGGTTGGTGATTTCTTGAGATTTCCTAAGTATTAGTGGCAAGTAAGACGTAATTATAATATCTCTGCAATTCTTGTCAAATTTCAGCTCCATGTAGCTTTTCTCCAACTCATAGCTGTCATCATCGTCATCGCTGACTTTCCTTTTCTTTTGTGGTTGGCAGAGGTACTTCCATGTAACCGTAACTCCTTTAAACGTATCAACATTACCCTTGGACTCTGCAAGCTTGATATTGATGTGTACTTGGTTTATTCATGTAAACATCATGTTATGTAACATATAATGTTTTTTGTAGGTATACTCGATAAAACCAGGGATGGAGTTAGTAAGCTTTTCAAGCTAGGTCATACACAAATATGAAAATGCATATTACGTTACGTTTGTGATTTTCAATGAGTTTTCATAGTCTGTAATGTTTTGATGTCTTATAGTATGTTTTTAAGTAATTCTATTAAATTAAGATAGGTGTCATATATATGGTGTGGCAGGGGAGTAGGAGATGTTAGGGATGAAGACAGGAAATGCGCAAAATTCACAGTTAAAAATTAAAATCCACATAACACACTTCAAGGACTCGATAAAGGTAAGTTTATGATAACTACAGCAAACAACAAAACAAAGTCTCCAAGACAAGCGGTAAAGATCAAAAAGTGATGTAGTTGACAAATATAAACATAGATAGTAGAAGACTTTCCAGTTGGGTCACTTGACCCCCTTCAAGCAAGTGTGGCAAAGGCCTTTTGATGGCTTGGATCTATAACATAATATGCCAAAAACATTGCTTATTTAAGAGCTAAAAACTACATAAGCTAATCTAAACACCCTAATATTTAAGGGGTAATCTCACATATGCCCCAACATCTCTTCCTTGATCAAACCTTTGCCCCAAAAAATTTAGGTGTTTTCATTTGTCCCTTTACAACTTAGGTAACTCGTACTTTTTGCCCAAACATCAAGTACTTGTGTGTAAGTTGGAAGTACACTTGTGTAAGTGTACTTTTTATGCGACTTGTACATTTGTGTAACTGTACTTATTATTCAACTTGAAATTTTTTTGAAAAAAAAGTCAAACTTAAAAGAAATAAAATATGCAATAGTACTTTGTACTTATTTATGCAACTTGTACTTTTTATATGCGGCTTTATAGGTGTAATTGTAACACCCCAACCCGACACGGGTCAAAATGTCACATTATGGTGTCATACAAAGCATACAAATGCAAGCGAAAGTCTTTAAATAAAAATATCAAGTCATATAAACGAATGACTTCCAAAGGAAATACATAAATCCAACATATTTAAAGAAATGAAATATTAAAACAAATGATCTTCAAAATGAGTCCAAAATGATAAGGTAAACTAGGTAAGGTTGGTCAACTCATAAGCTTCTACTGTAAGCCCAAATCAAAGCCCATCGCCCAGCTTATTACCCGCCGCATGGAAAAGAAAATGCGGCTGAGCTTGAAAAGCCCAGTGAACAGATGTATAACAAAACAAATAATCAAAACATATATAAGTATAAAGAAAGGAAAACATAAGCTCTTGCTGAAATGAATATCATTTGTCAAAAGAATGAGAGATCAAGGATTAACCGAACCAATATCATAAGTCAAATATGTGACAACTCGTAATTTCAGGTCATTTTACAAACTTTGAAAATTTCACTATTCATCTTGGGAATTTAATATTCACCGGTTACTATTCATCATTTTAATATTCATCGTTTTTGAATTCGATATGATATTTTGAGAGGTTATTTCAAAATTTTACTATGGGAAAATGATAAAAAAAATGCATCGAACTTGATACTTGTTGTCATTGTGTGTAGTCAACTATTTTTTTTTCATTGTAACACAAATCTTTTGAATTTTTGTCATTGTATGTAGCCAGTTAGGTGAATTTGTGTTATTGTATGTACCCAGTCAGGCTTAGCGTTACATCGTTAGTCCTTATTTACTAACGGTCGTTAGTAAATAACTTAAAATTTCGTTCTCTTACGTTTTTATTCGTTTTCATCCGTTATTATACGTTTTCGTTCGTTTTTATACTTTTTCGTCCGTTTTATACATTTTGGTCCAATGCTTTCATCCGTTTTTTACATTTTCGTTTGTTTACTTACGTTTTCGTACGTTTTCTTACGTTTTAGTCCGTTATTATACGTTTTCGTCCGTTTTTATACTTTTTCGTCCGTTTTATACATTTTGGTCCAATCCTTTCATTCGTTTTTTACATTTTCGTTTGTTTACTTACGTTTTAGTCCGTTATTATACGTTTTCGTCTGTTTTCTTACGTTTTCATCCGTTTTTATGCGTTTTGTCCGTTTTTTTACGTTTTCATTCGTATTTATACGTTTTTCATCCGTTTTCTTACGTTTTCAACTGTTTTTATACATTTTTGTCTGTTTTTTTAACGTTTTCGTCTGTTTTCTAACATTTTCATCTTTTTTTATACGCTTTCGTTGGTTTTCTTACTTTTTCGTTCATTTTCTTACTTTTTCGGACGAAAATGTATAAAACTTAAGAATACGGACAAAAACGTATAAAAATGGATGAAGGTGTAAGAAAACAGATGAAAACTTAAAAAAAAAGACGAAAACGTATAAAACAGATAAAACGTATAAAACAGATAAAAACAGACGAAAACATAAAAAAAACAGACGAAAACGTTAGAAAATCGACGAAGACATTTAAAAACTGACGAAAACGTATAAAAACGGACGAAAAAATATAAAACGGATGAAAAACGATTGAAAACGTATAAAAACATATGAAAACGGACGAAAACGGATGAAAACTTATAAAAACGGACTAAAACGTATAAAAGCGGACGAAAACGTAAGAAAACGGACGAGAATGTAAGAAAACAGACGAAAACGTAAAAAACGGGAAAAAGCAACGGACGAAAAAGTATAAAAAACGGACAAAAACGTATAATAACGAATGAAAACGAATAAAAACGTAAGAGAACGAAATTTTAAGTTATTTACTAACGACCGTTAATATAAAAGGACTAACGATGTAACGCTAAGCTTGACTGGGTACATACAATAACACAAATTCACCTAACTGGCTACATACAATGACAAAAATTCAAAAGGTTTGTGTTACAATGAAAAAAAAAATAGTTGGCTACACACAATGACAACAAGTGTCAAGTTCGATGCATTTTTTTGTCATTTTCCCTTTTACTATTCATGAAACACTATTCATTCCCAGAGAAAAATCACTATTCATGATTCTATATTCATCATTTTTCGTAAACTAGGTTTACGATTATCAAATTCGCGTAACCGTAAGGGTTTAGCTGCGAATTCATGAAAAATCATTGAGGATATTTCATATAGACTAGATTTAGTCTACATATCATCCGTAACATCATCATCATCATATTAGTTCATGCATGGGTTTGCATATTTCATTAAACGTATATTTTCTTATTAAATAAAGCTATCGCATAATCATTTATTTTGAAAAATTGATCCGACACTTCCAAAAATTATCCTGATATATTTTTATACTCATTTTAAGACTATAAAAATTATATTATTAGTTTACCCGATGTTTTGAATTTATTTTGTATATACATTGTTATATATATATATATATTTTCGACGGTTTTCGTAAATTCAACTCGATAATTATTTATTCACTCAATTCTTGTGAGAAATGTATTTTTATAATTTTTATGACTTCAATATATTTTATTTTGTTCCGCTAAAATCGATTTTTAGCAAACGTTATACATAATAACTAAATACCTAAACTAAACTACACTAATATTAAACACATGTACATTTTTATATAAAATCAAGTACCAAACTCTTGTTTTTCTTCTTATGGCCGACACCCCCCCCCCCCTAGTCACCATTATATAAAAATATCTTGATTTTAAATGGACACATATTCTTAAAGGTGTAAATGCAAGAACTCTTCCTTTTTCTCTTATGGTGGCCAGCCAACCCAAGAAAACAAGAGGAAACCATAAATTTTTCAAGATCAAGTATTCTTCTAGTTCATGTAGTAATCTAGTTTAGGTTTTGAAATAAAAACCTCAAGATTAATTAGGTATATTTGCAACAAAACTCTTCAATTACTCAAGTAAGCTTCTAATGATTTTTCCTAATATTTCATAATCATTCTTGAGTTATTTTTATCATTCTAGTAGAAATCATGCAAGTATTATATGTATTTATACCACTTTTAAGTGGTTTTATTACTTATAATAAGTTTTATTCATCCTATAATTATTCCCTTGAAACATATCATTGTTGATGATGTTTAGGAACCCATGACACCCTAACAAGGTGTATGGTAGGTTTAGAATAGATTTGGTGTTGATTTGAAGTGATTGAAACAAGTATTACGCAAGAAAAATCATTTTCGACAACTTAAATATGAGTTCTGATCGTTTTTGTAGAATCTGGAAATTTCGTCAGGTCAAAGATTATTTGGGCTAAATATTCAGAAAATATACTTTAAAACGAAACCGTGGTCGCTTGAACGGGTTAAAACGGATTTATAACGAAGAAGTTATGCTATTTTCAAGTTTAACGACGAAAACTATATTTTCAGAAAACTGCATGCTGTCCAGAATTTTTCGTAGGTCAAAAATGAGTTTTAAGCGTTATCTAAATGAGTCGATTTGTCAAAAATATATTAGTATACTTTAACACGAAGCTAAGGATATATAAAACGTAGAAAACGGACTTATAACGACTAAATTACACGCGTTTAATTAAGGTTGTCGTAACTATTATTCACTAGTATAAAACACTTACATATATATTTTCAATTAGCCAAACTAGTTGTCGCTAGTGACCATGTTTGTGGTCATTTTTCACATCGATAGAATACTTTTGAGAAAATGATGTCTTCTAGTAAAAGTGAGTTTACCTAGTCTATTTTCCAAAATGTTCAACCGTTTGTCAAACGGAGTTGTAACGAATAAAATACGGTCACTCAAACTTTGCCGAAAACTACCCTTAAACAATATTTTTAGTCCAAGTACCCTACTTCACCTATATTTTTCTCCATGATCGAGACCACTATGATCAAAAGTTAAATGCTAAAACTTCTAGATAATGTTACAAGCTTTCCAAAACCATTGAGTTTGTTTTCTAACACTCGATATTCACTATTTTACGACTAGCTTTTCGAGGCCATTTAGTCACTTTCATGAATTGTCGCATTATATTGTTTTACGACAAAAAACTATAATTTCTTAACAAATCACAAAATGACTATCGTAGGATATCATTTCAACGTAAATACTTGTAAAGTAGTTTATAAATTGTCAAGGCATTATCAATCTATTTTTCGACGATAAACTTTATTTTCAAAAATGCACAAGTGGTATAGATATCATATGAGTTTGCATGCATAACATTATATCATGACTTATATTAGATCATATCATTCATAATAGGTCGCGGTTAGAGATTGCGCCTCATTTCAGTGTATCCACTTTTGCCATCATATAATTATATCAAGTGAGTTTTCATAGCCCCGTCTTTCAAGTTTATACATTATTTCGAACCTACGGGGGAGAATACGTTGCACATCATTTTTATTACGATACCAAGTATATCAAATTCATTTACATTGCTTAAGTTACCTCATTGCCAATTGAATGTCCCCATTTCATAAGTTAATTCCGGAAGAAGCGAGGGTGAGTGAATAGATCTATTGAGGGTGACTCCTCCATCCGGGTTGGTGGTCCCAACTGGTCAAACGGATGCATTTCATTTAATATCATTATTTGAGTTGTTTGGCAAAACACTCTGTTGGGCGAATATCATGATCAGTCTAGCTTCGGTGTCATGTGCTTATAGCAATTGTAACATTTTTATGTGACATATTTGTCATACATGGCCTATACTTGTGGTAGTCGTATAAAACATTTTCATAAACTCTATGAACTCACTCAACTTTGTGTTGACACTTTTAGCAATGTATTTTCAGGTATCTAAGGCATATACTTCATGGCATACATAAGGACTTATCATAGAGTCGCGGTGACGACACGTCTCACATGGATTTTATGCACTTTAAAACATCGTTTGGATTGTAACAAACTTATTTCCCCAAATGTTGACTACCTTTTTGGGACCTATCTTTTGTAACTCTGAATTCTTTTAATATATCAAACGATGTGCTTTTCAAACGACACTTTAGGTCGTTCAATATAACTGTAATTGTGATGCTATGACAGTCATCCCCCAGGAATTCCATTCCGCTGCAGAACAGGTAATTTGGGGGTGTGACAGATTGGCATCAGAGCTTTGGTTATAGAGAACTAGGTTGTATCATTGACCCTAGACTATAACTACATCATCATAGCATCTCATCATTTCATCATAAGTGCATATTCACTATACATGCGGTTTTATACGTACATTATGCGGGTTATTCACTTTCATTTCAAATCGATTGTCACATTGATGTCTTCAGATACCCATCCCAACATACTCACATCAGACTTTGACATGGAGAATTCCTTGTCATTCCCTATCACAATTTTAACATCAGTTGACTCTACACCAGACTCACCACAAATATTATCCGATGCGGAGACTGAACCCTTTGAGGAGGGCGAAGTTACACCTACACCACCACGATCACCATTGATTCACCGTAGGATCAGGACAGTTCCTATCATTCTGTCGGGATAGATCATACCATTTGTTAGGACTTATAGGCTTAGTCCTAATGGACCTATTAGGATACTTACTGCAAGGAAGAGGTACATTCTCTTACCCTCACTCTTAGATCACTTGTTACTCATGTAATACAACCACCATCAGCTACTCATACCACTATTAGTCGTCCAATAGTGCATACTCTAGCTTTACCTCTGAAACGTCTCAAGACAACACGAAAGAGAGTAGTATTTTATTCACCATCATCTCCTAACTTACCACTAGGATTTCCATCATCAATCATCATCATTATCATCTAGAGCACCATCCGTGTCATCACATCTCATATACACTACTCATACATCTGACTTGCAGCTTGGGAAGCGTGCATGATTTGACACACCATTACCATCTATCACTAAGACTATAGACACTACACCATCTTATAAGTTTGAGGACTGTGAGAGTTCTAGGGCTGTTGCTGCTAGACAGCCTACTGCTCCTACACTTAAACATGATTAGACCATCAACAGGAGCAGATAATAAGTACCTTTCTATCTAATGAAATCTTTATCCTTTATTATCTCTACGATAATCACAATCTTTGTTTATTTCATTCCCTATTCCAATTGCCCAATTTTTCAATCATTTCACAACAATATACCGCTATCTTACTAGGGATTAGGGCAACTTTATTCTTGACCAATTAGGAGACTATTACCATTTTATGAGGTTCTCCCATGTATCCTACAAACCATTCAACAAATCTTATTTCAAGTTATTTTGCTACCACTTTATAAAATTATTTCACATAATTTTATTTCGAGCTATTTTACTACCATCTTAGGAAAATTGTTTCACAGAATTCTAAAACAATTTGTTTTGTTACCACCCTATAAATTGACTTTCAGTCATTCTATCAACTATTTACTATCATTACGCGAAACGATTTTCATGTTACTCTGAAAAATTGTTTGAGCCATTATTTTACAAAACAACACGCTGAATACCATCTAAAACTTCGGAGAAACATAATACCATTTCCACAAAACCAAGCATCACATCATTTGTCCTCGATTATACATAGCCTGATCACCTATGTATAATTCAGGAAGAATTATGTCATGAAAGTAACAAACATCATTTCAAAATTTCCTAAAACAATCTTCATTCAAAAGCAAAGCTTTGTAATCAAATAAATTGTTCATAAACATCTATTTTTTTAACACTCTACAGATACCTACGCCATTCATCACTCACTCAACCGATAAGTTAAAATTTTACCGGTGACCTTTTTAGGAAAGACTTTCTATACCATCTATGAGGAGGATTCCTCGATACAAGAAAACAATGAAAGGATTTTAGAACTACCAACAAGGACTATAAGTATGTAGTAAGATGTTTCAAAACTCCACAAAAATCTTAAGACATCACGAGACATTCCGAACCACTATCTTTGGACTAGAAGCCAAATTATATCATTTCAAAAGTGCCAGCTAGACCGTGTTACAAGAAATTGTACAAAGCGAATACACACTAAGCAACACTGTAGAAATAAACCAAGTCTTCTAACCAAGACTGCGAAACATTATATTAAAATGGCCTCAACAATATGTGAACTTCCCTACAATAAGTTTCCCTTAAAGGAAAATTGAGTTAAATTAAGATTACCGATGTAAACTTTCTCTAAGGCATTGTGTTCTCTAGAAATTCCAGATAACCTCACTTCCATACCAAGAGATGCAACAGGTCTGAACATATCGGACAATCAATGACTCTCCATCTACAAGTGAAATCAGAACAAACATTCTTCGACATAGTATGAGCTGATATCTAGGTTTTTGCCAGCATGATAACAATCTCAGTGATGAACTATTTTAGAAGCACTCAATATCGAAACAAATCTTGAAAATCAACCACCACACCACATCACTTAAATATTTAATGTTTTGTGACTTTACAACATAGAGCATGGAAAATTTTTGATAAGAGAAATTAAGAGAGACACCATCAAGCAATAAACATCTTAGTAATGGAGATTAAGCACCTTAGGCAAAGAAGACCCAAGTCATGACATTCGCTAGAACTAAAAACGCGAGGAATCACAATTGTGACCCATAATCTATTCTTTACAATAATGCCCTTTTCGACAAACTTGACATTTTGGGAATTTGTCATGAGACATGTGGTATCAATTTCAATTATACCTAATATGTCACACCCCCAAATTACCTGTTTTGCAGCGGAATGGAATTCCTGGGGATTGACTGTCATAGCATCACAATCACAGTTATATTGAACGACCTAAAGTGTCGTTTGAAAAGAACATCGTTTGATTTAATAAAACAATCAGAGTTTTCAAACTATAGGTCCCAAATGAAAATCAACTTGTGCGGAAATAAGTTTGTTACAATTCAAACGATGTTTTAAAGTTCATAAAACCCAAATGAGACGCGTCGTCACCGTGACTCTATGATATGTCCACATGCATGCCATGAAGTGAATGCCTTAGATACCTGAGATAAAACATGCTTAAAACTGTCAACACAAAGGTTGAGTGAAATTCATAGGTTTAATTAATTCGTTTGAACACAATATTCGTAGTGTGAGTTACGTTGTTCCACACTCATCGTTGAAAACAAAACAGCATTTATTTCACTAAGTTCATGACAACCAAAGCGTAAACATCGCACCAATAAAAATTGGTAATCATCGTTTCATCGCTGCCCTAATAGGTAAACTTGCAAATTTACCTTAATGATTCAAATATAGTGCGTTCGATTTCCCCTAACTGGGTCAATAAGAACGGGAGTGTTAATTCCAATAGGCCTATTCACAATATTCGCGCTCACTCGCAAGTGACTAATGGTGCATGATGTAGGGACTTCAAACATGGTAAATACTTAGTGACAATAAAACATTTGGATATAGCATACAGTTCAAAGCATTTGTGTTCGAATAAAAATAGTTGAGCATGTATCTCCCCCAAGAGTTTGTAAAACAATAAATAGTAGAAAGTGGGGCTATGAACTCACCTGTTGCAATGATTATGATGACAAAAGTGGATACACTGAAATGTAGCGTGAATCTCGAAAATGACCTATTATGAATGATATGATACGTAATGAGTTATGATGTAATGTTATGCATGCAATTCGTATGATATCTATACCACTTGTGAATTTAGAAAATAATACTCTTCGTCGAAAAATACTCTTTTTGACGTCTTGACCATTCTTAAATTACTTTGCAGTATTTACGTCAAAATGTCATCTTACAATAGTTTCTTACTGATTTATTGTGAAATTATAACTTTTCGTCGTAAAATAATAGCGTTGGAAAATTCATGAAAGTGACTAAAATGGCCTCGGAAAGCTAGTCGTAAAATGGTGCACGTCGAGAGTTAGGAAACGAACTCAACGGTTTTTGGAAGCTTGTATCATTATCTCAAAGTTTTAGTATTTAAGTTTTCATCCTAGAGGTCTCGTTCATATAGAAAAATATAGGTTAAGTATGGTGATTTTGTCCAAAATATAGTTTAAATGTGAATTTCGGCAAAGTTTACGCAACCGTAGTTAATTCATTACCACTCCGTGTCACACCCCCAAATTACCTGTTTTGCAGCGGAATTGAATACCTTGGGGAGGACTGTCATAGCATCAAAGTTACAGTTATATCGAACGACCTAAAGTGTCGTTTGGAAAACACATCGTTTGATTTAATAAAACAATCAGAGTTTACAAAGTGTAGGTCCCAAATGAAAATCAACTCGTGCGGAAATAAATTTGATACAAGTCAAACGATGTTTTAAAGTATATAAATCCCATGTGAGACGCGTCGTCACCACGACTCTATGATATGTCCATATGCATGCCATGAAGTGAATGCCTTAGATACCTGAGATAAAACATGCTAAAAAGTGTCAACACAAAGTTTGGTGAGTTCATAGAGTTTGGTTAACAAGTAAAGCCTTAAAAGAGCTTTCATGTAACAAAGGCAAAGTTTTTGGTCATTTAAAATAGTCCACAAAGCAAAGGTATCATAAATCCACTCAGTTCCAAGTTCCGCCCATACAAAACTTGCAACCTGTGTGTTTACAACCCACTGCTAAAAATAGAATGACAATTATGATTATGCGCATCAAGGTAGTTAAAAGTATAAATGTCACCACAAGGGTCTTCCAACAACTCGTGTTGGGATGTTCCTCCAACGCTCACGTTGGGCTGTATCCATAAAAATGGCCTTCCAACATATAAATATTGGGATGTTTGTAAATTAATAGCCTTCCAACAACTTAATTTGGAGCCATTAATTCTTGTATGTTTGTAAATTAATAGCCTTCCAACAACTTAATTTGGAGCCACTAATTCTTGTATGTTTGTAAATTAATAGCCTTCCAACAACTTAATTTGGAGCCACTAATTCTTGTATGTTGGTTCCAAATATGCATATGAAATCAAGTATAACCCAATCAAGTATATAACGCAATCAAGTCTAAAGTATAAGTAGTGTTGTTTGGCAAAAGAGTTTAAATGTTTGGATAAATAAGCATATATCTCGCCCCAAATAGTTTATAGGAATTTAAATGAGTAAAAGCGGGGTATGAACTCACAGTAATATGTAAAAGTTTAGAGTACTTGTGAAAGTAAATGAAAATAGTTTGAGCATGTACCTCCCCCAAAAGTAATTGAAAAGGTATAAAAGTAGGGGCTATGAAACTCACTTGATGAAATGATGCGAAGACAAAAGTGAGTACACCGAGATGTAGCGTGATACTTTAACCTTGACCTATTGTGAATGATATGATACGTAATGAGTTATGATGTAATGTTATGCATGCATTTCGTATGTTATTTATACCATTTGTGAGTTTTGAAAATAATACTTATCGTCGAAAAATACTCTTTTGACGTCTTGACCATTCTTAAATTACTTTACAAATATTTACGTCAAAATGTCATCCTACAATAGTTTCTTAATGGTTTATTGCGAAATTATAACTTTTCGTCGTAAAATAATGTCGTCGGAAATTTCATGAAAGTGACAAAAATGGCTTCGAAAAGCTAGTCCTAAAATGGTGTACGTCGAACGTTAGGAAACGAACTCAACGGTTTTGGAAAGCTTGTATCAAAATCTAGAAGTTTTAGTACATGAGTTTTCGTCATAGAGGTCTCGAACATAAAGAAAAACATAGGTTAAGTAGAGTGATTTTGTCCAAATGTGGTTTAAAAAGTGAGTTTCGGCAAAGTTTAAGCAACCGTAAATAATTTATTACAACTCCGCTATACAAACGGTTGGTCATTTTGAAAAATATGCTTGGTGATCTCGATTTTATTAGAAGATATCTCGTTACAAAAAGTTCTACGTCATAGTTAGAAAAAGCCTTCAACATGGTCGTTTTGTTTACCGTAACACTTGTCTCGTAAAAATAATATAGTTTTTCTTAAATAAGAGAGTTACGGCAATTTTATGAAAACGTGTATATTTTAGTCGTTACAAATCCGTTTTCTATGTATTATACGTCCTTAGCTTCGTATCAAAGTATACTAATATATTTTTGATAAGTCGAAATAATTTATGAAGCTTAGGACTCGTTTTTGGCTCGTACAAAACAAAAACACCTTGCTGAAATTTTCAGAAATTATATATTTCGTCGTCAAACTTGAAAAATTCATAACTTCTTCGTTATAACTCCGTTTTAATCCGTTCAAGCGGCCACGGATTCGTTTTAAAGTATATTTTCTAAATATATAGGCAAAAAATTCGTGCCTACTGTCGGATTTTCCAGAAATACAAAACAAGATCAGACTACTTTTTATACTTGTCGAAAATAGTTTTTCTCGTACTAAACCTATTCCAATCCCTTCAAATCAACTCCAAAGCTATTCTAATCCTACCATACACCTTCTTAGGGTGTCATGGGTTCCTAAACATCATCAAGACCAATCTATAACAAGGGATAAATTATAGGATGACTTTTATATATATATAACTCTAAAAACAATGTAAAAATGGTATAAATAACAATAAGTCTTGCATGTTGCTAAGAAAATGAAGAAATACATATGACATGAAAATGAAAGATATAAAATGAAAGTGATATGCTTACAAGCTACTATGATGAGGTGATTAGAACAAGGATTAACCTAAACACCTTAGGTTTTTATTTCAAAACCTTAATAAGAGTGTAATCTAGATTGTTTAACTTGAGCTTGGAAAAATTTTGATGATTTCCTTGATGCACCTATGTAGAACCGGTTTGTAGAAGGAGAACAAAGAGAGAAGAAAAAAAAACACTAACTTGTCTTGAATTATTGTGGTGAATAAATGAAGTGAAGGAAGTTTGTGTGCATATCTATACAAGTAAAAATTTTCTTACCAAACATTAATTGCAACCCCCCCCCCTTGGTCGGCCAAGGGGGGAAGTATTTCCCAAAAATACTTTTTTTTTTCTTTTATTTGCATAATTGTTTGTATGTAAAAATGTAGTTAAGTAATATGTATTGTAACTTGTATACATTTGTGAAATTTGGGTAGTGTTGTCTAAAAATAACTTTTAATGGATCCAAGTAAAATATATTGAGGTCATAAAAATTGTAAAAATATATTTCTAGCAAAATTTGAGTGATATAATAATTATCGTGTAGTTTTTAAGAAAAGCGTCGTAATAATATAAATTTAACGATTTATATACAAAATAAATTCAAAACACTAGGTAAACTCAAAATATTGTTTTTATAAACTAAATGTAAGTATAAAAATATATCGAGATCATTTTTGAAAGTATCGGATTAAAAGTTCAAAATAATAACTTACGCGATAGCGTTTATTTAATATGAAATTTACGCGTTTAAGGTGAAATGCAAAATCGTGAATGAACCGATATGAAATGATGAATATAGAGTTTGAGAAATGACCGAAAATTGAGAATTGTGACATTCTTCCCATGTCAGAAGAATCACGTCCTCGTGATTCAATCGATGATACTATGGTCCAAACCTCGACAAGGGTTCTAAAAGTTTATGCTCATGTATGGTCTAAATGATTATGCCAATGCTCATGCATATATCGTGACTATATCCCATTCTAAAGACATGCTCCCTTATGATTAGGCTCGATGAGGCAGGCTTTCCCATTCTCGAGCAAAATTTAAAAAAAACTTTTTGGTAACCGATTTTTACTTAATCCCACAACTCATCAAACAAGAACTGTCATACGATTAGGCTAAATCGGTTTAGGTAACAACTTGTTTCTAGCTTGATCTTTGCAACTCATCAAACAAGAACTGTCACGCGGATCAAACTGGAAACAAGTGGTTTGAAGAAAATCTTTTGAAAATTTGGCTCGATTACGGAATTGCTTACTCATATGAGACTACTACTCCCTTCATTGCATGATTCTTCCTGAATTAGACATAGGCGATCAGGCTATGTATAATTTAGGAGTAACTATGCAATGCTTGGACTAATCGACTCATATGATGTTTGGTGTTGAGTCATAAGTTCGCATGTATAAAGAATGTGCACTTATAATGATATGATGAGATGCTATGATGATGTGGTTATAGTCTAGGGTCAATGATGCAACCTAGTTCTCTATAACCGACGCTCTGATACCAATCTGTCACACCCCCAAATTACCTGTTTTGCAGCGGAATTGAATACCTTGGGGAGGACTGTCATAGCATCAAAGTTACAGTTATATCGAACGACCTAAAGTGTCGTTTGGAAAACACATAGTTTGATTTAATAAAACAATCAGAGTTTACAAAGTGTAGGTCCCAAATGAAAATCAACTCGTGCGGAAATAAATTTGATACAAGTCAAACGATGTTTTAAAGTATATAAATCCCATGTGAGACGCGTCGTCACCACGACTCTATGATATGTCCATATGCATGCCATGAAGTGAATGCCTTAGATACCTGAGATAAAACATGCTAAAAAGTGTCAACACAAAGGTTGGTGAGTTCATAGAGTTTGGTTAACAAGTAAAGCCTTAAAAGAGCGTTCATGTAACAAAGGCAAAGTTTTTGGTCATTTAAAATAGTCCACAAAGCAAAGGTATCATAAATCCACTCAGTTCCAAGTTCCGCCCATACAAAACTTGCAACCTGTGTGTTTACAACCCACTGCTAAAAATAGATTGACAATTATGATTATGCGCATCAAGGTAGTTAAAAGTATAAATGTCACCACAAGGGTCTTCCAACAACTCGTGTTGGGATGTTCCTCCAACGCTCACGTTGGGCTGTATCCATAAAAATGGCCTTCCAACATATAAATATTGGGATGTTTGTAAATTAATAGCCTTCCAACAACTTAATTTGGAGCCATTAATTCTTGTATGTTTGTAAATTAATAGCCTTCCAACAACTTAATTTGGAGCCACTAATTCTTGTATGTTTGTAAATTAATAGCCTTCCAACAACTTAATTTGGAGCCACTAATTCTTGTATGTTGGTTCCAAATATGCATATGAAATCAAGTATAACCCAATCAAGTATATAACGCAATCAAGTCTAAAGTATAAGTAGTGTTGTTTGGCAAAAGAGTTTAAATGTTTAGAGTACTTGTGAAAGTAAATGAAAATAGTTTGAGCATGTATCTCCCCCAAAAGTAATTGAAAAGGTATAAAAGTAGGGGCTATGAAACTCACTTGATGAAATGATGCGAAGACAAAAGTGAGTACACCGAGATGTAGCGTGATACTTTAACCTTGACCTATTGTGAATGATATGATACGTAATGAGTTATGATGTAATGTTATGCATGCATTTCGTATGTTATTTATACCATTTGTGAGTTTTGAAAATAATACTTATCGTCGAAAAATACTCTTTTGACGTCTTGACCATTCTTAAATTACTTTACAAATATTTACGTCAAAATGTCATCCTACAATAGTTTCTTAATGGTTTATTGCGAAATTATAACTTTTCGTCGTAAAATAATGTCGTCGGAAATTTCATGAAAGTGACAAAAATGGCTTCGAAAAGCTAGTCGTAAAATGGTGTACGTCGAACGTTAGGAAACGAACTCAACGGTTTTGGAAAGCTTGTATCAAAATCTAGAAGTTTTAGTACATGAGTTTTCGTCATAGAGGTCTCGAACATAAAGAAAAACATAGGTTAAGTAGAGTGATTTTGTCCAAATGTGGTTTAAAAAGTGAGTTTCGGCAAAGTTTAAGCAACCGTAAATAATTTATTACAACTCCGCTATACAAACGGTTGGTCATTTTGAAAAATATGCTTGGTGATCTCGATTTTATTAGAAGACATCCCGTTACAAAAAGTTCTACGTCATAGTTAGAAAAAGCCTTCAACATGGTCGTTTTGTTTACCGCAACACTTGTCTCGTAAAAATAATATAGTTTTTCTTAAATAAGAGAGTTACGGCAATTTTATGAAAACGTGTATATTTTAGTCGTTACAAATCCGTTTTCTATGTATTATACGTCCTTAGCTTCGTATCAAAGTATACTAATATATTTTTGATAAGTCGAAATAATTTATGAAGCTTAGGACTCGTTTTTGGCTCGTACAAAACAAAAACACCTTGCTGAAATTTTCAGAAATTATATATTTCGTCGTCAAACTTGAAAAATTCATAACTTCTTCGTTATAACTCCGTTTTAATCCGTTCAAGCGGCCACGGATTCGTTTTAAAGTATATTTTCTAAATATATAGGCCAAAAATTCGTGCCTACTGTCGGATTTTCCAGAAATACAAAACAAGATCAGACTACTTTTTATACTTGTCGAAAATAGTTTTTCTCGTACTAAACCTATTCCAATCCCTTCAAATCAACTCCAAAGCTATTCTAATCCTACCATACACCTTCTTAGGGTGTCATGGGTTCCTAAACATCATCAAGACCAATCTATAATAAGGGATAAATTAAAGGATGACTTTTATATATATAAAACTCTAAAAACAATGTAAAAATGGTATAAATAACAATAAGTCTTGCATGTTGCTAAGAAAATGAAGAAATACATATGACATGAAAATGAAAGATATAAAATGAAAGTGATATGCTTACAAGCTACTATGATGAGGTGATTAGAACAAGGATTAACCTAAACACCCTAGGTTTTTATTTCAAAACCTTAATAAGAGTGTAATCTAGATTGTTTAACTTGAGCTTGGAAAAATTTTGATGATTTCCTTGATGCACCTATGTAGAACCGGTTTGTAGAAGGAGAACAAAGAGAGAAGAAAAAAAAAACACTAACTTGTCTTGAATTATTGTGGTGAATAAATGAAGTGAAGGAAGTTTGTGTGCATATCTATACAAGTAAAAATTTTCTTACCAAACATTAATTGCAACCCCCCCCCCCTTGGTCGGCCAAGGGGGGAAGTATTTCCCAAAAATACTTTTTTTTTTCTTTTATTTGCATAATTGTTTGTATGTAAAAATGTAGTTAAGTAATATATATTGTAACTTGTATACATTTGTGAAATTTGGGTAGTGTTGTCTAAAAATAACTTTTAATGGATCCAAGTAAAATATATTGAGGTCATAAAAATTGTAAAAATATATTTCTAGCAAAATTTGAGTGATATAATAATTATCGTGTAGTTTTTAAGAAAAGCGTCGTAATAATATAAATTTAACGATTTATATACAAAATAAATTCAAAACACTAGGTAAACTCAAAATATTGTTTTTATAAACTAAATGTAAGTATAAAAATATATCGAGATCATTTTTGAAAGTATCGGATTAAAAGTTCAAAATAATAACTTACGCGATAGCGTTTATTTAATATGAAATTTACGCGTTTAAGGTGAAATGCAAAATCATGAATGAACCGATATGAAATGATGAATATAGAGTTTGAGAAATGACCGAAAATTGAGAATTGTGACACTCCGCTAAACAAACGGTTGGACATTTTGGAAAATATGCTCGATGAACTTACTTTTACTAGAAGACTTCACTTTATAAAACGTTCTACATCATCGTTAAAAATAACCTTCAATGTGGTCACTTGCTTACCGTAACACTTGTCTAATAGAAATATAATAGTTTTTGTTAAATAATAAAGTTACGGCACTTTTGTGTAAACGTGCATAATTTCACTTCTACAACTCCGTTTTCTACGTATTTTATGTCCTTAGCTTCGTATCAAAGTATACTAATATATTTTTGGTAAGTCGAAATAATTTATAAAGCTTAAGACTCATTTTTGACTCGTACAAACTAGCATTAACATGCTGAAATTTTCAGGATATATATATTTCGTCGTCAAACTTGAAAAATTCATATCTTCTTCGTTATAGCTCCGTTTTAATCCGTTCAAGCGGCCACGGTTTCGTTTTAAAGTATATTTTCTAAATATCTAGGCCAAAAATTTATGTCTACTGTCGGATTTTCCAGATTTACAAAATAAGAACAGACCCTTTTTAAGACTTGTCGATACACCTTCTTAGGTATTCTAATCCTACCATACACCTTCTTAGGGTGTCATGGGTTCCTAGACATCACCAAGAGTGATATATAACAAGGGATAATTATAGGAAGACTTATATATATATGTAACTCTTAAAACAAAGTAAAAATGGTATAAACATCCATAAGTATTGCATGCTTTGCTCAAAAATAATGAGATGAGTATGAAATAATAATGAAATATGAAAAATGAAGATGATATGCTTACTAGTTACTTGATGAGGTGACAAGAACAAGGGATTAAACTTAAACACCCTAGGTTTTTATTTCAAAACCTTTAATAAGAGTATAACTAGATTGTATAACACTTGATCTTGAAAAGAAAAATTTTGGTTTCCTCCTTCCTTGTGTGTGACCGGTTTTGAGAGAGAAAGAAGATGAGAAATATCTTTGAATTATTGTAAATGGAAGTGTGTGTAATAATGTTTGAGTGCAAATCTTTACTTGTAAGAAGATTTCTACCAAATCAATGACTCACCCCCCCCTTTGGTCGGCCAAGGGGGGGAAGTATTTCACAAATACATTTTTTTTTTTATATTTATTATGTAAATGAATGTGTAAGTAAAATGAGGTTAAATAAACATAAGTTGTAACTAGTATATATATATATATATATATATATATATATATATATATATATATATATATATATATATATATATATATATATGTGCAATTAGAGTAGTGTTGGCTAAAATGAATTTTAATGGATCAAAGTAAAATATATTGAAATCATAAGAATTGTGAAATTATATTTCTTGCCAAAATTTGAGTGATATAGTAATTATCGTGTAGTTTTTAAGAAAACTGTCGTAATAATATAAATTTAACAATTTATATACAAAATAAATTTAAAACACTGGGTAAACTCAAAATATTATTTTTACAACTAAAAGTAAGTATAAAAATATGTCGGGATAATTTTTGGAAGTATCGAATTAATTGTTCGAAATAATTAATTACGCGATAGCGTTTATTTAATATGAAAATTACGCGTTTAATGTGAAATGGAAATTCATGAATGAACTAACATGATGGGAATGATGTTAATGAAATGTAGACTAAACCTAGTCTATATGAAATGTCCTTGATGATATAATCATGAATTCGCCGCTAAACCATCAAGGTTACGCGAATTTGAAACACGTAAACCTAGTTTACGATAAATGATGAAATAGTGAAACATGAATTGTTTTGAGAAATGACCTGAAAATACGAGTTGTCACATAATATAAGGTAGCCAATTCACCTTATACTTCTGAAAATCATTTTAAGATTCCCATGGAACCTACTGGGACACGAGTACCACCTATTATCCTCAGCTCAATGGTCAGAGCGAGAGAACAATTCAAACATTAGAAGATATGCTCAAAGCATATGTGTGATTTTCTGGAAATGATTAAGCAAATCATTCTTCATCGAACAAGTTTCCTTACAACAATAGTTATCACATGAACATATTGACTGCACAAATTGAGGCACTCTATGGTTGAGGTGTCAATCATTTATTTACGGGCCAAAATCAGGAAAGTCCAACTCACTAGTCCATAACTTATTCATGAAACAACAAAGAAGTCGTATAGATCAAGAATCAGTTACAAGCAACAACAAATAGATAGAAAACCTACGTCGATATACGACGCAAAATATTAGAAATATGTTCCATAAGTCGCAAACCATTATAATTTCAAGTTGGCAACAGGGTTGTGTTCAAAGTCCCGCCTTGGAAAGGCGTGGTACGATTCAAAATACTCGGGAAGACCCGATGCGACTAAAATCTCCTCACCTATTCACCGATAACACCGTAGAACCCAACATGGACTGAATTCAGGGACTGAATTCTTTTTTGGGTGGGCGAATGTGACAACTCGTAATTTCAAGTCATTTTAGAAAATTTCACTATTCATCTCAGGAATTTACTATTCATCGGTTACTATTCATCATTTTACTATTCATCGTTTTTGAAGTCGGTATAATATTTTGAGAGGTTATTTCAAAATTTTACTATTCATGAAACGCTATTCATTCCCGGAGAAAAATCACTATTCATGATTCACTATTCATCATTTTTCGTAAACTAGGTTTACGAGTATCAAATTCGCGTAACCGTAAGGGTTTATCTGCGAATTCATGAAAAATCATTGAGGACATTTCGTATAGACTAGATTTAGTCTACATATCATCAGTAACATCATCATCATATTAGTTCATGCATATTTTCCTATTAAATAAACGCTATCGCATAATCATTTATTTTGAAAAATTGATCCGACACTTCCAAAAATTATCCTGATATATTTTTATACTCATTTTAAGACTAAAAAAATTATATTATTAGTTTACCCGATGTTTTGAATTTATTTTGTATATACATTGTTATATATATATATTTTCGACAGTTTTCGTAAATTCAACTCGATAATTATTTATTCAGTCAATTCTTGTGAGAAATGTATTTTTATAATTTTTATGACTTCAATATATTTTATTTTGTTCCGCTAAAATCGATTTCTAGCAAACGTTATATATAATAACTAAATACCTAAACTAAACTACACTAATATTAAACACATGTACATTTTTATATAAAATCAAGTACCAAACTCTTGTTTTTCTTCTTATGGCCGACACCCCCCCTAGTCACCATTATATAAAAATATCTTGATTTTAAATGGACACATATTCATCCTATGTTAGATATTTGCATTAAACAATCATTTACAAAACACATACAAACATATTCTTAAAGGTGTAAATGCAATAACTCTTCCTTTTTTCTCTTATGGTGGCCGGCCAACCCAAGAAAACAAGAGGAAACCATAAATTTTTCAAGATCAAGTATTCTTCTAGTTCATGTAGTAATCTAGTTTAGGTTTTGAAATAAAAACCTCAAGATTAATTAGGTATATTTGCAACAAAACTCTTCAATCACTCAAGTAAGCTTCTAATGATTTTTTCTAATATTTCATAATCATTCTTGAGTTATTTTTATCATTCTAGTAGAAATCATGCAAGTATTATATGTATTTATACCACTTTTAAGTGTTTTTATTACTTATAATGAGTTTTATTCATCCTATAATTAATCCCTTGAAACATATCGTTGTTGATGATGTTTAGGAACCCATGACACCCTAAGAAGGTGTATGGTAGGTTTATAATAGATTTGGTGTTGATTTGAAGTGATTGAAACAAGTATTACGCAAGAAAAATCATTTTTGACAACTTAAATATGAGGTCCGATCGTTTTTGTAGAATCTGGAAATTTCGTCGGGTCAAGGATTATTTGGGCTAAATATTCAGAAAGTGTACTTTAAAACGAAACCGTGGTCGCTTGAACGGGTTAAAACGGATTTATAACGAAGAAGTTATGATATTTTCAAGTTTAACGACAAAAACTATATTTTCAGAAAAACTGCATGATGTCCAGAATTTTTCGTAGGTCAAAAATGAGTTTTAAGAGTTATCTAAATGATTCGATTTGTCAAAAATATATTAGTATACTTTAACACGAAGATAAAGATATATAAAACGTAGAAAACGGACTTATAACGACGAAATTACACGCGTTTAATTAAGGTTGTCGTAACTATTATTCACAAGTATAAAACACTTACATATATATTTTCTATTAGCCAAACTAGTTGTCGCTAGTGACCATGTTTGGAGTCGTTTTTCACATCGATAGAATACTTTTGAGAAAACAATGTCTTCTAGTAAAAGTGGTTTTACCTAACCTATTTTCTAAAATGTTCAACCGTTTGTCAAACGGAGTTGTAACGAATAAAATACGGTCACTCAAACTTTGCCGAAAACTACCCTTAAACAATATTTTTAGTCCAAGTACCCTACTTCACCTATATTTTTCTCCATGATCGAGACCTCTATGATCAAAAATTAAATGCTAAAACTTTTAGATAATGTTACAAGCTTTCCAAAACCATTGAGTTTGTTTTCTAACACTCGATATTCACTATTTTACGACTAGCTTTTCGAGGCCATTTAGTCACTTTCATGAATTGTCACATTATATTGTTTTACGACGAAAAACTATAATTTCTTAACAAATCACTAAATGACTATCGTAGGATATCATTTCAACGTAAATACTTGTAAAGTAATTTATAAATTGTCAAGGCGTTATCAATCTATTTTCAGACGATAAACTTTATTTTCAAAAATGCACAAGTGGTATAGATATCATATGAGTTTGCATGCATAACATTATATCATGACTTATATTAGATCATATCATTCATAATAGGTCGCGGTTAGAGATTGCGCCTCATTTCAGTGTATCCACTTTTGCCATCATATCATTATATCAAGTGAGTTTTCATAGCCCCGTCTTTCAAGTTTATACATTATTTCAAACCTACGGGGGAGAATACATTGCACATCATTTTTATTACGATACCAAGTATATCAAATTCATTTACTACCTCATTTCCAATTGAATGTCCCCAATTCATAATCATAAACCGTTAATTCCTGAAGAAGCGAGGGTGAGTGAATAGATCTATTGAGGGTGACTCCTCCATCCGGGTTGGTGGTCCCAACTGATCAAACGGATGCATTTCATTTAATATCATTATTTGAGTTGTTTGGCAAAACACTCTGTTGGGGCGAACATCATGATCAGTCTAGCTTCGGTGTCATGTGCTTCTAGCAATTGTAACATTTTTATGTGACATATTTGTCATACATGGCCTATACTTGTGGTAGTCGTATAAAACATTTTCATAAACTCTATGAACTCACTCAACCTTTGTGTTGACACTTTTAGCAATATATTTTCAGGTATCTAAGGCATATACTTCATGGCATATATAAGGACTTATCATAGAGTCGCGGTGACGACGCGTCTCACATGGATTTTATGCACTTTAAAACATCGTTTGCATTGTAACAAACTTATTTCCGCAAATGTTGACTACCTTTTTGGGACCTATCTTTTGTAACTCTGAATGCTTTTAATATATCAAACGATGTGCTTTTCAAACGACACTTTAGGTCGTTCAATATAACTGTAATTGTGATGCTATGACAGTCATCCCCAAGAATTCCATTCCGCTGCAAAACAGGTAATTTGGGGGTGTGACAAAATGAGCTAAACAAAATGACAGCTCAAGCGATAATACGAATACGATAGTCGTAAGGAAAATGAGTCAACAAGAATAAGAAATCAAGATCATAGGACTCAGATAACCATAAGGTAAATGAATCAAAGTGAATCATAAAGGAATATTGCCACGAGCCCATAACCTAACGTCTAGCATGAAACATGAAGGCCGCCACTACATACATACATAACCGTCAATTCATAAATGTACGGGGAGGGTAGACCTCACAAGTACCATAAGTGCGAGAGGGATGCAAGGCACGCACAGCCAGATGCCATAAACATATCATAATATCATAAGCCTAGGATGCATCCATACGCCCCCCCCCCCCATATAAACATATCATATATGTACCCTGCTCATATGCAGGTATACAAATACATTATAATGGCCAAGTGATCACATAATCATACATATCATAATGGGGACGCCGAGGACTAATCACACCACCCCAGATAGTGTCATGCAATTGGTGCCACCAATGACATGGTCGTGGTACCTCCATGACTAGTTAGCTCGGGCAACATGAGAAACAAAGCATACGAAGTATAATCATATCATATTATATCATATCAAATGAAACATATCCAACTGAATGGAATCGTATCATAGCAAAACAAATGTCATAACGAATAGAATCATATCAAATGATCATATCATGAATCATATCAAAAGGATCATAACAAACGGAATCATAGCAAAGGAATATCATAATTGAAACAAAGTCAAGGATCGGAAAGTCATGAGAAATCCCTACTGAAAAGGGATAGTATATCTGTACCTCAAACCGTAAAGCAAATCGCCAGAAACACACAAGTAAAAACAAGGGCAACTCCTTCCTCCGTGGATCTACACGAATAATGATCGCTAATATTTAGAAAGCTATTTCATAGTTTTAGGGTTCATCGTTATTCATAATTCATAATTATGGTTTCTGTTCATTTTTAGAAACTTTCTTAATTAAGTAATTTCCGTATTAGTAAGGTTTCATATTTAAGCAACTTTATACTTTAGGGGTATAAATGACAATATATTAGACTTAAGGGTTTAACATAATAATTATCGTAGTTTAAGGTCTTTAAAATCATATTAGTAAAGTCTAGGGTCAAATACTATAATTATCAAAGTGTAGGGTTAAACATGTAACTTACCATAGTTGAAGGTTTATTGCGACAAGTTATCATAGTTTAGGGTTAAAAGTGACAATTAAATTACTTCAAGGTTTAATAATATCAATATTATAGTTTAGGGTGTAATAGGCCAATTTATAAAGTCCAGGGTCTGCATGTGACAACTTCCAAAGTTTTAAGGTTTGAAATGTAAATAATGAAAAAGATTTCTTAATCTTTCATATACGCATGCTAGAGATATAAGGTATAATTCACTTTAACAAAAAATTCTCCATATTCAGTGCTCGATATCATGTTCATGCTCCTTCGCGACTCAAACAATTAACATTCATGACCTAGTAAATATGCATTATCATTAACCCCCGACTCAACTTCCCCAACGTACTTTCAAAGTACCAAACGACTCACACATAAACTTCGCTATTAGCTTTGAACTCGCTCCCACAAGACCAAGTATAGACCATTTAAAATACACATTTGTCACCTTTGATTGCGGCTCGTACAACTTATAATCACAACCAAGTAACCATGTCATTCGACTAGCACACGACTCAATTACCATGACCACTTTTTAAAACACCATACGACTCACCCATTCATTCTGCGATCACCCTCAAACTTACCCCCACGAGAACATGAGTTACATATTTCATTCATACAATATTACATGCACACACCATGTTAACGAGACATTTCTTTTCTACTTAAACTCATACTCGACCATGACTAATCATGCATGCGATTACAGTTACAAACCAAAACTCCATATTTTTATTACTGGTATATGCATGTAACTTATATAATCCCAGGTTTCATAAATCATTACATGTTAAACCACAACCTACTTGTAAATGTAGTTTCTAAGAGTGTCTACATACTTTAATCACCCCTTAGAGTTCACAAGTTTTAGACGTCTTAGGGAATCAATTAATATGTTTACATGTGATGGTTATGTTGAGGTAACTTCTCTTAGCCACATAACTGAACGTGTCTGCATTTACCAAGTGTATGACTCTTGGTCTTGAACAAGTATTATGGCAAATCTATTATGACATTAAATTAGGACTCAAATCAACATACTCGTCAAAATGATATACAATTAGGGTTCTAATCTTTTATATATTTATATAATAAAACAAACCCCATAGTGGGAATTTTTCATTTCAAAAAAATCAATTCATACCTTATTTAGTAATATTTTTAAATAATTCAATTTCTTTAAAAAAAACTTTTATAAAAGATTAATTCAAATTATTTCCTTATTTATCTAAAAAAGTATGAAAAAACGTTTTTGAATTCATGTGTAAAAAAACGAAAATACACATGGGTCTCATTTATATTTTTCATAATTAATACCCAAAAGTGTAACTTTTTATTAAAAAAAAGGGAGTCCATCATCACCCACATTCACCCTCATTCATTCCCAATTATACTCACAAATACAGAAACAAATCCGATCGGTTTGACCTTAAACCCTAGGTATTCCACCTGAAATCCTAACACCACACTATTCCACCTTAAACCCCTAGCTTTACATGATTTTTAATTAGTCAATGATATAATCATCTGGCTAATGGATGAGGACGAGTTGGGGTGAAATTCACATATTCATCATCGAAACCATACCCTTGATCCCCAAAGTTTGAATTAATCGGTAACTAATTCAAGGTGATTCATATACTCTATTCGTTTTTGGTTATTACTCATATTCACTGTTATGCCGATTTGAAGGTAAAAAGTGTTTACATATAAAATTACTAATTACCCCTTTTTTTATAGCAGGTTTTCAATTTGATGTACAAAGATTATCATGAGGATCAAAAGTTCATAATCATGACCTCTTCACCTACTGGTATGTTTTTTCATCAACATCTTATGATTCCAAGTTATTATAAATATTAAAGTATCATTAAAATTGCTCATGTCTCATTCAAATCAGACTTCAAGCAATTAATTGTTGGTTGGTTAGGATTTGTGGATTGTTATACAATTAGTATTTTTTTTAAACATCATTGTTTGAGGATGTAGTTTTGATATAAATAGAACATGTTAGTTTAAGGGATCATAACTTTGTGGTTATAGTGTTTACCATTGTTGAATTTCATGGATTTAGGAAGCTAACACTATATCATGTCTCCTATTGAACTCCTATGTATTTACAACTCAAGTCACTACACATGTTTTTGCAGAGTTGGTTAGCATGAAAGTCTGGTCTTAGTATGCTGCTGCTAGATGTATGTGCTTATGTGTTTTGAGATTTTATATTAATCTATGCATTAGTTATGATCACAACACTTTCAGGAATGGTTGAGACAAGCTTAATATCTGTCAAAGGCGGACATGTTGTATTGTAATGAATGAAAGAGATTTAGAAAATCATATAAAAATGAAACCTTGATATATGCTTATGTGTATTTTGGTTTTCACTTGGCATATTATCAACTTTGTGTTGTGGTAGATGTAGATGCTATCAATCCACATTGAGAAAGTAATAGAGAATCATTAATAGATATGCTATTAAGTAAGGAGTGAAGATTTTGATCAGCATTGTTGTAGTAGGGATTAACGAATAAATGATAGGATGATAATGACTTGAAATATCGAGAATAAGTGCAGAATTAACAGTGAGAGGAAAATACCATGAATACGCAAAAGTAATTTCTGATTGGTATCCATTGTAGGAATTAAAAAAGAATTGACATATATTCAAAGGGTAAAAGGATTCTCATATGTAACATGTGTTTTTGGGCTAGACCTATGCATGTTTGTTAAGTTGGCTGACTTGGTATGGGTCATATGGGTTGAACAATCTCCTTTGTAGAAATATGCGCAAAAGGACTGTATCGGGTGAAATATGTTATGCACAAAGTGTGCAGAGTTATAATATAGGATTTCAATTTTGTGCTAAAGTTTAGTAGTATTTTTGCAGGTTTAATTTGTGTGTGGTTACATAATTTTATTTTACCAAAAGGTAAATTGGTTTTTATTAACCCTGCTCCTTTACATTGATAGAATCGACAAAAGAAAGTTGAAGCATGTCATTTTTAGTGCGGGTCAAAATGGGTGGGCCGGGTTGGGTTGACATGTAAACACTTTTCATCATTTTATGTTTATTTTGTATGAATAGTTTACATGTTAATGATGATTAAAAACAAGCGTTATTATAATTATATTTTTATATCTTTTAATAAAAGGATTTAGGAAGGTGTATGCATTAAAATTACACTTTCAGTGTCGGCATAGGTGGCAAGATGGGCGAGTCGGGCAATAGGATTGATTAAAATGGGTCGCCTTTATTTTGAGTCAAAACTTGCCAGTTGGGGGTTAGTTTGTGTAACTTATCTGTAAATATATGTTTTATCTTTTTATGCATTCTCATTAATAATATTGGAGTCGTTAGACCATTGTAATGAGAATTATAACATGTCGTGCTGCTACTATATTATACCGATAGTAGCCATGCCTATGCATCTTGATCAGCCAATTAACAGAGATTAGTGTCGATGTGTATGAAATTAGATGTTATATTTCTTTTAAACAGAGCATATCCTTTGCACCGAAAAGATTACACCATTAAAGTTGGAACCTAGATGGAAATGAATTAACTCTAGAAGGGAAGGAATGAAAAAGGAAACTACATTAGTAACTGTGGGATCTACTGGTTTATAATGTATATGTGAATGTGCAGTTGGATTGTTTTGTAAACATATATTGTTTCCTTGCATAAGCTGCGTATATTATTCGAAGTTAGTTGTGGTCTAAATATGTAGTTGAACTTCTGTTCTTGCAGATCTGGGATACTGCTGGACAGGAAAGGTTTCAGAGCCTTGGAGTTGCTTTCTACCGTGGTGCAGATTGTTGTGTCCTTGTGTATGATGTAAATGTGCAGAAATCATTTGACGATCTCAACAATTGGGGGGAAGAATTCCTTATTCAGGTATTGTTATCATAAGAATTTGCAGAAAATCTTGAACTCACCCCTTAATATAAGGCTTGATATGAAGTTGGGAATCTGTTCTATGAACTGATGACCTAATAAATTTGTTGCAGGCGACTCCTTGTGATCCAGAAAATTCCCCATTTGTAGTTCTTGGTGACAAAGTTGATGTAGATGGTGGCAACAGTAGAGTGGTACGTGTTTTCATTGAGAATTTGAAGTCAAAAACAGACTTACCAGCAGTTTATTATGCATTTTCATTAATATGTTGGTTTTGTTGTAATTATAATGTAGGTTTTTGAGAAAAAGGCTAGGGCTTGGTGTGAAATCAGTAGAATGAACACATGCACCAACAAAACGTCCAATGCAAGGACAGGGCTACTTATAGTAGCGATATCCTGGTAATATGGATTAGATGATGTTGTGAGGGCTTTGGCCAGCAGGAGTCCAACAGTGGCTTGCATCCCGAGGATTGCAGCATGCATACCCAAAAGGTTTACAGTTATCCCATTCTTCAAGCTCATTACAACTTTTGATGTTCTAATACAGGTAATAACACGTGTTGTTGTGAACCCCTTTTCTGATTTCTTATGTAAATTGTGAATTTTTACCTCATACTAATTAAATGCTTTAACTTTGAAGACATTGAAACAAGAGACCGTAAGCTACGTCGTAGCAACATATGAAGCTGATCCCCAACTTTCCTATCTTTGTCTCATATGAAAAGCCGATGCAATTCTGACTTCCGATACTGACGTCATTGATTACGGATGCTTGAAGGTAATTTCTTAACACTAAATTAATTTTGGATTTGATTTTAATTTGTTTTGCATACTGTTTTTTATTTAATTACGTTTGCATTTTATTATAATAAGTTTCTGTACTTTAAAAACTTTTTAAGAAATTAATGGTAATAAGTTTGTGTACTTTAAAAACTTTTTTAGAAATTAGTGGACTAAACTGTAATTCAGTAAAAATACAGACTTCTTAATACATAACCAATTTTAATTGTATTACAATTGTAATTCTAATCTAATAAGGACTTAACTGAAGCATTATATAAACTCAATTGATTGACCAGGTTTTTCATTCCAGCAAATTTTTAATCAAACTTTTATTCAACAAAAATCAACAATTCAGCAGGTTTTTTCTTTTCATCTGTTGTAAAACATATAAAACCTTTATATGTAACAAAGATCGTATTCATCAGGATTTCTTTTTGCATCTTTGTTTAAACTTTAAATTTATTCATAATCTTTTACATCTGCTGTTAGTAAAGAACAACATCTAATCTACTTTTGTTTGTAGGAATGACAATGAAAATTACGCCTCATCAAGAAATCACCCCTGACAAAGGTAAAGTGATATCGTTTAAAGACTTCTTGGATGCAAAGATTGATCAAAGTTATTCGTTTGGTAAGTTATTTTATTAAATGTTCATTTAAACATATACAAATAGCCAATATTTTCCTACATTATATGCTAATATTCCCTTTTGTATTATAATGCAGATGTTATTGGGCGTTTGATACAAAATAAAGACATCACCGTTTTGAATCCAAATAATGCCCCTAAGCACATACTTGAATTTCAACTACAAGATGTAACGTAAGTATCTATTAGTATAATGAATATAGATTAATATAATATGTATTAAGTATATGTATATATTCTTTATCTATACAGTGGAGCAACAATTCCATGTATCTTATGGAATGACCTTGCTAAAAAACTCCATCAATATATCAAGAATCATGAAAGCTTAGCAGAACCAATCATTGTTCTTATCAAAATGGCACGACAAAGTATATGGAATCGTAAGTATCTTTTTGTTAAAAAATTTGATATCCTTGGATATATATTAAAGTGTTTAAAAATTAAGTATACAATTTTATATACACGTGTAACACAAGTTTCTAACTGTTTTGTTGGGTCCAAGTTGCTTATTAATGAAGATAATCCGCATATAAAAGCTTTCCGAGACATGTAAGAATATAACAAACCAGAACTTTCTATATGTTTTGTATTTTTGTAGTTAATAATATTTATACTTATCTATTCTCTTTAATAGGTTTGAATCTACAAATCTTTCATTAAATGAAAAGTCTAAAGTTGAGTTATCATCAAACACAATAGTAAGTAAACAAGAAGATTACTATTCACAATTCCCGTTAAAGACAATTGATGAACTTTATGATTTATCAGAGGTACATTACCTGTCATAAAGTTTATGCCTCACAAATTATATCAACTTTAGCTAATTAATAACTGATTTTTGGACAGCCAACCGGGTGTGTTGTGATTGGAAAAGTGTTGAAAATTATGAATGACCAAGGGTGGTATTACATGATTTGTAGCAATTGTAATAGTGTTGTCAAACAATTAGAATGTAAACAAACTGAGAGAGACTACAACTGTGACAATTGTCAAAAGAAAGCAGATCTTTTTCCAAGGTATGAATACTAATATATAGATATATAATTTATTTATAAATTGTCATCTATCCCTAATTGAAATGAATTAATTATTCAGAATTAAAATCCATATTCACGTTCAAGATGAAACTGGATCTGCTACTTTTTGTTTGTTTCAACAAGACGTTGCCAAATTATTAGGCAAATCCGTTGGGTATCTTATATCTAAGATTGATAAGGTAATGATACATATACTTTTTCTTTTACATTAGTTAATCCTTTATTTTGCCAATCTTTTATATTTTATATGTTAAATGAAAAGTGTTTTTGGTGTCCTTTATATTTTAATTCATTTACATTTCAAATTTTAGTGACAGGATGAAGAGAACACATCATACCCAACAGATCTGGAAAGTATAGTAAGCAGACAGTTTGTGTTTAAATTGCAAGTTTCAGCATACAACGTGAACAACAACTATCATATATTTACGGTAAACAAGTTAACTGATGATAAAGTTGTTATGAACTTAGTAGGTTCCAAACAAACAAAAGAAGAGGTATTTTATGATCCTATCTCCTTATATTGCATTAAACATAAAAATATAATGACAGATGATTATATATTTTGAATGTTTATTATTGATTCTAAGGAAAATGAAACGACAGAAGTAGGGAGTAAAAGAAAGAACATTGAATTTCATAATTCTGAGATGGAAAAGAAACCAAAAATTGAGCATCAAGACAACAAAGATGATACTAAAACAGATGATAAAGACGTTATGAAATCAACATTATCCAAACAAATAGAAGAACAGGTATTTGATCATCGTATCTCCTTATATAGCATTTAGTGTTAATATTATATAACAATGATGATATATTTATAGATTTAATATTTTCCAGGCATGCAAAACATAAGTATCAGAAATAGAGAGCAATAACGTGGAAACTTGACGACATAGACAGCAACTAATGAGATAGACAAAAGAAACAAAATGTCATTTCCGGAACTCTTTTATTGTTTAATCTTAGAGATATTTTATTTTTTAGGGTTGGTTTTTCAATATCATGTGCTGAATTTATGTTTTCAAGATTTTTAAATTTAATAGAGATACTTATTTTTTAATGGTTGGAGCTCCCTGTTTTTGGTTTATTAGTGTTTGGGATTGTTTTCACTGATTAGTTTATAGGTGTTTGGGAGTGTTTCGACTGTTGAATTTATGGGTTTTAAAGACTATTTTCACCGTTGAATATAGGGTTGTTTAGCATTGTTTTTGTTTGAGAATCAATTAGTTAATAGAGGGCGTTTGGGTGGTTGATCAGTGGCCTATGAGTTTGATGTACAAATCTATGATAAAGTTCTTCCATTTAAACTTTTGGAAGATGTGAATAGATGAGAATATGTTGATTTCCCAATTTTCTGACTGGAGGAACAGGCAAGAGGTGTTGGTGATGAGAATGGAGGGCGTAGGAGAAAGGCTGGCTGTTTTGGCTCCGTTTCAACTAGCTGGTCCAATGGAGCTTTTGATTCAGGATGGGAAAGACATGAGGCTTTCTTTGCCTGTAAGTTTATTAACTTTCCGACTTTCCCAAATATTTGTTATTTATTGTCTTTCTTATTTGGTGTGCAATAATGAGGTTTCTGATATAATTAGTTTGCTGCTATGAAGTGTCCTCAAGACTGCTGATAACAAGGTTACTGATAACATCAACAATCTGATTAAAATGGTCTATGATAACAAGTGTTTGGTTGCCGGAAAGTCAGTACGGTGTCAAGAGGAGAGAACACTTATTGATTCAACAACTTGGATTGTGGCTGACGTTTTCAAAAAGTTTCAGGACTAACCATTTGCGACATTGCTAAACTGAAGGTACTTATGGTTTTATTTTGGATTGCATGTTTTAAAGAAGAAAACATATGTATCTTCCGATTTTACTACCTATTATACAGGGTCAAGTGAAACGTTCCACTCAGACGTACACACAGCTGCTTGCGGTTCTTCAAGAACAGTCTAGAGAACATCTTGAGGTATGTTAAGGATTTGACTGCTTCATGTTTTTAATGGTAACATCTTAGATCATTGTAGTTTAATTTTATGTTGCAATGAATGTAACATACGTGTAAATTATACTCAACATGTGAATTAGGAGGTTGTATGGATTGCAAATATACTTTTGGTGACTTAAAATATGTTTAACATGTTCACTTTCTAGCTAAATTTTTTTATCTAACCCATTTGACATGTTTGATATAATGCCCAACCAAAATTGACCCATTCATAAATGAACAGATATAAATTTCCATTTCTAACAAAACCATCTATTTTGTGAAGACGCAAAAGAAAAACAGTATACTCCGTACTCTATAAAAGCTTGAGATTTTAGAGATATTAAATGCAAATGCAGAAAGAGCCATCATACTCTTTGTTGTAATGATCTTGCATTTTCTTTGTCACTTCATCAGTTCTACAAAAGTAGCAATGCGAACCCCACAGGACAACATGAGGAAATTGGACCCATTCCAAAAGACCGACTTTTAAGACGGATGATGGGAGTGCCACAAATTAAGAAGATTAAGTTTGATGTAGATTTGAAGGAAGTCATAATTGAGAAACCATGACCTTTTGTTTGTGTCCATGAACTACAAAGTTCAGATATTAAGTGTCAATGAACAATTTTTTTTTATGTATTCCTGGTAAAATAAATGTGGAGGATTTAGTGGGCTTTTAGATTTTTGATACGTTTTTACGTTTTTTGGATAAGTGGTGTTTAGCACCAGTTTTTGGGTGTTTTTTTGGAATTGAACACAGTATCTTTTGTCTTTTCAACAAATTTAAACACTATTGCTATCGGTCATGAACAAAAACAATTTTATGATTCAATAACAGATGGTTTCGCTAATCACAATGAGTCTTTGCACTGCCAGTCCCATGTCCCTTGCCCTATTCTTGCCAATATCAATAATGTGTGCGAGTAGTAAATATTTGTCCATTATCATAAATCTAGGCAAATATTCCATAATCAGTATGCTCCTACAACTTCTCTTGATCCTGGTTCCATAAACGTTGACTTTTAATGGGATAGCAAGCAGAAGTGACAAAATGGGTAGGGTGAAGTGAGTAATGGGTTATATTTGTTGTGGATCACAACGTGTATTTTTGTAAGCGGGTCTTAATGTCTAATCAAATATGAAGAGTAAAATAAAAGGTTCAAAATGAATATTTATAACGTATACTTATTTGTTTTACCAAGTATGTTGTTTATTTAAACCAATGGAAGTAAAAAGGAGCAGTAGAACTTCTATTTTCAAACATTTTTTGGGAAAAAGAATGCATAAAATACCTCTTCGAGTAAGCATTACAAACTTTTTATTAGAATGAAATAAGAAAACAAATATACATGTGCTCAACGTATACAAATATTGTAATATTGTAATTAGTTCAAAAGCAGCTGCTAGCCTCCGGCATCCATGCCACTTCACCGGAGCACCGATGGTTACAACTTCAACAAATGTGTATAGATACAACCTGGAAAGAAAATAATGCAACCTATTTTAAATTAAATAATTTAAATCAGCAAAAAAGTATTTTTCCTTTTGGATACTATCTTTGCTAACATCAATTGCCCTGTTGTTAGTATAAAGTGTTGCAATAAAGAAACATACAAAGTTAAAATGCGTTTATTTTTTTAAAAAAATGGGTCAAACTATCTTAAAACACATTAGATAGGTCATTTAATCCAAATGCATTAGTTTAATCGTTCCATTCAAACGGGTCAGATGCGACATTGTGCTGAAATGGGTAATATGGGTCTTTGTATTCAGATGGTTCAGGTTGCATACAATCAAAAGCCTTTTGATAATGTGGGTAATCTAAACCGGCGCACAAGTGACTGACTTTAGTTGTGTGACTATGAGGGAAAGGGTGTTTGCATTCATTTTTGTTGTGTTTGTCATAATGAAAGGTGTGTATATGTTATGTTTCAGGACCTGGGTAGTAGGAATTTGTTACAGCAGAAGGAGGGGAGTTTTTAAGGCCTAATAAGCTAGAAATTAAGCATTACAATGCTAATAAAAGAAAAAAAAATAAAGCTTACTACCTACTCTATTATTTGAAACAAAAATCAAACAAAAACATCAATGGACTAAGCTAAAAAGCAGATTGAAATAAGCTATGGTGAGGACAGATTGCTGCAGCTGCAGACAAAAAGAACTTGGTTACATAGCATGTATGGCATGATGACTAACAAGAACAGGAAAATATCTTCTTTTTTTCCTAATAAGATATGTAATATGTTTTTCCGCCGCATGTGATACGCTAATCACCTCAATAGAACAAGACAGAGAATTGTGCCATATAACGTTCTTAAAATTTTGATAGCAATATTTCATCACCAATATACCTGATTCACATCTGATTGAGGTTTTCCTTTAAGAGTTTGTTTTGGAATAGATTTACCAGAGGCTTTCTTTGCTAGCAGTGGTTTTAGTTGGATGCAACACTTTTTAAGAGTAGCCTTAATAGCAAACTTAATTTCATCTACCTCTTCAATATATTCCTTCAACATCCAATAGAAAGGTAATTTTGTACCAACTATACTAGCAAACACTCCTATTATATGCTTCGCTGGATTAATTTTGTAGCAATTCCAGTTGAAATTGATAGCAGTTTGTCTGACGACATCACTGGTTCCCTCCAACAGTAGTGGGATGTTATTAGCAAACCAATAAATGTAGAAACCTGGCTTCACACAATTCCCACCCAGACTTACTGTGGCTTCCACAACAAAAGGGTGTCCATGACATACTTTGGTACTTGAAGTAAAAGTTGCGACCATATCTGGCTGGAGTTCCTTTTTAATACCCATGTAAAGGTTGTGCTCTCCCACCGGGCGCAGGCAATCACCACTTGGATCCGGGACTCTGATTTCCCAGAACAAGTTGTAGATAGCAATAACATCGCCTATGGTGAGTGACTTAAGTAGTGTTTTGGAGCTGCAAGTAGAACCCAATTCTCCTATTAATTCTATAACAAGCTTTAACTCAATTTTATCAAAATCATCCTGAAGAAATTGCAAAAGCTCCTTCTCTGGATTCTCATTAATTAATTCTTTGAGGAGTATCAAATCCACCGAAGATGGATGGTACTTCATTTCAAGAGGAGCTGAAGGCATAGAATTTGCCCTTCTCGGAAACTCTAGGCTCACACTTCCTTGTGTGGCTGTTGTATACTTTAATGCAAACTCAGCATACGGAGTAATAATCGCTATTTGGCGCATATACTGCAATATATAGGAACAATAACTTGACCAGTTTCCCTCAATACGAGTTTCAGGAATCAACATGACTAAGGAATTTTGAATCAAGTTGAAAACAACTAAAACTACTTAACTAACTACTATTTTGACTAAATAATACTGAATTTAATAATTGAAATATTTGAAAACTGATTATTTCCTACTATACCAAACACCCCTTTAAAGATAATCTGTTTTCAAATTTAACTTGCTAACACCTATTTAAACAAAATCTTTGAAAACCACCAGTTCAATAAGTTATTGTAACAACTGAAAAACAAAATTAAACTGTAAATAAGCATTGGTATAAGCTGAAACTTAATAAGCATATTTTTGGATTTTCTGAAAGTTTTAGGAGAGAATCAAAACCATTGAGCTAAAAATACTATAGACAAACATAATAAGCAGAATAACCATAATAAACAGATGTAAAATGTACATAAGCAGTTTATAAGCTGTTTATAAATAACCAGAAATAAGCATTTTCAAAACATAAAGGATTTTAAAACTGAAATAAATGTAAACTATTAAAATGCATAATATCAATTACAAAACACTTAATAAGCAATAAGCTAAATCTATCACAGCTTAAAACCATTCAACATCATCAACTACGACAAAGAAAAAGTCTCGATCGCAACCCCATTATAATCGAAAACTGTAACATTGAATCTAAACCCTCCAACATGACAAAAAACCATTTTTTGTCCTTCACTAATGTTCTCACTTTCAAGGAAATCAGCCCAGTTAGTCCCACAAAATCCACGAGGTGCATCTCCAATAAAGTGAAGTTTCACCTGGTGCTTTTCTATTCCCTCAAGATCAAGGCCATCACGCTTCTTGAATCCATCAAAGAATCTTTTAGGTAATATCTAAGACCAAAAAATACACATGACTACCTGTATATTAAAAAACTACCTCTATATTTTGGAAAAAATTAAAAAAAATACCTAGACATGTTTACTTTGCAAAGAAGCATACGTGAGACAGAGAGGGGGCATATCTCACAAAATTATAAAGCCTCTTACTAGGCATGCCCTCTAAATTGTATTCAGCAACATACAACATACGATGCTTACTCAAAGGCAAAAAGTGCACATGCCATCCAACCTGAATACCTTTAGCTTCCACATAATGATTCCAAGCTCTACCAAATACCAACGCAAAAGACACATTGATATACCTTACACAAACATAATAAACACGATTAACTGTACGTACACACAACTTCTTATGTCTCTTTCCTTTTGCAAAACTCAACACACCCACAGGAACAATCTGTTTAAAAAAGAAACAATTAGTAAAACTTTCAACACCACAAATAAGATTTAATATTTAAACCAAAAGAATATAATAATAGAACATAGCATTCGTCGATCATGCCTATTCTTAAATTCACACAGAAATACCATCTTACAGAAAACAACAACCACGAGCTGATTGTAACAAAAGAAAAGTTTAAAAAAAATAATAAGAAACCCTATTAAAAAAACAAATTATATAGACCATAAAAACCTTAAACCAAATCCTTTTACAATAAAACTTCAAGTACGTAAAGCAAATCCTTATACTACTACAATTAAAAATTCTACAATATACACAACAAAATATAAGCCCATACCCATTAAAAATAGAAAAAACCCCAATAAAAAAAAGGTAAAAAAGCAACGAGTAAAAGAAATTTAATATGTTGACATCTAAGTAAATCCTATTCCTATTCCTATTAATATTCATATTCATATATTTATATATATATATTAAAAAAAACTGAAATCAAATTATATATTTTGTTTATTACTATCAACAAACAAAACTCAAACCCAAAAAAAAAACGACAATCTTGATCATGATTAATCACAAAACAGAGAAGAACAAAAGAACAACTTCTTTCACAAAAAGAAGCGAACAGCAAAAAAAAGGTTCGGTGGTGTTTTCTTTTTACCTATCTTTTAACATTCTTTCCAAGTATAATTTATAATTCCATGCAAAACTAATTTGCGAATTATAAAAATCAGAAAAGTAAAACATGGGATGCAAGCTTGGAAAAGAAATTCATAGATATAGTTGTTAACCTTGGAGGATCTAAAGGTCTGCAACTACAAACACTATACTAAGTGTTTAGTTTGTGTTTCACTAATTCTTTGCTTCTTTTGTTTTATTAAATCCTGTGACAGTTGCAACGCCTAAGAAAATTATAGAACAAATGAAAGATGATCATATAACAATTTTGGAAGTACAAAACCATCTCCAGGTCAGATGTAGCCTTTAATGGTTATAACAGTTTATAGCATAATGTTTATTTAACATGATTATTTGCATAAAGTTTATGTCTTATTAAACATACATTTCTTGATTTGAAGACATTTAGACATAAAACAAAGACGGTTGACAGTTTCGTGAACACAAAGAATCAGCCATCTTTGGTTGATACACAAGACTGGACACAACAAATGATATATTACTTCAAAGAAAGATGGGAACACGAAGAAAGACACAAAAGACCAACCACGCATGACATTGCAATAGACAAAATTACAAAAACAAACGTACAAGTTGAAGCTAACATGAACAAACCAGTGCCAAAAAAATGGAAAAAAACAAAAAATGATATTGGTAACAAATCTGAAGGAAGCAAAAGACAGATATGTTACAATATTTTCTTATCAACTATCATACTTCTATAAAACTATAAATGCATATCTTTCATTGAAAATATCAATTCAGAAATATACAACATGGTCTTCGGAGAGGTACTAAAACTTCATTGATATTGTGCTAAAACTTGGAGGATGTCAAGGTAAGCAAACGGAATTTATTAGTGATAGCTCTTGATTTAATTATCAAATCATATATGTGTATAATTTCTTCTGGACATGGTTTACAGATGCAACTCCAAGCAAAATCATACAATATATGAAAGATGATAATGTTACAATATCTGAAGTACAAAATCAATTTAAGGTATCTCTTTAAAATCTCACAATTATGAAAGATACATACAAGGCAGATAAATTTGTAACATGTTAAAAAAAATATTTACAGAAATTTAAAGCAAAATCAAAGAGGGTGGACAAATGTTTAATAAAAAACCAACAACCAACAAATTCAGAGACGAAAAAATGGTCAGAAGAGATGCTATATTACTTCCCGGAAAGGTGCAAAAGCATGCAAGGAACAGAAAAGCAAACACCTGCTGAATACAAAGGGATTTCAAAAGGTATTTTATTTTTTCGTAATTTTTATAATTACACCAAACATATATAGTAAAGATGAAATTAACAACCCGTAGATCCTAAACAGTATATATAGATATTGGCGACCCAATCCAAACGTGCAAAAGTAGCAAAGCCAAACTATGGAGAGCCGAAACAAAAACAAAGGGCATAAGAGAAGAAGATTCATTCACAATGTGCTGCAAAAAGGGTGAAGTTGAGATACCAAAGATTGCAAACCCTACAAAGGAATTGCTAGAACTTTATACAGCAAATTATCAGATTAGCAAACGGTTTTTTCATGACATTCGGAAATTTAACATGATGTATAGTTTCACATCAATGGGTGGAAAGGTAGACAAGAAAGTCAATAATGGACATGGCCCATGGGTTTACAGAATGCATGGCCAGAATTACCATTTAATGGGAAGCTTGGGCCCGAAAGACAACGATATTCCAAAATTATCACAGCTATATATATTCGACAGGCAAAACGAATTACAAAACAGATTTAAAGCATTAAGGTGAGCCACACATCCATATATAATATATGGTTCTTATATTTCAAACTGAATCTAACATTCGTTTTTTGGCAGCTCCTTAAGCGACAAACCAACAACAAAAGTTGAAAAGCAGGACCTTCTTATAGCACAAAAAATCAAAAAAATCCTAGACGATAACAACCCTTTAATCCAAAATTTTAGAATAGTCGGAGATAGAATTGAAGGTAACAACTGCTGCAATGTTAAGCTACGATTAATAGAGAAACGTGAATGAGACGGAAGAGAGTACAATCTTCCAACAGCCGACGAGGTCGCAGCGATTATAATTGGAGAATTAGATGACTCAGGAAATAAACGTGATATCATTGTCGAAGGCACGTCAGGTCAAAAGAAACGTATAAATGAACTTCATCCACAATATCTTTCGTTACAATATCCTTTGCTATTTCCATATGCTGAAGACGGGTATCGAGATAAGATATTCCTGAAAGGAAAGGTAATGGAAATGGAAAATGGAAGATGGAGGCTATCAATGAGGGAATGGTTTGCAAACAGAATGCAACAAAGAGATGACGAAACATCATTGATACTAATGTCTGGAAGGCTCTATCAGCAATTCATCGTGGACGCATACACGATGGTAGAGAATGAAAGGCTGAATTTATATCGGAAGAACCAAAAAAAGTTAAGGATAGCTCCTATCGCTAACCTTAATCAATATTTAGCCGCTGGAAACTCAGATGCGTCAAAGACATGTAATCGTATAGTTCTTCCTTCTACGTACACAGGTGGAACGAGATATAAGATGCAAAATTACCTAGATGCAATGGCTCTTTGCAAAGCATTTGGATATCCGGATCTCTTCATTACCTTTACGTGCAACCTGAAATGGCCAGAAATAAACAGATTTGTCCAAAAACATAATGTGAGTGCTGAAGACAGTCCAGATGTGTTATCAAGAGTATTCAAACAAAAACTTGATAAGCTTATAACGTGTTTACTAGAAAATCATATACTTGGAGTCGTTAGTGCAGGTACACAAAGTTTAAGTAACCCACTTTTAAAAATGTTAGCAATTTAATTAAATTCATACAATCTTCAATTTATATTTCCAACTTATTACAACTCTAAAACCACAGTGGTGTACAAGATCGAATTCCAGAAGAGAGGCCTCCCACACGCACATATATGCGTGTTCTTTGCTAAAGAATCAAAAATACCAAATCCACAAGACATAGACTGTTTGATATCAGCTGAGATACCTGATGAAGAAAAAGATCCAGAGTTATATAAGCTGGTGTCTGAGCAAATGATGCACGGCCCGTGCGGCCCTCATAACATGAGCTCAACTTGCATAAAGAAAAAGGTATGCTCAAAACAATTCCCGAAAGATTACACAGAAAAAACTTAGATAAATGACGACGGGTATGCTATTTACAAGAGACCGGACAACAAACAAACGGTGGTGAAAAACGGAATCCACCTAGATAACAGGTAACACGAATCATGCGCAAGATTCAATCACACATTAACAAAAATTAAAGCTTACAACGTTCCATTATTGTTATTCAACAGATATGTTGTTCCGCATAATCCCTTGCTGATGAAGAAATTCCAAGCACACATTAACGTCGAATGGTGCAACCAAGAAAAAGCAATAAAGTATTTGTTCAAATACATACACAAAGGCCAAGATAGAGTTACAGTAGCTTTTGAAAAGGAAAAGAACAATGACAACACAATAACACAAGCTTCTGAAAAGGAAAACAACAATGATACCAAAAAAAACAACAGAGACAAAATTAAAGAATATTATGATTGTCGTTATATATCCGCATGTGAAGCAGCTTGGAGACTATACAAGTTTCCTATACACTATCAGTACCCTCATGTTGAAAGATTATCATTTCACCTACCTGATCAACAACCGATTGTGTTTGAAGATGACGAAAATGTAGAAGACGTTCTGTTAAAACCAACAGTTAAACATTCTCAATTTTTGCAATGGATGGAGCTGAATAAAACAAACAAAGTGGCGCAAAAGTTAACATACGTAGAGTTCCAGAAAAAATTTGTTTGGAATAAACAAACAAGAAAATGGACAAGAAGAAAAAAAGGTTCCGCTGTCGGGCCCATAAACTATGTCCCTCGAGCAATAGGCAAAGCATTCTTCCTTCGAATATTGCTAAACAAAAAAAAAGCTACGAAGACATCAAAACACATAACAAAAAGGAATACGCCACATTCAAAGAAACATGTTACGCTACGGGGTTACTCGACGACGACCAAGAGTACATTGAATCAATAAAAGAGACGCACAAATATGCAACTGGAGTTTATTGCAGAAACCTGTTTGTCATGCTTATAACAGAGAATGCTTTATCAGATTCGGCCCATGTTTGGGAACAAACATGTGACATACTATCAGACGATATAGAAAGCATGCGGAAAAGAGAGCTAAACATGCCAAGTAAGTATATTCATATTCAAAAAAATTTATTTGGTAAACATAAATACTAACCAAATTTTAACAAATAGGTCTCGTCCTTGATCGCGACGAAATATTGAACATAGATTTGGTAAAAATAGACCAGCTATTAAGGTCAAGGGGAAAGAACCTAAAAGACATTCAACACATGCCAGTACCGGATTACCGCAACAAACAAGATTGGTCAAACCCATTGATACAGGAAGAACTTAGTTTCAAGAAAAAAGAAATGGAACAAGAACACGCATCTCTGTACTCAAAGATGACTGATGAACAAAGATGTGTGTATAACACTATCATGGGAGCAATAAACTTGGGCCAAGGCGGCGTTTTTTGCCTATACGGTTACGGAGGAACAGGCAAAACTTTTGGGTGGAAAACATTGTCTTCAACAATTAGATCCAAAGGAGAAATAGTACTGAACGTGGCATCCAGCGGAATTGCAGCCCTGCTACTTCCGAGAGGTAGAACGGCGCATTCAAGATTTAGAATACTAATCAACCTTACTGAACAATCCTTCTGCAATATCTCGCCTGACAACCATCTAGCAGATTTGCTAAGACGAACAAAGTTAATAATCTGAGATGAAGCTCCGATGACCCATAAACATGCATATGAGGCTCTAGATAGAACGTTACGAGATGTTATGAACACCACTTCAGAAAAACCTTTCGGAGGGAAAACAATTTTATTCGGTGGAGATTTTCGCCAAGTTCTACATGTTATCCAAAAAGGAACGAGAGAAGAAATTATGGATGCCTCACTCAACCATTCATATATTTGGGAACATTGTACGGTTTTGAGGTTGACAACTAACATGCGTTTAAAGTCAACTAATAGCGAACAAGATAAAAAGAGATCAAAGAATTTGCCGACTGGATGTTCAAAATAGGAGAAGGAGAATTAGGCCCAGATAACGATGGAGAGGCGCAAATTGAATTCCCAGACGACGTGTTAATAAAAACCGATGGAGACACTCTCGAAGCTATGATAGAGGCAATATATCCGACAATTCATCAAGATATTGGAAAAGACGGATACTTTGAAAATAAGCAATATTGGTGCCCACGAACGAGGAGGTTGATTTGATAAACGACCACATGCTGTCGAAAATAGGTGGAGATGAAAAAGTATATCTAAGCTCAGATACAGTTTATGAAACAGAAATAACCGGTTCAATTAATGAATCAATATACGCTCCTGAGCTTTTAAACGTTTTCAAAATATCCGGCCTACCACTGTCTAAAGCTGAAAAAAGGAGTCCCGGTTATGCTTTTAAGAAACATAGATCAGTAGAACGGATTATGTAACGGGACTAGACTATGCGTCACAAGTTTAGAAGACCATGTTATTGAAGGAAAAATAATCTTAGGAACACATATTGGGAAGTATACTTATATACCCATATTGCAACTAATGCCATCTGATAAACGAGTACCGTTTAAATTCAACAGAAGGCAATTCCCGGTCATTGTATGCTTTGCGATGACAATCAACAAAAGCCAAAGACAATCTTTATAGTAGGTAGGCTTATACCTACGCAAGCCCGTATTTACACATGGACAGTTATATGTGGCAATATCAAGAGTAACCACCAAAAAGGGATTGAAGGTCCTAATTTGCGATGAAGAAGGAAAACCAACAAACATGACGACTAACGTGGTCTACAAGGAAGTTTTACAAAGAGTTTACATCAATTAACTTTTAGAAAGGTTGGTTATTATGTTTAACAGTGTCAAAAGCTTAAAAAGTACTGTAAATAGTTTGAAATTTTGAATTTTAGACTATGGAGTTATGATTGGTTAAAAACAATATCCAATAAATGTTTTTTGTTGATGCGTCAAAAGATCTAGGAATTGAAAGTTATATTGGTGGCTTGAGTAATCTTGAAAGAATCTGGTAGTAAAAGTGTGAAAGTAGCTCGCCATTTTGAGCGATTATGACTATCAATGTTATTAGAAAATTATAAAGGTTGGCTCTTTTTTCGGTTTATAAATACAGAATGTGCACAAATTTGAATTTAATATTTTATTTATGAGTGCCATTGTTAGAACTGTAAAATGTTTAGAGGAAGGAGTTTCTCCTGCTGTATGTAAACAGAATTAAGATGGCCACATACAGTGCATAGGCTGGTTGCAACTTAGATGTGTCAAATACGATTAATTTTTTTATTATTATTTCAGTAAGTATATGAATTGATCAATAAAATGGTTAAAGTGTCTATGTGGTAAATATACACATTCTACCATTTTACCCATTCCAGCAGTTTGGACATTTTCTTTTCATGCTATTTTTATTTTAGGAAATGCCCTGACCCGTATAGATACATCATAACATAGATTGTCCCATTTGCAAGTGACTGGATAGAAATTAGAACCTCAAATCACAATGGCTAATAATTTACTCCCTTTGTCCTGCATAAATGCAGCATAGTCTTTCCAAAAGTTAGTTACAGCATTGATGCCCTCACCTGTAGCACTTCATTGTTAACAATAAAAAGGTATAGTTTGGATGATGGAGGCTAGATGAAAAACAAAAATATGAAGATTGGGAAGCATTAATTAAGGTACGTCTAATAATTTACAGTTTTAGATAGCTTAATGTCATAATACAGGTTCGTTTGGATAGCTTACTGTCTTATTATGGGTTGTTTAAAACTGTGCAAATTAGTGATGTAATAGCTTGATTAGGAGTTGTTTGGACAACTTATTTCAGCAGCTAATGAACCTTTAATCGCGCTTATAGGAACTATCGGATAACTTATTTCTATTTAATCTTGACATGCTGGTATTCGGGGATGTTTGGATAGCTTATTTCAACAGCTAACTAAACTTCACCAGTTGTTATTAGAGGATGTTTAGATAGTTTATTTCAATGGCTAATTAACCTTGACTTGCTGTTATCAAGGGTTGTTTAGAAAACTTATTTTAGCAGATAATAAACCTTGACTTGCTTAGTCCAATCTCTCTAAATAATATGTTTAATTGGGGGCTGTTTTGATACCCTATTTCGACATCTTATTATCCACGACCTTTTTGGATCTAATGATACAATCTTTTATGCAGATGTCATTAGACAATTGGTTGCGTTAGAGGATATGGATATCTATGATCGCAATGGCAAGACTGGTCGTAGAGCATGTAGACTCTGTTGGAGATGATGAAGCAATAGAAGGATCCGACTATGAACAACCTCAAGTAGTTTCATGGAAGGAACATATCGAGATTATTTATACGAGGTGTCCAATATTCAGTATGTTGCATAAATGTAAGAATTGCCATAAGTGTAATCCTAATTAAAGTAGCAATATGTAGCATATGTCAGTTGTGTTGTTTTATATTTAAAAGTGAGAAAACAGGTCGATCCTTTCAGCTTATGTTTATATGTTTGGTCTTTGAAAACTGAAAAGTATGATTGTGTATGTTTCTCATATTTCAGTTCTTGGCATTAAGATCATTTAAGGTTTAGATTTGATTTACTTAAAGTGTGTTTTTAAGAAAATGTAGTTATTAGTTAGAACTACTCATCAATACTTTTGTGCACACAAAAACTTTTCTAATGCTTCAAATATAATTCTCAAACCTTGACGTTCAAAAAATCCGATAAACTTTACATCTACCATTGTGAGTCTGAAACCAATCAATTCAAAAACATATAAAATGTTATAATAGTGACAACGTGTATTATGGTTGCAACTTCAAAAGTTCAAGTATATTAAGCAAATGGATTAAAAGTGTCTGATACTTTTTATAATTTCACACAATAAATATGACGACCAAACCGCCAACTTCAAGCCCCTAGCAGCCCAGGTAAAAGATTTTTTTGAATTTTTTCCTTTTCGAAAAAAGACCTATTGAAAATGCTATTTTTAATTTTTACAAAATTTTATAACAACTAGAAATTGACAAAAATTGCTTGACAAAACTAAAAATTAACACTTTGATGACTGTTTGACAGCTTCGGAAATGAAGCTAAAACACATAACTTATTTGAAAACTAAAACTATGGTTGAGATAACATTAAAACAGGTTTCTAATCTTACTTGCATCAAATTCAACTTGAAAACTAAACCAAAACTACAAAAACAAGTATAATCCAAACACCCCTTTACATGAAAAAATTGCAATAAAACCTTTAAAACTAGAGGGAACTATGACTGAAAATGAATTAGAATGAAAGAATTAACATTAAACTAAACTATTTAACTACTCAAAATCAGAAATCAATCTAAAACCCATTTGACTATTTACTTTGACTAATATTGACTTTTTAAAAAATGAAATTAAGAACAGCTTAATCAACAATAAGCTCACATACGCTTACAGAAGCTTATGTGAACTATTTAAAACATGATTAAAAGCTCTTAAGACACAGAAACAGTTTGATATCAAATTCAAAGGAATTAAGATTGAAAAAAACAAAATATCATTAACGAAAGAGAGATTACAATTTTAACTGAAACTACAACTTAATTAACTACTGAAACAGATTTAAATGACATGAAAGTAAATTGGTCAAAACTTCACTGCAACATAAGAAAAAAAACCCAAAAACACCTTCACCTAATGAAAAAGGTCGATTGAAATAATCTATTGCACCCCCACCCGTCCCAACTCATGCATCTCAGAAGAGTCACACCGCAAAGCCACCAAATAATCACAACAAAAGGAATGCACATAAGCATCCTTCGGTGTTTCCTACTGTTTATCCACCCGTTCATCCACCAGATAGCCCTTCCCCATAACCATTGCGACATCTATCACCACCACCACCACCAACACAACGACCACCACCACCACCATGACAACAACCACCGCCCCCACAACAGTCAATACAGCCACCACCACGACCGCTGCCACCAACAACACCTGAACCTAAAGCAATCCCCTTTATCAAGCCCATTACCAAATGTAGTCTTAGCGGTTCATCGCCCCCCACCAAAAGTGAATCTGACAAAGACATCCTGACACGACACCATCAAGATCAGTTTGCAACCATCATGTAAGTTAAGAATGATATATTGGTTAGTTATAAATAACTTAATATAAACACGCAACCATATGATATACAAAACAAGATATCACCATTCGTTTTATGTTACAAACCTAAAGATTTATCATATAATACAAGAACATACTTGATAATCTATGTTATTGAGCAGATTTATTCCACGTCATTTTTCTCTTCGTTGATTTCATGGAGGATCACGACAAGGGCAACAATGAAAACATAGTCGACATTGGGATACACCGTCACAACAAATGTGTCTTTTCCATGTGCAATGCTTTGAACAGCGTGCTTCTTATGCATCTGCATTTAAACCATATTTTATTCTTAGTACATAATCCCAAACAGGTCAATATAGTTTTTTTTTGTTCCAACGGGTAAATTTACATAAAGTTAGCTAAAAATTAAACGTGATGATACTCGAAAATAACCAAAGTGATTTGAATGCTTATTGTAGAAAATCAAATTTGAAATCAGTAATAATGATTACCTAAGCAACAATGTGGTTGCTCTCACCGGCATAAATGGTGCAAGATCGCACAAACCAGCTGCCATTGACTTTGTAGTCACAAACACTTTCTTTTTCGTTGCACCCCAAGAACACATCAAGTGATGTCTTGAATTGGATCAAGGAAGACTGTTTTGCACTAAAGATTATGTCTTTCGTATCTGAGCTATCTCCCCTGTATAGTACCCATCTATTGTGAACACTAACCACCTGTTTTGTAACATCAATCAATAAACACACATACGTTAGTCTTATCAGATAACCATTGTAACATTCAAAGAACTAAAAGATACGCTAATGATTAGGCAAAATTGATATATAAACTACAATCATGTTTTAGCACTTTTACAATGACAGTTTCTCTGTCACATGCTTATATTCTTCATATTGTAATAACAACACCAGTTATATCATTTACATCACACTCTAAGGATGTTTGGTATTGCCTATCAAAACCGCCTATCCGAAACACACTTTTTAGAAACACCTAAAACTTATCATTAATAAGACTTGAGGTAATAATTATCTCTTCCTATAAAATGTAACATACATAATCAATCATCCCTAACTAATTGCACTAACTCATCCTACTTTATATCATCTTATACTCCTTAAACCAACACTACAAACTAATACCAAACTTTGACATTCAAAGTCAACTCAGCAATCATCTATCTTTCAGAACAAAAAGTTTAAACACATTGCTTAAAACAATATATGTGACAACTCGTAATTTCAGGTCATTTTTACAAACTTTGGAAGTTTCACTATTTCATTATTTATCGTAAATTACGTTTACGAGTATCAAATCCGCGTAACCTTAATGGTTTAGCTGCGAATTCATGAACATTTTATCGAGGATATTTCATATAGACTAGATTTAGTCTACATATCATCAATAACATCATTTCATATCAATATTATGCATGGGTTTGCATTTTTCATTAAACGTTTATTTTTTTCCTATTAAATAAACGCTATCGCGTAAACATTTATTTTGTAATATTGATCCGACACTTCCAAAAATATTCCTAATATATTTTTATACTTATTTTAAGACTATAAAAATTATATTATTATTTTACCGATGTTTTCAATTTATTTTGTATATAAATTGTTATGAATAAATATTTACGACGGTCTTCGTAAATTCAACTCGATAATTATTATTTCACTCAATTCTTGTGAGAAATGTATTTTTATAAATTTTATGACTTCTATAGATTTTATTTTGTCCCGTTAAAATATATTTTTAGCTAACGCTACACTAAATAATTTATTTTACTTATCAATTACACCCTACATTTAACAAATTACACATTATACTTACATTTAAATACTTTAACTCATTGAAAATACACCTCACCCCCCCCCCCCCTATGACTCATAGCCGGCCACCCTTATCTCATGGGTACTCAAATTGGACTTTGCTTCTAAATTATACACATATACACAATACACTAGATAATATCTAGTAAACACATACAACACACATACTAAAAGGTGAAGTAAATCATTTTTCTCTCCTCTTCCACCCCATGGCCGGCCAACCTATGAAACAAGGAAGAAATCATTAATTTTTCATGATCCAAGTATTAATCAAGTCCTAGGAATAATCTAGTTAAGGTTTTGAAATAAAAACCTCAAGATTATTAAGCATAATTTGCTCAAAAACTCATAATTCATTCAAGTAAGCCTTTTATGATTTTTATTACTCTTTCATACTCATATCTATGTTATTTCATCATTTTTGTAAGAAAACATGCATGTTACATATGAATTTATACCACTTCTAATGTTTTTATTACATATTATTAGTTATAATTATCCTATAATTAATCCTTGAAACATATCACTTTTGATGATGTCTAGGAACCCATGACACCCTAAGAAGGTGTATGGTAGGTTTAGAATAGCTTTGGCGTTGGTTTGAATTGGTTAGAATAGGTTATGCGCGAGAAAAACTCATTTCGACAACTATATTTAAAGGTCTGTCCATATTTGTGAAATCTGGAAAATTCGACAGTTGGTAAAAATTTTTGGGCTAGATATTTGGAAAATATACTTTAAAACGAAAACGTGGCCGCTTGAATGGGTTAAAACGGAGCTATAACGAAGAAGTTATGCTATTTTTAAGTTTAACGACGAAAACTAATTGTTTCAGAAAATTCAGCATGTATTCTCGACTTTTTACGAGTCAAAAATGAATCTTAAGCGTTATTAAATGTGTCGACTTATCAAAAATATATTAGTATATATTATCACAATTCCGTGGATATAAAGAACGTTGAAAACGGACTTAAAACGAAGAAATTGTGGCCAATTAAAGTTTAACGAAACTTATATTTTTTGACAGCAACTTGTAAAAATATATATGCTGATATGATTTTAAATCGAGGTTTTGACCCCTTTCGGGTCCGAATTGGCTTAAGTGTAAAACACGAAAGTTGTCCGAAATGATGTTTTACTATTAAATGCGAGATTTTTAAGCTTAAAAGTGTAAAATGAGAGATTTAAGCATGGTCAAAGACGGACGATTTTTCTGAAAAAGTCAAAGTACCCATTGCTGATGGGAAATAAAATTGGTATTTTTAAGCGTTTTCGAGTCCGTTTGAGCTTTGAAAACTTTACCAAATGCTATTGTATCATCTATAAATTATTAGGGAACGTTAGAAACCTTATAAAAACGATATTTTATAAGGACAAGGGTTTATTAAAATAAAATGGAGTGTTTGGATTGCTTACTTAAATTACTCATTTTGGAGTCCATAAAGGAGCGTTTGGATCGGTGTTGTTTTAGCACACGAGGCTAATCCTATGGATAGCTTGTTGTGGCTTAACGAACCGGATTAATATTTTTGAATGTGTAATTATAATTGGGATAAGTTATAGCTATCGTACTTATTTTCACAAGTATTAACACTTATATATTTTCTACTAGACCAAAGTGGTTATCGCAAGTGACCATGCTTGGAGCCATTTTTCATATCGATAGAATACTTTTGAGAAAACGATGCCTTCTAGTAAAAGTGAGTTCGCCCAGCCTATTTTTCAAAATGTTCAACCGTTCGTCAAACGGAGTTGTAACGAGTAAAATACGGTCACTTAAACTTTGCCGAAAACCACCCTTAAACAACATTTTGGACACAAGTACCATACTTTACCTATATTTTTCTCCATGATCAAGACCTCTATGATAAAAACTTAAATGCTAAAACTTTGAGATAATGATACAAGCTTCCAAAAACCGTTGAGTTTGTTTCCTAACACTCGACGTGCATCATTTTACGACTAGCTTTTCGAGGCTATTTAGTCACTTTCATGAAATTGTCAAATGACATTATTTTACGACGAGAAGTTATAAATTCATAATAAATCATTAAATGACTATCGTAGGATATCATTTCAACGTAAATACTTGTAAAGTATTTTATAACATGACGAGATGTCATAACCATATATTTCGACGATAAATTTTATTTTCAAAAACGTACAAGTGGTATAGATTACATATGGATTTGCATGCACGACATTGTTTCATGATTTACATTAGATCATATCATTCATAATTGGTCACGGTCAGAGGTTGCGCCTCATTTCAGTATTGCCATTATATCATCATTATCATTGCAACAGGTGAGTTTTCATAGCCCCGATTTATTCAAGTTTTTACTTTATTTCAAACCTACGGGGGAGAATACATTGCACATTATTTTTATTACGATACCAAGTATATCAAATTCATTTACATTGCTTAAGTTACCTCATGCCAATTGAATGTCCCCATTATATAACATGAACCGTTAATTCCGAAAGAAGCGAGGGTGAGTGGATAGATCTATCGAGGGTGACTCCTCCATCCGGGTTGGTGGATTCCAACTGGTTAAACGGATGCATTTCATTTAATATCATTATTCGAGTTGTTTGGCAAACACTCTGTTGGGGCGAACATCATGATCAGTCTAGTTTCGGTGTCATGGACTTATAGCAATTGTAACATTTTTATGTGACATTATTGTCATACATGGCCTATACTTGTGGTAGTCGTATTAAACATTTTACATGAACTCTATGAACTCACTCAACCTTTGTGTTGACACTTTTAGCAATGTATTTTCAGGTAACCAAAGCATTCACTCCATGGCATGCATGTGGACATATCATAGAGTCGCGGTGACGACGCGTCTCACATGGGATTTATACACTTTAAAAACATCGTTTGACTTGTACCAAACTTATTTTCCGCGCATGTTGGTTTTCATTTGGGACCTATCTTTGTAACTCTGAATGTTTTTAATATATCAAACAATGTTCTTTTCAAACGACACATTAGGTCGTTCAATATAACTGTGATTGTGATGCTATGACAGTCAATCCCCAGGAATTCCATTCCGCTGCAAAACAGGTAATTTAGGGGTGTGACAGATTGGCATCAGAGCTTCGATTATAGAGAACTAGGTTGCATCATTGACCCTAAACTATAACTACATCATCATAGCATCTCATCATTTCATCATAAGTGCATAGTCACTATACATGCGGTTTCATACGCACATTTTGCGAGTTATTTACTTTTATTTCAAGTTAATTGTCACATTAATGCCTTCAAATACCCATCCCATCATACTAACATCACTTTGACATGGAGAATGCCTTGTCATTCCCTATCACAATTTTAACATCAGTTGACTCAACACCGATAACATCAGATGATGAGACTGGACCCTTTTAGGAGGACGAAGTTGCACCTACACCATCATGATCGCCATTGACTCACTATAGGATCAAGACAATTCTTATCATTCTATTGAGACAGATCATACCATTTGGTAGGACTTACAAGCTTAGTCCTAGTGGACCTATTAGTCATACATTTGATTTGCCGCTTGGGAAGCGTGCATAATTTGACACACCATTACCATCTACCACTAAGACTACAGAAACTACACTATCTTATAGATTTGAGGACTGTGAGAGTTTCAAAGTTGTTGTTGCTAGACAGCCTACTACTCCTACACTTGAGGCATGATTAGATCACCGACAGGAACCGATAACAAGTACCTTTCTAGCTAATGTAATCTTTATCATTTATTATCTTCACGATAATCACAACATTTGTTTATTTCATTCCTTATTCCAATTGCCCAAAGTTTCAAACATTTCGCGATGATACCTCACTATCTTACTAGGGGTTAGGCCAACTTTATTCTTGACAATTAAGAGACTATTACCACTCTATGAAGTTCTCCCATGTATCCTACAAATCATTCCACAAATTTTATTTCAAGTTATTCTGCTACTATTTCATGAAATTATTTCACTTAATTTTATTTTGAGCTATTTTATCACCATCTTAGAAACGTTGTTTCACAAAGTTTTAAAACAAGTTGTTTTGTTATCACCCTATCAATTGGTTTTCAGTCATTTTATCAACTATTTAACACCATCATGCTGAACGATTTTCATGTTACTTTGATAAATTATTGAGCCATTATTTTACAAAACAAAACGTTGAATACCATTTAAAACTTCGGAGAAACATAATACCATGCCAACAAAACCAAACATCACATCATTTGTCCTCGATTATACATAGCCTGATCACCTATGTATAATTCAGGAAGAATTATGTCATGAAAGTAACAAGCATCATTTCAAATCTCCTAAAACAATCCTCATTCAAAAGCAAAGTTTTGTAATCAGATAAATTGTGCATAAACATTCCTTTTTGTTAACACTCTATAGATGCTTACGCCATTCATCTCTCACTCAACCAATAAGTTAGAATTTGACGAGTTACCTTTTTAGGAAAGGCTTCCTATACCATCTATGAGGAGGATTCCTTGATACAAGAAAACAATGAAAGGATTTCAGATTTCCTCACAAGGACTAGAAGTAGGTAGCGAGATCTTTCAAAACCTAACAAAAATCTTAAGACATCACGAGACATTCCGAACCACTATTTTGGACTAGAAGCCAAATTATATCATTTCAAAAGTACTAGCAAGACCGAGTTATAAGATTTAGTACGAAGCGATTACACACTAAGCAACACTATAGGGATAAACCAAGTCTTCTAACTGAGACTACAAAACATTTCACTAAACATGGCCTCAACAATATGTGAACTTCCCTACAATGAGTTTCCCTTAAAGGAAAATTTGGTTAAATTTAGGTTATCGATATAAACTTTCCCTAAGGCATTGTGTTCACTAGAAATTACAGATAACCTCAATTTCATATTAAGAGATGCAATAGGTTTGAACATATCGGAAAATCTATAACTCTCCATCTACAAGTGAAATTAGAACAAACATTCTTCGACATGGTATGAGTTAATATCTATTTTCTGGATAGCATGATAACAATCTAAGTGATGAAATATTTTAGAAGCACTCAATATCGGGACAAATCTTGGAAATCAATCACTACACCACATCACTTAAACATTTAAGGTTTTGTCACTTTACGACATAGAGCGTGGAAACATTTCGATAAGAGAAAGTAAGTGAGTCACCATCAAGCAATAAACATTTTAGTCATGGAGACTAAGCACCTTAGGCAAGTAAGACTCAAGTAATGACATTCGCTAGAACTAGAAACGCGAGGAATCACAACTATTACCTATAATCTATTCTTTTCAATAAGGTACTTTTCGACAGATTTAACATTTTGAAATTTGGCATGAGACACGTGGTATCAATTCCAGTTGTACCTATTATAAGCTATTCGATTCACCTTAGGCTCCTGATAATCATTTCAATCTTCCCATGGAACCTACTAGGACATGAGTACCGCCTATTATCCTCAGCTCATTGGTCAGAGTGAGAGAACAATTCAAACATTAGAGGATATACTCAAGGCATGTGTGATTTTCTAGAAATGATTAGGCAAATCATTCTTCATCGAACAAACTGCTTTACAACAATAGTTAGCACATGAACATAGTGACTACATCATTTGAGGCACTCTAAGGTTGAGGTGTCAATCACTCATTCACTGGTCAAAATCAGGAAAGTCCAACGCATTAGTCCATGACTCATTCATGAAACAACAAGGAAATTGTACAAATCAAAAATCAGTTACAAATAACAACATATAGCTAGATAAGCTACGTCGATGTACGACGCAGAAGATTGGAAGTATGTTCCATAAGTCGCAAACCATTATAATATCAAGTTGGCAACAGATTTATGTTCAAAGTCCCATCTGGGAAAGGCGTGGTATGATTCAGAAATACATTGGACGACCCGATGCGACTCAAATATCCTCACTTTTCACCAATAACACCGTAGAACCTAACATGGACTGAATTCAGGGACTGAAATCCTTTTTGGATGGGCGAATGTGACAACTCGTAATTTCAGGTCATTTTTACAAACTTTGGAAGTTTCACTATTTCATTATTTATCGTAAATTACGTTTACGAGTATCAAATTCGCGTAACCTTAATCGTTTAGCTGCGAATTCATGAACATTTTATCGAGGACATTTCATATAGACTAGATTTAGTCTACATATCATCAATAACATCATTTCATATCAATATTATGCATGGGTTTGCATTTTTCATTAAACGTTTATTTTTTTCCTATTAAATAAACGCTATCGCGTAAACATTTATTTTGTAATATTGATCCGACACTTCCAAAAATATTCCTAATATATTTTTATACTCATTTTAAGACTATAAAAATTATATTATTATTTTACCCGATGTTTTCAATTTATTTTGTATATAAATTGTTATGAATAAATATTTACGACGGTCTTCGTAAATTCAACTCGATAATTATTATTTCACTCAATTCTTGTGAGAAATGTATTTTTATAAATTTTATGACTTCTATAGATTTTATTTTGTCCCGTTAAAATATATTTTTAGCTAACGCTACACTAAATAATTTATTTTACTTATCAATTACACACTACATTTAACAAATTACACATTATACTTACATTTAAATACTTTAACTCATTGAAAATACACCTCACCCCCCCCCCTATGACTCATGGCCGGCCACCCTTATCTCATGGGTACTCAAATTGGACTTTGCTTCTAAATTATACACATATACACAATACACTAGATAATATCTAGTAAACACATACAACACACATACTAAAAGGTGAAGTAATTCATTTTTCTCTCCTCTTCCACCCCATGGCCGGCCAACCTATGAAACAAGGAAGAAATAATTAATTTTTCATGATCTAAGTATTAATCAAGTCCTAGGAATTGCTGGTGTGAGTTTCCCAGCAGCAGTGTAAAGACAATCAATGACAGTAGCAATACCACTAGGTGGTTACCGGATATCACTTGGAATCGTGTGATCACTTTCCAAAGTAAACTATTCGACCCTAATGCCTGGGTTACACGAATATCTACTTGGGATAAGACCAAATGCAGTTAGAGAATTAGGCACAACTCTGTAACCCTTTCACTAGTAAGTGTTTATTGTTTTTCTGTGTGTCCTTCATGCATAATCAGATATCCTATTTATAGGACATTACTCTCAACCGTTCAAATGGAATTATGAGGATTAATCGGCCCATTAATCACCTCATAACTATCCCCATTATAGCCGTTAGTGGTTACATGACCAATTAAACGTGGTCATAATGCAGTTGTAACTGCCATTTAGCAGTACTTTCAATAAGCAGTACTTTCCACTAGCAGTACTTTCCACTTGCAGTGGAAATACAACCTATCAGTGGAAACACTGCTTATCAGTACTTTCATAGTACTAGCAGTGGATACACTACTTCAGTGGAAACACGGCCTATCAGTGGAAACACTGCTTATCAGTGGAAACCACAAGCAGTACTTTCCACAAGCAGTACTTTCCTCAAGCAGTACTTTCACCAGTACTACCAATACAAGCCACTATAAGAGTCAGGGTGTTCATGGACCTTATGGGTGTACACTCCGTACCTCCTAACCCATTACAAGGTGTGAACTAATCCCACAAGTGCACTAAATTTTCCAACAATCCTCCCCAAATTTAGTTCACTTCCTTTGCATGAAAAATAAACATCAAGCAAAACATGTGCATAAACGAAAATGTCCTGAGGATTGAATTTTCATCTTAGTAAATTACACGTTCAAATATTCGAGAATCAGGGTGTCCTAAGAATTGAACCCTTCAACCCATTTGAATACCTGAAGATAAAATACACACAAGTTTTCAAACACTTAACAGCTCCTGACACTATACAAGCCATGTGTCCATATCCAAATTCATAAATGTTGTAAAAGCTAAAGTCCAAAGCTTCCTGAAGCGGCGAAACTTCAACATTTACATAGGTGGTTCCTCTTTAGTCATGCTCCTGCCAAGCACTTTTTCAAAGAAAATTAACCATTGAGAAGTAAAGACTTCATCTTCCTTTCAGCAGGTTTTGAGCACAACCTTGGGATGTAAGTAAAACATGTGCTCCAGTCCACTGAATGTTCAACTTTCCACATTGAACTCAGCTCCCAAGTTTCCTTAGGAGGGAGTTGGGTGTCCTAGCAATCAGTGACTAAGTTGGACTTAAACCCATCCCTTTAGCAGACTTTATAACCAAGTCTCTAGCCAGACCCTTCATCAAGTGATCAGCTAAGTTCTGTTGAGATCTCACAAACTCTATAGATACCACCCCATTCATGATAAGCTCACGAATCATGCTATGTCTGACACCTAAGTGTCTAGACTTACCATTGTACATCTGGCTATAAGCCTTAGCCAGTGTAGCTGCACTATCACACCGGATAGAAATAGGTGCTATAGGTTTAGGCCACAATGGAATCTCAAGAAGCAAGTTTTTCAACCATTCAGCTTCTTTACCAGCAGCTGCTAGAGCCACAAATTCATATTCCATTGTTGAAGGTGATGCAAGTTTGCTTCTTGGATGCCCAAGAAATTGCACCTCCACCAAGTAGGAATACCCAGCCACTGGTAGACGAATTGTCTTCAGTGTTACTGATCCAACTTGCATCAGTGTAACCTTCCAACACTTATGGGTAACCAGTATATGAGAGACTATAATCCATAGTTCTCTTCAAATACTTCAGTACCCTCTGAACTGCTTGTGTAAAACCCTAAAAATACGAAAAAGGTTAAAAGACTATAATACCCACGAATGATAATCCATAAAATGACACAAGCTCGTTTATTCGATGAACGCCTAATGAAAACCAATTTGTACAAGACCTTGGAAATTCTAAACTTGAAATTTACTTATATTATATACATAACACATTAGAATGTTGCATATACTACTTAAGAAATAAAATAAATAAAACGTACAAGGTATTTTTGGAAGGTAAATCAAGTTGGTGAATTGGTCTTGTAATTCCTCTTTGTTCGGCAATATTAAACGCCTAGGGTCCAATCTACTCCTAAAATATCTCTAGTCTATCTTTAAATTGCAATATCCCATTCAATTAAAATACATCTCAACCCTAGACTCATAAACAAAAGTTACGGCAAAACAAATAAAATCCCTCCTTCCTTCCATCTTTTCTGTCGACACAAGGAGCAGTCCAAGAAAGGGGTTGTACGAGGTTTGTATAGGGTTGAATTCAGGCGATTGTTATGAAGGTTTCTTGGGTTTTGTCGTAGGTGAAACTGCTGCTGTTGTCGTGCGTCTTGGGGCACCAAAAGGATGTTTGTTTTGCTTAGTTCTGATCCTGTTCTCTTCCTATTTTCTCACACTGTCAGGTAACAACCTCGTAATCCCGTCATTCTTTTTTTTCAAAACCTGGTCGTGGCTAGGATCAGCCATAAGCGTGCTCTTATGTCACCCTATAACGTGTCATATGAATGATTAAAACAAACCATATATGTTGCTACATAAAATCATGAATCACACTATATGTATGTCGAGTTATGTACATGAATCTGGTCCGCAACCTTGGCCACATTAGTTTTGTTTTTGGTCTCATTAAAAAAACTGTATGTCTCGTTAAAATGTGTTGTCAATTAGGCTGATCATTGGTAAGTAATATGAGGTCCTTTAAAACAAGTTATAATCTGAATATAAGGGTTATCAAGTCATGGTATAAATTGGTTAATGCGGGGTGCCTGCTAATGTTCGGAAACTGGCACATGGGTGGTCGCAATTGCATTAAAATGAGTGAGTTTATGTCTGGGTAAATGTGGCCTAACCAAGGGAAGTAGGAGTGTGTGTTGGATGTGTAAAAATGGGATTAACAAGAGTATGATTCGTTTAAATATAAAGGGGTGCAAACTGGTGTAATCGTGCATGTGGGTTATGAGCAGAATATGGGACATATGAATGGTGGGCTTATGATATTCGAGATGTGTGTGAGTCAAGTATAAGAATGCATGCGTTCTTATCTGTGTTTTTCATGGGATCTATACACATACATATGGACATTATCAAAGTAAGTAAAGGTTAAGAATATAAAATTGAGTCAAGTGGATGGTGTTTTCATTGTTCTTAATTTAAGCGTGTAATATTGAAACCAGTAAAGGAGTCAAATTGAAATATAGTTTATGTATGTAAATGTCTCTTGGGGGTAAGTTTAAAGGGGATCGCCGGAAAATCGGTTGAGTCTTTTTGTATTTTGAAAGCATGTCGGGGAAGAGGAGTCGGGAGTTAGTCATTTGGTACGTTTACTAGGTCGTAGATATTAGTCCTTTGAGCCGCAAGTCATCTTAAACATGTATCGAAACTCAATATGAAAGATGTTGTGTCTTACTTGGAATGTGAAATAGATTTAAGTTATATATTTAAGATTAATTTCACTTTTAACCCTCATCTTTAATAGTCTGTCACATGCAAACCTTGATCTTCTATGAATTGACACTTTACACCTTAGACTATATTAATAATATTAAAGAGTTTTGTTTAGTTGTCGCAATAAACCTTAAACTTTGATAAGTTACACTTTAGACCCTAAATTATAATAAGTTATAATACTTAACTCTAAATTGACTAATTAATGATATGAACCTTAAAGCTAACTTACTAAAATAGAAAGTTACCTAAAATGGAAAGAATCTTAAACACCCTAAAAGAATTAATCGGAATAAAACACATTACCACATCTAATAAATTTACATCCTTTCGCTTCTGTAGATCCCTCGAGGAAGGAGTGATCTTTCGTTGTCTCTTGTTTCCATCTGTTTGCGTTTTCTTTGCTGTGAATTAAGGTACAGATATTCTGACCTTTTCAGTAAAGGTTTCTCATGATTTTCTTTCTTTGGCCTTTCTCTTATGTTTATTAGGATTCCCTATGCCATTGCTATGATTCCCTTCTGTTTATATGAATCTCTGTTTGTCTGAACTTCTGTTTGTTGAACCTTGCTATGTCTGATTATGAATTTCTGATTATGAACTTCTGATTATGAACATCTGATTATGAACCTCTGATTATGAACGTATGATATGTGACTGTGATATGAACCTTTGATTTCTGAACATTTGATATGAACCCTTTCTGATTTTTTTGATCCGTTGCTTATCTGAAATCTCTGTTTATTGAACCATGAAACATCTGATTTGAACTTATGATATGAAAACCTTGATTTGTAAATCTGTTTGACCTTTATGATGAATTATGATCTGTGTCATTTATGACAATCTTTTTGACCTAAGTTAGTTTGACACCCGAGCCAATATTTCACTAGTCATGGGGGTTCCATGTCCGTGTCAGTGATGCACCGCTGACATGACTCTAGGGCAGTAGAGTGATGTTCTGCCACATCCCTCTCTGTTATCTGTTTATTGATAGTATGGCCACTATCCGTCTGTTGGGGCGTATGGATGCATCCTAGATCTGATATGTTATCTGATATGATTTGTCTGGTGAATGATGTCGTGTGCAATACGCGTCTTCACAAATTCTGGGAGCTAGCTACTCCACATTTGTTATTGAGGTCTCCCCTCATATTATATAAGGTATTCCGAGGTCACCCCTCCGAATAAGAAAGTTACTTCTGATATGATATGTTCTGGGCTCGTGGTAGATAACTAAATCTGTATCTGTTATTTCTGTGTTAGATATTCTGTTTATGATTTCGTATTTGTCAATGCTTCCATTTACATACTGAATTATTATATGTTTATTAAATGTTTTTATGCTTTGACATGTTTATGTGACTACCGTTTGCCATGCTAGGATATGATTAATATGCTTAAATGTGATTCGCATGTTGTCATCTGATTATATGTTAGTTTACCATTATGTGACCTTGTTGATCTGTATGATGATTATGCTAGTGTATAATTGATTGTTCTGTAAGTTCATTATGCATAATTGTTCTGATAATTCTGTGAACTTTGATTATCCGTTAGTGTACCTATCTGCTTATGTTTGACCTACCATGATAAGTTCTGCTTATACTAAGGTTTGACCTGGGGAAATGATTCAACTTATGATGTTTGAATTGTTAATTGGCTAATTGCTTTGCTATGTCTCTAGTCCACTAATTATAGTTTCCAATTTGTATTTTCTATGTGTATGTGTAACTGCTATGTGATGACTGCTGATATTTCCGCTGCTACGTTATTGATTAAGTTATTAAATGTAAATTACTTGACTTGTCTGAATGTTATGTTCACTTGTTAATAATTGCTTCTGCTAGTTTTTGGTATTTCGTTTAGCGTATATGTACTTGAACTGCCTGGTTTGTTTTAATGTTTGGTTATTTCGATGTGTTCGCGTTTTGTGTCAGCAATGTGCTATGTGTTTGTTCTTATTTTTTATTTGTTCTTCCGGATTTCTGTGTGTCTGTGATTCCGCAGAATCCTCAGTGATTCATTATCCTCATTCCGTTACGACTTTGTTATTCGTTTCTTTGTTTAAATTTTGTATTTCTGTTGTTGTTTAGTTTTCGTTTTGTTATATCTGTTCACTGGGCTTTGTAAGCTCAGCCGCATTTTCTTTTCCTGCGGCAGGTATTAAGCATTCAAGATGAGCTTATGGGATAGCTGATCTGGGTTGAGAGTAGAGATGAGAGCAAGATTTGTAAATAGGGATCTTAGACTTATTTTGATTATTAAGTTATTTATATTTTCTTTTGTAAGTTTTGTAGAGGCTTCCGCTTTTATATAGTACTTAAAGTTCTGATATGAAACCGTATTTGTGATATCTTTACCCTTGTTGGGTTGGGGTGTTACAATTTATGGTATCAGAGATCTAGGTTTTAGGACCCTTAGAGCTTAGGCTATGACCTGTGAGGATTGGGTAGACATTAGGTTTCCGTCTGTTCAGATATCTTTCGATTCCTTTTGAGGGTCGTTCAGATTTGACGTCGATATTCTTTTACCTTTACTGAATTGGCCCTCCTCTTTTCACATCGAATTTCGTTATTTTGTTTTTGCTCGTCCGTTTATCGATCGTTAGATGGAGACTACCCGTGGAGCCGAAGTTGATGGTGTCGACCCTGCATCGCTGCAACGGTCCCTGAGCTGGAGAGGTTCGTGAAGCAGAAGCCACACCCGACTGCCGTGCTGCTGGAGGCATCAGGATGCTGCTGGAGGAAGTTGGACGGACCAACCAAAGGCGCAAAAGACGGAGACAAGATTCAACCGGTGGCTGAGAAGGTTCATCTGCTTCATATGATTTGGGCGCGACTTATGTCACTCTGATTCGTTTGTCATGCGTTTTGAGACGGTTTGATATTCTGTTAAGTGATTCTGATCTGTATTGCTTTTCTCTGATTTGTTCGGAACTTGGTGTGAATCGTGAAGTTTTATCCTTTAGCCTTTTGGTTATACCTCAGCTTTTCCTTTGAATCGTCAGTAATGAGTCATGAGGAAACGTTTTATGCAAGTTAGTGGCCTCGTTTGTTTGGTAATATGGTAAGTTGTTTGATGTAATATATGTGGTATGTATGTGATCTGGCCTGTTTCAATATGTTGCTTGTTATCTGTATGTGATATGTTTTGTTGTGATATTGGTTATGTGGTTTGCCATGACCCGGGACAGAATATGATGACAATAAGAACTTGTTATGTGATGCAAGTATTATGACGCCTGATCAACGTGATAATACCGAGATCATATAATTTGAACTTATTGAAATCATATGACGTCTGGGGAAATGCCTGTGGTTGATACGTGAATGGACTTTGACTTGTATATGTTATTTGTCACTCCTCATGTTCGATTGGAATTCTGTACCTCTTTGTGAGATTCTCACTGACATCTGCTACGTATAAGTTTTGTACGCTTTGAATCCGAAATCGTTATGATCTGTGTGAACCTATAGATTGCTATGTCTGCCCTAAGCTTGTACGTCTCCACGTACTTCTGCGACCAGTGAGACCGTTAGGATTTGTTCCGTCTATGCATATGTTTGTTCTCATCATTAGATATCTGAATAAGTTAGAATTTGTCGTTTGATTTTCTGCATTTCATCTGTTTTCTGCCATTACTTTGATAAGCACATGATTATCTGCTATAAGTGATTGATTTGATATCTGATAAGTATGAGTTTGAATATTCTGATAAGAATCCGTTCGTTCTGTGATAAGTTTCGCGTTCGAAATTCTGAAATCCGATTCGTTTTCTATTCTGTTCCGTCCTGTTCAATTTCGAGGACGAAATTTTCTTTTTAGAAGGGAAGAGTTGTAAAATCCTAAAAATACGAAAAAGGTTAAAAGACTATAATACCCTCGAATGATAATCCATAAAATGACACAAGCTCGTTTATTCGATGAACGCCTAATGAAAACCAATTTGTACAAGACCTTGGAAATTCTAAACTTGAAATTTACTTATATTATATACATAACACATTAGAATGTTGCATATACTACTTAAGAAATAAAATAAATAAAAAGTACAAGGTATTTTTGGAAGGTAAATCAAGTTGGTGAATTGGTCTTGTAATTCCTCTTTGTTCGGCAATATTAAACGCCTAGGGTCCAATCTACTCCTAAAATATCTCTAGTCTATCTTTAAATTGCAATATCCCATTCAATTAAAATACATCTCAACCCTAGACTCATAAACAAAAGTTACGGCAAAACAAATAAAATCCCTCCTTCCTTCCATCTTTTCTGTCAACACAAGGAGCAGTCCAAGAAAGGGGTTGTACGAGGTTTGTATAGGGTTGAATTCAGGCGATTGTTACGAAGGTTTCTTGGGTTTTGTCATAGGTGAAACTGCTGCTGTTGTCGTGCGTCTTGGGGCAGCAAAAGGATGTTTGTTTTGCTTAGTTTTGATCCTGTTCTCTTCCTATTTTTCACGCTGTCAGGTAACAACCTCGTGATCCCGTCATTCTTTTTTTTTCTAAACCTGGTCGTGGCTAGGATCAGCCATAAGCGTGCTCTTATGTCACCCTATAACGTGTCATATGAATGATTAAAACAAACCATATATGTTGCTACATAAAATCATGAATCACACTATATGTATGTCGAGTTATGTACATGAATCTGGTCCGCAACCTTGGCCACGTTAGTTTTGTTTTTGGTCTCATTAAAAAAACTGTATGTCTCGTTAAAATGTGTTGTCAATTAGGCTGATCATTAGTAAGTCATATGAGGTCCTTTAAAACAAGTTATAATCTGAATATAAGGGTTATCAAGTCATGGTATAAATTGGTTAATGTGGGGTGCCTGCTAATGTTCGGAAACTGGCACATGGGTGGTCGCAATTGCATTAAAATGAGTGAGTTTATGTGTGGGTAAATGTGGCCTAACCAAGGGCAGTAGGAGTGTGTGTTGGACGTGTAAAAATGGGATTAACAAGAGTATGATTCGTTTAAATATAAAGGGGTGCAAACTGGTGTAATCGTGCATGTGGGTTATGAGCAGAATATGGGACATATGAATGGTGGGCTTATGACATTCGAGATGTGTGTGAGTCAAGTATAAGAATGCATGCGTTCTTATCTGTGTTTTGCATGGGATCTATACACATACATATGGACATTATCAAAGTAAGTAAAGGTTAAGAATATAAAATTGAGTCAAGTGGATGGTGTTCTCATTGTTCTTAATTTAAGTGTGTAATATTGAAACCAGTAAAGGAGTCAAATTGAAATATAGTTTATGTATGTAAATGTCTCTTGGGGGTAAGTTTAAAGGGGATCGCGGGAAAATCGGTTGAGTCTTTTTGTATTTTGAAAGCATGTCGGGGAAGAGGAGTCGGGAGTTAGTCATTTGGTACGTTTACTAGGTCGTAGATATTAGTCCTTTGAGCCGCAAGTCATCTTAAACATGTATCGAAACTCAATATGAAAGATGTTGTGTCTTACTTGGAATGTGAAATAGATTTAAGTTATATATTTAAGATTAATTTCACTTTTAACCCTCATCTTTAATAGTCTGTCACATGCAAACCTTGATCTTCTATGAATTGACACTTTACACCTTAGACTATATTAATAATATTAAAGAGTTTTGTTTAGTTGTCGCAATAAACCTTAAACTTTGATAAGTTACACTTTAGACCCTAAATTATAATAAGTTATAATACTTAACTCTAAATTGACTAATTAATGATATGAACCTTAAAGCTAACTTACTAAAATAGAAAGTTACCTAAAATGGAAAGAATCTTAAACACCCTAAAAGAATTAATCGGAATAAAACACATTACCACATCTAATAAATGTACATCCTTTCGCTTCTGTAGATCCCTCGAGGAAGGAGTGATCTTTCGTTGTCTCTTGTTTCCATCTGTTTGCGTTTTCTTTGCTGTGAATTAAGGTACAGATATTCTGACCTTTTCAGTAAAGGTTTCTCATGATTTTCTTTCTTTGGCCTTTCTCTTATGTTTATTAGGATTCCCTATGCCATTGCTATGATTCCCTTCTGTTTATATGAATCTCTGTTTGTCTGAACTTCTGTTTGTTGAACCTTGCTATGTCTGATTATGAATTTCTGATTATGAACTTCTGATTATGAACATCTGATTATGAACCTCTGATTATGAACGTATGATATGTGACTGTGATATGAACCTTTGATTTCTGAACATTTGATATGAACCCTTTCTGATTTTTTTGATCCGTTGCTTATCTGAAATCTCTGTTTATTGAACCATGAAACATCTGATTTGAACTTATGATATGAAAACTCTGATTTGTAAATCTGTTTGACCTTTATGATGAATTATGATCTGTGTCATTTATGACAATCTGTTTGACCTAAGTTAGTTTGACACCCGAGCCAATATTTCACTAGTCATGGGGGTTCCATGTCCGTGTCAGTGATGCACCGCTGACATGACTCTAGGGCAGTAGAGTGATGTTCTGCCACGTCCCTTTCTGTTATCTGTTTATTGATAGTATGGCCACTATCCGTCTGTTGGGGCGTATGGATGCATCCTAGATCTGATCTGTTATCTGATATGATTTGTCTGGTGAATGATGTCGTGTGCAATACGCGTCTTCACAAATTCTGGGAGCTAGCTACTCTACATTTGTTATTGAGTTCTCCCCTCATATTATATAAGGTATTCCGAGGTCACCCCTCCGAATAAGAAAGTTACTTCTGATATGATATGTTCTGGGCTCGTGGTAGATAACTAAATATGTATCTGTTATTTCTGTGTTAGATATTCTGTTTATGATTCCGTATTTGTCAATGCTTCCATTTACATACTGAATTATTATATGTTTCTTGAATGTGTTTATACTTTGACATGTTTATGTGACTACCGTTTGCCATGCTAGGATATGATTAATATGCTTAAATGTGATTCGCATGTTGTCATCTGATTATATGTTAGTTTACCATTATGTGACCTTGTTGATCTGTATGATGATTATGCTAGTGTATAATTGATTGTTCTGTAAGTTCATTATGTATAATTGTTCTGATAATTCTGTGAACTTTGATTATCCGTTAGTGTACCTATCTGCTTATGTTTGACCTGCCATGATAAGTTCTGCTTATACTAAGGTTTGACCTGGGGAAATGATTCAACTTATGATGTCTGAATTGTTAATTGGCTAATTGCTTTGCTATGTCTCTAGTCCACTAATTATAGTTTCCAAATTGTATTTTCTATGTGTATGTGTAACTGCTATATGATGACTGCTGATATTTCCGCTGCTACGTTATTGATTAAGTTATTAAATGTAAATTACTTGACTTGTCTGAATGTTATTTTCACTTGTTAATAATTGCTTCTGCTAGTTTTTGGTATTTCGTTTAGCGTATATGTACTTGAACTGCCTGGTTTGTTTTAATGTTTGGTTATTTCGATGTGTTCGCGTTTTGTGTCAGCAATGTGCTATGTGTTTGTTCTTATTTGTTATTTGTTCTTCCGGATTTCTATGTGTCTGTGATTCCGCAGAATCCTCAGTGATTCATTATCCTCATTCCGTTACGACTTTGTTATTCGTTTCTTTGTTTAAATTTTGTATTTCTATTTTTGTTTAGTTTTCGTTTTGTTATATCTGTTCACTTTGCTTTGTAAGCTCAGCCGCATTTTCTTTTCCTGCGGCAGGTATTAAGCATTCAAGATGAGCTTATGGGATAGCTGATCTGGGTTGAGAGTAGAGATGAGAGCAAGATTTGTAAATAGGGATCTTAGATTTATTTTGATTATTAAGTTATTTATACTTTCTTTTGTAAGTTTTGTAAAGGCTTTCGCTTTTGTATAGTACTTAAAGTTCTGATATGAAACCGTATTTGTGATATATTTACCCTTGTTGGGTTGGGGTGTTACAGCTTGCCAGTGATGAGCACTAGGATTACTAGTATACCTGCTCAATTTTCCCACTGCAAAACCAATATCAGGCCTTGTACAAGTCATGGCATACATCAGGCAGCCAATTACCCTAGAATACTCAAGTTGAGATACAGCCTTGCCATGATTAGGCATCAGCTTCTCACAAGTATCCATAGGTGTACTCACTGGAGTACAATCAAAGTAATTGAATTTCCTCAGTACCTTCTCAATATAATGAGACTGAGAGATAGAAATTCTTTTACTTTCATGTTTAATCCTTATACCAAGGATAACATCAGCCTCCCCCATGTCTTTCATGGAGAACCTTGATGACAAAAATTCCTTTGTCAGGTCAACCTGATTTTGGTCAGTGCCAAAGATCAACATGTCATCAACATATAGACAAATGATGACTCCTTTACTAGATTCATCAAATTTGCTATATACACATTTGTCAGCTTGGTTAAGAACATAACCACTAGACAAAACCACTTCATCAAACTTTTGATGCCATTGCTTAGGTGCCTGCTTAAGTCCATAAAGAGACTTAATTAGTTTACACACCTTGTTTTCATTACCAGGCATGATGAAGCCCTGAGGTTGGTTCATATAAACCTCCTCTTCCAATTCACCATTCAAGAAAGCTGTTTTCACATCTATCTGATGAATAACCAGATTGTGAATAGATGCCATAGCAATCAGCAGTCTTATGGTACTGATATGAGCCACAGGGGCATAAGTATCAAAATAGTATATTCCTGACTTTTGTTTAAAGCCCTGAATGACTAGTCTAGCCTTGAACTTTTCAATAGTTCCATCTACCTTCATTTTCCTTTTGAAAATCCATTTGCAACCCAGAGGTTTGCAACCAGGAGGTAGATCAACCAACACCCAAGTGTTGTTGCCCATGATGGAATCCATCTCATCATTGATTGCTTCTTTCCAGAAAGCAATATCCTGGGACTTCATTGCTTCTTCAAATGTTTTGGGGTCATCCTCAACAATGAAGCAATAGGAGTATTGGTCTGAGACCTCATCCCTAGTACCTTCAAATAAGTATAGTTGAAACTCAGGTCCAAATGACTTTGGAGTCCTGACCCTTTTTCTCTTCCTGAGCACAGGTTCAGGTTGCTGAACCACAACCTCATCAGGGACCACTGATGGTTCATCATCAGGGACCTCTGATACACCAGTGTCATGAGTTCCATTAGGAATCCTCTGACTTGGTCTAGGGACTGATGAGAATCTATTATCATCAAAGTCTGCATCCCTTGATTCAATAATGGAGTTAATTGAAACATATTCATTAGGTTCAATAACATAGAACCTAAAAGCCTTGGAATGCTCAGCATATCCAACAAAGATGCAGTCAATGCCTCTTTCACCCAAAGTCTTTTGCTTTGGATCAGGGAGTCTTACAACAGCCCTACAACCCTAGACCCTGAGATACTTCAGGTTGGGTTTCCTTTTAGTCCAGAGTTCATAAGGGGTAACCTTGTTCCTTTTGTTGGGAACCCTATTTAGCAAATAGCAAGCTGTTAACATAGCTTCACCCCAGAACCATTGACTCAGTCCTGAATAGGACAACATGGAATTAACCATCTCTTTCAGCACCCTGTTTTTCCTTTCAGAAATACCATTTTGCTGAGGAGTATAAGGGGCAGTCGTTTCATGGATTATTCCAATAGACTGAAAGTACTGAGTATCCATGTACTCAACTCCCCTATCAGTCCTTAATCTTTTGATCAAAGACCCAAGTTGTAATTCAACTTCAGTTTTAAACACTTTGAATTTATCTAATGCTTCATCCTTGGTATGTAAAAGATAGACATAACAAAATCTAGAAGAATCATCAATAAATGTCACAAAGTACTTCTTATTTCCCAAAGAAGGAGTGGCATGCAAATCACACAGGTCACTGTGAATAAGCTCCAAGATCTTAGTCTCACGACTAACACCCTGAAAGGGTTTCTTGGTTATCTTGGTCAACATGCAAGTTTTACACTTTTCAATGTCCATGTCAAAAGCAGGAATTAAACCATCCCTAGACATATCTTGCATCCTTTTATAATGTACATGGCCAAGTCTTGCATGCCATAGGCTAGAATCAGTGTCAGTGGTTGTCACAAAAGCTGAATTAACATTGTCAGTAGAAATATTAAGCCTGAACATTTGATTACATAAATAACCAAAACCAATAAAAACACCATGCTTGGAAAGCACAAATTTATCAGACTCAATAACTTGTTTATAACCATGATTATTCAAAATACTACTTGAAACCAAGTTCTTCCTGATATCAGGAACATGAATAACATCAAACAAAGTTACAATCTTTCCTGAACTAAACCTAAGATCTACACAACCACGACCATGCACCAAGGTTGTTGACTCATTTCCCATGTGAAGAATAGAACCATCATTCAGTGACTCATAAGTCTTGAACCAGCTTCTATCTTTACACACATGAACTGTTGCACCAGAGTCAACCCACCACGCAACATCATCATCCTGCACATAAAAAGATTCAGATACATATGTAACATAATAAATCTGAAAAGACTTATTAAACATATTCTGACCTTTCAGTGAGTTGGCTGAACCACCAATCCCTGAACCATTAGTGCCTGATCCATTGGCTTTACCACCAACTTTAACACCCTTGCAGTCCCTTTTAATGTGACCAGTCTTGCCACATTTCCAACAAGTAGGTGTTGCCTTCTTGTTAGGATCTGCCCTTGTGTTATCATGAAATTTGCGTTTGCCTTTGTTGTCATTGTACCTGGTGGAGTTGTTATGCTCCACCATATTGAAAACAGATGGTCCATCAGCATTGCCACTCTTTGGCTTGTCATTATCCTGCACCTTGAGAGATTCCTCAATGTGCAGATGACTGCCTAACTCAACAAGAGTTAACTCCTCCTTCAAATGTTTCAAGGTATGCTTGAAATCTTTCCATGAAGGAGGGAGTTTGTCAATGACACAAGAGACTTTGATAGCCTCATCCATGTTCATTTGGTGTTGTGTAAACCTTCCAAGTATTCCAAGAAGTTCATTGTATTGTTCCATAACTGGTCTTGAATCAGTCATTTTGTAATTTGTGAAATTACTAACAAGGAACTTCTTACTTGATGCATCCTCAGCCATATATTTGGCATCCAAGGAATCCCACAGTTCTTTGGAAGATTCAAAGTTCTGATAAATATCAAACAAAGAATCATACATACCATTCAGAATAAGACCTCTGCATATGTAGTCATCATTCTCCCACTTGCTCCTCCTCCTGATCTGCTCCACAGTAGCATCATCACCATCATCAGGAATTGGAGTAGTCAGCACATAGACCACACTCATGCTTGACAGCAAGAAGTGCATCTTCTTCTGCCACCTCCTAAAGTCCACCCCTTCAAACTTGTCCAGCTTAGCAAAGTTTGAAGCCATGTGTTTCATTGCAGCAGTTGCCATTGATTATCACTAAATAGTTTACTTTGATTGTTGGTGTGAGTTTCCCAGCAGCAGGGTAAAGACAATCATTGACAGTAGCAATACCACTAGGTGGTTACCGGATATCACTTGGAATCGTGTGATCACTTTCCAAAGTAAACTATTCAACCCTAATGCCTGGGTTACACGAATATCTACTTGGGATAAGACCAAATGCAGTTAGAGAATTAGGCACAACTCTATAACCCTTTCGCTATATAGTGTTTATTGTTTTTCTGTGTGTCCTTCATGCATAATCAGATATCCTATTTATAGGACATTACTCTCAACCGTTCAAATGGAATTATGAGGATTAATCGGCCCATTAATCACCTCATAACTATCCCCATTATAGCCGTTAGTGGGTACATGACCAATTAAACGTGGTCATAATGCAGTTGTAACTGCCATTTAGCAGTACTTTCAATAAGCAGTACTTTCCACTAGCAGTACTTTCCACTTGCAGTGGAAATACAACCTATCAGTGGAAACACTGCTTATCAGTACTTTCATAGTACTAGCAGTGGATACACTACTTCAGTGGAAACACGGCCTATCAGTGGAAACACTGCTTATCAGTGGAAACCACAAGCAGTACTTTCCACAAGCAGTACTTTCCTCAAGCAGTACTTTCACCAGTACTACCAATACAAACCACTATAAGAGTCAGGGTGTTCATGGACCTTATGGGTGTACACTCCGTACCTCCTAACCCATTACAAGGTGTGAACTAATCCCACAAGTGCACTAAATTTTCCAACAGGAATAATCTAGTTAAGGTTTTGAAATAAAAACCTCAAGATTATTAAGCATAATTTGCTCAAAAACTCATAATTCATTCAAGTAAGCCTTTTATGATTTTTATTACTCTTTCGTACTCATATCTATGTTATTTCATCATTTTTGTAAGAAAACATGCATGTTACATATGAATTTATACCACTTCTAATGTTTTTATTACATATTATTAGTTATAATTATCCTATAATTAATCCTTGAAACATATCACTTTTGATGATGTCTAGGAACCCATGACACCCTAATAAGGTGTATGGTCGGTTTAGAATAGCTTTGGCGTTGGTTTGAATTGTTAGAATAGGTTTTGCGCGAGAAAAACTCATTTCGACAATTATATTTAAAGGTCTGTCCATATTTGTGAAATCTGGAAAATCCGACAGTTGGTAAAAATTTTGGGCTAGATATTTGGAAAATATACTTTAAAACGAAAACGTGGCCGCTTGAATGGGTTAAAACGGAGCTATAACGAAGAAGTTATGCTATTTTTAAGTTTAACGACAAAAACTAATTGTTTCAGAAAATTCAGCATAACATCACTTTGACATGGAGAATGCCCTGTCATTCCCTATCACAATTTTAACATCAGTTGACTCAACACCGATAACATCAGATGATGAGACTGAACCCTTTTAGGAGGACGAAGTTGCACCTACACCATCATGATCGCCATTGATTCACTATAGGATCAAGACAATTCTTATCATTCTATTGAGACAGATCATACCATTTGGTAGGACTTACAAGCTTAGTCCTAGTGGACCTATTAGTCATACATTTGATTTGCCGCTTGGGAAGCGTGCATAATTTGACACACCATTACCATCAACCACTAAGACTACAGAAACTACACTATCTTTTAGATTTGAGGACTGTGAGAGTTTCAAAGTTGTTGTTGCTAGACAGCCTACTACTCCTACACTTGAGGCATGATTAGATCACCGACAGGAACCGATAACAAGTACCTTTCTAGCTAATGTAATCTTTATCATTTATTATCTTCACGATAATCACAACCTTTGTTTATTTCATTCCTTATTCCAATTGCCCAAAGTTTCAAACATTTCGCGATGATACCTCATTATCTTACTAGGGGTTAGGCCAACTTTATTCTTGACAATTAAGAGACTATTACCACTCTATGAAGTTCTCCCATGTATCCTACAAACCATTCCACAAATTTTATTTCAAGTTATTCTGCTACTATTTCATGAAATTATTTCACTTAATTTTATTTTGAGCTATTTTATCACCATCTTAGAAACGTTGTTTCACAAAGTTTTAAAACAAGTTGTTTTGTTATCACCCTATCAATTGGTTTTCAGTCATTTTATCAACTATTTAACACCATCATGCGGAACGATTTTCATGTTACTTTGAAAAATTATTGAGCCATTATTTTACAAAACAAAACGTTGAATACCATTTAAAACTTCGGAGAAACATAATACCATGCCAACAAAACCAAACATCACATCATTTGTCCTCGATTATACATAGCCTGATCACCTATGTATAATTCACCAAGGTAACAAAGAACCATCTTTTGACCTACCATGATATTCTCATTCGAGAATAATAACTCCCAAGCCTTTCCATCAAAACTGTACACCTTACCGCTAATAACATGCCCATCAACATGATAGCTACCATGGCAAGTAACAACACTAATCGGACGACAAACTCTCCTATTCAGATGCTTGAAAAAATCCTTTGCAAAAATCTGAAACACAAACGTAAAAACAAGTCTAATAAAACAAAATACAATGCGTGCAGGAAAGAATAAAAGACCTGAACACTCTTGCTATATGAGGACGCGACAGTTAAGCACGAGTGAGCACGACCGCGAAAATTATCACCCAGGTCTGTAGTCATTCCTTCCAAATTATAACCCGTAACTCGCAAATACTTATTACATACAGATCTAAAGTGTATATTTCAGCCATCAATAACACCTTTTGAAACTTTGTATAAATCCCAACTTTTGCCAAAGATTAAACAAGAGCTAGAGTTTAAACATCAAACACAAACTTTATAAACAACATCTTTAGTGACGAGAGTTATCTTCTTAGCATCACCACCAGTAGCAAAGTACATAAACTCTATAGGAACAACCTACGACAAAGTAACCAAAACACATCAAAAAGCAGAAAAAAAAATAGAAAAAAAAATAATAAAAACAACAACAAACAAAGACATGTTATATTACCAAACCCCCTGCATATTCTTTGACAAAGTTATACTCACAAACAAACTCGATGTAAACCAAAACACCACAAATATAACCGGATCAAATAAAAGTAAAAAACAGAACATAAACATTGTTTATATAGACAAAGAGAAAAACAATCCTATCCTAATTCAATAACAAAACAAATATAGATAACATAATAAGCACAATCCTAATCTTATACAAATTAATCTATTAAATTTATTGCTTCAAATACATGGGACAAAAAAATACTTACAGAAAATCGATAATAGCACCAAACTAGAATTGATAACTGGAACAATTGAACTAGCCAGCCTTCAATAAATCAAGTAGCAGAAGAAGTAACATGGTTTTGGGTTTAAGAATAAATGTGAAATAAAGGATATCTTTGACTCAAAGTCAAATACATATCTATAAAGGAATATTAAATACATATTTTCAACAAAAGTTATACGTACTACTCACATTCACATATATACTAGCAAAGTACCCGCGCGATGCGGCGGCGAATACCCTGAAATAAATTTTTCAATAAACCATGCTTTATAATATGAAACGTTTTATGTGACGATAAATTTGCGGATGCCAAAAGTTTCATGTCGCATATTTCAACTCTTTAGAATATTATAGTAGGGTACCCGCGCGTTGCGATGGCGGGTATCAAGTAATAAAATTTTCGGCAAAAAATGTTTTCAATTTTATGTTTTCTCTTACAATAACTTTGCCAATATCGAAAACATAATGAGTTTGAGTAACTTTTAAAAAAATGATGGATAATATCAAACTAATTCATATAAAAACAATTGAAAGTGGCGTGATTTTGCGTTGCGGTAGTCAATAATGTTATGGGGTTATGGTCAAATTAGTTGATAGTGGTCCGTAGTCACAAGTAAGTAGAAACATTTTTTTTTATGAAATATATATATATTTTTGAACATGTTTGTATCATTAATATTGTTTATTACATTTGTCCCATATAGATAAAAGATATAAATAAAAGAGTACTTATAATGTATACATCTTGTAAAGTATATATTTATGAAAAAATGTTTGAATCATTAATATTGTTTATAACACTTGTCCCACATAGATAGAAGATATAAATAAAAGAATGCTTATAATGTAAAGAAAACTTACATGTTTAAGCAATCATTTAGAGTTATCCATGAAAAGTATAATAATTAATATACTAATATATTAATCATTGAATTAGCACTTAGCACTTTGCACATTTGCATCATTTGTCTTAAAAAATTGTCCCGACCTTTACAAAAAACCGTTTTTTTACTTTTGTGGTTAATTTTATTTAAAATATATCAAAATTTATTTAGATTGGTTCTCGAAACACTCTTACGATATAATAATAGTTTTGGAACTTTGTAGTTTTGCATGCATTTTAAAATCACATTCATTTATATGTGCATTTTTGCATTAAAACTAAACTAATTAAAAAAAAAATAATAAATGAAGCATTAAAATGTTGTGGAAGATAAATTAGTAAAAGCTATTTATTGTGTACATTATTCATTAAAAATTGCAATGCTTAAAAAACACATTAATGACATCTTAAAAAAAATTTGGAGAGAGGGTCATCCCTCCATTATAAGTAGTATAGATATAGATATAGATATAGATATAGATATGTGTAATATGTATAAAATAAAATAAATTATCACTTGTGAATTTACATCTTTGCATCATTTGTCTTAAAAAAATTGTCCCGACCTTTACAAAAAACCGTTTTTTACTTTTGTGGTTAATTTTATTTAAAATATATCAAAATTTGTTTAGATTGGTTCTCGAAACACTCTTACGATATAATAATAGTTTTGAAACTTTGTAGTTTTGCATGCATTTTAAAACCACATTCATTTATTGTGCATTTTTGCATTAAAACTAAACTAATTCAAAAAAAAAATAATAAATGAAGCATTAAAATGTTGTGGAAGATAGATGAGTAAACACTAGTTATTGTGTACATTATGCATTAATAATTATAATGCTTAAAAAACACATTAATGACATCTTAAAAATAATTTAGGAGAGAGGGTCATCCCTCCATTATAAGTAGTATAGATATGTAATATGTATAAAATCAAATAAATTATCTGTTGGAATCACTCCTAAACTAGATTTCAAGTGTTAGTAATTAGTATGTAATAGTTAGCTTAATATGGCTTTTATGTTTGTTATCATGCCAAGGCTTATGTAGAAAGCCCATGAGCCTTGGCCCAAGCCCATAAAGGAAAGGAAGAGAACTTGCATGTCGCCCTAAATCCTTCCTATAAATAATGCTTGTAAACCCTCACTTGAGGGTTGGTTGTTCAATCCACTCATTCACTCTTACGCATAACCTTTCATATTATCATACGTGTGTGTGTGTTTGTTCATCCGATCTCTTCTTCTCTATTTCTTCTATTGATGCTTGTGTTATGAATATGGGAAACTAACAGTGGTATCATTCGCCAAATAGTTGGGTGAAAAGGTTTTGTTTTTTAAGTTATTTTTGGTCTTACGCGTAACTCACGGTTCACAAACTTTGTCACGCTTAAAAACTCATTTTTTTACACTTTTCAATCCAAGATTCTTGTTCTTTCAACGTTTTTAGGTGTTAAAATATCTGTTTTTGGCAAAAAGTTTCGAACTTTACGTGTATTTCTTTGATTTTAAACTTGATTTTATACGTGGGTTTATTTCTACGCATAAGGTGTTTAGAAGTTTTGGATCATCAAGTTTCACACTTTTGTGTTATTTTGGTGATATTGAAGTTGTTTCATCACAAAAATCCGGTTTAGAAACATCTTTGGGCAGAAATCAGTTTTTGGTTACCTTCTACGCGTAAGAAAACCCTAATCTTACGCGTAAGTCATCCGTGGTTTAATCTTCAGTTTTCGTGGTTTACTCAGTGTTTTCTTGCTTGGATAAGCCTGAAAACACTTCGACTTTGGATATCGTTTACACTGTGATAGTGTAAAGGATTTTTGGGCAAAACCCTAATTTTACGCATAAGCTCACTCTTACGCGTAGAACTCTTTACGCCTAAGCTTAATCTTATGCCTAAGCCTTGTCTTACGCATAAGCTAATCTTACGCATAAGTTTTCTACGCCTAACTTTCAGTTTACGCCTAATCTTAGTGTTTCTGAATTCTTACGCGTAAGCTAATCCTACGCGTAAATATCACTTTTACGCGTAAGTTTGGTGTTTTTTACGCCTAAGTGTTGCTTTGCCTAAACTTGTTTTATTACGCCTAAGGATACTTTATCAACAACGTTTCATTTGACTACAAAGATCCATTTTACAACACAAGTTTTCAACATGTCTCAACCGCCATACTCTAGCTACTTCTCTTACACGTATAATCAACAACAACAACAACTAAGTCCACAACATCAACAATTTAATCAACAACAACAAATTTATCAACAACAATTTAATCAACTACATTATCCACAACATGGAGCAATTCAACCTCAAATGGTTCAACCACCACCTAGTCTTCAAGTACAACCTTACACAAACGTTTACAATCAACATCCATCCAGGAACACTATGAAGGAACCGTCTTGGTTTGCAAAGATGTGTGAAGGTTTAAGTAGCCAGCAATCAATTCATGAGGCAGGATCACTTGATAGACCTCCAATGCTTACTCCCGGAAACTATGATCAATGGGTAATTAGGTTCTTTAGGTTTTGTGATCTAAAGAAGCCACATGGAAAGTTCTTAAAGAAGGTTATATTGGAAGGTCCATTCCAGATGCCTATTGTCGTTACACCCGGAGATCCTAATGCTATTCCACCAAGAGATGATCTCACAAATATTGCAACTGTTACTGACCTTTCTGTTGATGAACTTCTACACTACGAAGCTGATGAGCTAGCAATGCAATATATCCTTTTAGGATTACCCAATCCAATCCTTCGAAGTGTTGATGCTCAAAAGACTGCAAAAGCAATGTGGGAACATATTCATCTTCTCATGGAAGGCACTGAACTCAATCAAAAGGATATGGAATCCAAAATTTACTTGGCTTATGAACACTTCATGATTGAACCAGGAGAGACATTAGAGTCTTATCATCATCGATTCTCAGACATCATCAATGATTTGGATAAACACAACATCATCATGCCAAGAATTGCAGTCAATACTAAGTTCCTAAGTAGTTTTGGTCCTGATTGGGAGAAGTATGTCATTTTTATCCGTCAAGCTAAGAATCTTCATCATGCTACATATGGATTGTTGTACGACTATTTGAAGCCTCACCAAAAAGAAGTTGACAAAGAAAGGGCTATCCGTGGACTCCCGGCTCCACCCTCACTTCCGGACAATCAACAACTTGCTTCGTGGGCTCAAACTAGTTATCCTTCTCAACCAGCTCCTCAACCTACTGCACAATTACACCATATGATCCATCACAACAACAAACTCAATTGGTTCCATACAACAACAACAATTATCAAGCACTTTACAGTGAAGTTAATGAGGACTCAGATGCTTTTGATGCATTGCAACAAGGATTTGTTATGATTGCTAAAGCTTTTGGCCGTTATACAAACAAATCCAACAATCGCATTCGTTCCTCATCAAACACAAGGAATCAGGCTGTTGTGAACAATGGACGAGTTGAAGTTTAGAATCGTGGTTATGGTCGTCAGATGGCGGTGGTCAAGGGTTTAATGCTATGGGTAGGAATAACATGGGTGCTCCACAACAACAGAGAGCTCAAGTGGTTGAACAGGGTAATGCTCAGAATGGGATAAATGGTCTTCGCTGCTACAACTGTAATGAGAAGGGTCACCTGGCTAATGCATGGCCAAAGCCGAGGACTAGGGGCAGTGCTTATCACAAGGAGGCTTTACTTTTGGCTCTTAAGGATGAAGCTGGTGGAACTCTCACAGACAAAGAACAGAGCTTTATGGCAGATGCAGACTCAGATGATGATATGGAGGACTTGCAGGCTAATGCAGCAGTTATGTTGATGGCTAATATGCACGAACTCCACAGGAGTGACACAGGCCCTGTGTATGACACTGATGGCTTGTGTCAGGTACCCGAACAAACCATAGTCATCTCTGATCTACTATGTCGGCCAACATCTGAATCCGACGAGGCTCAGATTGTTCAACATGAGTCGTCCACATCTCATTTTGACGATTCTCAACTAGACCTCGTAGTTACATTTGATGATCAAGATAATCTTATGGTTACCTTTGATACTCATATTGACTCCATGGTTATACTTGAGGATCTGAATAGTGATCATGTTGTGACTCACGTTGAACACGCTGAACCTTTACCTAATCCAGATATTGACCTCTTACTTAAAGATTATCAATCCTAAATGGATGAATGTCGTTCATTAAATCAGCAATTACACAGTAAAAATGCACTGTTAACCAGGGATGTTGAATGCTTAAAACGGCAACTCAATTTTTTCAAAACTCAAGAAAAACGTGAAAAAGGTTTTGAAGTCGCTTTTGCTAAATCACACCAAAACGAAAAATCTTTAGAACGACAGCTTCGTGATCTAGCCGCATCGAAGAATGCGTTGTTGTCTCAAATAGAACAACTGAAACATGAACATAAAAAACAACTTAACGCTCTTACTTTGGAAACTCAAAAAGCCAAGGCTGAGTTGTTAACTTGTCAAAAACAGTTCTCTGCGTACAAAAAGCATTCAACGAAACGAATAGATGACCATCTTGAAGAAATTGTCGGCTTACAAACCAAACTTAAAGAGTTTCGAAATGTTGTTTATAAACATGGTGAGTCAATCACAACAATTCAAAAGTTTACTTTAAAACCCAATCCAAATGGATATGGACCGAATCTTGGTGAAAACCAAAGCTTTCAACCAAAGCATTCAAACCAAATCCTGAAGTTTCCAGTGCAGAATACAAAATTGATGATTCTGTTATGAGTGTTGTTGAATATCATCGTCAAGACGAATTAGATGCAGAAGGCGAGATTCGATCAAAATTAGTGTTAGATATTGGATTTCACAAACACACTAAACCATAATCACATGAGGCGTTAAATATGTTTAGAGTGAAAAAGTTCTAGAGAGAGAAATGCTAGCCATGAAAATTGTTTGTGCAGTAGGTTCATCATCTACGTCAGAGTCGTATGCATCACAGTCAGCGACTTGAAAGGCATTCTGATGATTGTGACCTATCTCCTGAATTGGCTGCTCATCCACATCTGCATCATATGTCTTGGCATTGCCCTCAGCAAGAAACAACATCTCCTCTTCATCCAACACAGCCCCATTATCCTGAGCTTGCACAAGTAACATCTTGTCTTTGAAGTACTCTGAATTTAAGGGCGTTTTGGCGATGTGCAGTTCCTTGCAATATGTCCCTCACCACCACAGTTGTAGCATTTGATTGGCTTTGCTTGTCCTTGATTTCCAATCCTTCCTCTATACTGATTTTCCACATACCCTCCTCCTACTCCACCTCTTCTTTGTTCATATTGTCTTCCTTGAGCTGGTTGCACTATAACCTTTCCATCTCTGACCAAAGCATGATTGTGTAGATTGGATGCAGTCCTGATTTCATTGTTAGTGTGAAGTCTGTTAGTATGTGGAGTGAAGGTTAAGTTTTGTTTAACCATAAGAGCCAGTTTATTGATAAAGTGTTCCATGACTGCATTGGCATCAGGTTGTTTGAAACTTGCATCTGGAATGACTTGAGATGCTTTGGTAGTAGTTCCATCATTGGTGTAGAAGGCTGTTGAATCATTTGACGAACTTGTTTCTTCCTGGTTGGTTTTGAACTGTTTAAGAATCCTTTTTTCAAACATAGCATGTCTCTCATTCTGAAGAAGGAATGCATAAAGTTGCTCATAGTTGATGTTCTTCAATCCTTTGGTTAGCTTCACAGAGGTGACAAACTTATGCCATTCGGGATTCATGTTGTTCACAAACTTTGAGTTCAGCTGAATGTTTGGCATGGTCATTTTGATGTTCCTCATATCATTCACAAGCTTGTAGAATCTCACGTAATACTCATAGACACTTTCTTCTGGCTTCATCTTAAAATGCTCAAATTCATCATACAGCTGTGATTCTCTGTCTTCCTTGGTTAATTCAGAACCTGAGAGAAGCATCTTGACATTATCCCAAACTGCCTTGGCTTTAGTGTTGTGATTGATCAGCTTGTAGATGTCTTTTGGAAGACCCTGTAGTATGATGTTTGAGGCCCTGATATCAGCATCGAACCTCTTTTTCTCCTTATCACTGAGTTCATCATACATCTTTGGTCTGTCCATTCCATAGATCATTGTTCCATCTGCAGCAGTATCAATTAAGTCTCTTGTAGTCTCAACCTGATAAGGCCCTTCATCAATGGATTTGAGAATGTTGACCCCATTTTCCTTTCCAAGACAGTACAATCGGATTCGTTGAGCCCATGAGTCATAATCAGTTCTATCAAGCATAGGTGGACGAGTATCTGATCCAGCTGCTTGAACGTCCTCAGCTACAGAAGAAATGATAGTAGGTACGATGTTTGACATGATTACAAGTTCTACGGGATTTTACTATTCCTTGATTAAACCGGGAAATTGATTCTTTCACGGGATTTTACTAAACCAAAAGAACAACCGTAAGAATGTAGCACAAAGAAGTAACAAGACTTAATAGACAAGTAGCTAAACAATCAACTCGCAAACCAACCAACTCGCTTAAAGAAACAAGTCACTTAAGGAATCAACTCGCTTAATAGCCAAGTCGCATATAGAGACAACTCGCTTAATAGCAAGTCGCAAACAGACACAACTCGCTTAACCACCAAGTCGCTTAAACTAACTCGCTAGCTATATAACTCGCTTAATAGCCAAGTCGCTTTAGAACTCAAGTCGCTTAAAGAAACAACTCGCTTAGAACCCAAGCCACTTAAAGAAACAACTCGCTTAGAACCCAAGTCGCATAAAAAGTCAACTCGCTAAATAGCCAAGTCGCATATACCAACTCGCATCCAGTAACGAAGCAACTCGCTTCGAAGAAACAAAAGTCTGAGGCTCAAATCGCTTTGTACAAAGTTCACAAATAACCACTTTATCAATCAAAAACAACCAAACCACAATGATTTAGGCCTTCCAATTCAAAATATAAACACATATGATGATCCTAAACACAAAAGTACAAGAAAAATTCAAACTTTAACACTAGAATTTGTCCAAATGATTCAAACTCTCCTAAACACTTAATACCCCAAAAACCTTATGAAATCAACCAAAATAAAGAGCATGAAATATGAGTGATCAAACCATGGCTCTTAATACCAATTGTTAGATATTGGATTTCACAAACACACTAAACCATAATCACATGAGGCGTTAAATATGTTTAGAGAGAGAAAGTTCTAGAGAGAGAAATGGAAGAGAGTTGGGAACTATGTGAAACAAAGAAAAATGGTATTGAAGCTCCAACCCTCTACCTTGGGAGGTAGAGGGTATTTATAGTGTCTTACAAATAAACGCCACCTACGGGCTGTGGTTCAGGCATACAGTGGGTAAAGACCCGTCCGTCCTCCACGGTGTTACATAACAAACTACTTGCTAACATAACATGACTACGACTACGAGCTTTCTAACGAATACATATACTTGAGGTGACCGACTCTTTAATGACTAAATTTTCTAATTCCTAACAATTATAAAATGTTGTTTATAACAAACCATTTAACTATTCAAAAGCCGTCACTTTCGTCACACCAAAGGATTCTTCTAACACACCTAGGATTATCATAAATACGTCTGAGTCTTCTAATGTTGCTCCCCAACCAAATTATTCATAAACTTATGGTCCTTTAACTTCACTCAGTGAAGTAAATTCAAAACCCGAAAATCGTCACATTCTTAGATATTTTGACATTTTCACTTCTGACCTCAAAATTTTAGAACGTGAGATTGAATTTCATTCTGAAATAAAAGTTGAACATTTTCAATCGCCTCAGGCGCGAGAACAAAGAGATATTTTTCAGAAAAGAATATTACCCCATGTTAAAATTTTGAAAAATTGTGCATTATATTGGGAAAGGGAATTTCATAAGGAACTTGGACTAATGAAAATCGTTTTCGAGAAAACAGAAACATCTATTTCGAATACAAAACGCAAAAAGAAAATGTTACGAAAAGATGTTGATCGACTCTTGGAAGATGTTATTTGTGCTGATATCCATAATGTTGAGTTATTGCATTCTTTGCCATATGCATCTGATTATATCTCTGCTGATTCTGTTGATTCTGTTGAAATTGTTGAAAATAATGATAACGTGCCTCAGATCGAGTCTTTAAAAGTTGAAAATGAACGACTGTTAAACGAGCTTTCAAATGCAAAACGTCGTCTTCAATGGTGTCAAAAAGATTGTCAAAATCGTGAACTTGCTTTGCAAAACAAAATCAACCAGTTGCATTCCAAAACTTTTAATCCAAAATTTAAGCAACTGGATGATCAACACGTGTCTTTGAAATGTCAAATCTCAAAATATAAACAAGAACTTGCAAAAGTTAAAAAGGAATATGGTGTCATATTTGATTTACTCAAACATACTCGTGATGAAGCATCAAACGAACTTGATCATTATCTTGCACACACTAAAGAAGTCCTGAATTTTTCTGGAAATCTTCGTTCTGAAAATCAAGATTTGTTGCACACTATCATTGAGTTAAAGGAAAAGTTAGGAAAGTATGAACATGTTCAGCTTAGCAACATTAAGAAACTTGCACCTGTAACACTTAGAAAAAGTGACCCTCGAATGCCTACTGACAAACCATAAGATACTAATGTGCTTCCCTCTATTGAAACAGGAATAGTTACCTCTTTTCCAAACGTCCGCACTTCACAGCCTAGGAGCAATACAAGGAAGAATAGGAAGTTGCGACCTAAGAAAAGAACAATAAAGAATGCTGAAGTAGAAGAACACCCTAGGACTTTGAATAAGACTCAAGTTGCACCCACTTTAGATATTGTGTCTGACAAATGTATAAGAAAAAGTGATGTAACGAATGCTAAACCTTTAAGTACTTTTGATATTCAGTCTGAAGCTTCTTGTTATTTGTCGTAAAAATATGCTTTCTGATTGTCATGATAAATGTGTTGCTAAAGCTATCTTGTCTCGTTTACGGAATCCTAAGAAACGGAATACCTCTAGGCCCACTAATGCTTCTAAGTTTACGGAATACCTTTAGATTCTAAGAAACGCATTGATGTCCCTGTAGCTCCAGTATCACCTCCAAGGAATGTAGTACCACATAGTGCATTCAGTAAGACTTAAGCAAAGACTAGTTGGAGATAGCAGAAATGGATACATAATACACTAGGATTTAAATGGATGCCTAAAATCATTGATGTGTGTATTTCCACTATAACTGCTATGGAACCCTCTAACTCTTCGGGTTCCACATCTACTTCTATTCCATCTGTGTCGTCTGTGTGTAATGCAGGTGATACAGATCATCCTTTGGATTGTTGATAGCGGATGTTCCCAACACATGACAGGAAATCTCAAACTGTTATCAAACTTTATTGCAAAGTTCATTGGCACTGTCAGATTCGAGAATGATCACTTCCCAGCTATCATGGGCTACAGAGATTACATCAATGGAAACATCGAAATTAGCAGGGTTTATTATGTGGAAGGTCTCGGTCACAATCTATTTTCTGTTGGTCAATTCTGTGATGGAGATTTGGAAGTTGCTTTTCGGGAAAAACTTGTTTCATTCATGATCTACAAGGAAACGATCTTATGTCTGGCTCTTGCAATTCTAGTCTGTACACAATCTCAATGCAAGACATGGTTGCTTCATCTCCCATTTGTCTACTTTCAAAGGCAACATCAACAAAATCTTGGCTATGGCACCGACGTCTCTCACACTTAAACTTTCAAACCATAACCAACCTTGCTCGATACAAACTTGTTGAAGGTCTCCCGAGATTTCGGTATTCTAAAGATCACCTTTGCTCAGCTTGTGAACAAGGGAAAAGTACTCGTGCTCATTTTCCTTCAAAGATGGAACACAGCTCTCAACATGTGCTTCATCTTCTTCACATGGATTTGTGTGGCCCGATGCGTGTGCAAACGATTAATGGCAAACGCTACGTCCTAGTAATTATAGATGACTACTCAAGATGGACATAGGTCTACTTTCTTCGAAGTAAAGATCAAACTCCACAGATGATCATCACCTTTCTCACGAAAATTCAAGTTCAGCTCCAGAATACAGTCCGACAAATCAGAACAGACAAAGGAACTGAATTTGTGAATCAAACTCTTCGGGAATTTTATGAGAAAGTAGGAATTGAGCATCAAACATCTATTGCACGCACACCGAACAAAACAGAGTTGTTGAAAGACGGAACCGTACGTTAGTGGAAGCTGCAAGAACAATGTTAATCAATGCTAAACTTCCGGATTACTTGTGGACTGAAGCCGTATCAATTGCATGCTACACTCAAAATCGCTCAATGATTACTAAACGCCACAACAAAACACCTTTTGAGCTTATCCACAATAGAAAACCGAATCTCAAACACTTTCATGTATTTGGATTCCTTTGCTACCCAAATAATGATCGTGATGACTTTGGAAAGCTCAAAGCCAAAGCTGACATTGGAGTCTTTATTGGATATTGTGAGAATTCTAAAGGTTACCGGATCTGGAATCGTCGTACAAAGCAGGTTATGGAAACGATTCATGCAAATTTTGATGAGCTTACAGAAATGGCTTCTGAGCATAACAGCTTGGAACCCGGTCACAACCGTTTAAACTTCCCTCAAATCCCATCATCAGCTGAACCAAGACCCCAACTTACTCGTCAACAAATGGAAAAGCTATTTGCTCCACTGTTTAGTGATGACATTGATGGACGTGCTTCAGGTGTATCCAACGTTTCCGCTGCTCAACCTGATTATATTCCAATACCTGATACACCTACCACAACAACTACTGTTGAAGAAGCACCACCAGTTGACTCTACAACAATAGTTGAACAAACTGCTTCCAACGACGCTGAACCAGCTGATGATGTTCTAAACAATGAAGTACCTCAACCTGCAGATTTTGTTCCAAATGCGTTCTTTAACCCGTTTGCTAATGAAATTGTTGCACCTGATGTTGCAGAATCATCTACAAGCCATTTGAATCCTCAAAATCTGCACAATGTATACCAACATCAACCCTCTACACATCGTTGGACAAAAGACCACCCCCTTGAAAACATTATTGGTAACCCGAATCAACCAGTCGTAATGAGACAACGTCTTCACACAGATGGTGAACATTGCATTTATGGACTCACTGTCTGCCAATCTGAGCCTAAAAACATTAAAGACACAATGACCAAAGACAACTGGATTGACTCCATGCAAGAAGAACTCATTCAGTTCAAACGTCTCAAAGTATGGGAACTGGTTGAAAGACCAACATGAGTCTACGTCATTGGTCTCAAATGGATTTGGAAGAACAAATTGGATGTTGAAGGGCACGTAATCAGAAACAAGTCACGTCTGGTGGCTAAGGGTTATAGACAGGAAGAGGGTATTGACTTTGAAGAATCATTCGCTCCGGTTGCTCGTCTTGAGGCTGTTCGGATCTTTCTCGCGTTAGCAGCTCATATGAATATAACGGTCTTTCAGATGGACGTCAAAACTGCTTTTCTGAATGGTCAACTGAAAGAAACGGTTTATGTCAGCCAGCCAGAAGGATTCGTTGATCTCGAGTTCCCGAACCATGTCTACAAACTGAACAAAGCTCTGTATGGACTCAAACAAGCTCCTCGGGCGTGGTACGATAAGTTATCATGCTTCCTCATTGCCAATAATTTCACCAAAGGTTCGGTCGACCCAACTCTTTTCATACAATATCACGGGGCACACATCTTAATTGTTCAAATTTACGTGGATGACATCATTTTTGGGTCAACACATAAAAAGTACTCAATCTCTTTTGCAAAACTAATGAAAAAACATTTTGAAATGTCCATGATGGGCGAACTTACATTCTTTCTAGGACCGCAAGTTCATCAATCACCCTGTGGTATTTTCTTGAGTCAGTCCAAATATGCCCTAGAACTTCTTAACAAATTTGGAATGCAAAACTGTGACACGTATGGCACACCAATGGCTCATACCAAGAAGCTAGACGCTGATTTACATGGGAAATTGGTTGACCCTACCAAATACCGTAGTATTATTAGGTCTCTCATGTATCTAACAGCTAGCAGGCCTGATATTGTTTTTTCCGTATATCTTTGCTCCCGTTATCAGTCGAGACCAACTGAAACCCACCTCTCTGAGGCTAAAAGAATCCTCCGATACATCAAGGGAACCATTAATTTTGGGATCTGGTATCCGAAGAATTCTGGTTTTGAACTAATAGCTTTTTCAGACGCTGATCACGCAGAATGCTTAGATTCACAGAAAAGTACTTCAGGAGCATTACAATTTCTTGGTGATAAACTGGTGTCATGGCAATTGAAGAAGCAGGATTGTACATCGCTGTCCTCAACCGAAGCAGAATATGTAGCCATGTCGGCGTGTTGTGCTCAAGTCATTTGGATGAGAACACAACTCAAAGACTATGGTTACGTATTTGACAGAATCTCGATGTACTGCGACAATCGGAGTGCTATTGCGATCTCGTGACTCTGTTCAACATTTGAAATCAAAGCACATCGATCTTCGATATCATTTCATCAAGGATCACATGGAATAGGGTACTGTTGAATTATACTTTGTGGGTACTGAATACCAATTGGCAGATCTACTCACCAAAGCCTTAGCTCCTGCTAGGTTTAATGAGCTGGTCCACCGAATTGTTATGCGGTGTTTGACTCAAGAGGGACTGGATGAACTTTTAAAACATTCATAAAACCAGTCAAACACCAAAACCTCTTTTGTAAATATTTTTCAAAAACAAAATACAAAAATATAAAATTTGATAAAACAACAAAAATATTCTTCTATCTATATTTCCTTTAACATTGCAAGTACAAATCTTCCGTCAACACTTTAATCTTTCAAAATTCAGTATTTTCTCGATCAAGTGTTGAGGGGGAGAAAGCAAATATTTTTCGGTTTCATAAAACTTTGTACTTGCATGTTACCTCATCCCGGTTGTTTCTTTAATAATGGTGGTCACATTTCTGGTTTACTGACACTCCTCGGACTCAAATCTTTAAAATTTCATTATTACTTAACTCGAGAGGGAGTGTCGTCAAATTTCTTTCCAAATATCCTTCGTTTGGTAACCAAAATGGAAGTTATGAGCATGGGATGTAAATGGTAAAGGTGGAGGGACTAATTGTGTCAAAATGTCAAAGTATTTTTAACAAAATACTCCACCTAACTCATTAACTCTTCACATTTATTTCCCAGCTAACTTAATCCTACGCGTAAAAATCCATCTACAAATCCGTGTTTCTGATCATCATTTTGTAAGTGTTTCTGTGTTTTTAACAAGATTTTAAACAAAGGTTTTGAGTCGTTTTAAAAACTAACGGTTAAGTCTTAAACTATCAATGATTTTGTGTTCTACGCATAAGCGTATGAACACCTAATCAAGTGTGAGTGTTTGTGGTTGAAATGGTAGTGTCAAAAAGTTTGTATAATCTCTATGATACCATTTTTATCATCAAAACTCACCCAGATACACGAATTGAATGAGATTGAAATTTAGGGTTTATGCGTTAGTTTGGGGGTTTTTCAAATGTGAATGTTTCTGGTTAAAAAGATAGTTAAGTAATGTTGTTTACATGATGAATTAACCAAATCTAGGGCTAGAACTTACCCAGAAACACTAATTGCGTTCAAATTGAAAGTTAGGGTTTATGTTCTTAGCATTTGGGTACTTTTGATCCACTTAGGTTTAGATGTTAAAACTTGCATAAAACAACTCAGTAGCCTTCTTAGACATCCCAGAAAAAGTTTGGTGTAATTCCTATGGCTAGAACACTTACTCGTAGAAATTGAACTTTAGGGTTTTAAGTTTACGCGTAACCTGCTTCTACGCATAACTATTTAAAGTGTATTCATGATTAGAACAGAAAAGGAATGTATGTAGATGTTAATATTGGTGATATGGTAAATCTATTTCAGGTTTCTACGCGTGAATAATTCAGAATCAAGGTTACTTGAACATCTACATATAAGGATCACCTTACGCGTAGAATGTTATGCGTAAGAGAAATCTTACGCGTAACCTTTACGCGTAAGGTTCTACAATGGGGACTACGTGTATCCTGTGAAGGATATGCGTAAACAGTAACCTCTACGCATAAGGTTCACTCTTACGAGTAAGCCTTACGCGTAAGGTTCCATATACGCTTACACGTAAGCTTTACCCATAAGGCCCTCTTTTTCTACGCGTAATATTTCTTACGCGTAAGTCAAGAACCTACGCATAAGCTTATGTTTACACGTATAATTTCTTCTATTTACGCATAAGCTTGCAAAATCTACGCCTAAGCCTAGTTTTAACCAAAATTAGGAATTGTTACGCGTGCAAACTTGTAAATAAATAAATCATAACGTCACGAAACCAAAATGTCACTAATAAGCTTAAACGTTTAATAAGTTGTGAAAAATAAGTGAAAACTTGGACTTTAAAACTCAAAGTTAACCAACTCACGAAATTTATTACGACATCTTTGGACTATTGGACTAACAAGTGACATTGGACTCGTAACAATCATCGACATATCACATTCAAATAATAGAGAATAAAATCAACTGTTGACTAACGTAATGTCTTTCGATATGTTGGTTCTTTTGGCTAAATATCTTTCAGATCACGACATGGACGCTCAAATGCAAAATGAGGAAGCACCAAACGTTCTCACTGTTGAAGATATCTTCCCTCATGGTTTATCCAATGATGATCGGAAAGAATAACCTTCGAGTCGATTTTGATAGCTTCGATTGTTCTGAATCTTCGTGTCAAATAGCGGTGGATATTCTGAAGACTCACCCCTATCAGAACATGCTCACCAACTCTGCTACGGTGCCGGAGATCTACATTCACCAATTCTGGCATACAATGTGAAAGATCAAAGGTCAAAATGCTGTGACGGTGACACTCAACCACAAACAAGTCACCATCACACCAGCAGATTTGAGGGCTATTCTTCTTGTTCCCGTCATTGAACCTACTGAATACACTGCCACTCCAACTGAAGATGTCGTTCTCAAGTTCATGGTCGACATCGGCTATGATGAAGCTACCGGGGTTATCACAAAGCACTCATCTGTTGATCTAAAGAACATACCCCAGCCCTGGAGAACCCTCTACATCATGATTGCAAAATCCGTTTCTAGACGTGATAGTGGTCATGAGCATCCCAAGCTCATGGAACTACAGATATTTTAGGCATTGGTCAACATGAAACACATTGAAGTTGAAGCTCTGATATGGGACGACATGATGACATACCTTAAAAATCTTGGCACCAAAATCCTGTATATCAGATACACCAAACTATTAATCCAAAGAGCTCTAGGGTGTAATCCTGATATTCCCTTGAGACTTAATGACCCAAATCAACACTCCGCGTTGTTTGAGCCCACACTCACCGTCAGATTTAAGGAATCGACAACAAAGAAACAAGGTGCAGTGTTGCCAGATCATATTCTTACTGAAGACATCAAACAATTGTATTCGTACAAAAGATATCTGGTAGCAGTTGATGAAGGCAAAGTAGGTTTCCTTGATGAAAAATCCTCTGGTACACCTACTAGGAAAACCAGGAGAGGCAGTGCAGGAAGTGTTACAAGCACTGAGAGTCAGAGGAAGTTTCCTAAGAGATCACATACTCTCAAAAGGAAAATTCCATCTAAAGAAGCCATCCCAATTCCAAAGCCTGAACCGCAACAAAAGCTAGTGGATGAAAGCTCTGAGGAAACTGAATCCGAAGAAGAGGTCATCTACTCTGAAACTCCAACCGATGACACTCAAACAGTAGCAAAACCTCCTAGTCCAAAAACTGATAAAGGAAAAGGGAAAACTCCAGTTGTAAACCCCTAAAAATCTCAAGCATGTAAAATGACTATTTTGCCCTCTATTTAATATTTATAAAATACGTAAAATTCATCAAGCTCCTTAAACGTGAAATTTAACCTAACTCGTAAAGGTTAGAGTTGTAAAACCTAATGTACAAAATAAATGAGATTTTCTGACACTTCACGTCTATGCATATTACGCGCCTATATGTTACACGAGTCGAAATTTCATAAGTTATAAAACACTTATTAACTTAAAAGTAAAGGCCCATCTATGTAATAAGTTGGAGATTGGACTTGGCCAATACTCCTTCCTTTGGCTCGTCTAATGCAAGAACCGGTGTTCCCCCTTTTTCTTTTTTTGTTATACGCTCGATATGTGAACACAAAACAAACCCTAATTTTCCTCTTCAACCAAAAATGACGGCTAACCATGTTTCTGCTCCATCCCTTCGAATTCAAGACAAAAAGAAGAAGAAGCTGTGATTATTCAAGTGTTGGTGATCATGTGGGTTCGAAAATAAAGCTGGACGGTGAGTCTTATTGTTGTGTCGTGGGTTGCTAGGGCAAGGAGGGCTTCCTTGCTTGGTGTGGTCTCACCTTCTTCATCAGTTTCGTGTTACAAGGTATCAACGCCCTCACGTTTTTATTCTTGGATTCTCTGGTTGGGTCGTGGCTGTTATCATGGGCAAGGATCCCTGGTTTTGCTCTTCTTCCACTCGATCTCACACTAGGGTAACGAATCATCATCTTTTATGATTTTTCTTCCTTGGTTCCTTGGTGGTGTCGTGGCTAGGTCTCCCTTTTTAGGGCTTGCTATTCGAAAATATTAACATATAAAATGATGAGAATATTGTCACATAATATGATGACCATTAACCACATGAAATCATAATTTTAAACCTAGTATATGTCGTATGGTATTAACATGAAACCTTGATTTCAAATCTGAATTTTTGACCTCTAAATATTCGACCCATATGTGATATTAATAACGAGCTAGATGAACCTTGAAACGGGTATGTATAAAAATTCATAAGCTGGAAAAATATAAATGTTGGGAATGTTAAGCTTCTATTAAAACAGGTCATATGGCTTTCATGGGTCATGGGTGCGTTTGGGTAGGTAAAACATGTGATTATAATGGTTTTAATGGACCCTAAAACAGGACAGCATCATATGTCGAATTTGTGTGTGTCATGGATCGAATTCTATAAGTGCAATAATCTGGGTTTTGTGGTAAAAGTTTATTTTATGTCTTAGTTAAGTTTTCCAAGTGGTTTGGTCGAATTTGGAGTTGTCTAAGTCGTATTTTTGAATTTTACAAGATCAAGTGTCAAAGCTGAGAAAACGGGTCTGAAATTTAGTTTGATTGTTTGATTTTTCATTTTCAAACCATAATGAATTGGGAGCTCTCCTTTTACAGGATTGGCATTTAGGATATAAATGAATTTCTGGAAGTTTTGGGGATTTTTACAAGGTGTTTAAACAGGTCCAATAAGCGTAAACTTTTAAGGTGTATTTTCTGATCACTTTCTGGATAGGTCTGGACTTGTGATCTTCCATAGGCCATTTGACATGGAAATAGAACCCACCAATTTTTGGAGAGTCTTTTAACTCATATGGGAACCCCTGGGATTTTACTTGATTTTATTTGAGCTAAGTAAGTATTTTATAAAAATCGCTAAATTCTGGTCCAGATGTGAATTTAAGAAAATAAAAAGAGGATATCAATAAGTAAAACACTTACACATGCATAAGAAGCTTATAAAATGAGTATATAAGTAATATACGATATCAATTCGTGTAGATTCGTTGAAGAAGGTATGACGTTGCTTCCCGGTGTTACCTTCCCGGTTGTTTTCATTTCGTTGCTAAGGTACAGATATTCTGACCTTGTCTCTTAAGGTTTCTCATGATTCGTTTACATCTTTCGATATTAGATTTGAAATGTGATACCTTGCTCTGAGCCTTCTTATTAGGGCTTCCCTATAACTTTGCTATGCTTCCTTTGATTGGATCTCCTATGTGAACTGTCAGATTATGAGCCTTTGATATGAACCTGTGATATGAACCTCTGATATGAACTTATGATATGGACTTTGATATGAAACTTTGACTTCTGAACCTTTGTTATGAACCCTTATGTTATGACTTTTCTTTGACCATTCAGTTTGATACCCGAGCCAAATATGTTTCCCTAGCCATGAAGGTAACATGGCCGTGTCATTGATGCACCAATGGCATGACTCTAGTGTGTACGAGTGATGTTACACACCGTCCCTTTCTGTTATCTGATTATGAGCTCGATATATATTGTATGGCCACTATTTGTCTGCAGGGGCGTATGGATGCATCCTAGATTTGTTCTGTATCTGATATGTTATGCTATGATATGATTTGTCTGGTGAATGATGTCGTGTGCAATACGCGTCTTCACAGTCTGGGAGCTAGCTACTCCATTGGTTACTGAGGTCTCCCCTCCTATTATATATGGTATTCTGAGGTCACCCCTCCGAATACAACGGCTACTTATGATATGATATGATATGATATGTTTCTGGGCTCGTGGTAGATTTCTGACAACCCTTACACTTTTGATATACCTATATTGTACCCCCTGCATTTTCCAATACACCATACTTTGTATTATCTGTTCATTACTCAATCCATTATATGACTCACTCTACTACCAAGATATATACATTCCATTGCATTGATCTGTCACACTTTCATTCCGTTACTTCAGACTATGGTTCCATTCAAGTACCGGGTTATTACATGATTATTGAATTTGTTTATGCTTTTACATGTTTATGTGATTACTGATTATCCTGCTATGATATGATTAATATGCGGTTATTTGTTTTACAAGTTGTCATTTGATGATATGTGATCTCACTGTTAGTTGACCCTCTGAATTGTCTGGTGACCATGCTAATGTGTAATCGATAGTTTTGTCTGTTTATTATGTACACTCCGTTCAGTTAATCTTATGGACTTCAATATATCCGATAGTATCTTTATCAGTTTGTTGTTGACCTGCCATGTTTGAATTTCGGTTCATGCTACGGTTTGATTGGGTAAATGGTTCAACTTGTGACGTTTGGCTTGTTAATTTGATTAGTTGCCCTGCTATATCTTTAATTCATTCAATTATATCGTTATACTTTATTCCTACTTGTTACGTATGACTGCCATGTGTGGACTGATGTTAGTACTTCCGCTGTTATGTTACTGGTTATGTTTTCAACTAAGGGTTTCTGTCCTGTGTGATTGCCATGCTCACTTACTAATTAATTGCTTCCGCTTGCCTTTAGATTTCTGTTTGTCTTGTATGTCTTCTGATTTCCTGATTTGATTGTATGCCATATATATATGTTGTGTGGATACGACGTCTGCTATGCTTACTTATGTTTCAGTACTCGTATGTCTGGTTTATATGTGCTTGTATTTATATTATTGATGATTTGCTTTGCTTCGTTCTCCGTGTTATCTGTTCTTTGGATATATGTATAATTGTGTTCTGCAGGATCCTCATTAACTCATTGTCCTCATTTTCCTGTGACTTTGTTATCAGTTTCATTATTCCATTTCACATTTCTGATTTTATTTAGCTTTCGTTTTGTTATATCTGTTCACTGGGCTTTTTAAGCTCAGCCGCATTTCTTTTCCTGCGGCAGGTTTTAGGTTTGAAGATAGGCTTCGATGGGCTGAGAGTTAGAGTATCTGAGTGGACCAACCCTAGCACCTTATTACTTTGGGATTTATTTTGAAGAACTTCTGTTTTGGGATTTTAATTCATTCTGGATATTGTATTTTCTTGTCAGTCAATTGTGTATATGTTTTCATACTTCATTTTTAAAGTTTCCGTTTGTAAAGATTTCATTTGTATGTTCTGATATGACACCAGAATGTGACACTTCTACCTTGCCGGGTTGGGGTGTTACACCAGTGCTTGAGCATGAAGTGGAAAGCTCGGAAGAAGAACCACTAGACGAAGAAAAAGAATATCAAAAGTAGTTGAAGAACCCCAGACTCAAACATCTTGCCGATGAATTCGTACTGGATCAAACTCGTGGCCCCGGAGGGTCAAGTGGTGGCGCACTATCTACACCAGTTTCTGATCCGGTTAATCAACCCGATAAGGGAACTGATACCACCACCCACGAACAACAACAAAGGCAGATAGAGGATTCCATCAACTACTAATTTGAGGAACCAGACATGGAAAAGACTGAGAAAACTTCTGGTGATGATACTAAGGTGATGAAACGGCTAAGTCTGGAGATGATGAAGATCTTGATTATGATAATTTTCTTCTGGACAGTCCCGCACGCTCCAAGGAGGAAACTTCTGAGCCACCTAAGGACCCAGAGCCACCTCACGTCTCCTCATCATCAGACTCGTCTTCTCACTTTTCACCTCCACCATCCAAAGGAACAACTAGATCCACATCTAAATCAGTGAAGAAACCAACAGACTCTTGGATACCTCGGGCTAAAACAAAGATTGCAAAAGCTGTCAAGCAAGTCAGGAGGAAAGACGTGCTCAACAAAAAGCTAAATCAACTCGCTGACAACATCAATCTTATACATGACGAGATAGAGAAGATGTCAAGTGAAAGGGAGTATGTTCAGAAGTTCATGAAACGTGATCTTCAAGGGGAAATGAACGAGATGATTAAGGGCTATACTCATAAGTTCTTACTCGACACAGTTTTGGGCGTGACAAGAGAGATGTTCACCGGACAGCTCTATCCAAATCTCATGAAATTGGTCAAGCAAACAACGCAATCCACTCCGGTAACAATGACGATCAATCCAATGGAGCCTGCAGTTCTCTCGGATGCAGAGTTGACTTCCAAGCTGGTGCTACAAATGTCTCAACGATCTGAAACTTTCACCTCTGACGAAAGTAAACTATTTGAGGCATTACTGGAATATCAACTCAAGACTTCATGCAAGGAGCAAACTGAAAGGCCTAAGCGTCCAAGAGACGATGAAGATAAGGATAAGGATAAGGAGCCTAAACGTCCAAAGAAGTCTGGAGAACCCTCCTCCATGCCACCACCACCCCAAAGGACTCCAACACCCAGACCATCTCCTCCACGCTCTTCTACTGACAAACCTCAGGACTCTGAGTTACCACCCCAGACAGAGAAAACCGGTGATCATTTCGAATACACTGGTGGTAACGATGAGGAAGTCTCTGAGCCCCAACAACAACCCACCTCTCCCGCTTCAGCAAAGAAACCAGCATCCTCATCTAGGCCAAAGAAGAAGAAGAAGACACCTAAGTCTGATGTCGTCTCATGGCTAGACGAAGATGACACCGAGTATGAATGGTTCTCTACACTTGTTGATGCTACTCCCGCCCTAACTGATGATCAAGATATGGTAGAAGGTCGAACATTGGAGCATGCTAAGTTACTTCAAGAAAAGTTTTGGGTGAAGAAGATGACCAAGTCAGAGTTAAAACGCATCAAGAATGAAGCTTTTCAACTGCTCAAAGACAGCTCGGAAAGTGCTATTGAAGTTGAATATCATCTTGAAAACATAGCACGAGCCATGTCTAACAACATTGATTGGCTCAACCCTGAAGCAAACATTGACTTCACCAGAAAAGACAAGGCTCCATACTACACCGACTGGACCAGACCTCTACCAACGATTGGCCAACCAGATCAACCTAAGATTCCATTCCGCTACTTCTTCAACAATGACCTGGAATTTCTTCTACACGGTAGCGATGGTTCAAAGAAATATGCTACATAACTTACACTTCTGTTCCCAGCAGCCATATACTCCAACTGCATAGCCATCGAAGAAAAGGCTACTCACATGTTTGCCAACAGCGTGGAACAGTATGACATCGATGCAATGTATGGGATTCACCATTGGCCGGAACGCCAAAGAATCTACTACCAAAGCTTCCAGGTTAGAAGGTCTAAACATGAAGTGTAAAGTGATAAAGGGATCGTTGCTGTTAAGCATGTATCTCTCTCGTCTAAATGGGATTACACTTTCCTCAAGAAAATCGTGGTCAAAAGACAAGACGAAAGGGACTATGATTTATGTGAAGCGGACTTTCAGAATTTGTCTCTCAACGACATTGAAGATCTGTATCTTGCCAAGGTACATGGAAGAATGAGACAATTCTCGACTGAAATCCAACGTGAATACATCAAGTCCTTGCTCATCTTCATCAGAAGCATAGTGATCCAGGAACGTGTGGAAGACTTGCAACTTGCCGTTGAATCTTATCAGACACGTGTCAACCTCACCAGACCTCAGCTAGAACTTCCTGACATCAACCATCTTCCTCAATACACTCTCATCAGCAAACCCTTTGGCGTAATATACCGTAGTGAACTACACCGCAACTGCTTGATGGCGTGTAAAGAGCTTCATAAGTTTGGAGATCACACACTGAAGAAAGTCCGGGACGGCTTAGCTTATAGGTTGAAGGAGATACATGAAGGCATTGGGTCAACAAACAGATGGAATTCTTAGGAGAGACGGGATGTGAAGAGAATCATCACGCGGATTGATGAAAGATTGTTCATAAGGGACCAGTTCAGAACTTTGGAGAGCTTTGTAGGTGGTCATCCTAGGATTACTCTCACAGGCTATCAACACCCAGTTCGCATTCCTGGAGATATTGCTGGACTACCTGAATCCCCTGGTACCCCTTAAGCTGTTTCATTTTACATATTGATTTGGATGTGTGATTGTTTTATGACAATGGCTTGTGCACACATAACAGTGTACAACCCGTACTTGTAATGAAAGGACCCTGTGGTACGCTTCAGTGCCACAATCCTTATAAAAGGAGCGAAAGCTTCTTACTTTTGAGTAAAACTTATCAAACCTTTCACTTTTAAAACTTCAAAACCTCAAAAGTGAATATCACTTGTTGAGGGGGAGTATTTGGTTAAAACCTTTGTTCACAAATTGTTCTTCGTGATAATCTTCCCACAAAACTCGAAATGGTCATATTCGATATCAAAATTTCATCAAAAATAACATTTATATGCCATTTTTGAGGGGGAGAAAAATTATGTGATAAGAAATATGTTGTGAAATTGCAAATGAATCTTTGTGCTATAGACTTAACCAATGAATTGACGAGATCTTAAATGTTAGTAACTCGAAAAGACTTGTCCGGGACGGGTAATAATTTCAAGCTAGTTCGCTGGTGATGTAAACGTGTCTCGCAAAGGACTTGTCCAAGTAGAATGTACCATTCGAGAAACTCTTGGTAGACATGAACTTTGACGGGTTTGACAACCTTTCGAGGCTTGTCCACACCTTCAAGATAGTTTTTAGAGCTAGTTGTCACCTAAAAACTGACAATGTAACTCTTTAACTATGCAACGTAACCGTGTCTCGCGGGGGATTGTCTATCTTGAGTTGATCAATTCAAAAAGTGCGCGCTCCTCCCTCACCATGCAAATTTCTGTCAAAACTCTTAAGTATGTGTGGAGGGGGGGTATTTCTAAAAAATAAAACTCTCGAAGTGTTTCAAAATGTTTCTTATTCATAAACACTTTGAGAAATTTTCAAGAAATCGGTTTTTATGGCAATGGAGTTATAAGGTGATTAAGGTTAGGAATAACCGTCCTATGATCCGCCAGAGCCGGAGGAATCTACCCAAGGACACTACCAATAGTTAGAATTAGAAGTCCTTAGGTATGATTATAAAAAGGAGAAAATGAGAATCGGAGAAAGAAGGAGGTGAAGAATTAAAAAGAAAAGCAAAGAAAAGGGTGAAAAGAAATAGCCCTCCAGATTATTCAACTTAGGGCAGACACCGGGTTAAATTCATATGCTACTGATTGTCACTTGATGACACAGGTATTGAAGATCAAAGTCATCATGGACCCTGTGACGCATGCACTAAACCTTCTTAGCCACTCAAGCTTCTCTCAACAGAAGCTTGTTTCATTCTCACAGGGAACCCTACGTAAACTATCGGCTTTCTCTTAGAGATTGCTGGTATTGAAGAAGGAGACCCTCTCCCTAGTCTCCGCTCAGGAAAACCAAAGCGCACTATTGAGTCTAGAACCATGAGATTCATCAAAAGATCTCATAGGTACACTTGACATTTTATCACTTGTCGTTCAATAATAAGAACGCGAGTGATACATTATCGTGTCCTTCACAGATCTTAGCAATCTGTCGAGAACATTTGTGAGAGGTTCACATATGTGATCCTTAGTGATTGAATGGAAACTCCTGTCAGGGTCAACATCAAACAGCCCTGACAGCAGGTCACTTCGGTAACTCCCCGTGGATTACGCTTAGTGTGTCTCAAACGGTCTACAGTCGTGAGGTGATGCTTCGGTGTACCTCAGCGACTCATCTGAACTATAGGTGTACTTCGGTACATCGTGTTATCTCACTTGTGGGACTCCAGTTCAGGAACAGCCTTTGTGAGAATTAGAGTTGTGTTTTCACACTATGCTGTTAACACACTCAAATTTCAAACTTGTAAGTGCTGGAATCCGCTTATTACTAACCATTCTTATGTTTTCTTCTTATGGAAGCTCTGGAGCGGACTGATCGTGCAGATTCTTCACATGCTCATACCAACAAGATCACTAATGGAAGTTCTCTCAAAAGGCAACACAAAGTCAGAATGATTCTTCGTCAAGTCAAAGAATCTACAAAGTTTAAAGACTAAGAGAACTTCATGAGTACTGAAATCCAACGTCAAAGAGCGTGTGAGCATGTTGGAGAAAGACATGGAGACACTAGAGCAACGAAGCAGACCTGATGTAGACAACAACAACATACTATCACTACCATCACAAAGAACAAAGATCAAAGATCAAAGAACAAAGAAAATGATGACGTCAAAGCAGAACTTTTCAAAGGAAACAATTTCTCTACTCTGGGGAGATTGTTCGAATCAAGGAACTTCTTCTCACAAGAAAGAAGAATGTCAGAAGACGTCAAAGCTACTATTACATCAGCACCTTCAACGTTTATATTATCAATCACTAACACTTAGGGGGAGATTGTTGGAATCACTCCTAAACTAGATTTCAAGTGTTAGTAATTAATATGTAATAGTTAGCTTAATATGGATTTTATGTTTGCTATCATGCCAAGGCTTATGTAGAAAGCCCATGAGCCTTGACCCAAGCCCATAAAGGAAAGGAAGGGAACTTGCATGTTGCCTGATGCGCGCCAAACAGTCAAGCTCTCTCACGCAAGCGTAAGAAAACCTAAAACAGCTTAAGCACGAAATCAATGAAGATCTGAGGAGTACAATGTTTCCCCGGGTCGTTATGTCCCAGCGAGCTATGCAATGATTTATCAAACGTACAGTGATCGAGGAGTTTGAACGGAAAAAGGATTTTGATTATGATTATGACTACGGAATAAGCCAACAAATTACAACGACTTAAATGCAAATGAGAGGAAATTAAAAAGATAAAATCTATTAAATAAACGCTATCACTAAAATTAAAATGATGTTTTTGTTTTTATGTTTTTACGAAACTGAAATTAAAATCTACGCGACGTACAAATTAAAAAGTGAAACTAAATCAATATTAACCCTAAAAATATGAAAATGATATTTTTACAAACCTAATGATATAAGAAAATATTTAGAAAAAGAAAACTATTTTTATCACTAATTATCTAATTATTATTAATTAAAAACTAATTTTAACTATTTAATAATTAACCAAAATGCAAGAAATTAGGAAACAAAGCTAGAAAAATAAAATTATGAAATGGAAAAGTCTAAACTATCAAACTAGAATTTTCAAAACTATTTTTGTATTTTTCTGGTTATTTTTCTATTTTTTATGAATTTTAAACTATTTAAAACTAATTAAATTACTAAAAATTACCAAATAAACTAAGAAAAATCTGGAAAATTACTTTTTTCACTTCTTATATTTATCTAAACTTAACAAAATTGAAAAATTATTTTTTTGGAGCTTTTTCTCAATGATTTGCAATAAAAGGCTATTTAAAATTGATTAAAATCTAATTAAAATGAGAAAAATAGCAAATGAAAACCAAAAATTATGAAACTTTCAGGAAAAATCTAAAATGATATATAGAATCTATTAAAAATGAAAAACAACTAGCTTATGTGTAAGATTAATGAGCTACAATGCAAACTGCTAATTGATTAAGCTAGGAAAATAAGCTAATAAGCTACTATGCTAACCAAACAGTGACCACAGCTAAATAACACTAGATTAAGCTAATAGCAACTACTATAACCTACTCCTAACAAGCTTGAAGCTCAGATCAACCAAACAAGCCAACTGCTTATTGGAGCCAAACAGTGGTTTACCCCCACTGTTTGAGCTTATCCAACAGCTTAACTGATAAGCTCAACTAAAAACTACTTATGCAATCTTACAAAGTACCTGGCCAACTACACTTGTACCAAAATTCAGACCTAAACTCTTAGAAATGAAGCTGATTCACCAATTACAAAACTGCCTGCTTCACACTTATGTGTGAGCAGGGCACTTAGTAGCTGAAGTTTAAGCTTATTTGAAGCTCAATTTGACCAAACCAGTGTTTTCCAAAAACAGCTATCAAATTGAGACCAGTTGAAGTTTTGATATCCAAAATCTCAAATACTAACACTTAAAGATGAATCAAAGAGTCATTCTCAAAGTTTTATGCAAAACACAATTTGACAGATTTGACTTTTGAAAATTACACATGAATTTTGACCAATTCCAATTTTGATCCAATCTAATAAACTGATATTGATGTTATAACACAAAATATGATAACCACAAGCTAGATTTCACACTTTTGAAACAAAATGCAGCTATTGACCAACTGTTGGTTTTGACAGAACAGACACAAGAGCAGATTAATTGCTATTTTGACTTATGAGCTAAAATGCTATGACCAATTACTGCAAATGACTTTCAATAACCTGCTTAAACAAGTATTCACTAATCTCCACTGATCTACTGTCCTTAAACACAGATAAATCAGTTATGCCAAACACTCATTAACGAGCTAACTAATGAAGCAGACAATAGATTAAGATCAATTTAAGCTAAACAAACATGATTCTTAGATCAAAATAGTGACAATAACAGCTAATGAGAAGATTCAAACAACACTTAATGAGCAATAACAAATAATGACTTACAAGTAATCCACAGCCACTATGGCTTGCACCTTGAAGATCTAGAACCACTAACCTATGTAACCACTAATCCTAATCCAGTACCACCTCAAATAGCTACTATTCAACCCATTCCATGCCTGCAACAAAACAATTCCATCTCTGTACCCATTTTCCTTCTTGCTTTGACTTTTGTTGACCAAGGTTCAAAAGTGAATGAGACTTGATTATAAGCTTATGGAAAGCTTTACTAAACTATTTTGAGTATGATTGAGCTTAACAACAAGTGGTTAGAAGATTTGAAGTGGGATTTTGAAAGTGCAAATTTCAACAGTTGACATATAATAATGAAATTGAACTTGAACTGAAATTAATACTTGAATTAAGTTAAAATACACTCAAATGGTTTACTTGAACACAATGTAGCTTTAAATTACAACTGAAAATCTAATTTAGACTAAAAGAACATGAAACGACATACATTGCTAAGAAAATAAAACTTGCTTCTTTCTTGTAGCTTCCCTTGGTCTTTTATACACCCCAAAGTGTTTCTCTCTCTCCTCTGGACATATCCCACCAAGAATACTGACCATTGGATCACCCAAATCAATCTTAGCCATTTAAAGGTTTTTGGCGCCAAAACCTTTTTATCCGTTTGTGATATGATAGAGTGTTAGGTTCAGGGTAATAAATGAGCCTTGGCTCTTTGTGTTTGGAGGGGGGGGTGTAGGTGATGATGGTGAGGAGGTGGAGTGTGTTCAGGGGATTTGCAGGGTTGGATATGATGAAATGGTGCACCCGTGATGTTTAGGAGGGAAGGAGGTGGTCAAAAGGGGTTTGACTGGTATATTAAATACCAGGGGGACCAAAATGTAGTAATGACAGGGTCACAAAGGTATTGGCAGGGGTTCATAATGGTTTGTGACATGGGCCAAGGTGTTTAAAGGGTTTTAAAATACAAGGGCCTAACTTGTAACTTCTGAAACTGTAGGGATCAAGGCTGCCAATTTCTCAAAGATGTTTCAGGGACTGAAATTGACAAGTGTCAATATTACAAGGACCAAAGTTGCCACTTTCACATTTTCCAGGGACCAAATCTGCCAATTTTGAAAGTTGAAGGACCATTTTTGTAAATTTCTCAAACTTTTCACATTTTTCACCAAAGGACTAAATTTGACAACTTTTGATTTTACAAGGACCTTTGGTGACTTTACTTTTGAATTTATGTGCTCAGGGACTGTTTTTGACAACTTTTGAAACTTGGGGGACTAAAACTGCAATTTTTGCAAATTTGATATGTTTTTCATCTGATTTTGATATTTTTGTATTTAAAACACATAAAACACTGATTTGTGATATTTTGATCATTTTGATGTGTTTCTGAGTGTTTTCAGATGATTTTGCAGTTTATTTTGTACAAAAATGATGAGTATTTACACACTCATCATTGCCCTAATTCCTTCCTATAAATAATGCTTGTAAACCCTCACTTGAGGGTTGGTTGTTCAATTCACTCATTCACTCTTACGCATAACCTTTCAATATTATCATACGTGTGTGTGTGTGTGTGTTTGTTCATCCGATCTCTTCTTCTCTATTTCTTCTATTGATGCTTGTGTTATGAATATGGGAAACTAACATTATCACTTGTGAATTTACATCTTTGCAACATTTGTCTTAAAAAAATTTGTCCCGGCCTTTACAAAAAATCGTTTTTTACTTCTGTGGTTAATTTTATTTAAAATATATCAAAATTTATTTAGATTGGTTCTCGAAACACTCTTACGATATAATAATAGTTTTGGAACTTTGTAGTTTTGCATGCATTTTAAAATCACATTCATTTATATGTGCATTTTTGCATTAAAACTAAACTAATTCAAAAATAATAATAAATGAACCATTAAAATTTTGTGGAAGATAAATTAGTAAAACCTATTTATTGTGTACATTATGCATTAAAAATTGTAATGCTTAAAAAAACACATTAAAGACATCTTAAAAAAAATTAGAAGAGAGGGTCATTCCTCCATTATAAGTAGTATATATATATATATATATATATATATATATATATATATATATATATATATATATATATATATATATATATATATATATATATATATATATATATATATATATATGTGTGTGTGTGTGTGTAATATGTATAAAATCAAATAAATTATCACTTGTGAATTTACATCTTTGCATCATTTGTCTTAAAAAAATTGTCCCGACCTTTACAAAAAACCGTTTTTTACTTTTGTGGTTAATTTTATTTAAAATATATAAAAATTTATTTAGATTGGTTCTCGAAACACTCTTACGATATAATAATAGTTTTGGAACTTTGTAGTTTTGCATGCATTTGAAAATCACATTCATTTATATGTGCATTTTTGCATTAAAACTAAACTAATTCAAAAAATAATAATAAATGAAGCATTAAAATGTTGTGGAAGATAAATTAGTAAAAACTATTTATTGTGTACATTATGCATTAAAAATTGTAATGCTTAAAAAACACATTAATAACATCTTAAAAAAAATTAGCATAGAGGGTCATCCCTCCATTATAAGTAGTATAGATATGTGTAATATGTATAAAATCAAATAAATTATCACTTGTGAATTTACATCTTTGCAACATTTGTCTTAAAACAATTTGTCCCGACCTTTACAAAAAAGCGTTTTTTACTTTTGTGGATAAATTTATTTAAAATATACCAAAATTTATTTAGATTGGTTCTCGAAACACTCTTACGATATAATAATAGTTTTGGAACTTTGTAGTTTTGCATGCATTTTAAAATCACATTCATTTATATGTGCATTTTTGCATTAAAACTAAACTAATTAAAAAAAATGAAGCATTAAAATGTTGTGGAAGATAAATTAGTAAAAGCATTTTATTGTGTACATTATGCATTAAAAAATATAATGCTTAAAAAATACATTAATGACATCTTAAAAAAAAATTTAAGAGAGAGGGTCATCCCTCCATTATAAGTAGTATAGATGTGTGTAATAAGTATAAATTCAAATAAATTATCACTTGTGAATTTAGATCTTTGCATCATTTGTCTTAAAAAAATTCTCCCGACCTTTACAAAAAACCGTTTTTTACTTTTGTGGTTAATTTTATTTAAAATATATCAAAATTTATTTAGATTGGTTCTCGAAACACTCTTACGATATAATAATAGTTTTGGAACTATGTAGTTTTGCATGCATTTTAAAATCACGTTCATTTATATGTGCATTTTTGCATTAAAACTAAACTAATTCAAAAAAAAAATGAAGTATTAAAATGTTGTGGAAGATAAATTAGTAAAAACTATTTATTGTGTACATTATGCATTAAAAATTGTAATGTTTAAAAAACACGTTAATGACATCTTCAAAAAAATTTAGGAGAGAGGGTCATCCTTCCATTTTAAGTAGTATAGATGTGTGTAATATGTATAAAATCAAATAAATTATCACTTGTGAATTTACATCTTTGCATCATTTGTCTTAAAAAAATTCTCTCGACCTTTACAAAAAACTGTTTTTTACTTTTGTGGTTAATTTTATTTAAAATATATCAAAATTTATTTAGATTGGTTCTCGAAACACTCTTACGATATAATAATAGTTTTGGAACTTTGTAGTTTTGCATGCATTTTAAAATCACGTTCATTTATATGTGCATTTTTGCATTAAAACTAAAGTAATTCAAAAAAGAATGAAGCATTAAAATGTTATGGAAGATAAATTAGTAAAAAGCTATTTATTATGTACATTACGCATTAAAAATTGTAATGCTTAAAAAACACATTAATGACATCTTAAAAAAAATTTAGGAGAGAGGCTCATCCCTCCATTATAAGTAGTATATATATATATGAGTAATATGTATAAAATAAAATAAATTATCACTTGTGAATTTACATCTTTGCATTATTTTTCTTAAAAAAATTGTCCCGACCTTTACAAAAAACCGTTTTTTACTTTTGTGGTTAATTTTATTAAAAATATATCAAAATTTATTTAGATTGGTTCTCGAAACACTCTTACGATATAATAATAGTTTTGGAACTTTGTAGTTTTGCATGTATTTTAAAATCACATTCATTTATATGTGCATTTTTGCATTAAAACTAAACTAAATAATAAAAAAATGAAGCATTAAAATGTTGTGGAAGATAAATTAGTAAAATCTATTTATTGTGTACATTATGCATTAAAAATTGTAATGCATAAAAAACACTTTAATGACATCTTAAAAAAAATTAGGAGAGAGGGTCATCCCTCCGTTATAAGTAGTATAGATATGTGTAATATGTATAAAATAAAATAAATTTCACTTGTGAATTTACATCTTTGCATTATTTGTCTTAAAAAAATTGTCTCGACCTTTACAAAAAACCATTTTTTTCTTTTGTGGTTAATTTTATTTAAAATATATCAAAATTTATTTAGATTGATTCTCGAAACACTCTTACGATATAATAATAGTTTTGGAACTTTGTAGTTTTGCATGCATTTTAAAATCACATTCATTTATATGTGCATTTTTGCATTAAAACTAAACTAATTAAACAAAAAATGAAGCATTAAAATGTTGTGGAAGATAAATTAGTAAAAGCTATTTATTGTGTACATTATGCATTAAAAATTATAATGCTTAAAAAACACATTAATGACATCTTAAAAAAAATTAAGAGAGAGGGTCATCCCTCCATTATAAGTAGTATAGATGTGTGTAATATGTATAAAATCAAATAAATTATCAGTTGTGAACTTACATCTTTGCATCATTTGTCTTAAAACAATTCTCCCGACCTTTACAAAAAATCGTTTTTTACTTTTGTGGTTAATTTTATTTAAAATATATCAAAATTTATTTATATTGGTTCTCGAAACACTCTTACGATATAACAATAGTTTTGGAACTTTGTAGTTTTGCATTCATTTTAAAATCACGTTCATTTATATGTGCATTTTTGCATTAAAACTAAAGTAATTCAAAAAAAATGAAGCATTAAGATGTTGTGGAAGATAAATTAGTAAAAGCTATTTATTGTGTACATTGCGCATTAAAAATTATAATGCTTAAAAAACACATTAATGGCATCTTAAAAAAAATTTAGGAGAGAGGGTCAACCCTCCATTATAAGTAGTATATATATATATATGTGTAATATGTATAAAATCAAATAAATTATCACATGTGAACTTACATATTTGCATTATTTGTCTTAAAAAAAATTGTCTCGACCTTTACAAAAAACCATTTTTTACTTTTGTGGTTAATTTTATTTAAAATATATCAAAATTTATTTAGATTGATTCTCGAAACACTCTTACGATATAATAATAGTTTTGGAACTTTGTATTTTGCATGCATTTAAAAATCACATTCATTTATATGTGCATTTTTGCATTAAAACTAAACTAATTAAAAAAAAATGAAGCATTAAAATGTTGTGGAAGATAAAGTAGTAAAAGCTATTTATTGTGTACATTATGCATTAAAAATTATAATGCTTAAAAAACACATTAATGACATCTTAAAAAACATTTAAGAGGGAGGGTCATCCCTCCATTATAAGTAGTACTAGCTTATAAACCCGTGAAATCACGGGGTTTATAAAGAGTTTATGCATCAAGATATTAAGTGTGTGAATAAAGTAAAAAAGAACAACGTAAATAGGTTGATTTTTTTTAAAAAAATAATAAGCAATAATTCAATTATAGTATAAACTATTATGCTTGAAATTATTAACCTAACAAACACGTGTACATCGTGTCCTCCAATATTGATGGTCTTGAAAAGAAAATGTATGTAGTAAACATTAATTAAGTGATAAGCCAATGTCCATTCTGTGAGCATCTAATAATTTAAAAAAAATGTGTTAGTAAAAGAAGTTTCTCATTGATAAAACATGTAAATATATAAAATGGCATAAAACATGTGATATGTATATTGTATATACCTCTTGAACCTTGATCATTGACCTTGAAGTACTTCTTTGTATACAACATTTGTAATAGTTTTATATAGATTACCATCAAGATCACAAACAACTTTCAAACCTTTTTTTTTGCTTTTGACGCGTTAAACAACCATGTATACTTGTACATGTGCGAAAACAAGATTGGCAATACAAACCAACTTTTGAAAGTGATTGCCCTTAGCTTTTGTTTATTGTCATAGCAAATGACACTGACACAAGATATTGTTCAACGTTTATCAGATGAAGTAATTCTCAACCTTGGTATGATAACCTTATTTCCAAAATGTGTTTCATTAATTATTCGTTCTTGATAACCGAAGAGCTTGAAGTCTTGTCCCGTTACATAATCCATTTGGTTGATCAATATTTCGCAACAACATTATCGGGACACCTACTTTTAACACATTCATAAGGTTGGAACGCATGAGAATTTTAATCTGTTGATAAATACTGATGAGAAAACGGATTTATCTATAGATGCGCCACGATGATAGTACAACAAAGAGGAAGGTATAAATATAAGATGGATAATAAATAACACTGCTGATAGAACAATAAAAAAAATGTCAAATGATGAACATTTTACAAAGTTTATACAAATCTATAACATGATATTTCGAGTATATGGATTTTGGTGCCTTACTCTTAAATGACACAGTTGTGCAGCTAATAAATCTCCCAACCCTCACAAATGAGTTATTTTTGTTTCATATTCCATTTGGCTGATCAACATTTCACAACAACATTAACGGGACACCTACTTTTAACACAATCATATGGTTGGAACACATGAGAATTTTGATCTGTTGATAAATTATGGTGAGAAAACGGATTTATCTATAGCTGCCCCACAACGATAGTACAACAAAGAAAAAAGTATAAACATAAATGGATAATAAATAGTACTGATGATAGTACAACAAAGAAAAAGGTTAAATAAAGACATTTTACAATGTTTATACAAATCCATAACACGATAATTCGTGTATATGTCTTTGGATGCCTTAATAAATGAGTTATTTTTGTTTCATAGTCCCATTCTACACACCTCAACACCTACAAATCATATACGTTTACTAATTGTATTTTACTGCAGAAGAAATAAAATATAAGCAAACAATATAATAAGAATACATTAATACCATGTGAAACATAATGCATGTTAATATGCCAACAAATTTATATTCTACTTGAAAAAAAGATAATGATGTTATAAAACATTTTTTTCCATACACAAGCTTTTGTTACTCATTCTCTCGACAATCATTTCTCAATTTATAAGCATTGAGAGCTCCTAATCTCTTATTTACAACGCTGCCTTAAGTTGTGCAGTGAGGCCCTTTATGAGCAAATGGCAACCGCTATATTCTGAACATCAAAGTTTAATGGTCAAAATTACATGAAAATGGTGGTTATTTAGTCCCCCAAAGTATACAGATCACATAGAGTAATAAACTATGCATAAAAAATAATAGATTAATTTAGGCATATTCTCATTTGTATTATTTATCTTCATCTTTCAACGAAGTTTGAGTATCATTAATCAACATGTTGTACTCTAATAAGTGTAAAGAAACCCACATGAACAAAAGATGTGTCAATGATTAATTAAATTGTTAATTGATCATAGAAGAAAAAAATACGAACCCTATAAATCATATCAAGCTTTCATTAATCATACTAAACAAAACTTCTCCTACAAAAGTTGCTTAACGATCAGATATTGTAAAAGAGATTATTGATCAGGCGGGTTTAGGCTCTACTTAAAAAAACTACATTAGATAAAATTAACCTTATAAGTTGTTCGTAAACTTATTTAAGAGATTTGTATGCAACATTTAAGTTCAACCAATTGACCATTTTTCTTTCATATTCACATTAACTCATGGGTAACTTATTTTCTTGAAAAGAACATCAACATACAACTCTAGAAACCATATAAAAACTGAAGCAAATCCTAACTGTTTCATTTAGATAAACAATGTTCCATAATAACACATTCAAAACGTTTATAGATGTGTACACAAAAATAGACCTTTTTAACCCGTTACCACACTAACTTCATTTTGCCAAATCTATATACAACATTCATTAAAGGCAACTCTTTGTAATGTAACTTACCTTTCAACTTTCCTATTGGTGAAGTCATTAGTCTCAACTGTTGAGCACGAATATCGACTCGTTTCAATATTACAGTATCAGACTAAAATAGTCAAGCTTAAGGGTGTTTGGATTAGCCTATTTAAAACAGCGTAAGCTATTTCAAAAGCTATCAAACTTTTTCTTTTATGTATTACTATGCTAACAATCGCCCATATATGATATTTTTTGACCTTATTGTGTGTCGAAAATATATGGATCTCCAAAGCAGGCCAACTATAACAATCTCAATTCAATGATTTAATAAAGACCACCTGAATAACATATTGTTGACAGTGTTCTCTATTCAAATTCAACTCAAGTTCTAAATAGGCAATGAAAATATTTGAATGACAGAAATATCCACGCTTTGTGCAAGTTAGGTAACCTCATTAGAACACATATTGCTACTATACATGAAAATCCACATCATGTATTGCTACTATGAACTACAAATGTTTTTTCAACAAACACATATTATAAGAATCAATCTTTTACCTTTATTGTACATAATATTCATTGACAGTTCTTTATGAATCATTTCTTTATAAAAATTCCTTTCAAACATTTCATCAAACACCTTACCCTCTTTAAGCCACTTGTAAACCTTCGATCTTCGATCTTCAAATTCCGGCACAAACATGTATCACGGAAAAAATTACTCCAATATTTAGCTCTACTATATATAACCACACTCATATTCATAATCAGTGGAATATTTAAAAGTACCTAATTAACACAAAAAACTAAAACTTACTCGTACAAATGTTTATATGCGGTAATTAAAAAAGAAAATTACCATGCTAATACCAAAGAATAATTTTTTGAAAAGAAAATTACCATGCTAATAGAGTCGACTTGATTTGTGCAATGTTTTTGAATCGGTTAAACCTCAAGGATCAAAACTTTTTTTTCCCCTCCTTTTTGAATCGGTGATATGGAGTCAAATGAATTCAGAATTTTTTAGTATGACTGTTTTTTAAATCGTGAATGTAAAGGTAATTGGTTTGGGTTTGAATCGTCAATCGTATGGTGTGGAAGAGATGGAAAGGATTGGATTTGTAGAATGGTTTTAAAGTTTTAGACACGACGAGCGTATTGAAGAAGATTGGCATTACATAAAGTGCTGCTTTGATTGAATAGTGTTTGAAAAAGTGTATGAGAGAAGCTTTTTGTTTGTGTTTTATTAACTGTTGCAGTGATACTGTTGTACGAAGAAAATGTATGATCAATAGGCTGTTACAAAGATAGAGTGTTAAGAGTAGGCATTGAATGAGTTACCAAAATAAATTTTATTGCAATTCGGATTAAAAGAAAAAAAATAGCCTAAAGAGAGTGTGCAATGATGTGTTGTACGCATTAAATCTTCAACCAATCACAATCGAGACACATCAGCGTATTGATTGCATCGTGTGCTTCATGGGGTTGTAACATGTGGGTGTTTATTATATAGTATAGATAGATATGTGTAATATGTATAAAATCTAATAAATTATCACTTGTGAATTTACATCTTTGCAACATTTGTCTTAAAAAAATTTGTCCCGACCTTTACAAAAAATCGTTTTTTACTTTTGTGGTTAATTTTATTTAAAATATATCAAAATTTATTTAGATTGTTTCTCGAAACACTCTTACGATATAATAATAGTTTTGGAACTTTGTAGTTTTGCATGCATTTTAAAATCACATTCATTTATATGTGCATTTTTGCATTAAAACTAAACTAATTAAAAAAAATGAAGCATTAAAATGTTGTGGAAGATAAATTAGTAAAAGCTATTTATTGTGTACATTATGCATTAAAAATTATAATGCTTAAAAAACACATTAATGACATGTTAAAAAAAATTTAAGAGAGAGGGTCATCCCTCCATTATAAGTAGTATAGATGTGTGTAATATGTATAAAATCAAATAAATTATCACTTGTGAATTTACATCTTTGCATCATTTGTCTTAAAAAAATTCTCCCGACCTTTACAAAAAATCGTTTTTTACTTTTGTGGTTAATTTTATTTAAAATATATCAAAATTTATTTAGATTAGTTCTCGAAACACTCTTACGATATAATAATAGTTTTGGAACTTTGTAGTTTTGTATACATTTTAAAATCACGTTTATTTATATGTGCATTTTTGCATTAAAACTAAAGTAATTCAAAAAAAAAATGAAGCATTAAAATGTTGTGGAAGATAAATTAGTAAAAGCTATTTATTGTGTACATTACGCATTAAAAATTATAATGCTTAAAAAACACATTAATGGCATCTTAAAAAAAATTTAGTAGAGAGGGTCAACCCTCCATTATAAGTAGTATATATATGTGTAATATGTATAAAATCAAATAAATTATCACCTGTGAATTTACATCTTTGCATTATTTGTCTTAAAAAAATTGTCTCGACCTTTACAAAAAACATTTTTTACTTTTGTGGTTAATTTTATGTAAAATATATCAAAATTTATTTAGATTGATTCTCGAAACACTCTTACGATATAATAATAGTTTTGGAACTTTGTATTTTGCATGCATTTAAAAATCACATTCATTTATATGTGCATTTTTGCATTAAAACTAAACTAATTAAAAAAAAATGAAGCATTAAAATGTTGTGGAAGATAAATTAGTAAAAGCTATTTATTGTGTACATTATGCATTAAAAATTATAATGCTTAAAAAACACATTAATGACATCTTAAAAAAATTTTAAGAGAGAGGGTCGTCCCTCCATTATAAGTAGTATACATATAGATATGTGTAATATGTATAAAATCTAATAAATTATCATCTGTGAATTTACATCTTTGCAACATTTGTCTTAATAAAATTTGTCCCGACCTTTACAAAAAATCGTTTTTTACTTTTGTGGTTAATTTTATTTAAAATATATCAAACTTTATTTAGATTGGTTCTCGAAACACTCTTACGATATAATAATAGTTTTGGAACTTTGTAGTTTTGCATGCATTTTTAAATCACATTCATTTATATGTGCATTTTTGCATTAAAACTAAAGTAATTCAAAAAGAATAATAAATGAAGCATTAAAATGTTGTGGAAGATAAATTAGTAAAAGCTATTTATTGTGTACATTATGCATTATAAATTGTAATGCTTAAAAAACACTTTAATGTAACTTAAATTTTTTTTGGAGAGATGGGCATCCCTCTATTATAAGTAGTATAGATATGTGTAATATGTATAAAATCAAATAAATTATCACTTGTGAATTTACATCTTTGCATCATTTGTCTTAAAAAAATTGTCTCGACGTTTACAAAAAACTGTTTTTTACTTTTGTGGTTAATTTTATTTAAAATATATGAAAATTTATTTAGATTGGTTCTCGAAACACTATTACGATATAATAATAGTTTTGAAACTTTTTAGTTTTACATGCATTTTAAAATCACATTCATTTATATGTGCATTTTTGCATTAAAATTAAACTAATTCAAAAAAAAATGAAGCATTAAAATTTTGTGGAAGATAAATTAGTAAAAGCTATTTATTGTGTACATTGTGCATTAAAAATTGTAATGCTTAAAAAAAACATTAATGATATCTTAAAAAAAAATTAGGAGAGAGGGTCATCCCTCCATTATAAGTAGTATAGATATAGATATGTGTAATATGTATAAAATCAAATAAATTATCACTTGTGAATTTACATCTTTGCATCATTTGTCTTAAAAAAATTGTCTCGACCTTTACAAAAAACCGTATTTTACTTTTGTGGTTAATTTTATTTAAAATTTATCAAAATATATTTAGATTGGTTTCTCGAAACACTTGCGATATAATAATAGTTTTGGAACTTTGTAGTTTTGCATGCATTTTAAAATCACATTCATTTTTTTTTTTTTTTGAAAGGTGAATTTCTTATTAAGTGCTTCGTGTCGCGGTTCGACAGTGGGAGGTCTAGACTACGTTGTCTAAACCGGGTCCGCGCTAGAGAGTTCCCTCGAAACGGAAATGCCTATTTCAAACACCCGATGGGGGGAAAACCCCCTACTAATGTAATTGAAAAACTAAAGTAATTGAAAATAATAATAAATTAAGCATTAAAATGTTGTGGAAGATAAATTAGTAAAAGCTATTTATTGTGTACATTATGCATTAAAAATTGTAATGCTTAAAAAACACATTAATGAAATCTTAAAAAAAAATTAGGAGAGAGGGTCATCCCTCCATTATAAGTAGTATAGATATGTGTAATATGTATAAAATCAAATAAATTATCACTTGTGAATTTATATCTTTGCAATATTTGTCTTAAAATATTTTGTCCCGACCTTTACAAAAAACCGCTTTTTACTTTTGTGGTTAATTTTATTTAAAATATATCAAAATTTATTTAGATTGGTTTTCGAAACACTCTTACGATATAATAATAGTTTTGGAACTTTGTACTTTTGCATGCATTTTAAAATCACATTCATTTATATGTGCATTTTTGCATTAAAACTAAATAATTCAAAAAAAATAATAATGAAGCATTAAAATGTTGTGAAAGGTAAATTTGTAAAAGCTATTTATTGTGTACATTATGCATTAAAAATTGTAATGCTTAAAAAACACATTAATGACATCTTAAAAAAATTTAGGAGAGAGGGTCATCCCTCCATTATAAGTAGTATAGATATGTGTAATATGTACAAAATCAAATAAATTATCACTTGTGAATTTACATCTTTGCATCATTTGTCTTAAAAAAATTGTCTCGACCTTTACAAAAAACCGTTTTTTACTTTTGTGGTTAATTTTATTTAAAATATATCAAAATTTATTTAGATTGATTATCGAAACACTCTTACGATATAATAATAGTTTTGGAACTTTGTAGTTTTGCATGCATTTTAAAATCACATTCATTTATATGTGCATTTTTGCATTAAAACTAAAGTAATTCAAAAAAAATAATAAATGAAGCATTAAAATGTTGCGGAAGATAAATTAGTAAAAGCTATTTATTGTGTACATTATGCATTAAAAATTGTAATGCTTAAAAAACACATTAATGACATCTTAAAAAAATTTATGAGAGAGGGTCATCCCTCCTTTATAAGTAGTATAGATATTTATAATTCACATCAACAATAAAAAAAAACCAGCCAATACAAAAAAAAAATCTCAAAAAACAACAATGGAAAATCAAACGACCAAATCAAGAAAAACCAAAAAAAACAACACCTAAAAAATCTGCCAAAAAACTACGAGGCTACAAAAATCCATTATGTTAAAGTACTTAAACCAAGCACAAAGACCTCCTACATAATAAAAGTTAAAGCTATTCGCGTATGAAAAAGTTACTATATGGAAGCACCATCAAAAGCCAACGAAATCAATGAACATATATGGGGCGAACCGGTATTAAACTACAATATCAATATGATGTTAATGGACGAAGAGGTATGCATTTAAATACATATTACTAATGAATTGCTAACAACATGATACACTCTGATAAAAAAAAACGTTTTTTTATCAAACTAAATTATAGGGTACAAAAATCCATGCGTGCGTGAATTACTACACCATATTCAAACGTGCATCGGAGAAACCACTAAAAGAAGGAGCACAACTTATTATAAGTGACTTTAACTGTGTGCCCAACAAAGGATCAATCAAGCTAGCATAACACGTCGCGAAAATATACTTCAAGAAAGATACTTGTGTCACAGTGACATATGACTTCAAAACCGACCAAGACGGTTTCGAGTTTGTTTCATTCGAGTCAATCATCAATAAACAAATCTGCAAGGATAAAGCTTTCGGTAGTTTATAATAGATCGTTAATTTAGTATTCATGATACGACAAAACTAACATGGAATTGAATATGCAGATGTGGTTGGTCAGATAGTCTCAAACAAGAAACTCAAACAAGTCAACGTCAACCAGAAACCGACAAGCCTAATTGAATATGAGCTAAAAAATACAAGGTTCGTAATCAACACATATGTACTATAATTATTTCCTTTTCTAAGTTTACCCTTTATTTATAACAGTGGTAAGAAGATACATTGTGTTTTATGGGAAGATGATGCTGATGCTTTACAAGCGTACATCGACAATAATATCACAAGAAGCGATCCTATAGTCATGGTTCTTCAGCTAGCTAAAATTAACATATGGGAAAGTAAAACTTCTTCCTGTCATATACATTCGTCACATAATCTCGATACACAAATATACTTACTAAGGATGCCATACATGCAGACAAACACCAAGTATCAAGCATCAACAAAGCATCGAAAATTTATATTAACGACAACAACAAACACATATCTTTGTTCAAAGAAATGTAAGAAGATTATTATAAAAAGAAAAATAAATAAAAAATTTCACATTATGATAACCATTTCTTGTTTTATGGCAGATTATCGAAGAACGTATCAAACGGCACATGCGACGAACCTCACCTAAGCCTAACCACTACCTTCAATTCAAAATCAGAAGATAAGGTATTAACGATGACTGACAAGGATGTTAGGCCTAATAGGAAAAACTTACATTCATTTTGTAAAAAACCATTCGCATCATATAATTAATTATTACGTTCTACAATCTCTTCAGATGAAGAACAAAAGAGACCTTCCAAAGACCCACGGTCATAATGCAAACGATATAATACTAATCGAAGATTCAGAAGACGAAAAGGTAATCAAACAAACAACCGTAACATAATTCACATACTTTATTCAAAAATTTAATTGATTCTATAATAATATAATAAGTAACTAAAAATATTTTTTTAGTAGCACACATTGTTTCAACAAAACCATTTAGACATACCATTTTATGTATACATACTTAAACAGATTTCTGACGATGACAACCACCCTTTGAAGAATAGAAAGGACACATCAAACAACGCAATAAAAGTTGTTGCTACCAAAAAAAGACAAATAACTGATGTAGTTGATGATGAAGTCGTTAATGTTGAAGATTTGAAGCCAAAGACCAGAAAGCAAAAAACAAATGATACCCCCTAGTACAAAGGAAAATGAATGCCTAAATGATTGAGATTTCGCAGATTGTGACTTCCAAGATTATTATGAAGATGATGATTGTTACTGCCCCGTGTGTCAAGGGACATGCCAATGCATTCCGGAAAAATGCACTTGCTCAAGACATTAATTGAGATATTTTAATATCAGTTGTTTTATGCTTATTTTTATTTAAACAATATTATGTTTTGTTTGAGCGAATGCTTATATTTTATTTAAATACGTTATAACGATCTGGCCACGGCTATTGCCCATGCCTCGCGATGACTAACATTCATTTTATGAATATGAAACAAAGAGAGGATGTTCTCCCAACAATAGACAATACTTAAAAATTACAAACAATAATTAACAAAAAAACCAAACAAAAAAATACATTTATAATAGAAAAAAATACATTATTCACAAAATTATAAAAAACCCCGCGCGTGCGCGGGCATTTTATCTAGTATAATGTAGTATAATCTTTTTTATTCTGAAATAAGGTCGATCGAATAGTCAAGAAAATAGGACTCGACATCATATATATCAACAAGACTTGTGTTTTCGTACGCTACATGATCAAAAATACGTATGATACCTCTTGTTTATATATATGAATGGTACCATGAATATTATTAACAAGATGACATGTAATATATCATGATTTTAGATTATGATAATACCTCAACCAACAGCAAATCGAGTCGAGAAAAATGAGCACACACACAGGTATGATCTTAGCGACCCCAAACCAAGCTTTGAACCCCACACAAAATGTTTATTTAATCTGCAACCTCTACCGAATCAAGACCGAACATCAACCTTCATATCAACAGATCGAATCGAACCAAACACGGAAAATGGTGGCTGCCTTTTTAGGGTTTGTGAGAGGGAGTCAATGATGGAGATATTCGGTTAGCAAATATAAGAGGGAATGGGAGTAGTGATTGCTGGTTATAAGGGAAGAATTTTTCTTCTGCAATCCTTTCCAAAATTTGCACAACTTATACTCATTCAAAAAGTATACAAGTAACAAAAGAAAATAAAAGTCGGCTCTAACAAATTTTACATTAGGGGCGTGTGATATGTTTTAATATAAGTGTATATGATTGTCTTTCATAAGTGACATAATAAAAATTGATATGTAGCCATATTAAAAGTTTGTCGAGTCATATGTAACATAGTGCGAGTTTATTTTATACAAACGTATAGGGTCCTAAATTGAGGTATATAACATATATGGTTTTCATCTTACTCTATTTCGATGATGAACTTAGGTTAACTGTCATATTAATTCCTAACATAAAATCTTAAATACTTAATGATGCTCCCAGTACTTAGGTTAAAATTCAAATTATATCGGAATTTTGGAAAATAGATTTTAGGGTATTACAATTCTTCCTCTCTAAAAAGAAAAATTCGTCCTCAAAATCGAATTTGTACAGTCAGATGATGACGTACCAAATCACGAAAAGAATGACGATAAATAGCCTCACGCTCGGAGAAGTTCTTCCAAAAGATTCTTCACAAACAGAATGGTTTGATTTCTCATGACTCGATCCCTTAAGTCTAAGATAGCCTCAGGCTCCTCAACAAAAGTAGATTATTACAAATCTGATCTAGCGGATACGAAACGTATACGGAGTGGATGATAATTACATGAAACACAATCATGAATACGAAACAAATACGGAGGTAAAGCCAAAGGAAAAAAAACGTCATAAATAAATTCCAACTTCAAACGAACCATGGAAAACATACACATTATTTAAAAACATGAAGCGAGTATCAAAACGCATAATGGAATGGGCATAATATCCACATAATTAGAAATAACAAAAATAAGGGAAAACGATAAACCGCGGACTCACTTCTTTCAAGCTCAATTTCCAAATGAATCAACGAAATGTACTAACGACCAAAATCACATAACGAATATCAGACTGTCTCCAAACGCATAACGAAACAAATGAATGAAAAAAATGAATCGCGAAAAATCTATCTCCCACCATTCTCAAGATAATCATAGACTCGATGCCCCAGCAAAACACACAGAGCGAATAAAATCTTCTCATCATCTCTTCCCTGATACGACGACCTAGTAGCACGGCTGAACTGCTGATCATCAATACGCCCAAACTCCTAGTAGTAGTTTTTCCGCCAATCTGAAATACGTCAGTCATAGTTCTTCTACCAATACGCCTTCCGAATGCTCGCTAGTTGAGTCTCGTCTCCATCTTTGCTCCTCTCGTTGTTCTGTCCACCTCTTTTCTGTAGCATCTTGATGTTTCCAGCAGCGTCGCAATACTCCAACGATCTTCTCGACATGAGCAATCATGTCTCCAAATTAACTGGAATGACAGCTGTACTAAATGAATGTGGCTTCTTCATGAACCTCCCTAACTCAGCAACTATTGTAGCAACTCAGGGTCCACATCACCATCTTCGATTTTACGAGTAGTCACCATCTAAAAGATCAACAAACAAACCCACGAAAACAAAAAGACAAAATCAAATGTGGAAGGAGGAAGATCAAATCAGCGAAGATAAAAGAATGTCGAAATCAAATCTAAACGAAAAGGTCCAACCGAACGGAATAGGTCAGAACAAACGGAAGCCTAATGTCTACCCAAATCCACACATGTCATTCCTAAGGTTTAACAAGATGAAATCGAAGCTCTGGTACTATAATTGTAACATCCCAACCCAACATAGGTCAAAATGTCACATTATGGTGTCATACAAAGCATACAAACGCAAGCGGAAGTCTTTAAATTAAAATATCAAGTCATATAAACAAATGACTTCAAAAGAAAATACATAAATCCAACGTATTTAAAGAAATGAAATATTAAAACAAATGACCTTCAAAATGAGTCCAAAATGATAAGTAAGGTTGGTCCACTCATAAGCTTCTATTCTCAGCCCAAATCAAAGCCTATCACCCTGCTTATTACCTGCCGCATGGAAAAGAAAATGCGGTTGAGCTTAAAAAGCCCAGTGAACAGATATATAACAAAACAAATAATCAAAACATATATAAGTATAAAGAAAGGAAAACGTAAGCTCCTGCTAAAACGAATATCATCTATCAAAAGAATGAGGCATAAAGGATTAACCGAAGAAATATCATAAGTTATATGAGCCAAACGAAATGACAGATCAAACGATAATATGAATACGATGGTCGTATGTAGCAACTCGTAAATTTTCATAAGGTAAAATGACTATTTTACCCTTTGACTTCTTAAAAGTTGACTTTGACTTTTTAGTATTTGACTTTTACAGTAACGTAAAAGCAAATACTGTAACTGGTAGTAACCAGTAATTTCACAAGTTAAATAATTCAATCTGTTTTGAATTATTACACTCTGAACATTTTTGTTCACCTTTGGCTATAAATAATTATTTAAAGTTGTGACTTTAATAATTACGAAAGTTTAATCTTGTAAACTTTCCTCGCGGTCGACACAAGACTACGATAAGTCTAGGTGTTCAAAATACTCTATTTTTATCAATAGTGATATTTTATATGAACTATTGCCACTTCGTTATTTTTACGTAAATATTTTACGCTTTACGTAATACGCGTGCTCGAACCTACGTTATTAGGTTTTAACAACATAGACACACCCAAATAGACTTATCACACTTTTAATATACTTAGTTGGAGTATATTGATAAGTTTTGACATTTTTGTAAGTATTATATTTTTATGTTACCCGGTTTTAAGTTTCGTGACTTAAGGGCTTAACATTAGTAATTACCGGGACCAAACTATACCTCATAGTCCAAAGTTATACAAGATAAGATGCAAATTCTTCTCTTCTCATCCATATCACACGTCAATATACACATGTCTCAAATTTAGACTAAGTCATAACATATCAAATGCTTAATCATTAAGTATTACTTCATTTCATTTACATGAAAGGATAATAAAAAGGATTTCCTTTCTCTTTTGGTTCCTTATCCAATGCACACCATCACCAACATATCATCATCATCCAACTTAATTCAAGCTTCAAGTTATACATGAAAGATTGAAGGTTCAAGATGTTACAACTAGTCCTTGTGTTGTTTTCATGATCCTTTGGTTGAAACAAGAGTTACACAAGGGTTAGGAGCTGAAGTTAGGAGTATTCTTGGGTTCTTAGAATAAGGGTTTTATAAGGTTGAAGTCAAGTTGGGTTGAAGATTGAAGAAAGGGTTAAAGACAAGAAGGGTTAAGCTTGATTTGTAGTTGTAATTCTTGTTATATTCCAACCAAATCCTTGTAAGATTTGTGTTTACTTTTCATTATTATTCAATATGGTTGTAAAAATCTCTATAATTATTGGATGTAATTTGATATAAGTAGTATATGTAATATGGCATGATTGATGTTGTACATGAAAAGAAGCTAAAACAAGCCTTAGGTGGGTTTTATGAGTTTGAATTCTGCAACAGTCCCAAAGATTGATTAAACTGATCATATCAGTACACTTTGAGGTTAATTCAGTAAGATAAGCTTGTAGAGCTTTGTCTTATGGTCGTTTCGCCGGGTGGCGCACCTCATAACTCATCCCGATGAGTAAATGAGAGCCAAAATGGCAAAACATGTCAAAATCTACACATCAGATTTCATTTAAGAAAAGCCCATGGTTGTGATCATTTCTGTAAGTCGACTCAGTTTTATGAAATGTAGCTAAGACATAAACTTGAAGTTTGGCGAAAGCCGGGTGTCAAAACAAGTTGTAGAACTCAACTTATGGTCGTTTTGGCAGGGCTGAATGTGCATCCAAACTTTCTGCAATGAAATATAATTAATTACTTGTTATTAGACAATTGATATAAGTAAAATTTGGAATTTGGACTTGATTAAGCTTGAGAAGCTGTTAGAGGAAGTAAAAACTAAAGCTTGGGCTTTTGAATCACTTAAAAAGGACTTATGGTTAGAAAGTTATGGCTAAAAGAAGATGGCTAGATGAAAACTTGATATTGAGTCAAAAGTTTGCTGAAACGATTTTAAAACGTGATTTAAACCCTTTTCTGCTCCGAATCAGCAAAATTGTAAAACACGAAAGTTGCTCGGAATGAAATTTTCTTCAAAAACTCGGAACACGTACGCTGAAAGTGAACGAAATGTCTAAAAAACAGCAAAAACTACACGGACCTGTTGTGACCCGAAAAACAGCCATGGTTAAAGAAACTTAGTTGTATTTTTGATCCTTTGAGACCAAAATAAAGTCATGGTTAAACCAAGACTAATGTCTCAAGCTATTTTAACTTGAATATAACCACTAGATATAACCATAATTGTTATTTCAAAGTTGTTAAATTGTGACTTAGCCACATGACTAGTTTGAGTATGTTAAACCAAAAATTGTTTCAAAAACTTGGATATTAGATGAAGCTTTTCTAGATTTTTACAAAATGATCATATGTAATATATACCAACTATATAAATATTTTCTTACAAGTTTTAACTCTTATTAAAACCAAGAACATATTAGTCTAAAAATATATTTTGAAACCTTTACCACGATATTATAATACGACACGCCGAAATCACAAAACTCATTAAGTGAACAACACTTGCACATGTGATGCTTCACGACACAATTTATACTATCACGTCGCCACTCAAATAGTCTTTGACGAAAGACGACACATGTGTTATACAACATTTGTCTCGTCAAATACTCACTTATAAATGACAAGTACAACACTAGTAAGGAATTTCATTATCATAAGAGGCCTCTTCGGGGTGTCGTATCGACGAGTTGTGGATTTACGATTTAAAGTGTCCTGGCTCCTCATACGTTCACTACACGACCTATTGATTTTGATAGCCCGAACGATGGTACGAGGTTATTTATAAAAGGGCTATAGGCCAAACAATACTTAAGGGGATACATCAACTTAAGATTCATGTACAACATCATAAGCCAACATACTACATATACTTGTACACTTATATCGTACACTATACTAAAGCACGATTACTATCCTTTCCTAGGTAATCATTAAAGATCGTGATCTTGTCATACTCTACCGTTGATAAACATTATATCGTTACACTCCGCTGCTGATCACTACTGTGAGTTTCATAGCCCCAGCTTTTGTTTAACTGTTTTATAAACTCTTTGGGGGAGATACATGCTACTGCTTTTACTACATGCTAAAATGCTTTATTATGGACAATTACTTGAAAACTGAATGTCTTGACTGTATTATTGCAAACCACTAAGTTGTTTATGCCAAAAGTCCCCAATATCATGGACCACTAATCACTGGGAGTGAGCGCAAATATTGTGGATAGGCCTATCGGAATTGACGAACCCGTCTATGTTATCGGAAATAACAAGGCGCACTATATTTGAGATTATCTAGGTATAGGGCAAAATACCTACCCGGGGCAAGTTACTTATCTATATATATCGCCCGGTGATATATATACAACAGTCAGTCGTGAGTGCCATGAGCTTAGAGCAATAATAACTTTCAAGAGATAATTGTACACATTGCAATTATACTACACACTATATTGTCCACTACTGTTTTCAAACCTATGAGGTTTTTATCGTTTGTATTGACCGGTTAAGCAATCAAACACACTATGGGCGTAGCCCACTACTTTGATAAACTTGATATCTTGTGATCAACTGTTTTGCTTACAAACCTATGAACTCACTCAACCTTTGTGTTGACACTTTTTAGCATGTTATCTCAGGTTCGAAAGGAATTAGCTGGCATGGCATGTGAAGGCGCACGGAAAAACATTTTGAAGACAATGCATATATTATCATTCGAAAAACATTACAACTTTTATGTTGTACTTTTTATGATTGTACAAACTTGTGGGACCGGTTTGTAGACTCTGATATTTTAATCGAATGATAATTTATTTCAAAACGTCTCATTTAGAGTCGTTTTCTGTAACTTGTGCTGTGAACTATGAAGTAATACCCCAGTGACACAATCTTCCGCTGCGATAATTTTGGGGGTGTTACATCGTAAGGAAAATGAGTCAACAAGAATAAGAAATCAAGATCATACGAATCAGATAATCATAAGGTAAATGAATCAAAGTGAATCATAAAGGAATATTGTGACGAGCGGATAACCTAACGTCCAGCATGACACATGAAAGACACTACATACATACATAACCGTCAATTCATAAATGTACAAGGAGGGGAGACCTTACAAGTACCATAAGTGCGAGAGGGGTGCAAGGCACGGACATCCAAATGCCATAAACATATCATAATATCATAAGCCTAGGATGTATCCATACGCCCCCCACATAAACGTTTCATATCTGTACCCTACTCACATGGCAGTTATACACATACATCATAATGGCCAAGTGATCACATAATCATACATATCATACATATCATAATGGGGATGCCGAGGACTAATCACACCGCCCCAGATAGTTTCATGCCATTCGTACCATCAATGACATGGTCATGGTACCTCTATGACTAGTTAGCTTGGGGAACATGAGAAACAAAGCATACGAAGCATAATAATATCATATCATATCAAATGAAACATATCAAACTGAATGGAATCGTATAAGAGCAAAACGAATGTCATAACGAATAGAATCATATCAAAGGATCATATCAGGAATCATATCAAAAGGATCATAACAAAGGGAATCATAGCAAAGGAATATCATAACTAAAACAAAGTCAAGGATTGAAAAGTCATGAGAAATCCCTACTGAAAAGGGATAGAATATCTTTATCTCACACCATAAAGCAAATCGCTAGAAACACACAAGTAAAAACAAGGGTTACTCCGTCCTCCGCGGATCTATATGAATAATGATCGTTTAATATTTAGAAAGCTATTTCATAGTTTTAGGGTTCATCGTTATTCATATTTCATAATTAAGGTTTCTTTCCATTTTTAGAAACTTTCTGAATTAAGTAAGTTTTCATATTTAAGTAACTTTATACTTAGGAGTATCATGGACAATTTATTAGAATTAAGGGTTTAACATAATTATTTTTGTAGTTTAAGGTCATAAAAATCATATTAGTAAAGTCTAGAGTCAAATACGATAATTATCAAAGTTTAGGGTTAAACATGTAACTTATCATAGTTTAAGGTTTATTGCGACAAGTTATCATAGTTTAGGTTTAAAAGTGACAATTAAATGACTTCAAGGTTTAATATTATCAATATTATAGTTTAGGGTGTAATATGCCAATTTATAAAGTCCAGGGTCTGCATGTGACAACTTCCAAAGTTTTAAGGTTTGAAATGTAAATAATGATAAAGATTTCTTAATATTAGTTCATATACGCATGCTAGAGATATAAGGCATAATTCAGTTTAACAAAACATTCTCCATATTCAGTGCTCGATATCATGTTCATGCTCCTTCGCGACTCAAACAGTTAACATTCACGACCTAGTAAATATACATTATCATTAACCCCGACTCGACTTCCCCAACGTACTTTCAAAGTACCAAACGACTCATACATAAACTCCGCGATTATCTTTGAACTCGCTCCCACAAGACCAAGTATAGACCATTTCAAATACACATTTCTCATGTTTGATCGCGGCTCGTACAACTTATAATCACAACCAAGTAAACTGATAACGCTACACGCGTCGTTCGGGGTCAAGGAAACTTCCTTTTCTTCGAGCAAGTTTTATAACACCCTAGGCAGTGAACCTAATCGTTGTAGTGTAGTAATTAGGGTAAGCCACGGGTATTGATATCGTTCTCTAGGGGAATAGGAATGCTAGTAGGGAGTTACTACGCTAAGGTTAAGGTTGAGGAAGATTATTTTTTTATCTTTTTATATTTTAGGAAAATGGAAAGGTACGAATCTCGGGTATTGGATTTGGGGGGTTGGTATTTCTACCGATTACTCTACTATTATCTAATTATCTAAACTAAGGTTGTGGGAGTCTATGTCTAATTAATGTGTGCTCGTATGATAGTTTAAAGATGTGTTTACTTAGTTTGTATTACTCCTTAATTATCTCCTATTGATGGTTGAGTGTCACGTCTTATTCCTAGTTGCGTTGTGTGTCTAAAGTTGTAGGGTATGCGTTTCTCCCTAACTCTTCGAACTTACCAAAGGGTCTTGTCTACAAACCCACTAGAGATTATAGACTCCTACTCTAAGGCGCTCTTCGGATGGTTTAGCCTACAATTACTCAGGTAATTATACTCTAAGGTTCACAAAGATGAATCAAGCATTAAGTGCACAACGAATGACCTATCGCATTACTAGATCATTAATCAACTAAGATAAGAAACAACCAATCAATATTCAATAATTAAGTTTCATACTTCCTAAGCAAACACACAAATAAATTAGCCGGACATGGAGAACATGCAAGCATACACACAAATAATCAAAGACATAATTGAATTAATGAAGTAAAGACTTATCTTGATGTAAGATAGGGTTTAAAACCCTAAAATACTGTACAAGACACCTTAGGTTTGGTTTTAGGTTTTTACTCCAAAGACTCTCTACACAAAGACTGAAAAATTCGGATTCTATATATAAGATTACAATTGCGACGGCGTCACCTTATGTTTAGTGACGCCGTCGTGTCGCCGCCATTAGGGTTTCGTCTTGGCCACGTTAACCTTGCGACGGCGTCACCTTATGTCCGTGACGCCGTCCTCTTCAGCTTCTGACGTCGTCTGGATTGCATCTAGGCCGTCTGAGTAGCGACGGCCTACTCTTTCACCACTAGACGCCGTCTCTTGAAAATACGAGTTTTGGGTTCTGTCCCGTCACAATAATTTTGGGACGGCGTCGCCAATAGCACCTGACGCCGTCGCCCTCTACTTTCAGCAACTGTGAGTGTCTCGATTTCGACTTTGGCCATTTTCTTCATATATTCGCGCCTTTTCGTCCAAATAAGTGCCATTCCAACATTTTGCCTTCACGAGACCTAAAAAGTGAAAAGGAACGATATTAAGCAATAACGGATACAAAAGTGATCAAATAAGGACTTAAACGACCCCTCAAAATGGTACCTTTTAAAACCTTATCAAATATCCCTACACTTGTTATTTGCTTGTCCTCAAGCAAATGTGCTTTTAGCCAATTAATTTATAAGTTAGGGGTCATGAAGCATTAATTCAAAACGGTCCACAACACATATAAGCCCCGCAAAAGTCATAACAAGCACGGAAATTACATACTAGCACCTCACATGGGGTGTTTGGATACTCACATCTCTCTCGGGTGTATAAATGAAATATAACAATATAGGAAATGGAAGATAAACACTCATTAACCGGTCCTAGTACATAGATTACCATAGGCTTGAGAATAGATCAAACCTCCATCGCTTTGGCGTAAGCACCTAGGAAAGACTATCAAAGAGGTCTTTAAAGGGTTGTAACGTTAGGCTTACGGTAGGGAAATAAGGGTTTGGTGGGATAGGCTATTTAGTGGTGGTAAGTCAAAAATCTTTATGTTAAATGCATATGAAGAATGGCGTTGCTAAGACAAGACTCGACACTTCTAAACTCTAGATAACTGAAATAAACAAACATAAATTTAAAGGATAGATGTAGGATGGTAGCCCGTATGTTTTTTTTTTTTTTTTTTTTTTTTTTCACTCTATTTTTTTTCTTTTTCACTTTTTCTATTTTTTTTTCGATTTTTTTTTTTTTTTTTTTTTTTTTTTTTTTTTTTTTTTCATACTCTTTTACTCTACCATCCTCTAAGATAACATCAAAATACTAGGGATTTATAAGCATATCCCTACACTTGAGTTTTTATTACTCTAATACTAATTTGACCCGATTTGAAAAGATCAAAACACTTGGGGTACATTATTACGCAAACAAAGGGAATTTGAATTTAACGTTCCCTTCCCGTCATTTCATAAACTTTAACTTTTCCCATGAATCCCAATCATCCCAAAACTGTATACAAAGGATATGACTCGACTTAGCAACTTATGCAAGCAACCAGATAATTGAACTAAGGGTTTAGGGTGATAACAAATATTTGCACTAAAAGTGAGTGCATAAGGGGTAGGCTAAAGCGATTTGGGTGTATATTTGGGGGTGGGGTGTAAACAATGCTCTTCATTGATATTCCGGAAAAACCGAAATATCACGAGAACCGCGAAAAGGATAGGCTCTTAGGGGTTAACTAGGGGTATCGTGTACTAAAGATGAGTACAACGCAAAGGGTGTGGGGGAATTACTCAACCGAAGTGGAAGAAGTAATTATATTACGGGTATCAAACAAGGGTTATCCTAATGCCTCTTATCATTTAGTTATTCCTAACTACACAAGTGTAGTCTCACTTGCGATCTCGGAATGCATCACAAAACAAGTTCTAGAATCTAATAAACTACCGGTTCACACTCTAAGCATTAAAGATGAATGCTTTTAATTCCTACTAATCTAAGGGCGATCCTCACATTTTGGGTGGAATTTGGGTGGTAAAAGGTTTTGTGCTAGTCATATAACTTCCTATCCGTGAGACGCTTTTGTTAAGACTAATGGCCCACTCCTATATGTCATGAAAAATTTTAAATTTGGTGCCAAAATTACCCTAACCGACATTTTCTCATGGTTTATTACACAATCACAATTGGACAAAGCAAATAATCAAGGATAAGCATAGTTTCAAAGTTCCTGTTTTATTTTCCCTCCCTACACTTAAACTGAACATTGTCCCCAATGTTCCCCGAAAGTATCAAAGTTATGATAAAAGAAGGTAATCAAAAACGAAAGAAACTAATACTCCCCTGATTAGCTCGGTAGGATCCGTGTAAAGTGGTGGTTAAGTCCTTTCCAAGAAGAATTATTGCGTGAAAAGCTCCTACCAATCTTGTGTAACTTCTTCTTGACAAACTAAACCTGCACACTTGAAGAAAACAAACAACCCAACGCATCAAACCGAACAAACAAAAATCTCAACAAGATGTAATTGCATACTTAAATAGGATATAATGCTTGTGGAATGGATGTTTGCAGATTTTCTAAGAAAATTAAGACCTGGAAAATTCCAAAAATTTATAAGTATCTCAGAAAACGAGAAAAAGTAATCTGATGTTTTTACTCCTTCCTGACGCCGTCAGGTTATCCTGACAAAAATTGGTCTGCGATTTTCTGAAAAAAATTCTGGAAAATTTACATCTTTAGAATCTGGAAAAATTTCTGCAAAAACATCCATTATGACTCGATACAAGCATTTGACTCGAACAAATAAACATATATATCTTTTGGTTAATTGTTATTCTCATGTTTACGTTTCTTTTGAAAACGTGTGTAATCCTCCCTACACTTATCCCTTATGTAAAATACCTTTATATGTAATTAAGACGAGGTTAAAGACAAAATAAAGCATTTTTACAAATTCAAACATGAGAATAAACAATTAATAAAAGATATACGACACACAAATGAAAATGAAAAACAAATACACATGGGTTGCCTCCCAAGAAGCGCTTGTTTTTGTTCGAGTCACGAGCCTGACTCTACCCTTATTTAACAGATAAAGGGGAAGTTTTTCCTACACTTAAGTTTAAGTGCGGGTGATAGTAGCAATACACACCCTTAGGGTGGAAATTTGCTACGTGAGGAGAGGGTGATGGGTGATTTATATGCTCAAAGGAGTGTGCTCCATTCATTATAACCTTACCTAAGTCTATTGGTGTAGCGGGTGAATTAAATCTCCCTCCTAAAAATGGATCATCTTCTATCAACTTCAAAAGATTCTTAGTTAAGGATCCATCTTGACCTAATAAACCCGGTTTAAACCCATAGTGTTTCTTGTTATCAACCATGAATGGGTGATATAAGTGTGTAAGGTCATGGGTTACTCCTATATTAGCTTCCACTCTACATGGCCTAGAATCTACCACCTTTATCAAGCAACTACCCGGACTATCTATTTTGATGGGTGGATTGGGGCCTAATTCAATTCCAAGATTCACATCTAAAGACGGAACATTGGGTAAGGTTTTTGGTTGAGGCTTCGGTTCATCAAAATTAGGAACTTCCCTAGGACTAAGAGAGAGGTCATGACAACAAGCATCTAAACCTACATTCCCTAGTGGCGTTTGGTACAAAGGTTCTACAATCGGGGTTCCTATAGTCTCTTCTACTTCTTCCGGGTAAGTTATAGGCGATGTGTGTTCGTCAAGTGATGGTAGGACTTGTGGGTTATCCGATGGGATTGGATTTTCTACTCTATCCTCCATCTTATCAAGATCACCTATGTATTCATTTTGTAGCGCCTAACCATGACATGCACCTTGGTACCTCAACTCTAATCATCTCCTTCCTAAACAACCTTTCCGACCGAAGTTTCCAAATTGAAAATAGGTCTAAAGATTCGTTTTTTGGGTCCCATGTTCCACTTCTAAATTGGGCGTGAATCTCAAAGGTTTCCCATGCATTTCGAACACCACGTCCCCAAATATCCCCATCCGCTACATAGTCAAGTCTCCTTTGGGTTTCGTGGGCGATACGAGTGTAAAAGAATTGTAGTGGAAATAGTAAATCAATACCATGATAAAGGACTTTTTGTAATAAATATTTAATTCGAGTCCACGCCTCAGGAAAGGATTCATCATGATATTGTTGGAACCTCAAGATCTCATTTTGGAGTGGAAAGGGTAGATTATGTAGTGGATTTCGTTGATTGGGTGACAGTTTTGGCAGATTCGCGTTCTCCATAACGGCTAACGGCATAGTTAATGAAAATGGTTACGAACAAAGGTCACGAAGAAGGGGGATAGACTATGAGGAAGCTAAAAATGAGAAAAAAGTTTACTTGATAGGAATCAAGCAAAGAAACCTAAACGAGGTGGACTACTAACTAGCTATTCTATTCCCCGGCAGCGGCGCCAAAAACTTGATAACGCTACACACGTCGTTCGGGGTCAAGGAAACTTCCTTTTCTTCGAGCAAGTTTTATAACACCCTAGGCAGTGAACCTAATCGTTGTAGTGTAGTAATTAGGGTAAGCCACGGGTATTGATATCGTTCTCTAGGGGAATAGGAATGCTAGTAGGGAGTTACTACGCTAAGGTTAAGGTTGAGGAAGATTATTTTTTTATCTTTTTATATTTTAGGAAAATGGAAAGGTACGAATCTCGGGTATTGGATTTGGGGGGTTGGTATTTCTACCGATTACTCTACTATTATCTAATTATCTAAACTAAGGTTGTGGGAGTCTATGTCTAATTAATGTGTGCTCGTATGATAGTTTAAAGATGTGTTTACTTAGTTTGTATTACTCCTTAATTATCTCCTATTGATGGTTGAGTGTCACGTCTTATTCCTAGTTGCGTTGTGTGTCTAAAGTTGTAGGGTATGCGTTTCTCCCTAACTCTTCGAACTTACCAAAGGGTCTTGTCTACAAACCCACTAGAGATTATAGACTCCTACTCTAAGGCGCTCTTCGGATGGTTTAGCCTACAATTACTCAGGTAATTATACTCTAAGGTTCACAAAGATGAATCAAGCATTAAGTGCACAACGAATGACCTATCGCATTACTAGATCATTAATCAACTAAGATAAGAAACAACCAATCAATATTCAATAATTAAGTTTCATACTTCCTAAGCAAACACACAAATAAATTAGCCGGACATGGAGAACATGCAAGCATACACACAAATAATCAAAGACATAATTGAATTAATGAAGTAAAGACTTATCTTGATGTAAGATAGGGTTTAAAACCCTAAAATACTGTACAAGACACCTTAGGTTTGGTTTTAGGTTTTTACTCCAAAGACTCTCTACACAAAGACTGAAAAATTCGGATTCTATATATAAGATTACAATTGCGACGGCGTCACCTTATGTTTAGTGACGCCGTCGTGTCGCCGCCATTAGGGTTTCGTCTTGGCCACGTTAACCTTGCGACGGCGTCACCTTATGTCCGTGACGCCGTCCTCTTCAGCTTCTGACGTCGTCTGGATTGCATCTAGGCCGTCTGAGTAGCGACCGCCTACTCTTTCACCACTAGACGCCGTCTCTTGAAAATACGAGTTTTGGGTTCTGTCCCGTCACAATAATTTTGGGACGGCGTCGCCAATAGCACCTGACGCCGTCGCCCTCTACTTTCAGCAACTGTGAGTGTCTCGATTTCGACTTTGGCCATTTTCTTCATATATTCGCGCCTTTTCGTCCAAATAAGTGCCATTCCAGCATTTTGCCTTCACGAGACCTAAAAAGTGAAAAGGAACGATATTAAGCAATAACGGATACAAAAGTGATCAAATAAGGACTTAAACGACCCCTCAAAATGGTACCTTTTAAAGCCTTATCATAAACATGTCATTCGACTAGCACACGACTCAATTCCCATGACCACTTTTTAAAACACCATACGACTCACCCATTCATTCCGCGATCACCCTCAAACTTACCCCCACAAGAACATGACTTACATATTTCATTCATTCAATAGTACATGCACACACCATTTTAACGAGACATTTCTTTTCTACTTAAACTCATACTCGACCATGACTAATCACACATGCGATTATAGTCACAAACCAAAACTCCATATTATTATTACTGGTATATGCATGTAACTTATATAATCCCAGGTTTCATAAATCATCAACATGTTAAACTGCAACCTTCTTGTAAATGTAGTTCTCAAAACGTCTACATACTTTAATCACCCCTTAGAGTTCAGATATTTTAGACGTCTTAAGGGAATCAATTAATATGTTTACATGTGATGGTTATGTTGAGGTAACTTCTCTTAGCAACAGAACTAAACATGTCTGCATTTACCAAGTTTATGACTCCTGGTCTTATAAACAAATATTATGGCAAATCTATTATGACATTAAAGCATGACTCGAATTGACGTACTCGTCAAAATGATATACGATTAGGGTTCTAATATAATCTATCATATTAACGTATAATCTTTTAGGCTGAAATAGGGTCGATTGAATAGTCAAGAAGATAGGACTCGACATCATATATATCAACAACACTCATGTGTTTTCGTACGCTACATGATCAAAAATACGTATGATACCTCTTATTTATATATATGTATGAATGGTACCATGAATATTATTAACAAGATGACATGTAATATATCATGATTTTAGATTATGATAATACCTCAACCAATAGCAGGTCGAGTCGAGAAAAACGAGCACACACACAGGTACGATCTCAGCGACCCCAAACCAAGTTTTGAACCCCACACAAAACATTTATTTAATCTTCAACCTCTACCGAATCAAGACTGAACATTAACCTTCATATCAACAGATCGAATCGAACCAAAGACGGAAAATGGTGGCTGCCGTTTTAGGGTTTGTGAGAGGGAGTCAATGATGGAGATATTCGGCTAGCAAATATAAGAGGGAATGGGAGTAATGATTGCCGGTTATTAGGGAATACTTTTTCTTCTAAAATCCTTTCAAAATTTGCACAACTTATACTCATTAAAAAAGTATACAAGTAACAAAAGAAAATAAAAGTCGGCTCTAACAAATGTTACATTAGGGGCGTGTGATATCTATCTATTTTATCTAATAAAATAAGCTTTTGTACAACCCCTTCTAAGCACCAAGCATTAAAAATTCGTTTAATGCCATACCATATTTAGAGCAATAGTACAAGTTTCTGCTGCATCAATTTGTCACTAACAGATATGTCAAACATTGTACCCAAACTTCTCCCATACGATTCTTCATTCAGCAGTTGTTTTAATTCACCATTTAATGTCAATTCATTAAATGTATTCGGTTACAATCAATCTACATGCTCCTCATTACAAATCCATCTTCTTCTCCGATTCAAATTTCAAAAACACATACAAACAATACAAACTGATAATTTACGCTCCCATTCAAATTGATAGGTTAAAAAATCAAAATGAAATCCTTCTCAAATCATTCCACAATTTGATTTTTTTGGTTCATCAAATTAAAACAGGTAACGAAATTGATTTTTTTGATCCATTTTTGTGTCGGATGTTAGTTGATTCATCATTTTCAAAGTCTTCTTATTTAGGGTTTAGATTTAAATCACATAATAAAACATTTGTGATTGAATTACAATACGTTTTTTATTTGTTTATAGCAGTTTTTATATGTAACAGGTTTCTATTAGTTTTTTCAATTTAATTTTGTGCCGATTAATTTTGATATGTGTGATATGATTGTTCTAATATTTTTTTCAATTTGATATGCAGGTGCACGATGCCCTATCTCAAAGTCTCCATTCAGTTTCAATTGAAACATTACATCATTCGATTAGTAAGTATTCGCATCTATTAGTTTTTTTTTAGGGTTTTGATTTAAATCCCATATGTGCTAACATCGAGTTGTCCATGCGTTTGATATTATATTCATTTGGATGGAGAAATTTTTTGGTTGAGATCTCAAACACATACTATGCATAATTTGTAAGTTTTTTTTTGTTTGTTTGTGGCTGTAGGAATTTGGATGAGGATTTCAGGACAATTTATGGCCTTTCTTAGATGTTCTTAATCATTGATTGTCAAAAGGTATTGGCATGTATTTAATTTAGGAGGAATTTCTGTAAGCTTATTTAACGGGCGTATGACGCGTCAAGGATGTCGGTTGAGACTGGTACTTATGTTTTTGAGTACCCTTTCTTACGGTCTTAATGTTGTTGAATACGATTGTGTTAAATGGTTATGATTCAGTATTTTTGAATTTGTCGTTAGTGAAGTAGAAGGCATTGAGGCTGTTAAGAGTATATCGGATACGAGGTTTGTATTTGCATATTTCTTTATGTTTTGATTAACCTATTAGGTTCCAAATTCCAACCTTTTTTGGCAATTGTTGGTGATGTCAACAATTAGGGATCCCGAAGGAGACCGTGGACATGAGGTTTGAGGCTGTTAAGAGTATATCGGATACGAGGTTTGTATTTGCATATTTCTTTATGTTTTGATTGACCTATTAGGTTCCAAATTCCAACCTTTTTTGGCAATTGTTGGTGATGTCAACAGTTGGGATCCCGAAGGAGACCGTGGACATGAGTTTGAATACTTGAGTGGGTAATTAATGTCATTCCCTTTATTTTCTTAGGCAATGGCTGCTTAATCAATAATTTATCAGTATGTAAATAGTCAAATCTCCGTAAGTACATTAGCCTTTCTTTTCCTTCCATTCACGAAACATAATGTGGTTCAATTATCTGTTTTTTATGCGTCATACTTATTGTAATCATATATACTTTTTGATAGGAATCTATTGATTCTAAAGTGCAGGTTAAAGTTTTATTCTGATGCATGTGTTCTATATCTTATAGCTAGATCCAACTTACTGATGTTCAATGTAATTACAGGATATAACAGTTCTCTGTGGCCAATTTATGAGGAAGTGCATCAGAAAATAAATCCATTGATTTACCAGGTAATGAATTATTCAAAGAAAGTTATTTTCTTGATTAATATTTGAATAAATACATGGATTTACTTTTTCTTACATGATTGGTCAGATCACTAGAGTGTACAAGAATAAAGAACACGCTGAAGTCGAATTCACTGCAAGTTATATATTTTCCTTTACTTTTTTCAGGGGATAATTATGTCACTAATACTGTGAAAATCAGGTTGGTTCTATACAGATTCTAATGAAGGGATTTCCTTGAACGAGTATTTTGCATACTGACGAGTGTCGATTACTATAGAACATCTGGTTCTTGAAGAGACGTGTTTAAACTTGATTTTTATTTTCAGTGGTGGCAGATTCGAGACAACAGAACTGTCTGGCATCTTTAAGTGAATCAAACTGTTGCCGGAAACTATTATCCTGTAAGCTTTTCTTTCATTTGCATTTTCAAAGATTGCTGTCATTTTGAATTATAGTGTTTTTTTATTATGCTTTCATTCAACTATCCAACTTAAGTGGGACTGTTCTGCAGATAAACCTTGGAATGTACCTGAAAGATGATAAGAATGAGCTATCAGTTTTGGTAGATACATCTATTGGTGGATCCAGCATTGTTGATGGGAAATTGGAGTTGATGCTCCATAGGTATGTTCTTGGCCATAGGAGATTTCTCTATGATGATGGAAAGGGTATTGCAGAGGCATTAAATGAAACAGTTTGTGTTGGTGACGACTGTAGAGGATTAGTTGTAAGCATTCGATAAAAAAGTAAATTATAGATTTGAAGTTTCTCTAAATTATAAACTAAATGTCGTGAAACTTGTATTAAACAGGTCCAAGGGAAATACTATCTTAGAATCGATCCGGTTGGAGAGGGCGCTTAGTGGCGTCGATCCTATGGTCAAGAAATCTATTCTCCACTTCTTTTGGCTTTCACTGAGCAGGTGAAAGAAACGTTTATTGTTATTGTTGCTTTAAGAATCCATCAACAATATATGTATATGAAATTAGATCATCTTTTACAGGATGTAAATGAAGGAACAAACTTTCAAGCGTTGACTTTATAGGAATGGATCCCTCCAACAGTCTCCCTGATAATGTAGCATTGCAAACACTCCAGGTAACGTCTTATACCTAATACGAATAATACAAGAGATAGCATTTTGACCCGTATACTTATGAATAGGCCCGTTTAAGTTGTGTCATATCTCAAACGGGTCAATTTGATATTAGCTAAATGGATTGACACTCACCGAGAGTTAACTTCAAATGCCGACATGTACAACCTCCTATCTTAGAATCGATCCGGTTGGAGAGGGCGCTAAGTAGCGCCGATCCTATGGCCAGGAAATCTATTCTCCACTTCTTCTGGCTTTCACCAAGCACAGGTGACAGAAAAGTTTATTAGTACTGTTGCTTTAAGAATCCATCAACATATCTGTATATGAAATTAGATCATCTTTTACAGGATGGAAATGAAGGAACAAACTTTCAAGTGTTGACCTTTACATGCATGGATCCCTCCTACAGTCTCCCTGATAATGTAGCATTCCTAACACTCCAGGTAACCTCTTATACCTAATAGGAATAATACAAGAGATAGCAATTTGACCCGTTTACTTATGAATGGGTCAGTTTAAGTTGTGTCATATCTCAAATGGGTCAATTTGAAAGATTAACTTAAATGGGAATATTAACTGAATGGATTGACAGTCACCGAGAGTTAACTTCAAATGCCGACATATACAGCTTCCTAAGATTATTTTTATGAGCATAATTTGACCATTGTCATAAAATATAGCTTTTTATCATTATTTGTACATTGATTATTTATTAAAATTCTACTAAAATTTTGAAGAGCTTGAGGATGGAAAAGTACTTCTCTACGGATCTCTTCTCAAAGGGTAAGTTTAACCTAACAACTAATAAACTAAGAATTATGTCACACATACTTTGAAATGTTTTTGAATATTTGTGCAAGGATGAGTCCAATGTCATCTGCAAGTTTCGCCTCCCTTTTTGCTTTTCCAAACCCAATAATAAAAAAGGCAAAAATAGATCCCGGGATGATCTGCTCCACAAAGAAAGCTAAAAGTTCCAGTCAAGTGGTAGAGAAGGAGCTTCACGATCTCCTTCACCATAGATTGTCCGTGGTACGGTGAAAAACTTAATAGCAATGTAAGTTTTATCAACCAACTTTCTAATTTTTAAGCAATTTTCATTTATAATTGCGCAAACTACGCGAAATGCTTTCATATTTTTAATGACTTTGTTTTTGTTAACCTTAGTTCAGGTCACAAGGGAATTTGAGCCAAAAGAACGTTGTTTGCTTATGAAGTTTGTAAACAGTTGTCCACAAACTCCATTGCTTGGCTTTAAGCACCTAAACCATGTTTGATCATCCACAAGGTATCTCCTTCAACTTTCGTATCTCCCGCTCCCCGGTTGATAAACCAGGGAGAAGTAACGAAAATAATCCGAATTGTTATCAATATAGGTTGCTTGGTTTATCATTTAGGCAACATTGGAGGACAACATCTGGATCGTCTTCGTATATCAGTTGAACAAGGTAAGGATATACAATTTCATATTGTATTTGGTTTAAAAGTTCATTTGACCTGAATTAGCACTGAATAATTTAAAAAAAAACATTTTGTGGCTTCTTTTTATATAAATTATGGTTAAAAGTGAGTTTTTTCAAAGCTATGAAACAAAACCAAAGCTTTCTTAAAGATATATGGTTGATTCATACAAACCATGTTTTAAAAGTTGAAATCATGGACAAAGATTCAATCTTTTTTTGGGATTTGATTTAATGTGTTTTTGGATTGATGATAATCCAATTAGTACTACTATTAAGACAATTTATTGTGTGACCATAGTTATTGGGATAAATGTAAGGCTTTTTTTATATATATCATTGTTAAAGCTGAGATGTTTGATGCCAAGGCCAACATATAGCGATTTGATCGAACAATCTAAGGTTCACTCAGTTTTACACTTGCATCATGGGTGGTTTGTGTGGAGGTAAGACCTCATCTAACATCGTATATTCCCGTACATATTGTAATCATACTACACTAAATTACGGACTGTATGAGATTGTATGTTGATTACTGTTGTGACTTATGAATGTCATATCAATCCGCTTCATTTTATAGCCATTAGATGTGCATATTTTGGTCGTTTGTGTTATTCAGCAAGCTCTTTGTCAAATATTGAATGAAATGTAATATGAATCCACTTTGAACTCACATGTGATCTATTGCATATGTATATTCAGAAGGGACAGCAATGAAGACAACGATCTCATGTTCGCAGCGGGGATGACGAAAAATACACTCAGCAAAGTAGAGTTTCAAGTGCTTTTAAACCACGGAAATTTGGATAAGTTGAATTTTAGTATGAGAGGTTCTCCCTTTTTTAGATCCTATAGCATTTGTAGGCCTGTCAAAGAGTTCATGATCTTTAACTTTCACTAGTTTTTATATATGTGTATAACGGTTTCTGTTTGTATGGGAACCAATTTAAAGTTGATGCATATAGGGTTGTTTTTGGAAGCAATTTAATCCTTACAGTTCTAATAATCTATGTGTTGCGCGAATTCTTATTTCAGTTTGGGTCTAAATGCTCTATGGATTGCATGACACAGCAAAATTGTTCTCTTTGTGGCGTCTTCGAAAAATAACTTACACAGAAACACATCCCTCCTTATTAGTTACACTTCTTGAAAAAATCTTTTTGCAATTGTTGGAGGTATATTTTTTTTTATTATGCTCAGTATTCCCAACCCATACAATAGATAAAAGCTTGCAAAATGGGTGGTTTGGGAGTGTGTTAACGGGTCGATATGGTTCGGGTCGGCTATTTTTTATTACATGAATGTAACAATTTATGTACACTTAATTATGGGTCATTGATTTGCAAGGTTCATGTTATACTATGGTTCATTATTTTTAATGTTACAAGGTTTGTTAGCAACTCAATTGATCATTAAAATCACACATCATTTTATGTTCGAGTCAATCTATTTTAGATTGGCAACGCGATGGTTGTAAATCTATTGTAACTCATACATATTTTAAATTTAACAAATTTACGTTATTACTTTTATTATCATCTCATTTATCTATTTCTTTAAAAACTAACCCGGTGTCAACGGGTCTCTAAGCTAGTGTTTTAATATAAGTGTATATGATTTTCTTTCATAAGTGCCATAATAACAATTGATATGTGTAAAACCTTGTTTTTCTCAACCTTATCACACAATAACAACCTTATGCGTAATAACACACGATATAACAAGAAAGATGAAGCAAAGAAAGGTGGTGACGTGAAGTATGGTGCGTATGAAACAAGAGAGAAAGATGAAAGAAAGAACTTGTTATATCATATTAAAAACACACACATACACACTCAAGCACACCCCTCAAATGACAAATTTGAGGGGTATTTATACTCTCATACAAAACACCCTAAAGGGCTTGGCATGGGCTTGGATTGGGTTGGATTGGATAATAACTTTCATAAGGCTATCTTAACTTAGCTACTAACCATTTAAATTAGCCCAATCTACGAGCCCGTTGACTATTCTATTACGATATCTAACACACGTTACAAAGTTCCTAAACGTGAATGACCATCACTTCTATTAATTATTATTAAGGCTAACAATCTCCCTCTAAGGGGTGATCATTCAAAAGATGCTCCACTTGAATAGGTTTTTACTCTCCTTGAGCTTGAACTTTGCGTGTCGATATAGAATTGTCTTGATTTTCGATCCTTCATGCTTTCTGATCAGATAATGGTGTTGTCTGCCGTACGTCAACTCCATTGGTGTAGGTGTCTCCACGTCTTTCTCCACTATGCTCACACTTCTTTTTGACTTTAAGTTTTAGTGATGATGTTCTCGAGTCTTTAAACTTTGTAGATTCTTTGACATTGACGAAGAATCATCTTTAACTTTGTGTTGCCTTTGATTTTGATGAGAACTTTCATGTGTTGTGATGTTGGTATGAGCATAGGAAGATGGTGAGGTCTTTCCTCCAAGGAACAATCATCAGTACCTGCATGTTTATGTTAGTTGAAAGCACCAATCGATCATTGTGGACTTTTCTTAAAGAATTGACCACTACGATTGTTATACTGATGAATGTCTTGATTCTATTCACCTTGTTTGGGCGAATCAGCTGTCCTAATCTCGTTGAGGGACAGTTGGAATCTCCTTAGCGGGGTTTCCAGCACTTACAAGTTCGAACTTCGAAGGTGTTAACAGCATAGTGTGAAAACACATCTCTAATTCTAGCAAAGGCTGTTCCTGAAACTAGAGGCCCTCAAGAAGGATAACACAACATACCGAAGTACATCTACAGTTTAGGTGAGTCGCTGAGGTACACCGAAGCATCACCTCACAACTGTAGACCGTTTGAGACACCACTAAGCGTAGCCCATAAAGAATTACTGAAGTGACCTGCTGTCAGGGCTGTTTGATGTTGACCCTGGCAGGTGTTTCCATTCAATCACTGAGAATCACAATTGTGAATCCCCTCATAAATGTTCTGGCAGATTGCTAAGATTTGCGTAGGACTCTAGAATATATCACTTGTGTCCTTATTGTTGAACAACAAGCGATGAAATATTAAGTGTTCCTAAGAGATCTTTTAATGAATCTCGTGGCTCTAGAATCAATTAGTGCATTTTGGTTTCCTAAGCGGAGACTAGGGAAAGGGTCTCCTTCTTTATTACCAACAATCTCTAAGAGAAAGTCGATAGATTATGTAGGGTTCCAGTGAGAATGAAACAAATCCTTTTAAGAGGAATTGAGTGGCTAGAAGGTTAGGTACAGTGCGTCACTGGGTCCATGACGTCTTTGTATTCAATACCAGTGTCATCTAGTGACAACCAGTAGCAGATGAATTGAACCCGGTTTCTGCCCTAAGGTTGATTATGGAGGGCTATTTCTTTTCACCCTTTTTTCTTTACTTTTTTTTTTAATTCTTCAACCCCTTCTTTCTCCTTTCTCACATTCTTTTCAATCATACCTAAGGACTTCTAATACTAACTATGGGTATTGTCCTTGGGTAGATCCCTCCTGGCTCTGGCGGATCATAGGACGGATTTCCTATCCTTAGTCACCTTATAAATCCATGACTATTCCTATGTGGCCATGAAAACCCTTTTCTTGAAAATCTCTTAAAGTGTTTATGATTATAAAACACATTTTGTTAACACCTTGAGAGTTTTGCATTTTCAGAAACACTCCCCCTTCACATGTGCTTATATTGTTTTAACTTAAATCTGCACATAGAGGGTAGAGTTTGCACTTTTTTAATTGATCGGCCCATGATATACAATTCCTCACGAGACGCGGTTACGCTGCTTAGTTAGAGAGTTCCATTGTCAGTTTTTAGGTGACAACTAGCTCTAATAACTAACTTGAAGTTGTAAACACTTCTTGAAAAAAAGGTTAGACCCATGTAAGTTCATGTCTATCACGAGTTTCTCGAAATGGTACATTTACTGACTTTGATTTCTCGTCAATTCATTGGTTTCAACTGAGTCGAGCTCTTTTGAGATTCAAACAACGATCATTAAATCTTTTTGATCACATTTTAATCACGTCTTCTCCCCCTAAAAAATAGCATAATCGTGATATTTTTTATATCAACGGATTAAACAACATTTTTAGAAACTTTTGGGGGGACAAACGGATTTGATTTTAGCATGAATTTGGAACATTTTGGTTTTATACTCCCCCTTAAAGAAAGCATATTTTTCATACAGAAAATTTAGAATCAATTAAAGGTTTAGAGGGAGTTATCTTGGTACCAAATGTGAGAGATTTTGAAAAATCTTTTTTAAAAATTTCAAATGAATGGTACGCAAGATGAAGATTTTAAAAAATCTTTTGAAGATATTGAAGAAGAATTATCTTCATTTGTTTTAGGATAAGTGCTCGATATTTATGAAATCGATTTTGCGTAGCACTTTCCTTTCTTTAAAGATCGGGTTGCAAGCGGAAATACTTACAAGCCATTATGTTTTTAGGAATAGTGCTTGAAAAATATTTAAAACCTTTGTTTTAGTTAAGCACTTTCCTTTCTTCGAAGTGCGGGTCCTGAACTGATGTGTCCAGAAGCCATTATTTTGAAGTCCGGGTTTCGTACTGAAGTATACGAAAGCCATTATTTTGAAGCCCGGGTTTCGTACTGAAGTATACGAAAGCCATTATGTTTTTAAAGAAATTTTGAGAAACGACATGTTTTAGAAAACATTTAAAGAACTCTCGCTCAAGAATCTGTACATGTCCGTATCATTGTTGAATGACATTTCTAGAAACGTACAGAATATCGATTATACGAGAGACATGTCGTAGAAGAATATTTTGGATTTTTGAATTTTATAATGTTTTTGGAATTTTTGAAAATTTTCTATTTTTGTATTTTGATTTTGATGGTTTTCAAATTTTGTATTTGTTTTTTTTTTTTTTTTTTTTTTTTGAAAAGATATTTACACAGAAGATTTTAAGAAAGAAAATTAAGTTTGAACAAGTAAAAGTGGAGTTAAGAGTGGAATAAGAAAAGGATTTCCACATGCGATATTGGCATAAAGTTCTTCTTTACCACATTCGGTGTAGCAGCCTTCAACACTTTTACTAGTACCTGCATCCACAGAAGAATTTGTAATTTGTATCAAACATTATGTTCAATTCAATTTATGATTTATTCATTTTTGTTGGTATGATTTACTATTTGTTTGGCTAAGCACCCTGGTGCTGGCCTTGTTATGATTCCTTAATTGTTTTGTTTACGTTTACTTTATTTCCGTACAATTATTTCTAAGTGTATGCATGCATAGTTTATTGGTAGCCACCCTTGGTTCGGTAGTTTTGAATGGCGGTAGAGGCCAATTGCCTAGGAGATATGACCAACTGACCCTAGGTGAGCGGACTGAGACGGGAAGGGTAAGATATGACCAACTGACGACCCTTTCTACTTGTACGATTTGACCAACTGATCACCTATCGTTTGGATGAACTTAAGAATTAGGGGGTGAGTGTCTAAGTTCCTAACGGTCGGGCACTCACTATTATAAATTTAGCATGTGGCGGTACTTAATGACTCGGCTTAGGGGACCAGGAACAACAGGACTTATGACGGTGCGCCTGATTTCTCCTGTGGTGGCATCTTTGCTGATAGGTTAGGGCGAATTGACCAAATGCTGTCCTCTCGACTTTGACCCCACCTGAAGTAATTGGAAGTAAGTAGACGTAGACATAACTAGCTAGGATGAGTAACTAGGTTAGCACCATTCGCCTTCATTGATCACATCTCTTGCCTTTATCTGCTTTATTTTATTTCCTTGTTTTATTAGTTAATTTTATTTCAATCTTAAAAAGCCATTAATATCGTGACATAGACTTAAGTTAATTTCCAATCCACGTAGCTCTTAAGACGACCTCGGTTTTACCGAATACTACACTACACACGACCGGGTACACTGCCCGTTAGTGCACTATGGTAAACCATAGGTATAGCGAGACACTATAAATATTAAGACCTGGTCAGTAAACCTGCATCAAGTTTTTGGCACCGCTTCCGGGGAGCTATTTAGGATTTTAATTTAAGTTTTTCTTTTATTTTCTTTTATTTTTGTTTTTTTATTTTCTTTTTCTCTTCTTTTCTGTTTTTGTTTGTTTTTGATATTTCAGGATATGGAAGATTCAGATTTTAACATGCTCACTATGGAAGAATACATTGCTTTGACTCAAGGTGACCAAATACCAGGCATCATATATCCCGAGTTTAATGATGACATCGAGTTTGAGATCAGCTGCCAGTTCATGAGGGAACTTAGACAGAAGCTTTTCGCGGGAACTAACGATGATGATGCCCACCTGCATGTGCGAAGAGTATTGGAGATCGCAGATCTTTTCCACACTCCAGGAGTTTCTCAAGATGCATTAATGCTTAGAGTGTTCCCTGTTACACTCACTGGTGCAGCCAGAAGATGGATAAAGATGCTTCCTGCGGGGTCAATCAACACGTGGAATATTTTGAAGAAAGCGTTCATTCGGAGATATTGTCCTCCTTCAAAGATGGCCAAGAAGATGGATGAGATAAGGAGTTTCAGACAGAAGATGGATGAAACGCTTGATGAAGCTTGGGAAAGATATAATGACCTTCTCTACAGATGCCCAACGCATGAAGATGGTCCTTATTTTCTACAAAGGTTTAAACATCCCGTCCCGCCAAATGCTCGACTCTCAAGGTGTCACAATTCGCAATTTTTGGTCATTTCTTAAACTCTACATTCATCATATTAGCTCATGCATAGTTTTGCATTTTTCATTAAACGAATAATTTTCATATTAAATAAACGCTATCGCGTGAATATTATTTTGAACATTTGATCCGACACTTCCAAAAATATTCCTAATATATTTTTATACTCATTTTAAGACTATAAAAATATTATTATTAGTTTACCCAATGTTTTAAATTTATTTCGTATATAAATTGTTATGTTTATATAAATTACGATGGTTTCTTAAATTCAACCCGATAAATATTTATTCACTCAAATCTTTCAAGAAATGTATTTTTATAATTTTTATGACCTCAACATATTTTATCTTGAACCGTGAAAAGTTATTTTTATCTAACGCTACCCTAGATACTCAAATGTGTATAAAAGTTACCATCTATCCCTAAATAACTATACATTACTAAACTACTTATACATTATATTATATTTAGCTAATGCTACATTTTCTTTTCTTTCTTTCATACATGTCTACCCACATGGGTTAGTCACCCAAAACTTTGTACATAGTATCTACATATCCTATAATATTGATAGTGCAAGACTTTTTACACATACAAACTCAATCATTCAAAGTGAAAAGTCAAGTTTCTCTCCTCTTCTTCTTCACCTAGAACCGGCCAACCACAAGGTACCATGAATGGATCATCAAAATTTTCTTGTCAAGCTCATCACAATCTAGTAACACTCTTTGTATAGGTTTTGAAATAAAAACCTAGGGTGTTTAGGATAAATCCTTTGTTCTTATAACCTCATCAAGTAACTTGTAAGCATGAAACTTCATCTTTTACCTTTTCATATATATATTTTTCATACATTTTCATGAAGTCCTCATGGTCATATTTGATTTGTTGTGATTTTATTCATTATCATCCAAGATTATCACCCATATGTACTATATAAATATTTATAACAATCATGTGCTAGTTAAAAGTTTATAAAAATGAGAAGTTTGAAAAATGATTTATCAAAGTAAGTTTTGATCTTTTACTAGTGAAGGTTTGATGTAGTTTATGCTTAATTACATGTTATAAGTAGTCATATAAACCTCAAAAATGGTCATTTTATTTATATTGGTTCGAATAGTATTTTATTTTTAGTAGGATTGGCGAAGTGTAGTTCAAGGGATTTTTGTGGTGTAGTTGTGGTTAAACAAGTAGAAAAATGGTAAAGTTTAAAATGAGCGCGGAAGCGCTGTCGAAATTTATAATTTTTCAGAAAAGTTAGTCATTTTTCTAAGTTTTATTAAAGTTTTAGAAAATAGATTTTTATCCATAAACGTGGCCTTTTGAACGGACTAAAACGGAGTTATAACGAAAAAGATACGTGGTTTTAAAGTTACGATTTAAAAACTACCATTTTCCGGAAAGTGTACATGCAGTCCCGATTTTCAACTGACCAAACAGTGTCCTTAAACTTTCTGTGAAATCTCCAAAGTTTAAAAATATATTAGTACACTTAATTACCTTCGCGTGGATATAAAGAACTTGAAAAACGGACTTAAAACGAGTGAGTTATGGTTAACCGAACTTTGAGTCGAAAACGTGCTGAAAACACTATTCACAGCATTAGTATGCTGTCAGGATTTTTAATCAAGGTTTTGAGGGCCTAAACGGACGTTTCGGGGGAAACGGACCTTAAAAACGAGTTAGTTTTCCTATGTATATATTACTTCAAGTCTAATGTAAACCGATTTTTCAATTACTAAAACCGTTACATAGTTTTAACTACATTTTCACCATTAGCTCAAAAGTAATTATTTTGACATGGAACCGTCACACATTCAAGTAACAATATTTTTATATAACTAGTTTTCAAGTGGCATATTGGGTGATACGTTTTCAAATCATGCATTCACGACAACATATCATAACTCAAGTCATAACATTCATTTTAGGTCGCGGATAGTTTCCGAGCCTCATTTTCGTGCACTTCATTTTGTTAGCATATCAATTATACCAGGTGAGTTTCATAGCCCCTACTTTTATACCTTTTCAATTACTTTTGGGGGAGATACATGCTCAAACTATTTTCATTTACTTTCACAAGTACTCTAAACTTTTACATATTACTGTGAGTTCATACCCCGCTTTTACTCGTTTATATTCTTACAAACTATTTGGGGCGAGATATATGCTTATTTATCCAAACATTTACTCTTTTGCCAAACAACATTACCTATACTTTAGACTTGATTGCGTTATATACTTGATTGGGTTATACTTGATTTCATATGCATATTTGGAACAAACATACAAGAATTAGTGGCTCCAAATTAAGTTGTTGGAAGGCTATTAATTTACAAACATACAAGAATTAGTGGCTCCAAATTAAGTTGTTGGAAGGCTATTAATTTACAAATATACAAGAATTAGTGGCTCCAAATTAAGTTGTTGGAAGGCTATTAATTTACAAACATCCCAATATTTATATGTTGGAAGGCCATTTTTATGGATACAGCCCAACGTGAGCGTTGGAGGAACATCCCAACACGAGTGTTGGAAGACCCTTGTGGTGACATTTATACTTTTAACTACCTTGATGCGCATAATCATAATTGTCATTCTATTTTTAGCAGTGGGTTGTAAACACACAGGTTGCAAGTTTTGTATGGGCGGAACTTGGAACTAAGAGGATTTATGATGCCTTTGCTTTGTGGACTATTTTAAATGACCAAAAAATTTGCCTTTGTTACATGAACGCTCTTTTAAGGCTTTACTTGTTAACCAAACTCTATGAACTCACCAACCTTTGTGTTGACACTTTTTAGCATGTTTTATCTCAGGTATCTAAGGCATTCACTTCATGGCATGCATATGGTCATATCATAGAGTCGTGGTGACGACGCGTCTCACATGGGATTTATACACTTTAAAAACATCGTTTGGCTTGTATCAAACCTATTTCCGCATACATTGATTTTCATTTGGGACCTACATTTTGTAAACTCTGATTATTTTACTTAATCAAACGATGTATTTTCCAAACGACACTTTAGGTCGTTCGATATAACTGTAACTTTGATGCTATGACAGTCCTCCCCAAGGTATTCCATTCCGCTGCAAAACAGGTAATTTGGGGATGTGACAGATTGGTATCAGAGCATCGGTTATAGAGAACTAGGTTGCATCATTGACCCTAGACTATAACCACATCATCATAGCATCTCATCATATCATTATAAGTGCACATTCTTTATACATGCGGACTTATGACTCAACACCAAACATCATATGAGTCGATTAGTCCAAGCATTGCATAGTTACTCCTAAATTATACATAGCCTGATCACCTATGTCTAATTCAGGAAGAATCATGCAATGAAGGGAGTAGTAGTCTCATATGTGTAAGCAATTCCGTAATCAAGCCAAATTTTCAAAAGATTTTCTTCAAACCACTTGTTTCCAGTTTGATCCGAGCGACAGTTCTTGTTTGATGAGTTGCAAAGATCGAGCTAGAAACAAGTCGTTACCTAAACCGATTTAGCCTAATCGTATGACAGTTCTTGTTTGATGAGTTGTGGGATTAAGTAAAAATCGGTTACCAAAAAGTCTTTTAAAAATTTTGCTTGAGAATGGGAAAGCTTGTCTCATCGAGCCTAATCATAAGAAAGCGTGTATTTAGGACGGGAATTGCTCACGATAGCACGGGAACGTACCTTGTGGAACGAGTAAATCATATGCATGAGCATTGACATAATCATTTAGACCATACATGAGCATAAACTTTTAGAACCCTTGTCGCGTTTTGGGCCATAGTATCATTAATCGAATCACGAGGACGTGATTCCGCTGACATGGGAAGAATGTCACAATTCGCAATTTTTGGTCATTTCTTAAACTCTACATTCTTCATATTAGCTCATGCATAGTTTTGCATTTTTCATTAAACGAATAATTTTCATATTAAATAAACGCTATCGCGTGAATATTATTTTGAACATTTGATCCGACACTTCCAAAAATATTCCTAATATATTTTTATACTCATTTTAAGACTATAAAAATATTATTATTAGTTTACCCAATGTTTTAAATTTATTTCGTATATAAATTGTTATGTTTATATAAATTACGATGGTTTCTTAAATTCAACCCGATAAATATTTATTCACTCAAATCTTTCAAGAAATGTATTTTTATAATTTTTATGACCTCAACATATTTTATCTTGAACCGTGAAAAGTTATTTTTATCTAACGCTACCCTAGATACTCAAATGTGTATAAAAGTTACCATCTATCCCTAAATAACTATACATTACTAAACTGCTTATACATTATATTATATTTAGCTAATGCTACATTTTCTTTTCTTTCTTTCATACATGTCTACCCACATGGGTTAGTCACCCAAAACTTTGTACATAATATCTACATATCCTATAATATTGATAGTGCAAGACTTTTTACACATACAAACTCAATCATTCAAAGTGAAAAGTCAAGTTTCTCTCCTCTTCTTCTTCACCTAGAACCGGCCAACCACAAGGTACCATGAATGGATCATCAAAATTTTCTTGTCAAGCTCATCACAATCTAGTAACACTCTTTGTATAGGTTTTGAAATAAAAACCTAGGGTGTTTAGGATAAATCCTTTGTTCTTATAACCTCATCAAGTAACTTGTAAGCATGAAACTTCATCTTTTACCTTTTCATATATATATTTTTCATACATTTTCATGAAGTCCTCATGGTCATATTTGATTTGTTGTGATTTTATTCATTATCATCCAAGATTATCACCCATATTTACTATATAAATATTTATAACAATCATGTGCTAGTTAAAAGTTTATAAAAATGAGAAGTTTGAAAAATGATTTATCAAAGTAAGTTTTGATCTTTTACTAGTGAAGGTTTGATGTAGTTTATGCTTAATTACATGTTATAAGTAGTCATATAAACCTCAAAAATGGTCATTTTATTTATATTGGTTCGAATAGTATTTTATTTTTAGTAGGATTGGCGAAGTGTAGTTCAAGGGATTTTTGTGGTGTAGTTGTGGTTAAACAAGTAGAAAAATGGTAAAGTTTAAAATGAGCGCGGAAGCGCTGTCGAAATTTATAATTTTTCAGAAAAGTTAGTCATTTTTCTAAGTTTTATTAAAGTTTTAGAAAATAGATTTTTATCCATAAACGTGGCCTTTTGAACGGACTAAAACGGAGTTATAACGAAAAAGATACGTGGTTTTAAAGTTACGATTTAAAAACTACCATTTTCCGGAAAGTGTACATGCAGTCCCGATTTTCAACTGACCAAACAGTGTCCTTAAACTTTCTGTGAAATCTCCAAAGTTTAAAAATATATTAGTACACTTAATTACCTTCGCGTGGATATAAAGAACTTGAAAAACGGACTTAAAACGAGTGAGTTATGGTTAACCGAACTTTGAGTCGAAAACGTGCTGAAAACACTATTCACAGCATTAGTATGCTGTCAGGATTTTTAATCAAGGTTTTGAGGGCCTAAACGGACATTTCGGGGGAAACGGACCTTAAAAACGAGTTAGTTTTCCTATGTATATATTACTTCAAGTCTAATGTAAACCGATTTTTCAATTACTAAAACCGTTACATAGTTTTAACTACATTTTCACCATTAGCTCAAAAGTAATTATTTTGACATGGAACCGTCACACATTCAAGTAACAATATTTTTATATAACTAGTTTTCAAGTGGCATATTGGGTGATACGTTTTCAAATCATGCATTCACGACAACATACCATAACTCAAGTCATAACATTCATTTTAGGTCGCGGATAGTTTCCGAGCCTCATTTTCGTGCACTTCATTTTGTTAGCATATCAATTATACCAGGTGAGTTTCATAGCCCCTACTTTTATACCTTTTCAATTACTTTTGGGGGAGATACATGCTCAAACTATTTTCATTTACTTTCACAAGTACTCTAAACTTTTACATATTACTGTGAGTTCATACCCCGCTTTTACTCGTTTATATTCTTACAAACTATTTGGGGCGAGATATATGCTTATTTATCCAAACATTTAAACTATTTTGCCAAACAACATTACCTATACTTTAGACTTGATTGCGTTATATACTTGATTGGGTTATACTTGATTTCATATGCATATTTGGAACAAACATACAAGAATTAGTGGCTCCAAATTAAGTTGTTGGAAGGCTATTAATTTACAAACATACAAGAATTAGTGGCTCCAAATTAAGTTGTTGGAAGGCTATTAATTTACAAACATACAAGAATTAGTGGCTCCAAATTAAGTTGTTGGAAGACTATTAATTTACAAATATACAAGAATTAGTGGCTCCAAATTAAGTTGTTGGAAGGCTATTAATTTACAAACATCCCAATATTTATATGTTGGAAGGCCATTTTTATGGATACAGCCCAACGTGAGCGTTGGAGGAACATCCCAACACGAGTGTTGGAAGACCCTTGTGGTGACATTTATACTTTTAACTACCTTGATGCGCATAATCATAATTGTCATTCTATTTTTAGCAGTGGGTTGTAAACACACAGGTTGCAAGTTTTGTATGGGCGGAACTTGGAACTGAGTGGATTTATGATGCCTTTGCTTTGTGGACTATTTTAAATGACCAAAAACTTTACCTTTGTTACATGAACGCTCTTTTAAGGCTTTACTTGTTAACCAAACTCTATGAACTCACCAACCTTTGTGTTGACACTTTTTAGCATGTTTTATCTCAGGTATCTAAGGCATTCACTTCATGGCATGCATATGGTCATATCATAGAGTCGTGGTGACGACGCGTCTCACATGGGATTTATACACTTTAAAAACATCGTTTGGCTTGTATCAAACCTATTTCCGCATACATTGATTTTCATTTGGGACCTACATTTTGTAAACTCTGATTATTTTACTTAATCAAACGATGTATTTTCCAAACGACACTTTAGGTCGTTCGATATAACGGTAACTTTGATGCTATGACAGTCCTCCCCAAGGTATTCCATTCCGCTGCAAAACAGGTAATTTGGGGGTGTGACACAAGGACCTATCCCTACAATGCCACCTGCACAAGCCCTTAGATCAATTGAAATGATGGCTGACCATTCACGAAATTGGTATGATGGAGCAACCACTTGGGTAAAAAATAGCAAGGGCTTGGATGACATTGGTGACATAACCAAGCAGATTGATGAACTCGGATGTGATATGAATATGGTTAAGGAAGACATTCATGCTATACAAGAGCATTCTCTCCGAGAAGAACGCAAAGAATATGAGCAGGTCAAGTACGTTGAGTCATTGGAGGAAGCCATCAAGAAATTCTCGGATAATTTAAAAAGGATGCACGACTCGAATGACGAAATGATCAGGGAATTCAAGGAGGGCGTGAACCTGAATTTAAAGAAGCTTGACGCTAAGAAGAAAAGCTTGGAGGGTAAGCTTGAAGAGTTAAACCAAAAGGTCCTGGAAAGTAAAAAGAATGCAGTTGGAACTATCAAAGCAACAGTGGAAAAGATGAAAGAAGTCAACAAGGAGCAGGTTCCTCGTTATTTACCTTATATCAGACCCTATGTACCACCTATCCCATTTCCAGGAAGTTTGAAGGTTGCGAGAAAAGATGAAAAAAGTGACGATCAATTGAAGAATATGGAAGCAAAGAACTTACAGAGTGATGAAGCAACGCCACAAGCTAATGAGGAATCAACCACAACACAAAACGGTATTACTTCTAGCTCTTCTTTTATTCCTAACAAGCTTGCTTGTTTTTCTATTCAGGACTCTGAAATTATGGATGAAATCGTGCAACCTATCACATCACCCAATAATGGTTATGTAGCTTCGGCTACTGAACCAATTCTAGTTGATCTTGCAAAGGAATTAGAAGACAAAATCTTGGACACCTCAGTGATAAACAAGGAGACATATGAGCTGATTAATCAGCCACATCACGAGGTGAACAAATCATCAAGGCCATCAACTAAAGCGGGTAAGGTATGGAGGGAAATGACATCTCTTTTCAGGTATGATCATAATTTATCATTTCCCCACCCCATAGCAAATTCACACCCTCATGGTGTTTATTGCTATTTTCACCCACACTTGATTTCAAGTGAGGGGATGAACACCCTTTTACGTAGTAAATAAGGGTGAAGTCAAGCTCGTGACTCGAACAAAAACAAGCGCTTCGTGGGAGGCACCCCATGCCTATCTTTTCTTTTTCATTTTATTAGTATAGTTGGGTTTTGTATTTTCTAACCAATTTTTCAGGATACGAGGAAGTAATTGCTGCTGCAGTTTGCTGATCTGACCAGAGTTACGATGTAACTTATCTTAGTGATTACACCGTAATCAACTTTTTAGCAGCAGAATTCTTGACGCATTAATAATTACGGCGTAATACCATCTCCGTGGTTACGCCGTAACCACTCGCTTTGCAGCTTATGTCAGGTTTTGCTAGTTACGGCGTAACTCCCTCATAAGAGTTACGACGTAACCTTCCTCTGCTTTAATTCTTTCATTTTAAAACACAATAACCTTGTATTAGTTTTAAATGAACTTTGTAGGTGTGTTCCCTGTAAACCCTCACGAGACTTCACTCGTCCACTTGGGACACCATGTGGTTTAAAAGGCTTGTTGCATTCGCTAAATGCAACCGTGATTCCTACGAAAGTGAGTTAGGCTTTTCATTTTCTTTTATTGCTTGTTGTTTTTCTAGTATGATGCGTTTGGTTGTCTTAAGTGAATTCAGGTTATTAAAGTTTGCTCATGAATCTCAAAGCGGGACACGTTTGTTCGTGTGTCTTCGATCATGCCGAGCAAATCCAGGGGAGTTTTCTGTCTCAATTCTAACCCTTCTTATCTTTCATTTATATGCTTAAGTATGACCCAAGTGGGGGGAAGGGATTACACATAGACACTCACTTGATTTTACTTGCCCTTATTTTTCTAGTTTTTGATGAAAAGTGTTTCATTAATATTTTGACATGTTTTTAATTACTAAACTGGATTAATCTAGACTGAGCACACCTACCCTATATTTCCATTGTGTGATGATAAGCCTTTCCGTTTTCCCCTTATACATAATTCCACAAAAATGAGTGTGCCGGTGGCTGTAGTAGACTTTAGAACTTGGCCTTGTATATCTTTTCGAGACCATTATAATGAGCATTACACTGAGGTAACTTGGTGTGATTGGTGCAGCTAGGATTTAAGGTAATTTTAGGATTAAACCCAAATAGCCTATCATATATGTATTGTGTATATTGACTTTTCACATCGATTAGTCAATCCCCCTGTTAAACCCTGTTTGTTGCACTCACCATTAGTGCAAGATACCCCTAGATACACCCTTCAGAGCCTTTCCTTTCATTTTGTTCACCCAATATATGTTTCGTTACACCTATCGCCTAGCCTACCCTGTAGTTTCCTTATGTCCATGGTTCGGGCGCTGTTGGTTAATTTTGGTTCCACTAGTGAAAGTCGCGGGTTTTGAATATAGGGTTTTGGAAGAAAATCGGGTTTAGATGATAGTTGATCTCAAGTGGGGGAATGCTTTTTATGTTCGTATATCCATGTACACCTTGTCTTGCATCAAAAAAAAAAAAAAAAAAAAAAAAAAAAAAAAAATGAGCATGCAAGCAAGTGTTTTATCTATAATTAGTGGTTTTGCCTTTTTCAACTGGCGCAAATTTTTACAAATCCGTTTTGTCTTACGGATAAAATTAGAAACCCGAACATTTCTATCTCACCTTTCAAATTTTAATTAATATTCGTACAATTAGGACATTGTACATTTCAAGTGGGGGGATGGGAGATAGAAATGGTCGATTTTGATCGAAATATGTGCTAAATTGACCCAAATTTTAAAAATTTTTATATAGCACATTTTTTTTTCATTGATGATGAAGGCCGAGTTAATGCATCTTATTTGCCTAGATTATGGAGTTTATGAGGCACCGCATTACATTTCTTGTGCATTAACTCGTGTATTGGATTATTGAAGACCCCTTGACTCTTGACCCTCGATTTTTACTATGGGATTGAATGCGACTAGTGGTGGGGTGACTGTGGACATAGGAATCTATTTGTTTCGTGTCTTTTTATTTACACCCATTAAAATTTCCCATGCCTTATCCTACCCTTGGTCGTGAATCGAGCTTAGGTGAGGAAGCGGGCAATCATTGGTGTCTTGGCCATGGATTTGGTCATGTATCATTGGTTTTGTCCCCCTCGCCGTAGCTCGTTAGTAATGACAAAATAACCCATAAGACTATGTTGTGTCAACCCATTGCCTTTTAGAATAGCTGCATCTATAGACTCTAGTGGTGGAGATTAGCATCTTTTCCAAGCCTATGATAGAATACTCGTCATGACTGAGCAGTTGAGTGATCACCCCAAATATAAACACGTGAATTATGAGAGAGAGAGTGTGATTTCAATTCCTTTTTCGTGAGGTGCTCGGTTTGGATTTTCTAGCTTAGGTGATTTTTAAACTCATAACTTCCAATTAATCTTGGGAGATATCTTTTTGAGAATTATTTAAAGGGTCTACTTGAGGACAAGTAGGATTCAAGTGGGGGGATATTTGATAACATCAAATTAGCTTAATCTTTTATATATCAAATTCCCGTGTTTATGGCCTCATTTGCATTAATATGGTACTTAATTCTTTCATATTCGTTCATATTTGGATTTCAGGATAAATGAGGCATTGAAGCGGAAAAGATGTGATATAAGGCCAAAGATGTGTTCTGAAGATTGATTTACGAGGGCCTTTGGATTTTATGTGAAGATTACGCCGTAGCTAGCTAATAAGGTTATGGCGTAAATATGAGCTTTGAAGGATACGGCGTAACCAATTGTTATGGTTACGTCGTAATTATTATCTTGAAGGTTACGGCGTAACATGACAATTTAGTTACGTCGTAGAGATTATTTCGGAGGGATACGTATGAGATGAAGAAGGATTACGGCGTAACTCGGATAATTAGTTACGCCGTAATTAATTACTTGGGCGCAAAGTTTCAAGGTCCAGGGATTAAAAGTGACAAGTTAATTCAAAGTTTATTAAGTTCAAGGACTTGTTATAAAAGTAACAAGTGCGATGAGGGGCCAAAAGTGTCAACAAGAGCAAAATAGTTTCAATAATTTAGCTTGACATGAAAAGTACGAAGTATGAAGTTACAGTATTAGTTACGGCGTAACTTAGTTACGACGTAACTTTAGTTACGACGTAATTAATTTATTTAATTACGTCGTAACTATGTCGCGGCCTATAAATACAGCCCTAAATCTGCATTTTTGAGTATCTCTCATCACCCCTCTCCCAGGGGTCGATTAGGGCACCACTCCAGGGTATTTTTCAGCAGTCCGAAATCAGTTTTGAAGGAAGAATTCACTCGCAATCATCATCATTATTTAGCTCTACATCAAGTAATTTGTATCAAACATTATGTTCAATTCAATTTATGATTTATTCATTTTTGTTGGTATGATTTACTATATGTTTGGCTAAGCACCCTGCTGCTGGCCTTGTTATGATTCTTTAATTGTTTTGTTTACGTTTACTTTATTTCCGTACAATTATTTCTAAATGTATGCATGCATAGTTTATTGGTAGCCACCCTTGGTTCGGTAGTTTTGAATGGCGGTAGAGGCCAATTGCCTAGGAGATATGACCAACTGACCCTAGGTGAGCGGACTGAGACGGGAAGGGTAAGATATGACCAACTGACGACCCTTTCTACTTGTGCGATTTGACCAACTGATCACCTATCGTTTGGATGAACTTAAGAATTAGGGGGTGAGTGTCTAAGTTCCTAATGGCCGGGCACTCACTATTATAAATCTAGCATGTAGCGGTACTTAATGACTCGGCTTAGGGGACCAGGAACAACAGGACTTATGACGGTGCGCCTGATTTCTCCTGTGGTGGCATCTTTGCTGATAGGTTAGGGCGAATTGACCAAATGTTGTCCTCTCGACTTTGACCCCACCTGAAGTAATTGGAAGTAAGTAGACGTAGACATAACTAGCTAGGATGAGTAACTAGGTTAGCACCATTCTCCTTCATTGATCACATCTCTTGCCTTTATCTGCTTTATTTTATTTCCTTGTTTTATTATTTAATTTTATTTCAATCTTAAAAGCCATTAATATCGTGACATAGACTTAAGTTAATTTCCAATCCACGTAGCTCTTGGGACGACCTCGGTTTTACCGAATACTACACTACACACGACCGGGTACACTGCCCGTTAGTGCACTAGGGTAGACCATAGGTATAGCGAGACACTATAAATATTAAGACCTGGTCAGTAAAACCTGCATCAAAGTACTTGTTTCCTCACGATGAGGGTGATCACTATCAACGGTTGTAGTGGTTTTTACTTCCTTAACTTGATGAGTTTCACTATTATTTGTCTTGGAGCAAGTATGAAAAGTCTTCCTTATCGGAATCCATCTAAGACCTACTTTGTTGAAAACTTTTCCCGTGGGTATCCACCTAAGGTAAGATCTAGGAGTTATTTTCTTATCAGATGAAGCGGAAGACTCAGTTTCAGAAAAACTACGTCCTGATGAGATCTACCTATTAGGTTTCCTTTCCATGTTCATCTTGTCAACGGGTTTGTTTTTGTTTGGAGTCTTAGTGGATTGTACCTTGGCATCACATTTTTGACATGTAGGACAAGCAAATTCAACATTCTTGTTTAGAGCAACTACCTTAACTTTGTCACTACATTCATTTGGCAATTGTTTCTTTGTCGAAAAAGACTTAGAATGTCTAGTGTTGTTTCCTACATGCATGGCATTTTCTTTTGCCTGACTACTTTTAGATGCAAGCCAATCCCTAGTCATGTGTTGCGTGTTCCTAGGTAATGGTTTACAACTACTAGTACTGCCTTGAAGTCTTGTAGAATTCATCGCCCTAGATGTTGCACCTAAAATTCCTTCTTTTCGAGTCTGTGCCTTTTTCCTATCTTCTTCTAGATCGTGATTTTGGACCATGTCGTTAGAATCAACAGATTCTTTAACCAGATTTTTGGTCACATTCTGAGTACTAGTCTTTGGAATGCCAGGTGTAATCACTTTTGGTTTTTCAGCAACTGCTTTTTCTTTTTCAAAACCTTTGAAAATTCTCTTTTTAATAGGCAAGGACTGTGGAGTGACTGGTTTTGAAAAATCATTTTTCTCATTGACTTTTGGAGGAAACTGAGAAATAGACATTTTTGGTTTGAAAACCGGTTTGGGAACATTTGTTTTCTCCTCTGTCAATGGTTTTGCAAACTTAGTATCCACAGTCTTTCCTATTTGACATCCCAGCTGAGCTCTCAAAAGATCATTTTGCTCTTTCATGTCCTTGTAGGCACGCTCATACGACAGTTTGTCATACTTGCATTCCTCGGTTTTTCGATCAAGTTGTTTAAAATAGGACACGTTTTCTTTTTCAAGTTTTTCAAGAGCTGTTTCATATTTTGAAACAATTTTGGATGTCTTTCATGGTCTTCAACAGAATATGTTTGTAAGATAATGGACATGATATCGGTAGTCATAACATCTTCGAATAGAGAATCCTTCAAATTTTCCAAAACTTTGATGTGTTCAAAACATTCATTAGCTTGTTTTACCATGGATTTGTGATCCTTGACAAAGTCACCTGTTTCTATCAAAAATGCTTGTTCAAAATGAATTACCCTCGCACTGACATGATTTAGCAGAGGGGCAATTTGAGTTTCAAAAAACTTTTTCATTTCATCATCAAAACTAGAAAACCATATGTTAGTAGTAATATTGGTTTTAGATTTAACAGTCAATTGAAGTCTCCCAATTCTAGTTTTAACATCATCTAAAATGCTTCTAGCATTACTTGTGTTAAAAGGATTGTTTGAAGACATTTGTTCCAAATTCGACAATGATTTTGAGACAACTACTGGTTTTGAAACACTGGGTGTTATGGAAAACTTTGACTTTTCTTTTTGAGGAACAAAAGTAACTCCAGAAAGTTTGTTAAGTTTGTTGTAATCAATTGGTTTTAAATCCAGGTTCTTTTGTTTCATTTTTGTTCTAATGTCTTCAACAAGCTCGATCGTTTGATGAGAATCACGAACATTGACAGGTTCATGCTTATCTAACAAAACTTTTCCATTATACAAAACCGTCTGTTCATTCTGAGCTTTCTTGAGAGCACAAGGAGGTTTGTTACCAAGAGCCATTTTTTGTGTTGTATGATAATATGAATTTGTTTGATTGGTTATCATATTGACTGTTTGTGTTGAATGACCCGTTGTAACAAGCAAATTTTCCAATTTGTTGACTTTTTCCGCTATCTCAAGAATTTCATCAAGAAGAGAATCTTCTCCTTTTGAAAAATCAGTTTTCAACTTTTTCTTCTCTTTTTCAAGATCAGAATAAATTGTTTTTTGTTTAGAAAGTTGGTTTTTAAGATCATAAATTTCCTCGTTTAAAGTTTTTATTTTCAAGCACTTGTTTTTCTCTTAAAACGGAGTTTCGATAACCAATTTCTAATTCACACTCTTTGTTTTTGTGAAATTCAAAAGCTTTTGCATTTTCCTTGTACCTCGCAAGCTCAGCGGTCAATTTATCATTCGCGGCCTTAACTTCGCGATAGACCGTTTTAACTTTCTCAATTTCAATACCACAATTATTAATTAATGTTTCAAAGAGAGCACGTATTTCCTCATCATTAGTACCATTCTGTTAAACTGGACCTTCATTAGGATCCATATATGGAGTTTCAGAATTAACATTGCTATTAACTTGCTCCCCCACATATGTGTCATAATAAGGTGCAGGAGGCACATAATGTGGCATCTCATGAGTAAACGGATTAGCAACATTACTATAAGTTGGTACCTCATTGAGTGGATCTGTGTCATAGACAGGAGGTGTGTCAAAAGTACCGCTTGATGTTGTGTCCTGCTGATAGACTGTATGATTGGAGTTTGCATTTACGTTTGCTTTATCTGCCCATCTTGAATTCCTGAAGCCATATTCCTCAGCAGTCAACTCTATTCCCGATTCTTCTTTCAGTGCTAACATCAACATGTACTTGATCCTTTCAAACTTCGTCATTGTTTTGACACTGCATGCAGAATCTTGGCTTTGAGGTTCGGAGGTAGCATTCTGAACCGAAGTCATAAAACAGTTATCTCCATTTTGATATACCATATTTTGATGCACAATCTGACCTCCCTGATGTCCAATATACTGCCCTGCATATTGCATCTGATTCCCCATTTGTATACCCGTAGCAAATCCTTGCTGACTTCCAATAACATCAACCATTTGTCGTTCTTGACTCATATGTATACTTGGTTGAGCAAATTGCGTATTGAACACTGAAATCCATGTATTGGAGAATGAAGCAATAGCATTTGTGAAAGAAGTTTTGAAACGATCTTCCTGAGTTGCCATTGATGAAGGAATGTATGATAAAGTTGATGCAGGATCAATTCAACGATAAAGGAGTTGTGTTTGATAAGATTAAGCTCGGTTGTTGTAGTGAAAATTTGGTCTAAAAACTTAAAAACCACAATAACTTCTGTCATTCTCCTCGTTCTCACGGTCGTTTTGATGTGTAGAATGCTGAAAACGGAGTTACGGTTCAAAAGTTATGGTCATTTGAAGTTTTGCTGAAGATCTTACTTGTAAACTTGAGCTTAGGCGTAGGATTTGGTGCTTAGGCGTAGGATTTTCTTAGGCGTAGACTTCCTTAGGCGTAGGATTCCTTAGGCGTAGGATTTCCTTACGAGTAGGATTTCCCTACGAGTAGGATTTCCTTAGGCGTAAGATTAGGTTATAAACCAAAATCCTTCACACTTATCCAAGTGTGAGAGATATCCACAAGTCGAAGTGTTTTTCAGGCTTATCCAAGCAAGGAAAACACTGAGTAACCATTGTTGCACGAAGATTCTTCACCAAATGCTTACAAGTAGGATTTGGTTCTTACGAGTAGGAATCCTTACGAGTATAACCTTACGAGTAGAACCTTACGATTAGAACCTTAAGAGTAGAACTAGGGTTTTGACTTTCTGTACTTGCACTCCTTACGAGTAGACTGCCCAGATTTTTTCAAAAACACTAATTTTCACCCAAAAATACGATTCCAAATGATTTCTTTTGCACAAACTTCTTCTAAAATACGTAAAGATCAATAAAAACTACAACTTTAGCTTAAAAACACGTAAAAATCAAAACTTTAAGCAAAAAGCACATGTTTTTAATGAAAAAACGTAACTTTTGTGTAAAGTTTCAACAAAAAACGTAACACGAACACTCCTAAACCATTGTTAGGCGATTGATACCATTGGTAAGACCTTGTTTTTCTCAACCTTATCACACAATAACAACCTTATGCGTAATAACACACAATATAACAAGAAATATGAAGCAAAGAAAGATGGTGACTTGAAGTATGGTGCGTATGAAACAGAAGAGAAAGATAAAAGAAAGAACTTGTTATATCATATGAAAAACATACACGTACACACTCAAGCACACCCCTCAAATGACATTTATACTCTCATACAAAACACCCTAAAGGGCTTGGCATGGGCTTGGATTGGGTTGGATTGGATAATAACTTTCATAAGGCTAGCTTAACTTAGCTACTAACCATTTAGCTTAGCCCAATCCACGAGCCCGTTGACTATTCTATTACGATATCTAACACACGTTACAAAGTTCCTAAACGTGAATGACCATCACTTCTATTAATTATTATTAAGGCTAACAATATGTAGCCATATTAAAAGTGTGTCAAGTCATATGTAACATAGTGCGAGTTTATTTTATACAAACATATAGGTTCCTAAATTGAGGTATATAACATATATGGTTTTCATCTTAGTCTATTTCGATGATGAACTTAGGTTAACTGTCATATTAATTCACAACATAAAATCTTATTTACTTAATGATGTTCCCGGTACTTAGGTTAAAATTCAAATTATATCGGAATTTCGGAAAACGGATTTTAGGGTATTACAGTAATAGTAACATATAGTTTTTATGCAACTTGTACCTTTTTATGAGATTTGATAGATGTAATAGTTACATATACTTTTTATGTGACTTGTACTTTATTTTTATTTAATATTTAATATTTTGTACATATGTTTTATAAACTATTAAAATTATATATTAATTAAATTTTATATTAAATTTAATTTTTAAATAAAATTAAAAAAAATAACATATTGGGTACGCTTCACCCTCAACACACACCATCACACACTCATAACACTGTGAAACACACATACACATAGCGAAACTAAACCGACCCAAAATCAAAAATGGCCAAACAATATTTTATTTCCCTAGGTGATTTATCTAATTGTTTATATTATCACATTATTCAAAGGATGTGGATTCCCTAGGTAATTTTTCAACATTAGTCTAAGTGTTTTATTACTGATTTGCATGCCTATCGTTCAACAGTATTTATGGATTATCTATATGCCTAATTGTGTTACTTACATTTTTGTTTACGGATCAGTATGTACCTAGGTTTATGATGCCTATAAGTATGTTTTTTATTACTTTTGTTTATGCATATGCATGTTTAAGTGTTATCTTCACCCGTCGTGTGAAGATAACAATTGGTTGTAAGTTTTAGTATTTGGATGGTCGTAAGTGGGATTGCATAGATTTTTGTAAGTTGGATTAGCTTAGTAAATGGTAGTGTCCTTTTTTATCATTACCCCCCTGAGTTTGTGGTTGGATTGTATGGATTTTTTTAAGTGAGATTGTATGGATTTTTTTAACAAAGTTGTAACTCAGTTTGCTACTTGGTTACTGAAATTGTGCATATTTTAGTGTATCTTGGGTTAGTTTGTAACTAGATTGGTTGGAATTGAATTGGACAGGCAAACGATTAACATATTAAAATATCTTATTTGTATTGCAATTGGATTTTTATGAGCTAATTGTTGATTTGACAATGGTCTTACCCTCTCAAAACCACCTTCAAGACCATTAAATATTTTGTCCTAATTACAAGTTTGACATGACACAACTATAGATATCTATTAATGGTGTGTAGAATTAGTTTAACATTAAGTTTTTCCTATTTAAAGGATGAATAAGATGATCATTTTCATACTAAAAACTTAGAAAACTTTCTTAAGAAGAAAAAAAAGCATTCACAATGGTGAATAACCTACCGTCTAATCAAAACCAACTTCCAGTCAATGACATACCCTCCATACCCTCTAGTGTACAACCAACTCCAATGAATAACCTACCTCCTGGGAACCCCTCTCAACAGACTCTCCTAGCTGAACTAGTTACTGCATCAAACTCACTATCTGAGGGATATGATGCTTGTTTTGTTTGAGCGGGAAAATGCCAAGGACTTTGCCCTAGTCGGTAACATGCATGCCTTGCCTCAGAGTTGTTTTTCCGGGTACAGGAGATGGCTGAGTACATTAGTGAGCTGAGTAGGTTGACAGGGTCAGTGATTTCCTTTGAGAGTTCCTAAGTACTTAGGAAAATGTAGGATGCTGTGCCAGATGCACTATGCTGATGAGCACCATGAGTGAGGTGCAGATCAAGATTGAGGGAAACTAGAAGGGGGTTGAATAGTTTACCGCTTTTTAATTTAGTTTTCAAAGTTTTCTTGTGAAAAACTTCGATTGAGTCCTTTGTGAAATCAAGCCACAACAATATGAATCTTTCTTAACAAGACTATAATAGATACACTAAAACAATTGAAAGTAAGTAATGAAAGTAAAGAGTAAGAGATGGAAAGATCAAACCAAGAGAAGAGATTTATAGTGGTTCGGTCACGAAGCTCTTCTTCGCCCTACTCCACTCCACGAGTACCCAACTCGAGAGTTCTAAGCACTATGTCATCAAACTCCCTTGAAGTGGAGAAAACCCTACAACGTCACTTATCACAATTTCGGACACTAAGCTAAATGTCGAGTACTAATCAATCTAGTACCAATCTCACTCACGATCTACCCGATCCTTACTAACCACACGAACTACTAGATAACCACGACCTAGACTTGATCCACTTGATCAACACACTAACTCACAAACCACAAGAGATCTCCAAGATCTCGACAAGATCACAATGATCTACACAAGTTATCAAAACAAGACTCAAGACTACTTGATGTATAGCAAGATACAACAAGTGTGTAACAAATGTTATAAGTGCACACTACTATAACTACAACACTATGTATCTTCTTGATACTATGTGTTCTTCTCTTGCACTAGGAGAGGAATGAAGGTGATCACTTGGTTGGAAGAAGGGATCACTCTAAAACAAAAGAAAACTATCTAAATGATCAAAGGAGAGTGTGTGTGTTAGGAGACTTTAACTCAGAAAGTTTTTTGTGAAAAAGGATGAGAAAAATCTGTGAAATGGGCTGGTATTTATAGGGACAAAGATTTTGTCCGTTACTGTAGGTAGTACCACTAAATACGAGACGGTACCACTAAATTTAGTGGTACCGTGGTACCGTCCCAGACAAAAACGCTCCCTTTTTTGTCTTTACTGGTGAAAGTTTATTTGGGGAAGTTAGAAGCTGTTTTGGAGGGAATATAGCTGTTGGGAATATTTGAACTAATTTTTCCATTAAAACATTTCTTTAATATTCAAAAATAATTTGTAAAATGTATTATTTAAAAAAGGTTTTGTCACATTAAAAATGTGAAGTATGAAGCACAAATTCACTTCTTTGATTAGTTGTCAAGTTGTAAATTTGTTTGTTCCTACCTAGAGTGATGTATGTAGAAGAGATATTTTGATTAAAAACTTGTTTACGTTAATTTTAATGTAACGTGTTTTTACTTTGTTATCATCAAAACATAGAGATATCGAAAGATAGCAATAACGATTTTAGACATTATTTGCATCAATAATCTCCCCCTTTTTGATGATGACAAAACATAAACTCATTTTAGGTGAAAATTACTTTTAACAAGTTTTTAATTTGAGTTTATATCCCACTTCACCCCCTTTTTGTCGAAGCAAAAAGATTGTCGAATCGACACTAAGGCTCCCCCTTGATGTATACCCCCCCCCCTCACTTGGAGGGCACCAAGGAATCGAGCAATGGGTGTTGCTACAAAACAAAATTAGATGAAACAATAACATTGTCTAACATATAGCAACTTTGACAAATATCCAACCACAAATATTAAGAGGCTAAGTAGCCAAAAATAAGTCCAACCATGAAATAAAGAGAGACATTAATTAATTAATTAATTAATTAAGATTCACACTTGAAATGTGAGGACAAGATAATAAAACTACAAGAAGCACAAGATAATCTAAGAATGGCTTGAGAGGCCGACTTGCTCCAAATACAAAAGAGTTCCTAGATGTTTATTCTTGAAAACTAAGCATAAGGATGCTTAGTTGGTTGGGCTATTGGTTGGTGGAGGAGGTGTAATGATGGGTTATTGAGGTTGTGTTAGGAGATGCTCCACATAGGAGAACATAAAGTGAAGTTCATTCCTAAGGGAAAAGATGAGGTTGCAGTTGTGTAGACAACATAAGCAATTAGCATTATGAAGATCAACTGGGTGAATTTGGATGGGTTGTCCCATTATGGGAGGTGAGGGAGATGGTGAGTATGTAGGTGATGGAGTTGGCATGAAAAAGTCCAACGGGGTGATGGGTGCGAGAGTGAGTGTCATATCCATAGAGATAAAAGAGTGTTGAATGATGAAGAGTATGATGAGGTGGCTCCATTAGATGAGGATTTAGATGGAGCATATGGTGGTGTTGGAGAAGAAGGAGTGCTTTGGGAAGGTGGTGTTGTTACTTCATCATCTCATTTTCAAGAGTTAGGTCAATGAACTCGGTTTCTTGTGGTTATGGTAGTTTGAGTTTGATTTTTGTGGATGGTCTAATGGTTATCCTAGGTTTCTTAGAGTTGTTGGTTGAGGATGATTGAGTTGAAGACATGGTGAAGGAGATGAGGTGATTAAAGATGAAGTGCAAGAGTTACTTGGCCTTATATAGGCAAGAGTGGTATGATTTGAATTAAAGTAAATGGAGGCGTTCTATGGTAGCCTAGGGGAATCTTAAGGTTATGAAAGTTTTTAAAACATTGCAGGTTTTGAGGTTAGGGATGCAGAAATCTAGAGAAAATAGGAAAAATTCGTCAAAACAGGCGACGGTAACACTAAATGACACACGGTGCCGTTAAATTAACGGTACTGTGGCATATTTAACGGTACCGTGACCTGTTGGTCACGAATATTTCTATTTGCATGGTTTTGTGCAGCTAAAAAGGGTGTTCTAGGGGAACTATTTGTAGCAAATTCTAGTGCCTCAAACAACTAAAGCTTAATTTGCCTTATATGACTCATATAAACCTACTTCTAGCTATAAGTTTGAGCACACAAGTATCAAGATTAATCATAAGCATGCAATCCAAAAAGACAAAATAAGCTATCATCCAAGAGTTGCATAAATAAAAGTTCATGCAAGGTGACAAGATAAACTTAAAACATGCAAGATAAGAAAGTTAATCATAACATGACTAAGTTTCGATCCTAACTAAGGAATCTATTAAAAGAATTTTAATCTCTTGAAATTGACTTGAGCTTGTTCTCCTAGCCTCACTCATCGTCATTTTCAAGTATTAGGAAGGATGATATATGACACTCCGTAAGGGGTTCCATTACTCTATTGACAAGGTTGTACTCAAGAATTTGGAGATATGGCTGAGTGTTCATGTAGTAGTAATAAAGACGGGTTAGAAACATCCCATAGGGAATTAATTTGTTTCTTTTGTCGTTGACATGTATGATTCTTTTAGCGAAGAAGTAGGCGAGATTGTATGGTTGTCAAAGTGACAAACAGTAGAGTATGTGTACACAACATGCGGGTAGGTACTCTCGATTTCTGTAGGACCTCAAATATATCAACCTTATATCACAAATACCACGTTTACCACTTTACGCGTAGACCACGAAACACAAACACAAACTATGCGTAGAAATAAAGAAGGAAAGATTAAGAGAAAGATGGTGACTTGATGTTATAAAACCGTGTATGTGTAAAGAGAAGGATGAAAACAAGATGTTGTATATTCAAAGGAAAACACACACACACACACTCAAGCACACCCCTCAAATGAGACTTTGAGGGGTATATATACTACAAGACATAAACGCCCTAATAGGCTTTCTATGGGCTTCGTGGATATGGGTTGGACATGGATTGGATGACAACTTATACAAGGCTAGCTTAACATAACTTCTAGCCATTTAGCTTAGTCCAATCCACGAGCCCGTTGACTATTATAATATGATATCTAACACACGTTACAAAGTTCCTAAATGTGAATGACCATCACTTCTAATAAAAAACTATTAAGGCTAACAATCTCCCCCTAAGGGGTGGTCATTCAAAAGATGCTCCACTTGATTAGGTCTTTACTTTTCTCGAGCTTGAACTTTGTGTGTAGATATAGAATAGTCTTGTTTCATTGTTCCTTCATGCTTTGTGATCAGTTAATGGTGTTTTCTGCCATTGTCAACTTCGTTGGTTAGGTGTCTCCAAGCCTTTCTCCACCATGCTCACACTTCTATTTGTCTTTTTGTTACCAATGATGTAGTTCTCGAGTCTTTAAACTTTGTAGATTCTTTGACATTGACGAAGAATCATCTTTAACTTTGTGTTGCCTTTGATTTTGATGAGAACTTTCATGTGTTGTTGGAATGAGCATGTGGAGAATCTGCACGATCAATCCGCTCTGGAGCTTCCATAAGAAGAAAACATAAAAACAGGCTAGTAATAAGCGGATTCCGGCACTTACAAGTTTGAATTTCGAGGGTGTTAACAGCATAGTGTGAAAACACGTCTCTAATTCTCACAAAGGCCGTTCCTGAACTGGAGTCCCACAAGTGAGATAACGCGATATACCGAAGTACATCTACAATTCAGTTGAGTCGCTGAAGTACACCGAAGCATCACTCCATGACTGTAGACCGTTTGAGACACATTAAGCGTAATCCACGAGGAGTTACCGAAGTGACCTGTTGTCAGGGCTGCTTGATGTTGACCCTGGCAGGATTTTCCATTCAATCACTGAAGATCACAGATGTGAAACTTCTCATAAATTTTCTGGCAGATTGCTAAGATCTGCGTAGGACTCTAGAATATATCACTTGTGCCCTTATTGATGAACAGCAAGCGATGTCATGTCAGGTGTTCCTATGAGATCTTTTTGATGAATCTCGCGGCTCTAGACTCAATAAGTGCATTTTGGTTTTCCTGAGCGGAGACTAGGGAGAGGGTCTCCTTCTTTAATACCAACAATATCTAAGAGAAAGTCGATAGATTATGTAGGGTTCCCAGTGAGAATGAAACAAATCCTTTTAAGAGGAATTGAGTAGCTAGAAGGTTTAGTGCAGTGTGTCATTGGGTCCATGACGTCTTTGTCTTCAATACCGGTGTCATCTAAGTGACAACCAGTAGCATATGTATTGAACCCGGTTTCTGCCCTAAGGTTGAATATGGAGGGCTATTTCTTTTCACCCTTTTTAATTATATTTCTTTTTAATTCTTCAACCCCTTCTTTCTCTTTTCTCACATTACTCCTTTTTTCAATCATTCCTAAGGACTTCTAGTTCAAAACTATTTGTGATGTCCTTGGGTAGATCCCTCCGGCTCTGGCGGATCATAGGACAAATTTCCTATCCTTAGTCACCTTATAACTCCATGACTGTCCCATGTTGCCATAAAACCATTTTTCTCGAAAATCTCTCAGAGTGTTTATGCTTGAAAACATGTTTGAAACACTCAGAGAGTTTTGTATTTTCAGAAACACTCCCCCTTCACATGTGCTTATATTGTTTTAACTTAAATCTGCACAGAGAGGGTAGAGTTCACACTTTTTGAATTGATCGACTTTAAATGAACAAAACCGATTCGAGACACGTTTACATCACTAGAGAACTAGCTTGAAATTATTACCCGTCCTGGTCAAGTCCATAGAAAGTTTCTCGAGATGGTACATTATTCCTCATCAATTCATTGGTTTCAACTGAGTCGAGCTCTTTTGAGATTCAAACAACGATCATTAAACTTTTTGATCACATTTTAATCACGTCTCGTCCCCCTCAAAAATAGCATATTCGTGATATTTTTTATATCAACAGATTAAACAACATTTTAGAATCTTTTGGGGTGACAAATGGATTTGATTTAAGCATGAATTTGGAACATTTTGGTTTTATACTCCCCCTTTAATAACGCATAATCAATTAAAGGGTTTTAGAGGGAGTTATCTTGAGCACAAAATATTTTGAGAGATTTTGAAAATCTTTTTGAACAATCTTGAAAAAGTGCTCAAGATGATGATGATTTCTCACCAGTTTTAAATGTAGTGCACTGAAGCGTACACTTGATTTTTCTTTAAAAAATACGAGTTTTGATTTGAAATAATCAAAAGTCATCATTTTTTGTCCGGGTTTCGTACTGAAGTATACGAAAGCCATCTTATGAAGAAAATTTTGAGAAACAACATGATTTAGAAAAACATTTAAAGAACTCTCGCTCAAGCATCTGTACATGCCTGTATCATTGTTGAATGACATTTCTAGAAACATACAGAATATCGATTATACAAGAGACATGTCGTGAGAAGAATATTTTTGAATTTTTGATTTTATATTGTTTTTGTATTTTTAAAAAAAATTATATTTTTATATTTTTCTTTTGTTGGTTTTTCAAATTTTGTATTTTGTTTTTCAAAAATATTTACAGCGAAGCTTTTTTGGAAAATCATTTTCAAGATGATTCGAGAAGATGTTCTAACTCCTCAGGGGTTAGGCTTCACATTCCAATTCGTCGAACTAAATCGTCAAACCTTTCTTTTAGAAGGGCTTTAGTAAATATATCGGCGAGTTGGTAATCTGTCTTCACGAAAAATAATTCAACAGTACCTTCTTCCACATGTTTTTTTATGAAGTGATAGTGGACACGAATGTGCTTAGTCTTTTAGTGATATTAGGATTGCATGATATGGCTATGGCACTTTTCGAGTCACAATACATAGGTATTTTATCGAAAGTAAAGCCATAATCTGTGAGTTGTGTTCTCATCCATAGGAATTGAGCACAACACGCAGATAGAGACACATACTCGGCTTCAGCGGTTGAAAGTACAGTGCAATCTTGTTTCTTTGAAGACCAGCTGACTAACTTTTCACCCAAAAATTGTGCTCCTCCTGATGTACTTTTTGCTGTAACTTGGTCACCTGCGTGGTCCGCATCTGAAAAGGCAATTAGATCAAATCCGGATTCCTTCGGATACCAAAGACCCTTGTGAATGGATGTCTTCAGGTACCGAAAGATCCTTTTAACCTCTTTGAGGTGCAGTTCGGAAGGCTTTGCCTGAAACCGTGTTAATAAGCAAACAGCAAAATGAATATCGGGTCGACTAGCATTGAGGTACATGAGAGAACCAATCATGCTTCGATATTTCTTCGGATCGATAGGTTTCCCAAACAAATCGGCTCCAATTTTTGGTGAAGTTACATTGGTGTTCCGACCGAGTCACAATTATCCATAACATGATTTTTCAAAATCTCAATTGTATATTTAGCTTGATTAATAAACATTCCACGTGGGGATTGATGTATTTGTAAACCAAGAAAAAACTTTAGTTCCCCCATCATGGATATTTCAAATTTGCTTTTCATGAGATTTTCAAAATGTTTTGAAAGATTCGGATTAGTGGACCCAAAAATGATGTCGTCCACGTAAATCTGAACAATCAAAATGTTGTTTTTGCATTTTTGTGTAAACAAGGTAGGATTGACCGTTCCTTTGGTGAAATTGTTTAGGATAAGGAAAGAGGACAGTTCATCATACCACGCTCTCGGAGCTTGCTTTAAACCATAGATTGCCTTTTTGAGTTTGTAGACGTAGTCTGGATGTTCCATGTCTATGAAACCTTCTGGCTGACTCACGTACACTTCTTCTTTCAGAGTTCCATTCAAGAACGCGGTCTTAATGTCCATCTGATAAACCGTGATGTTTTTATGAGCTGCATAGGCTAAGAAAATCCTGACTGCCTCAAGTCTAGCTACCGGCGCGAATGACTCTTCAAAGTCTATCCCTTCTTCCTGTCTATATCCTTTGGCCACAAGACGAGCTTTGTTGCGAATTACAGTCATCTCTTCATCCCTTTTGTTCTTCCATAACCATTTGAGATCAATGACGCGAATGTCAATTGGTCGTGGAACCATATCCCAAGAGTCATGTAGACGGTATTGGAGAAGTTCCTCCTGCATCGCTTCTATCCATGCGGGTTCTGCCATTGCCTCGCGAATGTTCTTTGGCTCTATATTGCTAATTGAGCAAAGGTAAATGCATAAGTCGCAGTCGGTGGCAAGTTGGCGTCTTGTCTGAATTGGCCTTGAAGGTTCACCAATAACTTGTTCAATTGGATGGTCTTTAATCCACTTCAGAGTAGAAGGATACCGTAGATTATACGAGTGCGAGTTAGATGGTTCTCGTAAGCTAGAAGATGATTCAGCTGATTCCGTAGCAAACGGGTTTTCAAATAAGTCTGCATCTAACGTTGCATCGTTCGGGTTTTGAGTAGGTTATTCTTGAAGTGATATGTTTTGAATTTGCTCATCAACTGTTGGTAAGACTGTTTGAAGAATTGGAATTGCTGGAGTAGATGTAGATGATGTTGATGGAGTTGGTGCATTGGTTTCGACCGTTGTAGATGCATCTTCTATTGGTGGTGGCGGATGATTTTGAGCGGGTGCAGCGTAATGATGGTTTGATGCATTTGTCGAAGTTCCACCATAGTATTCATCGAACATTAACTCAAAGAATTTCTCCCATTCTTGTTCATGAGGTGTGTCAGCAAAAGTTGATGGAGCTCCTTTTTGTACGAGTCCTGAACTGATGTGTCCAGAAGTCTGCGGGTTTGGTGCGGGTTCTAGAGCGAGTCTCTTAGAAGCCATCTGTGAAAGTTCATCAAAATTCACATTCATCGTCTCCATGATCCTCCTAGTTCTCCGGTTATACACCCTGAATGCCCTCGAGCTCTCTGAATATCCAATGAAGATTCCAATATCACCTTTAGCTTTCAGTTTCCCTAGATCTTCTCTGTCGTTTGTCGGATAGCACAAAGCGCCAAACATGTGAAAGTAAGAGATATCAGGTTTTCTGTTGTTCACTATTTCATACGGGGTTTTATCGAATCTTGGATGGATTAGGGATCGGTTCTGAGTGAAACAAGCAGTGGCAACAACATCAGCCCATAGAAATAACGGTGCACTAGAATAAATTAGCATTGTGCGAGCAGCTTCCACAAGAGTACGATTTCTTCTTTCAACTACCCAATTCTGCTGTGGAGTTCTAACAACTGATGTTTGATGAGTAATTCCAACATCTTCAAAATAAGCTCTTAACTCCTGATTTGTGAATTCAGTGCCGTTGTCTGTTCTTACAACTCTTACAGAAGCTTGAAGAAGTACTTGAATACGTTTCAGGAAGGTGATGATGATGCCTGGTGCTTTGTCTTTTGATCTCAAAAACCTAACCCATGTATATCTTGAATAATCATCGACGATAACAAGAATATACTTTTTCCCATTAATGCTTTCAACTCTCATTGGGCCACATAAGTCCATGTGCAACATATGCAACCTTGCTTCCGAGCTAGGTACGGATTTGGGTTTATATGATGCTCTTTTGCTTTTTCCTTGTTCGCATGATGGACATAAGTGATCCTTGGTGTATTTGAACGTTGGAAGTCCGTTGACGATGTTGTCTTTGGCCAGTTTGTTGATGGTGTCGAAGTTGAGATGGGATAACCGTTTGTGCCAGAACTAGGACTTTGTTCCAGATGCTCGTGTCATAAGACATATTGGTGATGAAGAGGCCATTTGGTTAATGTCGATAGTATACAAGTTTGTATCACGATTCCCAGTTAAGAGATTAGTGCCATCCAAGTTTCTAACGAAGCAAGCATTTTTCCTAAAAGCAACCTCTAAATCTGCATCACAGAACTGCCCGACTTAAAACAAATTATGTCCCAACCCTTCGACATAGTAAACCCGAGTGATCAAATAATTTCCAAAAGGTAGATCTCCATAACCCATGATAGCTGCTACATGATCATTTCCGAAACGTACGGTTCCCATGAATTGCCAGTCGAAATTGATCAGCAGCTTCAGATTTCCGGTCATGTGCTTGGAGCAACCCGAGTCGACGATCCAAAGACATATTTCGATAACCTGCCAATAACAGAAGAAAAAGATTTTGGAAACCGTTTTGATTTTGGTTCCTTTGGGTTAGAGGTAAAATCTTGATCACACTCATAGAAGTTATCTATTGGTAAGACAGGTTCATCACTCATTCTACCATTATGGAGTGTGAAAGTACTACCCGTTGGTTTCCAAATGTCATCCCTAAAGTAAACATTATGCTCCCTATCAGTAGTGTAAAGCCTAAGTCTCGCAACTAGTCTTCCTATTCGTTTAGCATAAGTTCTTTTTGGAACGTTCTTCTTAACAGGCTTATCATTCACAATCTTAAAAACACAATCATCATGAACATTAGTTAAAGATTTCTTGCAAGTTAAACAAACAGATTCAATAGATTCATTAAACTTAACAGAGTTCATACGTTCATTACATTCAGATGAAATGTCTTTCTTATTACAAAGAGGTAAATTCCTAGGGTGTTCTTCTACGTTCTTCTCTTTATTCAAGCGACTACTCTTAGAGGCAAGCGAGACTCTATTGTTCTTTGTATTGCTCTTAGGCTTTAGTCTGCTGCTCCTAGAGGTGCTTTCTATTCCTGTAGAAGGTAAGGCACACGCATTAGGATTCACATTTTTATCAAGAGAAGTGGTTTCGGCTTTCCTAGTCTCTTTGGAGTGCTTATCTAAACTTATGTCGTTTGTTCCATATGTTTTAGATGTGGAGGCAGACGCATTAGTGGTACTCATCTTAAAAAAGGCCAGGTGCTAAAACTTTTGGTTTCTCGATAACCGCTTTTCCTCTTTCAACCTGTTGTTTAGGCAAGGCAGGTGGAGTGACTGGTTTTGATAAATCATTTTTCTCATTGACTTTTGGAGGAGGCATAGAAACAGACATTTTTGGTTTTAAAACCGGTTTGGGAACATTTGCTTTCTCCTCAGTCAATGGTTTTGGAATCTTAGTATCCACTGCCTTTCCTTTTTGACATTCCAGCTGAGCCCTCAAAAGATCAGTTTTCGCTTTCATGTCATTGTAGGCACGCTCATACGACAGTTTGTCATACTTGCATTCCTCAGTTTTTCGATCAAGTTGTTTAAAATATGAGACATTTTCTTTTTCAAGTTTCTCAAGTGCTTTTTCATATTTTGAAACAATTTTGGAGGTCTCAGACTGGAGTCTTTTATGATCTTCAACAGAATATGTTTGTAAAATAATGGACATAATATCGGTAGTCAGAACATCTTCGAAGAGAGAGTCATTGAAATTTTCCAAAAATTTGATATGTTCGACACAGTCATTAGCTTGCTTTACCAGGGATTTATGGTTCTTGACAAAGTCAGCTGTTTCATTCAAAAACGCTTGTTCAAAATGAATTACCCTTGAGTTGATGTTATTCAGCTGAGGGGCAATTTGAGCTTCAAAATACTTTTTATTTTCATTATCAAAACTATTAAACCAGATGTTTGTTGTAATATTGGTTTTAGTTTTAACAGTGTCTTGAAGATCCGCAATTCTAGTTTTCACATTTTCTAAAATACTTCTCGCATCACTTGTATTAAAAGGATTGTTTGAATACATTTGTTTAATGTTCGAAAGAGAATTTGAGACAACAACTGGTTTTGAAACAGATTTTGAAACAGATGCTGACTCTTTGTTTGAAACACTTGGTGTGATGGAAAACTTTGACTTTTCTTTTTGATTAACAAAAGTAATTCCAGAAATTTTGTTCCATTTGTTATAGTCGATTGGTTTGATTTCCGGATGTTTTTGTTTCATTCTTTCTCTACTCTCCTTAGATAGTTCTAAGGTTTCAAGAGAATCACGAACAATAATGGGTTCATGTAAAACATTTCCATTGTTTAACACATTCTGAGGTTTCTGAGCTTTCTTGAGGAACGAAGAAGGGTCGTTACCAAGTGCCATTCTATGATTAGTATGAAAACGCGGATTTACTTGATTAGAAAGCATCTTGTTTGTTTGAGCAGAATGACCCGTTTTAAGAAGCAAATTTTCCAAAGTTTGGATTTTTTTCATTTTTATCAAGAACTTCATCAAGAAGAGAATCTTCTCGTTTTGAAAAATCAGTAATCAACTGCTTCTTCTCTTTTTCAAGATTAGAAAACATTTCTTTTTGTTTAGAAAGTTGGTCATTTAAATAAGAAATTTCCTTGTTTAAAGATTTAATTTTCAAGTTCAAATTCACATCAAGTGTGTTATACTTGATTTGCAATAGTTGTTCTTTAGAAACCAAATTTCGATAACCAATTTCTAATTCAGATTCTTTGTTTTTATGAAATTCAAAGGCTTTTGCATTCTCCTTGTAACTCTCAAGCTTAGCCGTCAATTTAGCATTCGCGGCCTTAACTTCGTGATTGACCGTTCTAGCTTTCTCGATTTCAATGCCACAGTTATTGATTAATGATTCAAAATAAGCATGTGTTTCCTCACCAATCTCAGTATTTTGTGCCACACAGTCTCCACTAGGATCCACATCTGGAGTCTTAGAGTTAGTATTGCTACAACTCGGATTGTCCACGTATGTATCATAAGTAGGTGCTGATGTCACAGAATGCTATTCGTCATGAGTAAACACATCAAATATGACATTGTTATAGCATGGATCAATGATTGGTACCTTAGATACTGCATTGGCGTCATAGACAGGAGGTGCGTCAGAATCAGTGTCGTACTTAGTCTCCTGAAGATTTGCCATGAAGATGCAGTTTGCATTGATTTCCTTGAGGTCTTCCAAATCATCCATAATAGCGAAAAAGTCATTTTCCTCATCACTTAACTGTAATCCTGCTTCTGACTTTCGTGCTAACAGCATAGCTTTCTGAAGATACTCAGCAGTCTTCTTGTTCGGCTTAGTAGGACAATTCCTTGCCATGTGACCCAATCCTTGACAGTTATAACAATTAACCTGATTACCCTGATTCACATTTCCATAATTCCCAACGACTGGAGCTGCAACATTCCCATTCTGATTACCCACTGCTCTATTCCCAACATTCTGACCCATTTGATTTCCAACATTCTGACCCAACTGATTACCCTGATTCGGAACCGCCTGATTACCCATCTGCAATCCAGTAGCATATCCATGTGGGTTCGCAATAACTCGAACCATTTGTCCTTAATGACCCATGTTCACACCCGGCTGTGCAAGTTGCCTGATGCGAGTGTTTGATGAAATCTTTTAGTTGTTGTTAGTTGGTGTGGAATAGCGACTTCTGAATGCTTTACCCAAAAATGCAAATGCATGTAGCAAAGCTTGTTCTTGTTCAATTTCAAGATCAGTGATTCCTTGTTCTTGGTAATGTTGTTGTTCTGGTGGATAGATTTTTTGTTGAGGGGTAACAACTTGTTGTTGTGGAATGTATTGCTGCAAGTTGTTGTTAGTGGAAGATGATGAAGCTTGTTGTTGTGTATTCACTGGAGTTTGAGTCTTTGCAATGAGTGCCAATGGATCATGATTCTTTGCTAATCTTTCTTTCCTTACTTTATTCACTTCATTTTGGTTTTGTTTCAGAAAATCGTTGAGTTGATCAAAGTTCACTTGATGTAAGTCTTTTGTTTGGTTGACAATAGTGACATATCGTCCCCATTCTTCTGGTAGATTGTTCAGGAACTTGATGTTGCTCACGATAGTTCTGGGTGTCAACTTGTTTCTGATCAGCTCATTCATTAAAGTGCAGAACCTTCCATAGTAGGATTCAATGGTTTCTCCGGGAGTAGATGTAAACTTCTCCCATGCAGTTAGCAACTTGTTCTCTGTATCTTGTTGACCAATTTCTGTTCCATGACAAAGCCGTCTAACACGTTCCCACATATCGAAAGCAGTTTCACAACTGTCTACAGCAGCAAAAATGTCTCTTGGTAAACCCAGTTGGACAATATGAATTGCCATGTCATCTGCTTCGACTTGTTTCTGATCCTCTTCAGTGTATTTTGATTCCTTTTGAACACGAATAGATGGTGGGACGGGAGGTGTTGCATCAGCATTTCCAGGGTCTTGGACTTGTCGAGGTATGAAGGGTCCATTTGTAATGGATTGAATCATCAATTTTCCATTAGGTTTGGTCTTAATGTAACGAAGCGTACGACTTGTCCATTGAAGATAACCACCTTTTTCCAACATAGGAGGACGGTTTTCGGCACCGGCTGCATGAATGTCTTGTTGAGTTGCCATTGATGAAGGTATGTTATGATAAAGTTGATGTAGGATCGATTCAACGATAAAGGAGTTGTGTTTGATAAAGGAGTTGTGTTTGATGAAGATTAAGCTTGGTTGTTGTAGTGAAAATTTGGTCTAAAAACTTAAAAACCTCAATAACTTCTTTTCGGAGCGTTTTTAGGACTAGTTCATTCGGCGGTCTATTCTCCTCGTTCTCACGGTCGTTTTGATGGGTAGAACGCTGAAAACGGAGTTACGGTTCAAAAGTTATAGCCGTTTGAAGTTTTGCACAAAATCTTACTCGTAAACCTGTTATTAATCGTAGAAATTGGTGCTTATGCGTAGGATTGCTTATGCGTAGGATTCTTATGCATAGAAATCTTAGGCGTAGGATTCCTTATGCGTAAACAGTATCTTACGCGTAACCGTTAGGCTTAAGCGTAAGCTTATGCGTAAACAAAAATGCTTAGTCGTAAAAACCTTACGCGTAAGTGTTAGCTTATGCGTAGAGTGTTACTCGTAAGCGTTTATGCTTATGCGTAAACTTAGGTTTAAAACCAAAACTCCTTTACACTCTCACAGTGTAAAAGATATCCACATGTCGAAGTGTTCCACACACTTATCCAAGTGAGGGAAGCACTGAGTAACCGTTGAAGCTCAAAGAATCTGCACCAAAATCTTATGCGTAAAATTCAAATCTTACGCGTAAAACCTTACGCGTAGGATTAGGGTTTTGACTTTTCTTACGCGTAAAAAGAGGGTTTTGACCAAATGTTGCTTACGCGTAAAAACTTCCCAGTTTAGCAAAAACACGAATTTTTCACCAAAAACACGTTTCCAATCTATTTCTTTTGCACAAACTTCTTCCAAAGCACTTAATGATCAATAAAGTCTACAACTTTAAGCTTAAAACCACGTAAAAATCAAAACTTTATGCAAAAAGCCCACGTTTTATAGGAAAAAACGCAACTTTTCTTGTAAAGCTTTAACAAAAAACGAACACACAAACTCCTAAACCATTGTTAGGCGATTGATACCAATTGTAGGACCTCAAATATATCAACCTTATATCACAAATACCACGTTTACCACTTTACTCGTAGACCACGAAACACAAACATAAACTATGCGTAGAAATAAAGAAGGAAAGATTAATAGAAAGATGGTGACTTGATGTTATAAAACCGTGTATGTGTAATGAGAAGGATGAAAACAAGATGTTGTATATTCAAAGGAAAACACACACACACACACTCAAGCACACCCCTCAAATGAGACTTTGAGGGGTATATATACTACAAGACATAAACGCCCTAATGGGCTTTCCATGGGCTTCGTGGATATGGGTTGGACATGGATTGGATGACAACTTATACAAGGCTAGCTTAACATAACTTCTAGCCATTTAGCTTAGTCCAATTGTTGGGAATTATGTGAAGTATGAATTATGCTGAAGTTTCTGCTGAAAGGATTCTACTGAAGTGTATGGATTCTGCCGAAGACATAATTCTGTTGAAGTTATATAGTTATTAGTTTGTTTCTGCGGAGATAGTATTCCGTATATTCTATAAGTTACTTAGGATATGCATAAGCTTTATTAGGAAGTGATTATGTATATCTTATTTAGTTTTACGTTTCTTTGAGAAGAAGTTAGGGTTCCTTGTCTATAAAAAGAACACAATAGAATGAATTATGTACTAGAAGCTTACGTGATTATTATCAATATAACGATCCATAGAGGATCAAAGAGTTCTTAGTTATTCGTGTTTATACTTGTGTTTATATTCCGCTAAAGAATACAAGTTGTAGAGATTTTCTTTTAGTTTGTTTTTGATTACATAAGCAATACTAACGATCTACAAGAGCTCCAGATCTATCAAGGTCGATCTCGTTTTAACAAGTGGTATCAGAGCCTCGTGAGAGTCTCTACGATACTAAGAACAGGTTTTTCTAAACACCCTTACAACCAAAACAACAATCACCATGCCTGGATCAGACGTTGATATCGAAATCACCAACAACCAAAACTCTACACAAATGCAACAACTAAGTCTCTCGAACAGTAATGCTAAGTTTCCTTATCTTAAAAGGGAGGAATATGATCTTTGGGCGATGAAGATGCAAAACTGGATCTCCAACATTGATTGGAATCTATGGGAGATAGTTAAGAAGGGAAACAGCTTGAAGAGAACTACCAATGATGCTGATGGCAATCTTACTTTTGTTCCTCCCAAATCTGCTGAAGAAATACTGGCAGGTTCAGAGAGAAACCAAAGTTAAGACAATTCTTCTTCAAGCTATTCCTGAGGATCACTTGAGTGATTTTCACTTCATGAATGATGCTAAGGACATATGGTTAGCAATCAAGGCGAAGTTCGGTGGGAATGAGGAGTCTAGGAGAATGAGAAAGTCGATGCTTGAGACAACAGTTTCAAGATTTTCAAATCTCTGAAGAGGAAGGAATTCACAAGGGCTATGACAAGTTTCACAAGATTTTAAGTCAGTTAAATCAGCTGCAGGCAAAGCCAGATAATGATGATTGTAATTCTAAGTTCTTGAGGTCTTTACCTCCATCCTGGCTACGAGTGAGCATTGCTTTAAAAGCTAAAGGTGGTCTGGATATGCTTACTTTTGATGAGCTGTATAACAAACTTAAAGCTCTTGAACATGATGTGAGAAGTCCTTTTTGTTCATCATCTACTGCTAGTCACACAGCATTTGTAGGAGCCTCCACCCCAAAGATGAGTTATGGTCCAAGCCCAAATTACTCATCATCATCTTATACTACTCCTTCATCAAGCTCTCACTCTAAATCTAGTGGTATAATGGAAGATGTGCTTGGATCCTTCTTTGCTGATTATGATCCTCAGCAGGAACTTGCATATGAGGATTTAGATCAGATTGATCCACTGGAGATGGAGGAGATGAAGTTGAAATGGCAAGTGGCTATGCTATCTATGGAAATCAAGAGGTTTGAGCGCAAAGCTGGGAGGAGGTTTGGCTTTCAGGGAAGAGATCCAGCAAGGTTTGACAAAAAGAAGGTCAAGTGTTTTACATGTCAACAGATGGGTCACTTCTCCAGAGAGTGCAAGGATAGGAAAGCTGGTGATGAGGTGAGATACTCTTCCTATCAGCAGAATCAGAGGGAAGCTGGAAACTCGAAGCCTGGATCGTCAGCTGCTCTAGTTACTATGGATGCTAATGTAGACTGGAAGCTGCATGATCAGGAGAATGATGACAGTTCTGGTGCTGAAAATATTGGGTTGCTGGCTAGCTGTACTTCAGAGGATAGGCATGATCAGATTGCCTTGATGGGCATCTCTCAGGTTCAAAACTGTTTGTTTGGTTGTAGTGAGCGTTATAATGAACTCAAAGAAGCTTATGATATTTTGAAACCTAAATACAATGAATGCTATGTGGAAGTTGAAGCTTATAAACAGGCTTTAAAAACACTAGAAAGACAAAAGGTTTGGTTTCAGAAGAATCAAATAGCTTATGATGAGAAGATAGGTGTATTAGAAAGGGATCTCGAATGTTCTAAAAATGAGTTAAAAAGGTCTGAGAAGTTAAGAGCAGATGTAGTGTCAGAAAATTTAGACCTAAAAGAAAAATTAGATAAAGAAATAGCTAGACATAATTCTTGGATAAAATCTGGTCTAAATCTAGCTAAAGAGCTCTACTCTAGTCAAACTCCAAATACTTCTATAGGTTTAGGCTTTAAGAAGTATGTAGGGTTAGAAGCTAGGGATGACACACGCAAATCTACACCGGCAGGCCTAGCTAATTTTGTGAAAGAAGGTGACCTACATGTTGTACGTGGTTCTATTAGAGGTATACCTATGCCTGTTGACCTTTCCCTTACTGTTGACTTTGATGGATCACATCATCTGTATGGCAAAAAGTCAAAAGACTTGCCAGACCCTGATACTTCTTCTAATGACTTTGTCTCTTGTGTTAACAGTGACAAGTCCTCCGACCAAGGGTCTACAGAGTGTGATTCAAATGACAAGTCTGACCTTCCCAAGTCTTCACCCCTGCCTGCCCCCAAGACTACCAATAAGCATGTCAGAGTTGCTGCCAAGGAATCCACTTCCAAGACAGTTGCCTCTGAAGACTTGCTTTTTAATTCTTTGCATAATAATTCTGTTAAAAACAATTCTTTTCATGGTTTTGGTTTGAATACTTCTGCTTGTAATATAACATCTTTTGGTTTGAATAAATCTTCTAAATAGAAGACATGTTTTGTGTGTGGAAGTAAATTTCATTTAATTAAGGATTGTGATTATCATGAGCAAAGGATGGGTAGGTGTGATGATTCTAGGAAATCTAGACCAATGTGGCATAATGTTCATAGTATACCACCTTATGTTCCACAAGCTACTTATACCAATTCTCCTTATTATTGGAGAAGTTCAGTTGCTAGACCATTTGTTCAACCCACAAGTTCATATTTTAATAATGGTTATTGGCCTGGATATGGTGACTCAATGAATGCTGGGAAAGGGTATTGGGATACTGCTGTCAAGTCCTCAGCATGTTGTTCTTGGAATATAAAGGGACCCAAATTTCAATGGAAACGCAAGAACAATAGTGGATCTTATCCTTCTGCATGGCATCACTCATATGATCCACAAGGCAGGTTCAAGTCAGCAATGACTTGAGCCTCAATAGTGTACTAATATTTTGTATATATTTTTGTTGTTGTTGTTGTAGGATCATCCTCTTAAGCATAAAGATGTTGGCATAGTTGATAGTGGTTGCTCAAGAAGTATGTCAGGAAACAGAGATATGATGCACAACTTTGTACCCATTGAAGGAGGAGGCAATGTAACCTTTGGAGGAAGTGATGGAAGAATTACTGGGAAAGGGACCATCAAAACACCTCAACTGGACTTTGAGAATGTATACTATGTCAAGGAACTTCAACACTTTAACTTGTTCTCAGTCTCACAAATCTGTGACACCAAGAACAAAGTACTCTTCACAGAGGATGAATGTCTTGTGCTATCTAAAGACTTCAAACTCCCAGAAGAAACTTCAATTCTGCTGAAAGTTCCTCGAAATCACAATCTTTATACATTCAACTTAACTGATGTTAAACCAGAAGGTGACTTAACTTGTTTGGTGGCTAAAGCATCCTTGGATGAGTCTACCAAATGGCATAGGAGGATGGCCCATGTCAACTTCAAGACCATAAACAAGCTCTCTAAACTGGGTCTTGTTGAAGGTCTTCCTTCCAAAGTCTTCACAAATGATCATAACTGTGTTGCCTGCAACAATGGAAAGCAACACAGAGCCTCATACAAAGTTGTTACTACTGTGAGCATTATTTCTGAACCTCTTCAGCTGCTTCATATGGATCTGTTTGGTCCAACTCAAGTTAGAAGCATTGATCAAAAAGTATTTTTGTCTGGTTATCAGTGATGGTTATAGCAAATTTTGTTGGGTATTCTTTCTAAGGACCAAAGATGAAACATCTCCAGTGTTGAATGACTTCATTACCCTTATTGAAAATTAGTTGAACAAAAAGGTTAAAGGAATTCGGTGTGATAATGGGACAGAGTTCAAGAATGTTATACTTATAGAACTCTGTAGGTCAAAAGGGATAAAAAGGGACTATAGCACTCCAAGAACCCCACAACAAAATGGGGTGGCAGAAAGAAAAAATAGGACCTTAATAGAAGCTGCAAGATCAATGCTGGCAGACTCTAAGCTTCCCACCATGTTTTGGACTGAAGCTGTTGGCACAGCTTGTTATGTACTGAATAGGGTGTCCATTACTAGACCTCACTTCAAAACACCATATGAACTTCTCTATGGAAAAGTTCCTGCTATTCATTACCTTAAACCTTTTGGTTGTCAGGTAACCATTCTGAATACAAGTGATCCACTGGGCAAATTTGATGAGAAAGCTGATGATGGTTATATTGTGGGATATTCTGCTCATAGTAAGGCTTACAGGGTTTACAATTTATCTGCTAAGAAGATTGAGGAGACTTTGAACCTGAGGTTTCTAGAAGACAAGCCAAATGTTCAAGGACAGGGTCATGTTTGGTCTTTTGATATTGATTACTTAACTGATTATTTGGGTTACTCTAGACATATGGCTAACCAACATACAGGTACTCAAGAGTCTCCAACTAACAGTGCAGGTACTATGGATGCTGATTCTGACAGTGAGTTAGAAGATGATGAACAACCCATTGTCGTGCCTTCTTTCTCCCCTAAAAATTTTGTGAGTGACACTTCTGCCGATATTACTGATGAGAGTGAAGATGACTCACAATATGTTGAGGACCTTGCTAGACTGAAGAAACAAGAGTATGCAGCTAATCTAGATGCTGAGAGGAATGCTAAGGAGAGTGCAAGTGAAGCAATCAGTGGAAACAACAATTCTGCTGAAAGTGACCCTGTTTCTCCTAACATCACCAAATCTGCTGAAAGACATGCTGTTTCTACTCTTATTTCTACTAGAGTGTCTACAGACTTTGGAGAGCCTTATACACGTTTTCCAACACCTTCAGATCTTGGTCATCATCAACCCAAAGCTGGCATCTTCACCTCACCTTCCTATGACACTGATTTTGAACCTACTGTGACTAATCTTGATACCTCCATTGATGTCAACACCACTGCTACTAAAAGGATCAACAATACTCATCCACAGTCAAATATTATTGGTGATCCTAATGCACCTGTTAGAACTAGGGGTTCTGTGACAAGTTCTAAATATGGTCAAGTGGCTTTTATCTCTTATGTCTCAAATCAGCAAAGAGACAATCACACAGACTATGAACATTGTCTGTTTGCTTGTTTTCTCTCACAAGTGGAACCAACCAGTGTTACTCAGGCTCTTGATGACTCAAGTTGGCTTAAGGCAATGCAAGAAGAGATGCAACAATTTCAAAATCAGCAGGTTTGGATCTTGGTACCACTACCTGATGGCAAGTATGCAATTGGGACTAAATGGATTCTGAAGAATAAGAGAGATGCAAGGGGTGTTGTCATTAAAAACAAAGCGAGATTGGTAGCTCAGGGGTATAGACAAGAGGAGGGAATTGATTATGATGAGGTGTTTGCACCTGTGGCTAGGGTTGAAGCCATACGGATATTCTTGGCTTATGCATGTTACATGGGATTTATGGTGTATCAGATGGATGTTAAAGGTGCTTTTCTGTATGGTGAAATAGAAGAGGAGGTTTATGTCACTCAACCTAAAGGATTTGAAGACCCAGATCATCCTAATCATGTTTACAAGGTAGTCAAAGCTCTCTATGGACTACATCAGGCACCCAGAGCTTGGTATGCTAGGCTTTCATCATTTCTGCTGAAGCATGGTTATCGCAGAGGTGCTATTGATAAGACACTTTTCCTTAAGAAGAATTCCACAGATATTATTCTTGTGCAAGTGTATGTGGATGACATTATTTTTGGATCCATAAAGGAAGCTTGGTGCAGGGAGTTTGAGGAACTTATGAAGGGAGAGTTTCAGATGAGTGCTATGGGGGAGTTGACTTTCTTCTTGGGTCTCCAAGTTCAGCAGAAACCTGATGGTATCTTTATCAGTCAGGACAAATATGTGAGGGACATATTAAAGAAATTTGGTATGGAGAGTGTCAGGACTGCCACTACACCTTATGAAGCTCCAAAGACAAAGACCAACAATGAAGTAGATCCACCAGTGAATGTTCATTTATACAGATCTATGATTGGTTCTTTGATGTATCTAACAGCTTCAAGGCCTGATATTACTTTTGATGTGAGTGTTTGTTCTCGACATCAAGTTACTCCACTTACTTCCCATCTCAATGCTGTTAAGAAGATCTTTAAGTACCTCAAAGGTCAACCTCATCTAGGCCTTTGGTACCCAAAAGAGTCTCCATTTAAACTGGAAGCATATAGTGATAGTGACTATGCTGGTGCTAATCTGGATAGGAGGTCCACCACTGGAGGTTGCCAATTCCTTGGAAAGAGATTGATTTCTTGGCAATGCAAGAAACAAACTATAGTGGCTATGGTATGTGCTAAAACACATACCTTTTCTTTATCAAAACTGACCCAAAACAACCAAGAAAGGCCGTTTATTGCTAATATTTGTGGTTTTCTTGAGTTTATGCATGTGCAGGTACGGATATTTAAAAACACACAAAAAGAAGCCAAAACCGAAGAAAACCGGGCACGAGAGAGAGAAGTGTGCAAAAGCCGATGCCGGGGATGCTATTTATGGGATTTGAAGCTCAAAAGATCGAACTACGGAGTTCTAGACATGATTTGGGAGATTTCACATTAAACCCGTCATTATATCAAATTTTCACAAATTACCCTTTCACTTTCCCATATTGTCACAAATTACCCCTCACTTTCCCATTTTACCCTTTATACCCTCATATCTTTCACTTATCCTATTTACCCAAGTCACCCTACACTTTCACAAAAAGTTCACTTTTGGTCCTTGGTTTTTGTCACTTTACAAAATTGGTCCTTAAATGTTTAATCCATTTCATTATACTAAATCCAACAAATCCATTTCATTTAACACCTTGGCCCAAATTATGTATACCAAGCCCAATCCTAAACATTACTCTAAAACCTTAACCCGGCCACGTTATTTAAATAACACCCAAGACCCGAATAAGCCAGATACCCGACCAATCCACCCTTTACCCGTATTTTTACCCAGTCAACCCACAAGAGACCCAGTCAAACCTCTTTTGTAATATATTAAACAAACAAACGCGCCCCCCCAAACAGTGTCTATCTTCTTCTCCAAATACCAAACACCACCTAATTACCCACCCATTAACCAATCCCAAACACATAACTTTGTACTTAGAATCTTTCTAGAAGCTCTCTGCCACCTTGTCAGAGGTTGTGACTCAATGGACTGCCACAGTGGACTAAAGGAGCAATCCTATTGGCTTAAACACCTCACCACATGATCCAACGATTGAGATTTGATGAGATGATGCAATGGTGAATCAAAGGCCACGATTTAAAGTCCCAGAACCTTCTGAAAGGAATCCAAGCCATCTGCTCAGCTATAAAAGACCCCATTCTCTCACATTTTAGCTTGTCCAATTTCTTAAGCTTTTAGAGAAATTTTGACCTCTTAATTTCCTTGTCTTTAAAGTTTGTTTCCAGTAGCTTAATTTGTAGTTTGTGTTATTGTAATTTCAACTTTCTTCAATGCAATTTATATTCTCATTTTAATTACTTATAGTTTCAAATTCTCAATCTCTATGTTACTGTTTACAAGCTTGTATTGTTGTTATTATAAGCTCACATAAGCTTAATTCAGCTTATGTGAGTTTATTTCAGCTTTTATTTGATTTGAGCTTAAGTTTTTACTAAAAGTCAATAAAAGTCAAAACGGGTCAAACTTAAAAGTCAATCTTGTTTTTGATTAAATTCTGGTTTCATAGTGTTTAAAAGCTGGTTTTAGATTGATTTGAGTAAGAAGTAATTGTGGAGTTAGGATTTGCAGAAGAATTCATTAGTTAATATGCATTGTACTAGCTAAAGGAGTGTTTGGATAATGGTTAGTTTTCTAGTGTTCATGGTTTTGGGTAATGCAAATCTGAGTTTCATGATTCCACAAACTTGTTTTTAAGCCTTTCTAATCAATGTTGCAAGTTTTTAGAATTAGTTTTTTGAGTTTTCAAAGTATAAATGAGAGTCTGATTATGCTTTAGACCTGTTCTGCCTATTTCAGTGATCTTCAAGTGAGTAATCTGCTTAATCTTTTTAGCTTATTGTTTGATTGTTGGTTTTTTAGGTAGCTTGTAGAAGTAGCTTCTAATTTCTGCTTTTAGATACCTTAGGAGCTCATTCCCATAAGCTAGTTTTAGCCTGCAAATACCTTTTCTGCTACTGATCTGCACTCAGTTTCATCCTTTTGTTTGCTTCCTGTTGGCTCATTATAGATGTAGAGATTGTTTAGTTTTGAATTCCATAAAGAGATCCCAGCTTAGGAGTAGTAAGTTCAGCTTCTAGACACCTATAGTGCTTATTTATCTGCTTATTTGCCTGCACAAAACTAGCACCTATCTTCTGTCTTATCTGTTCTGCAACAGCAATCTGTCCATTTGGACAGTTATATTTTGCTCTCTAACCTCTTTAATACTTGTCCTCAGTAGCTGTAATTTGGTACAAATGGTCTCTGGTTGGTGATGTTTAGAACCACACCTTTGGTTTTCAGTTTAGCTATTTGAATAAGCTGTTGCTAGTGTTGAAACAGTAGGGGGTAGTTGCTTATTTTGCTTAATATCAGTTTGCTTTAATCCTTGGTAGATGCTTATTTAGGTGTTAGAATTAGCTATAACCTGTTGCTTTAGAGTAGTTTAGATATAGTTTAGCTTATTTGATCAGTTGGTATACTTTTGTGCTTAATAGCTTATTGAGAGTGCTTATTCTAGCTCCTTTTACACATCAGTTGCATTTTCTTCCAAATAGGCCCTAGTTTTTATATTTTTCTCAGTTTTAGAATAACATTTTAATATTTTCCTGAAATTTTCATAATTTTTAGACACTGTTTAGTATTTTTCTTAATTAAATTTAGTTTTTATTCATTTTTAATTAGCTTTAATTGCAATTAATTGAGAAAAAGTTCCAAAAAATAATTTTTCAATTTTAATAGATTAAGATAAATATAAAAAGCATAAAAAGTATTTTTCCTTATTTTTCTCCCTTTATTTGGTATTTTTCACCATTTTAATTAGATTTAAATAGATTTAAATTCCTAGAAATTAGAAAATTAATCAGAAAATTACAAAAATAGTTTTTAAAAGTCTTTTATGATATTTTAGATTTTTAGAAAGTAATTCTATATTTTTCCTCTCTCTTTCATAATTTTTAGATAATTAGTTCATTTTAATTAGTTAATAATTAGTTTTTAATTAAAATAAAATCAAGAAAATTCCTAAAAAATAGTTTTAATTCATATTTAGTTTTCTTATATCATTTTTAGTATAAAAGTAGTTTTGGTTAATTTTTAGGAGTTAGATTAGACGTTTTTGCTTTTTAATCGCGTTTCGTTAATTTTCCGTTTCTACGTTTTAGCGTAGAATTGCGTAGTTTGCCTTAGTTTTTAGGATTTCCCATAGATTATATGTTCCTTATGCTTTCCTTATCCCATAGTTTAGAATATATCATTTTACCCCCCCTTATTCCATTCGAATCCCGATATTTGAGACGTGAGTTGTTTACTCCATTCATCCCTCGTTTCATCTACTGAAGCAGAGTACGTTGCTGCTGCAAATTGCTGTGGACAGGTTCTTTGGATACAAAATCAATTGTTGGATTATGGGTATAACTTCATGAACACAACAATTTTTATTGATAATCAAAGTACCATATGCATTGTTAAAAATCCAGTTTTTCACAGTCGAACAAAACATATTGAAATCAGGCACCACTTTATAAGAGATGCATATGACAAACATTTGATAAAAGTGGTTAAAATTCACACTGATGATAATGTGGCAGATTTGTTAACAAAGGCTTTTGATGGACCAAGGTTTCAACACCTTGTGGTCCATATTGGTATGCTTAACCCTTAACTGCAAAGTTTAAGGGGAGGCATATGCCTCAGGGGAGGATTTGTGTACACTTTGCATTTGTAGTATGTATATTGTAGTTTTCTGTGTATATTTTTGATTTCTTTGGTTTTCTAACACTAACCAGCTGATGTAATGATAGTTTGTTTGTCTTTGTTTGGTTTGTGTGTTTATCTGTTTGGTTTGTTTTGCAGATTGTTACTTATATAAGTTGAAGTTCATCATGATTGGTCAAATGAAAAATGGTCAAGTAAGCTTGTTTCTTCTGAAATCAGAGTACTGAAGTGAACAATTTGTTTCCACTGAAGAGAAAGTACTGATGTTAAAGTGTTCATTCAAGAGAAGTACTGAAGCTCATTGAAATTCATTCATTAGAGAAACAATTTACAACTTACAGCTTACAGAGTACAATCAACTTCAAACACAACTACAAGAACAGTTCTATACATGTTCTACTAAACCTTTTCTAGCTTATATCATCTATTCCAACAGCTGTTGGATATGCATGATTGCTCATATCTTCCATTTCAGCTGCTGGATATGCGTTTGTATGTCTTGCATAACCACCCATTCCTTCTATCTCGATGGCTGGATATGCATGACCAGTACGATGAAGATGCTAAGGATCAAAATAGGAAGGATGGATTGATGCAAATGATGATGATGAAGATGAATACACATGTCCTTTGTGCTTCATCTACTTGATTTCACCAAAAAGCAATTCATCCACCTTCCTTTAGCCCTTCTCTTATACGATATGTGATGATGCACCAAACCAAGGCGCAGGAAGAGCAAGCACCACCTCTCTTTCGGCATGAGGCCTTTGTTGAGGTTAAGATGCTGAAGGTTGGGAGTAAGATGTTTTCTTCATAGTGGACCCATCAGAGTCATCAAAAGATTCACTTGGATTCACTACACTATCATCATCAGAAGAACTGAGAAATGGGGATTTTAATGGTCGTGGGTCATATGGATTATGCTGAAGTTACTGCTGAATGGATTCTACTGAAGTGTATGGATTCTGCCGAAGACATAATCATGCTGAAGTTATATAGTTATTAGTTGTTTCTGCGGAGATAGTATTCCGCATATTCTATAGTTGTTAGGATATACATGAGCTTTATTAGGAAGTGATTGTGTATATCTTATTTAGTTTTATGTTTCTTTGTGAACAAGTTAGGGTTCCTTGTCTATAAAAGGAACATAATAGAATGAGTTATTAGACGTTTACAAGTTATTAATATAACGATCCATAGAGGATCAAAGAGTTCTTAGTTATCTGTGCTTTATACTTGTGTTTATATTCCGCTAAAGAATACAAGTTGTAGAGATTTTCTTTTAGTTTGTTTGTGATTTCCTCAGCAGGTTGTGACTGATTGTCAGGTAAGATTTGAAGCTTAATTCCATAATGCTTTGCTTACAACCATGAGAACAAACTAATTACATACATAAACCTAATATAACTACCAGCTTCACTGTTATCTTCCCTACTCCTAAAGCTTCTTTGGTAAGGCCCACTTTGGCATCACTTTTGGAGCTCCACGCATGTTGATCCATTCATAAACTCTTGGGCAAGCTAATCCTCTCACCACTTCTCTAACTACTGAAGAAGATGATGATGGACCAGCTGGTGATGGTGCTGCACTTGGAGGAGGAGTTTGGAGAGGAGGAGTTTGGAACATTTGCTCTGGACGCACAACAGCTAGGGGAGGCAATTTCACTGTCTTTGAAGTTGTTTCCTCATCTGAATCTTCATAGGGTGATACATAGGAGCTTAAGGAAGAGCTGTCTTCTCCTCTGCTTGGATTGCTTGACAAATAGTTTTTCTTCCATCTCACAAGACTGCTGTTGGAGGATGCACTGTCGTCTGATGAAAGAGTAAGTGGATTGGAACTACTCATAATTGGGGTTTGTGGTGGAATTAGGGTTGTGATGGTATTTGGGGAAATTGATAAGAGATAAGTGTGTATTGGGAAGTGTTTTATAGACGGTTTCATGGTTAATGAGATTTAATGCGAGTTGGGTGAAACAGTAAAAAGATATTTACTGAAGCTTCTTGAATACGTGAATTGCTTCTGCTGATTGTATCACTTCAGCAGATTGACCATTGTTTTTGCCGAAGTTGGAATTTAAATGTGGTAAAAGGTTGCATTACACGTCAGTGTTGGTCAACAACTTAATATCTTTGACCAAAATTTGGGAAACTTCTCCTTATACCCTATTTGCATATCTTCGTCTAAATTAACTGATTCCCTCTTTATTCGATTTAAACACATCATCAGTTGATTGAATTGTAATTCATTATCTAAAGTTCTTATGGCACTTCAATTCAAACACGATCATAATAAAGTAGCTTTTCTGGGAACAGCTAAGGGTGATGATCTGTATAAACCAATGGTGGAGTTTTTGAAGAGGTCGAAGATTCATTATGCTTTATCACATTCTCCTAATGCTATTTATGAATCTTTGGTTACTCAATTCTGGGCATCTGCTTCAAAACGTTGTGAAACAGATATCATAGCTATGGTTGATGATGTAGAGTGTGTTGTGACAGAGGAGTTGATCAGACGTCGACTTCGTTTGGATGATGAGAATGGGGTTTATCATTCTAATTCAGTGACTATACTAGATGGACTGAGAGCTATTGGTTACCAAGGTGAACGGACAGATATGTGGCTCAAGAATCAGCTATGTCCGATGTGGAGGTTTTTAGTTCACACATTGCTTCAGTGCATAAGCAATAAATCAGGAGGATGGGATCAGTTTTCTACACAATTGGGATGTGGTATTGTTTGTCTTTCTGAAGGGTTAACTTATAATTTTTCCAAGTTTATTTTTGATAATATGGCTGAGAATATTCAAAAGAAAAAGCATAAGTTTTTAATGTACCCTAGGTTTTTGCAAATGATAATAGACACTAATACCCAAGCCCAAGCCTTTTATCCCATAGGAGCTTTAACTGCTAAACTCTTTGCTTCAATGAGAACGAAATTTGAGGGGACACATTATCCTTTACTAGCAGCTATGTTGCCTCAGGGGAATGAGGCTGCTGATGAGGATAATGTTGTTAATAATCCACCTTCTACCAATGTTACTGCTGATGGTAATCCTTCAGTTGTCATTGATGAGGGCCCTTCTACAACTGCTGAAGCATCTAATGTTTCTTCTGACCGACCTCCACCTATACCTTCATCTAGATCTAGTCGTAGTCCACCATCTACACAGGTTGGTTTTGATTCATTTGAGTCTGAACCTAATCGACTGACCACACCTAGTTCACACAGGGAACCATTTAATGCAGGTTCTACTTATGTTGAGCATGACCATGTTTCTCCTGAAAGGTCCAATGAAGTTCCCATTACCACTGAGCAATCAGCTGGTGGAGCTGAGGACCCTATTACACTTACATCTGTCTATGCTCTAGTGAACAGGTATGTAGCTGAGGTGGCTGATCTCAAAAAGGAACTTGCAGAGACTAAATCTTCTCTTGGTGGTGAGATTGTGGAGCTGAGAACTAAGGTTAAAAGTTTAGAAGAACAACTTGGGCATCATTCTAAAAGAAAGCTAGTGGTTTCTTCTGATGAAGAGCAAGAGGATAATCCATATGGTTCTCTTAATATTTTGGCTGATGTTGCTCAAGAAACTCCTGTTTCTCCTCCTGTTGCTACTGAATCTTCAAAGAAAAAGGAACCTATTCGATTTTCTAGAAAAAGGAGAAGACAATATCTGAATAAGGAATCCGCTGAAGCTTCAAAAGAACCAAGTGTTGATGCTGTAACTGCTGATGTTTCAATGGAGGATGTTGTTTATGTACATGGTCAATCTTCAGTTGTACAAGAACAACCAAGTTCTCTACCTTCAGCTGATAATTCTGATGTTTTTCATGCTGGCAGAAGTTTTGTTTTGAATCCAGTAGTTGATGTATTTTCCACACCTGTTGAAGATTTGTCTCAATATGTTTCTTCTGATGCGCATTTGGATTTTTCTTCTAAAGTTCCTATTTGTGATCCTTCTTCAGCTGATGGTGTTCATATATCTACTAATACAGAGAAAGAAGTAATAGTTGATGCAGAACTTGGTCCAGGTCTAGTAAGTGCAGACGAGTTGAAAGAGCAAGAGAGAATGATACATGACTGTGCAGACATGAAGAAAAGTGAGGATTTGGCTAAACAGATTGAAGCTGAATCTACTTCAAATTTGTCTCTTGATAGACAAAGAGAACTGGATGAATTGCGTTCTAAGATGTCTGGTGCACAATGGGATATTTATACTCAGCAAGTTGTTTCTACTCCTACACTTGCTCAGAGTATATTAGGTGCTGACTTTGACTGTGAGAACTTTGTTGACACAATGGTCAATCTTGGACAAAAACGGAAACAAGAGGTAGCTGACAGAAAGAAAGTTATTGTTGCTCAAAAGAATAAGGCAAAAAGGGAAAAACCACCTACTGCGGCTCAGAAGAAAGCATACATGAGACATGTTGTTCTTTATCAAAGTTCTACTATATTTAATTCTGGTTTGAATAAAAGGCAAGTTTGGAATTTACCTGATGATGAATTGCATAGGTTGTTTCGAAGGATTATGAAGCAGACTGCATCATCTTCTAAGAAGAGAAGTGATGCTGATTCAGATGCTCCAAAGGCTAAGAGGCCTAAAACAGTTGAGATTGTAGATAATTTTGATGCTGTTACACCAATAATGGGTTCTCCTGTTATTACTTCTGAAGCATCTACTGCATCTATACCTTCAGCTGCTAGGGTTACATCTTCTGAAAGGGTTCAATCTTCTGAACCACAGACTATTTCTTCTACAGTATTACCTTGTGCTAAGAAGGTCAGTGTGCTAATTGATTTAGAAGGAGAAGATATGGGTAAGAAAGCTGAAAGAGAAGCTGCTAAAGCTAAGCAGGCTAGAGTGATACTTGAGAAAATGTATCAATTGCGAGGTATTGCTCCAGTTACATATTCTTATATCTCTTCTACTAAAGCTAAAGATGTTTCTGAAACATCTGAGAATGTGCCATCTACGGAAGTTTATATACCTGGTAGGAGGATGAAAAGAATGTCTAAACGACGTCACACTACTCTAAGGCGATCTGTGAGATCAGATGGGTCATATACTTCTAGGATTCATCAGTCTATCAGAGGGAGTTCTTTAGATTTAAAAGCTGCTGATTCAACTTTTATTAAAGAAGGATTTGTTGCTGTTTTTCCTGAAGGATCTCATGATGTGTTGATTAATTGGACATTGACTGACGGGGAGCTTAATACTATTCATCGTCTGGATTATACTACTGTGAAGTTCAATTTCTTGAAGTAAATACTGCATCTGGTGGATAGACACGATTTGCATACTCTGTATGGTATTGTTACTAAGCATTATGATATTCATACACCACAGGGTTCAGGTTTATTATTGTTGGGTGATCTTCAAGTATTGTTTGATTCTCAATCTCCAAATGGTAAAGGGTATCATATTTGGAAGAATTCACATCGATGGAAGGTTGAGACTTGGAGATTTTATCCTTTGCCTAGTTTGCATGTGGTGGAAACAAAGAGTGGGATTACTGTCTGTATGTTTTCTGATAAGAATTATCCACTGTCTATGAGGCTGATGGAAAGAATGCTTAGACAGAAGTTGGATGTTCCTCCAGATCCAGTTGGTAATGATAAGTTGCATGCTGAACAATGTGTTGGAATCATTAAGACTCAGCTTCTGCAACATAAAGCTTCATCTTGATTCTGGTATTGTGTATAGTTTGTAATATATTTATTTTGTGTTTTTTCTTTTCTTAGTTAAAAAAAAAATTGGTTTTGTCTAACTTTTATTGCAGGTTTGTTGTACATTATCACTGGTTATTGACTCACCAGATGTACCTTGTGTATATCAAAGAGTTAGCTAGTCCAAAGGGTACAACTTTGGTAAAGACACATCAAATCTGTTGATAGCTGTAATGGTTTGCTCAAAATCATAGGGTTTGCAACTACCCATGCTTCATTGCTGAGAGTTGTATGGTCATCAATTCACCATGGTTTATTCCTTTTTGGAATCCAAGAATTGGCTAGCCCACTTGTATATGGCTTGTCGTAAAGGCAGTGGAATACCATATTTGGTAATCAATTCACCAATTCTAAGAATTGACTAGTCCTGAGCAAACGGCTACAGGTAAAGACATTTCAAATCCGTTCATGGTTGCTGATTTGCTAATAAATCAGATGGTTATCAGTGTACCATGGTTTTCGAACTTAAACATTTGGCTACTCCAGTAGTGATGGCTATTGGTAAAGAGACATCAAATCCATTTATTTTCAATGATTCACCTCTCACAGGAGTTAACACACCTGAATGTGATGAGAATAGAATGAAACTAATATGTTTTGATGTACATGTTGTCATTTGTTGCTGCAAAGATATGGCGTTTCAGAGTTTATTCATCAAAGAGATGTTTTTGGTTTGATTCTTTGCTGATGACGTTCGAGTACAATCCTCTAGTGCTGCAAGATTAAAGATCTATCAAGAAACTGGAACTTAACCAAGTCAAATTCCAGTTTAGGGGAGGATTGTTGGGAATTATGTGAAGTATGGATTATGCTGACGTTACTGCTGAATGGATTCTACTGAAGTGTATGGATTCTGCCGAAGACATAATCATGCTGAAGTTATATAGTGTTTAGTTGTTTCTGCGGAGATAGTATTCCGCATATTCTATAGTTGTTAGGATATACATGAGCTTTATTAGGAAGTGATTGTGTATATCTTATTTAGTTTTACGTTTCTTTGTGAACAAGTTAGGGTTCCTTGTCTATAAAAGGAACACAATAGAATGAGTTATGTATGAGACGGTTTTTACAAGTTATTAATATAACGATCCATAGAGGATCAAAGAGTTCTTTGTTATCTGTACTTTATACTTGTGTTTATATTCCGCTAAAGAATACAAGTTGTAGAGATTTTCTTTTAGTTTGTTTGTGATTACATAAGCAATACTAACGATCTACGAAGCTCAAGATCTATCAAGGTCTGTCAAGTTTCAACAAATACTATTAATGTTAGGTTATCCGTAACCCATGCACACAACGTAACGATTGAATACTTGAAAAACTAGTATTAAATGCCCATAATTGGCATATATCAATAAACGTGTACTCGAAACATTAATTGTTTATTTATAATAAAACAATTCCATTTTTAGTCGTTAGTTTCCGTTAAAAATAGTAAATAAGAAGATAATTCTTGTTATCGTTGTTTTTGGTACAAAAACCCATTTATTATTTATAATTCATAGTTTATTAGCATTTTTCACACATAAATATATGTTTCGTCAATTTCCAATATTAATCTCATATCGTTATTCGTTTCGATTCCACAAGCACGAGTCATAACTTCTCGGCTTTTAATCAATCAATAGTCCAAATTATACTAAAGTCCATGTTACGGCTTTGTCGGAGTCACTATTGACTAAAAAGTCAAAGTAACACCGACGTAGCTCAAAGTTGACAATTATATATATCAAGTCCAAATTAAAAGTCATATTAGCGCAATTCAATCCCAAATCAACTCAAAACAATCTCGCCAACCAATCAATCAACCAAAAGTACTCGAAACCAATGTTATGACCCTAATGGTCATGACACGGTCGCGGTCAAGACCACGTGAACCAAACAAGCTTCTAAAAGTTTTTCGGCTCCACGCGTCTCATCCAAACCTCAACAACATCAACCAACAAGCTACCAAATCGACCCGACTCGGACCCATGACCCAAGTGGGTCACGTACACCAACCCATGGGTCACGTACGTGACCATGGTGGTTCGTACGCCCCATGTCTCATCACCAAACACAACCAAAACACTTCCACAACATCCCAATCCAATCATTCAAGCTCCAAACACTAACCAAACACAAAACCCATCATCTATCTTAATCAAAAATATGCAACTAAACCCTAAAATGCAAAAACCCATCAAATTATTACACCACAGATGTACCAAACACTAATTACTTGTTTATTTCAACACTAATTAGACTTAATTTCATGTTCCACCCAAAAGCCCCAAAAATAAAAATAAGGTCGAAACCCTAATTTGAAATTCGTGGGTTTATATCACCCAAACAAGCTCAAAACATGTTCCCTTTACCTTATCTTATCACCAATTGCAAAAGCCATTTGAAAACCTAAAAGTACGAATCTTGATTCAAGGATTTGAAGGTGTTATTGAAGTCTAAATGGAGCTTGTTATTTGAAGGAGAAAGAGAGCTTTAAGATGGTGGTGGATGTGTAGCACCACTCGCCGTCGTGTGGCCGGAATATGGCCGGAGGTGGCGGCGGCCAATGGTGGTGGTGGGTGGATTAGGGTTTTTAGAGAGAAGGTAGAGAGAGAAAGTGGTGATATGTGTGTTTTTAGAGAGAGAAATAGAAGTATCAAATGAGGTATTGGGTGGGTATTTATACATAGGAGCTAGGGACTTGTAAATAAATATTTTGGGGAGGAGGGGGGCGCCGGTCAAGCAAAAAGAGGAGGGGTCGGGTTGTAATTTTTTCGTAACTATTCCGTTTACCCATTCCCGAGCTCATAAATCGTCCCCCGAGCGTCCCACGACGTTCATTCAACTTTCTAACATCGTTATTTATGTTTTTCCACGAGTTTTGACTATTTATTTGTCAATTTTCGAGTTACGGTCTAAAAGATACAATCTTTCTCGTTTATAGGTTTTTCTAGCTCCGAATCGAATAGTGCCTACCAAATAGAGTTAAAACTCATATGATAACTCATTCAATAGTGAAATAAATCATAAAAACCAATAGACGATATAAAATCAAGTCATGGTTTATAAAAATAGTGCTAAAGGCAAAGCTCAGTTCAGTTTAACGTAATGCGGTTACCTAAAATAGACTCCCTAAATTTGCCAGTTGGCGACGAGAAATTCGCGCAGGGATAGAACAGGAAAAATTCGATAATTTCATTGGTGTCTTGCCTACTGACTTCGAGAATAGGGGGACTTTTGGGCGTGGACTTTTGATGGTAAAAATTCTTTCCAGGTTTCTTCTATTCGGACTTTCATTGATCAGAAATCTTTACCATCGGAATCTCAACGATCTTATTGGAATAAACGTGTCCCTAATAAGGTTAATCTGTTTTTTTGGCGGCTCTTCCGCAATGTTCTTCCTACAAACACAAACCTTTTCAGCAAGGGGATTGACGTTTCTACGGTCCGGTGTGATCTTTGTAGTAATGGTATTGATGATGTTAGTCATATTTTTGGGGATTGCAACTTTTTGAGAAAGGTTAGAAGATGCCTTTGCCGATGGATACAACACCCTATACCTGATGTGGCTCCGCGTGAATTGCTAAATTGGCAACAAGGCCTTCGGTTGGATAAACATCAACACAATGTTTTTGAAGCTATATTATTTATTTGGTGGTGACACACATGGAAGGAACGAAATAAAGTTCATCACAACGGGGATCAAGATAGCGTGACTATGTTTGTTAATTCGGTCATCTCGACGGCCTACTTGTGGATTTCCAGTCGCGATCGTAGACATCAATATGAGTGGATCAAGTGGCAAGAAAATCCGTTGGAAAATGGCTAAAGCTGTTGGAGCTGGAAGTGGGGCGTGGCTTTTTTTCTCATGTTGAGATCGCGCGTATTTGTGGTCTACTAGTTATGCTTTCCCTTATTATTATGACAATTTGTATTTTGTATTTTTTCGGGTGTTGTTTCGGGACCTCGAGGCATGGTTGGGATCACATAAAAAACGCCACGAAGTGAAAACCGGTGGCTCGGCCTTCGTTGGTTGGGAGTTTTTCTCGTGTCTTGGGTCACTGTAATCGGCACGAGTTTTTTTCACTCCTTTAGTGATCCTCGTAGTTAATGTTCTCGAGATGAGTCTAGATGCCGTATG